>OV049925.1:28950534-30150534 GCA_920104205.1 Eupeodes latifasciatus
TAAAAACAAAAATTTTCCTTTTTTCACTGTGGATGTGAAAGATTTGATTTAATAATATCCAATACATAAGGAAATGCTTTTTTTTTTAAAACCAAAGGTTTTGGTAAGCCGATGATTTGGAAATAATTGGTTTATTTATGATTTGGTTTCAAAATGAAAATAAATTAGCTCACGGCAGTTCCATAATAATTTTGTTTGATATTCTTACATTTCTCCAAAGTTCTCTGATCGATGTTTCTTTTATTCCTCAGCTTAAAATTGGAAAAAGTCAAGTACTGTTCATTTCTAAATTTAATTTAAACATACATTTTTTATGAAATCAAAATAATTTATAAAAGATTTTCAGAAGAACAGCTGTTTATGTTAATGTCAAATTAATTTGGGAAAATGTAGTTCACCAGATGGATAGCAAAATGCAAAGCATATCAGAATAGTGCTGTAAAATATGAAATGTTCTAGAAAGAAGCATGTTCTGAACGTTGCGTTGTATGAACACTCAGTTATTTTTGACATTTTAGCTGTCACGAATTGACATTTGACAAAAGAAAAATTGTTTAAACATTTTTTTCTTTTTATAAGATTGATATTTTTTGTGTTCAACTTTTTACTCAGAACGGTCGGTCATTTTTTTAAGCTCGTTTACTATACACTGAACTATACTCTGAACATCCATAACGTCCGCTGGATGAAAAAAGAAACACAACTTTAAAGCTATGTACGCACTTGAAAAAAAAAACACTATTTTGAGTTTGACAGCTAAAATACTTTTCAGAACTAATAAATATTATGATAACAACTAATTTTGCCAGTTTTCATAAATCTTTTTCATCTTAAAGCCTAGTACGCTGCTGATGCGAAACGAAATTTTTCGGCGGTCTCCAAGTGCAGAGCGAAATGAAAGCGAAAACCACAGCGGAAAAATATTTGTGGAGAGTTATTTCTGGAAGTTGAATTTCACTGCTTGTCTTCATCACTTCTTGCACATCACCAATAACATCCTGAGTTTCCGATTCAGAAATGCAACGTTGGAACACATAAGACAAATCCATTTTATTTTAAATTTTAAATCAAATATAAATCAAAGGCAAAACACCGAAAGTCACGAGTAAACAATTTTTTTTTTCAATAAAAAAATTAAACGTCAAAATTTCGCAAGCAATTAATGTGCTGGGCAATTAAATTGAGAACAAAAAGAGTGGAGAATTGTACTAAGAAATCTAGTACAGCTATCCACTAAAATGTCACATTTCGTCGTTCAGCAGCGTACTGAAAAACGAAAAGCACAGCGAAATTTTTCGTTTATGATTTCGTCATGTCATTTTTGTATGGGAATTTTCGTTTCGCATCAGCAGCGTACTAGGCTTAAGTAAGAATTAGAAGTATCAGTTTTTGGAACACAGATTGAAACAGACAATTTCTCACTGAACGCACAAAAGTTGTTCTGCTTTGTTCTAAACTGTTTAAAACGGCGTCATTGAACAGACCCAAAAATCGCTCTCAATATTATAATAATTGGAATACACTTAAACAAAAAGGAGGATGGGCTTCATTAGTTTATTCTATTTTTTTAACACAAATCAAAATAGAATAAAACACTTCAATCATTAACATAGATTCAGGATTTTATCACATAATAAATTAATAATATCACCAACTTGTTATTTAGTAATACATTTATGATCTTATTTATTTCGATGACAATATTATTTAAAGATCAACGACCTCGTCTGTGCTGTGTCGTCGCTTCGTCGTTGTTTCGTTGCTGTTGTCATCATAGCTGGTATTGTTTTGATTATGTCAACTCAGAGTGGTCGCTTTGTTCGCACCTTTTTCTTTCTTTTAAAAAATATTAGTAATTATTATACAAAAAGTAATTATTAAGTAGCGCATGATGCCATACCTACCACACAGGTGAAGACCACTTGTTTTCTAGATTCAAATGCTGTGATTGCCAAAAAATCTCTACACGCTTCACGGTTATTTACTTCACGATGTCACCATCACTACATGTCCCTTAACAACAACAAAAACAAGCCTTTTGAAATAGATATAAAAATAAACTTATTGGATATACAAAAATAGCATGTTTCGCGAATTTTATTCATCATTTGGACATCCAAAGACTCTATACGTACTACAGGTTTAATTCCACACTATGACCACTGGGTAGGGTATGATGGCCAACGTTATTTGGACTGAATATTTATGATCATTGACCTTTTTGGTCATTTACTGATGGGGTTTAGTGGTCCGTGGTAGTATCACTTAACGTACATACAAAAGTGTACTTATAAATAAATGTTGGCATTTTATAAAGGGGGAAATGCAATTTTAATTCTATACATAAGCTAACATGATATCCACAATATACTATAGACGCTAGTTTGCTTGGTATTCCGGAACCAATGCCAAAGGCCGTGACGCTACGCGATGACGCGACGACGACGACGCGCCAGCCTCAACTTAAACACGGACAAGTCACCGAACAACATACACGTGCGCCTAAAGAATTACTATTAAAATGTAATCAACACCAAAGTTGTTGATCATGCGGTTTCGTGTACATTATTATTATAAACATGTTAAAGGAATTTGCTGATTTTTCCAACGCTATATGTTCCATACGATGGTTAGGAATACAACTAACAAAACAATGAACATGAACAACAAAATGCTGTCTGGAGATGAAAATGAGATAAATGTTTTTATGCCTTTAGGGCATCTAGTTAGAAATGGTTTGGCTAAACAATCCGATTTTAGAGGATTATCTAAAAAGTTCAACAATGGTTCAAACTTTAAGTAAAATAAATCAGATCTTTAAGAGTTAAGCAAACTAGTCTTAAGTGACAATAGTGATTTTTTCTTTCTTTTTTTAATTCGAACTTTCTTGGGATAAGTTCACATTACATGCAGTTTTGGAGAAAATTGAAAAAATGCAACTTCTTCAATTGAGGAGAAGTTTTTCATTCCTTCTTCTTTCGTTACTTTTTAGAATAAAAAGATAGATTCGGTGAAAATAACTATAAATCAAACAGATCTAGATGATAATCAGTCAATGTCATTCCTAATTTGAAACGTCAAAATATAATAAAAAGACGATCATTTTCCAATATCTCAATCAATTGAAATCGCTTTAATAACCCAATTCATTTTTTCCAACTTGCATTAATCATATTTCCTCAATAAATATAAAAATCTTTTGCAATCGCACATAATATTTTATTTTTGACATAAGAACCAATTGACTGCGATTCAAATAAATTACATTACAAAACAAATTACACAAAATTCATCGTATAGTAATTTTATTCTTCATGTTGGTACAAACATAAAGCATATGAGCATTGAGCACCACATCCACATCCCTTTTACGAATAGAAAAATTGATGAACAATTCTTTCAACCACTTCCTCAATTAAAATCAACCTGTCTGGACTGTCTTTCCAACTGCAACAATATAAATTGAGTGTGAACACCATCAATGCAAATTAAGATCTCACATTGCACATTGGAAGAATTTTTCAAGCCCCTCCTGAGACTGATGGTGACTAGTTCCATTATGCGAACTACAGTATACTTCAATGTTAGACCAAAACGAAAAATGAAAACGTTTATTAATACAAAAAAAAAACCTTTGTTAACCATCGAGTCTCTCTTGGCTTGGCCAAAGTGTTGGAAACTTTATATAGAGAACCTCCAATAAAACTCCAATCAGCAGCCTTTGCCAGATTATGGCAATTTTTCATACTCAAAGCCAAGATTAACCATGCTGCACCATACGCTCTGACATTGGCTTTGGCTTTAGCTTTTAGCTGATGGTCTTTGGATCTTATAGTCTCGGTCATGACTTTGGCACCACGTATATTCGGTATATATAAAATGTACCAAGGGAGACAATGTGAGACACATTGAAAATGCGAGGAGTGGAAAGTACGAAAAATCGTGATCGTGACTTTGAGATTCTAATACTTGTATATTTATAACTTCGATAGTTGCCATGAACATCACCATTCGCCACTGCCACCACTACTTTTCTGCACCATGCCACAACTAAGCCACCCGCCAAGGTAAATTAAGCGATTTTATTTGTAGGTGGACTACCGAAGATAGCCTTACACCTGCACTAATGGAATGCAAGTGTAAACATAGCTTTAATCTTAACCTCTTCGACTAAGTCGATACTTCGGTACTAAATCTATGTTTGGCCAAATACCCCAACAATCCAGTCGATCTTATCGTGAATAATTAGAAATTATCGCATCCGATGATAATCATTGTATTGCTAATATAGTTGGATGCGTTCATTTGTTGAGATGTCAATATATGTCGATATCAAGTTGACACTTCAAGGTGTTTCGTCGAAATTGAATTCACTGTAAGCTGTCACTCTGTTGGATATATTCATAGATTTTATCTCTAAAAAATGAATGGAATGAGAAATAAATATAGAGTCGAATCTATTTGGTATCAGTTAACTTATTTTTTCATAACATAGTCATCATTCACAATGTCAAACCACATACACTACTACTTCTACATACATACTCTGTTGGCACAAAAAGATAAGATTCAACTAGAAAATAAAGTAGCAACGGCTACTGTCAGTGTCAAGCAACTGTCAGTAGAGCTTTCACTCGCTTCGTTTGACAAATTTAATGTTTTATGTGTTCTCGTTAAACAAAAATATCCTGATCTGGTTTGAAAATGAGGATTCAAACTATAATAAATATAATTCGGCTAAAAGATTGTTGTTTAGTTTGAAAATAGTCTCATTTCCTTTAAATGAAAGCAATTTTTAAATACTTCTTTAGTAGCGAAACAATTTCACTCCTTAATCAAGAATTTTACTGTGCAAAACAGTGACACATAGGTGATTAAGTTATAATGACAAACGATTAATCAGTTCTAATGCTGGTCACAGCACAGCACAGGTGTTTGATATCACTTTGATTTTCACTTTCACAGTTAATACCCAAAGGCGAAAATTTATTGTGCGATGGCTTCATTAGGTATGGGCGTATGGCAGGAATTTAATGAATAGGTTTGTTTTTTCTCTGACAGTTCGCATTTACATATATTAAGTTTCGGAACTGTTTGTAAGGATCTTGACTTTTCGAGTTCATTTTTCCTTTCCTTTCGATCGCTAGGCTTAGTTTAATTATTATAGGTGATAGCATTGTTTGTTTTGTTGTTAGTTTTAAGGAGGTGTCAAATTTCATCTTGATAGAAATTGTGGAAGGAGTATTATCAGTATTATCCAACACTAAAAACATGCACCTAAACTGTGAAATTTTAGTGTGATATTTTTTTTTCTTAGAGAAATTTGTACTTGTTGGAATAAGGGGGCGGGGGTTAATATTTTATATGCGTGTTTAAAAACTAAGCTTTCTAGGGAGGACAATTGTGCTGACTTGAAGAAAATAATTGTTTGTGTTTCTTTCTATAACATCCCAGAAGTGAAATGTTTGATAAAATGCTCGGAATGGAACTTGTTCAAACTACAAGTATCAACCATAGGATATTTTAAAGATAGCGACATCTATAAGTCAATTTGTTCTTAATTTATAACGGCCCCAAGTTAATTTTTTCGGCAAAACGAAGTTTGCAGTTTTGAATATTTTCGGTGTTATCTTTTCGAACAATACTTTAGTCTTTCTGGGAGAGTTCTTAATAAAGAAAATATCATAATTATCGGACAAAGTGTTGTATAAATCTTGAAAATTGCTGAATCATCGAGAAAAAGTTTAGAAAGTGTGGGGATATTTGGAACTTTTTAAAGAATATTCGATTTAGAAACAAAACTCAAAAAAAAAACACTCCTTACCCAAAAAGAAAATGTCTACTAACTCCAATATTTTCTACGGTTTATTTTTCTAAATCTGTTGAGCCGAGATTTGCGAGCTTTATTTTGGTGAGAAAGGAAACCAGTTGATATTTAAGTAATAGGTAGTCTTAGTTAAGGTAGTAACAGAAATGGTGGCCTGCGAGCATTAGTGGCACATTTAATAAATAAAGTGCATTAAAAGTACAACTTTTCGGAAAGTAGAATTAAAAAGGCAAACCGCTTTAAATACATTGCATCTTTGCGCTCTTGACTGATTTAAAATATTGTTTCGATAGAAGTCTAAGTCACCGAATTTCCAGCAGAGTTACCAAAAACGCATATTTATTGAAGTTTTTAAAATTTTGGGAAATCACTTTAGATTGGTTTATCTTAGTTACGGATATGGAGATCGTAGATATCAAGCGCAAACAAGATATGAGCGCAAACAGATGACTGGCAATTAAAATCGCGTGTATTTTAAGCAAATAGAGCTTTTGATTGCGATAAACAGACATATGTAAGTACTTACTTATTTAAGACCTTAGACCTATAAAGACAATGGGTGATTCCGAGCAGGATATATGGCTTCAACTACTTCAAATACGCGCCATCGTGTTCGGTATTTGACGGTGTGTTGCAGCTCCATTCAGCTCTTCCCCAATCTCGACAATTCCGCCTCGACTGTTCTTCTCCATGTGCTTCTCGGTCTCCTGACTCTTCTGCTTTTTTGAGTAAGTGGATTTTACTACATTGCCTACCCTGCAGTCATAACCTTTTTTAAGCATGTTCCTAATCCACAGTCACTTTTGCCTTCGTATAATAGTCTCAATGTGTTCCTGACCCCTTTGTCCTATATAGTTCTTCATTGGATTAGATGGTTCGCAGTTCTCTGGTAATCAGTGCTGTTATTTTCCAGTTGCTGCAACCGCATAACAGTAATGATTCAAAGATTAATCGAAAAAGCCGTAACTTCGACTTCAAGCTTCCGTTCATTGAACAATATCCCGAAGGAAGCCTTAGATAACACTATATGGCTAGCGATATCCACCTTGAGTAAAGACCATACTTCCAATATACTGAAAAATTTTTACTTTTTCTCCTGGTTGTTGAGCTCTCTGTTTACCAGAGAAGATGAGTTGAAGGTTTCATCTTTTATCCGACAATTTCAATCGCATCTATCAGGAGTTAACGGCCGCCTAGATGACTGTACAATACTCTGGAAATTCGGGACCATTTCTGTTATCACCTATCATTAGACTAATTACTTTTATTTATAAGACCATGAGATTTTTCAGAACTTCTATACTTATGAAGTCATTTTAATAAGACTGCACTATACACTCACACCCATCCCCCCACTCTCCTAAAAGATTTTGCAGTTTGGTTTTAATTTTTATGAAGTACTCGTATATACTATAGTTCAGCTTTGTTGAAATTTGTTTTAAAATAAGCTCCTTTAGTTATCGAACTCTTATAATAATAGATATCTACTAAGTTTTTAAAAATGTTCAACAATTTGTGGTATTATAACTTTAATGGTAATAAAATTAGAGAAAATTCTTGACGCATTCGAATCATGACATTTTTTTCCGAAATGTATTCAAAAGACAGCCGTTATCAGGTGCCAGCATGTGACTTTAGAAGTATGCACATATTGCACTTGTCAATCAAGGATTATCAAGCAGTATTCAGGACTTCAAAGGTAATTTCCAAAAGTTTCAAAATTGTTGCATTGTACCCCATTCTGAACACGAAACTACTACAAACTGCATATATGTACATACATACATATATAAAATTAAAACCCCACGGTTTACGGTTGAAAGAAACAAAAATAAAGTTTTTACGTATTTCTTTTAAATTATATTCATATTTAAAAAGCAGCTATGTATCGGGTGATTTTTTAAGAGCTTGGGAACTTTAAAAAAAAAAACGCAAAATCTCATCGATTCTTTATTTGAAACGTTAGATTGGTCCATGACATTTACTTTTTGAAGATAATTTCATTTAAATGTTGACCGCGGCTGCGTCTTAGGTGGTCCATTCGGAAAGTCCAATTTTGGGTAACTTTTTCGAGCATTTCGGCCGGAATAGCCCGAATTTCTTCGGAAATGTTGTCTTCCAAAGCTGGAATAGTTGCTGGCTTATTTGTGTAGACTTTAGACTTGACGTAGCCCCACAAAAAATAGTCTAAAGGCGTCAAATCGCATGATCTTGGTGGCCAACTTACCGGTCCATTCCTTGAGATGAATTGTTCTCCAAAGTTTTCCCTCAAAATGGCCATAGAATCACGAGCTGTGTGGCATGTAGCGCCATCTTGTTGAAACCACATGTCAACCAAGTTCAGTTCTTCCATTTTTGGCAACAAAAAGTTTGTTAGCATTGAACGATAGCGATCGCCATTCACCGTAACGTTGCGTCCAACAGCATCTTTGAAAAAATACGGTCCAATGATCCCACCAGCGTACAAACCACACCAAACAGTGCATTTTTCGGGATGCATGGGCAGTTCTTGAACGGCTTCTGGTGGCTCTTCACTCCAAATGCGGCAATTTTGCTTATTTACGTAGCCATTCAACCAGAAATGAGCCTCATCGCTGAACAAAATTTGTCGATAAAAAAGCGGATTTTCTGCCAACACACATTTCGAACCGAACACTGATTTTGGTAATAAAATTCAATGATTTGCAAGCGTTGCTCGTTAGTAAGTCTATTCATGATGAAATGTCAAAGCATACTGAGCATCTTTCTCTTTGACACCATGTCTGAAATCCCGCGTGATCTGTCAAATACTAATGCATGAAAATCCTAACCTCAAAAAAATCACCCATTATATGGCACACTTTTCCAAACGTATGTAATGTCCGTTAGTTTGAAAGTATTATGCTTATCCTGTTTTCTTTTTTATTACAAAATAAAAACATTATTTCTCCATAGTCCAAGCTTCAAATGTCTTCATCTTAAGAATCATCATAAGAATTTGTGTAAGCTGTCTTTAAAAGCTTTTATATACTATCTCTTCAGTAATCAAACACACACTCTTTAAAATTCTTCTTCATTAGATAATAATATTTATATTTTTGATTAAATAAAAAAAAACACCTGCAACTGCGTTTTTCTTTTTATTGAAGGAGAAGATGACAACGACGCTACACGTTACAGCAGCGCCACCACCGTTACCCACAGCCACAGAACTCCCATCTTTAACGATGAAAAAATGCAAAGTTTCATTTAACGATTCGCTTTACTTTTGCAACTGTGAATATTTTCGAAGAAAATGATTCATAAAAGATAAGCCGTGAACGTGTCGTTACGTTATGAGAATATTAAGAAATGTCTGATATATTTAAATATCTTTTTTTTTTAAGAACTTCATTAAAAGTTGAAATCAATGTTATCTATCCATTTATGAAAACTAATGTACATAAAATAATATTAAATAAAATAAGAAAACCTAAATATCGTGTATTGACATCTTCTGATGTCTAACTGTTGTCAGGACAAATTGACCTAATTGTCATTAGTTTGCTTACTCAATCGTTTATTGGATAAATTGTTAAAGCTCAAAACTATGTATCACTTACTTGCCAATAACTTATTACAAAACTTCAATTTTAAAATAAATTAAATATTGTTACAGTTATTGCTAGAAAATTCCGAAAATGTGTGAAAATATCAGTAGGAATACAAATGTCATTCTAACACATTGTCGATCAAAAAATTATCAGCTAGCTAACTGTTACGCAATATCGTAGTGAATGTCAAACAGTTATGTTTTTCCGTATTTACATGTCAATAATCGAATCCACAAAAATTGATACAAATTGGTTTGACATTTCAATGTTTTCTTTCAAGGTTTGATTTACGTTTTCTTGAACTACATTACCGGAATACAACCAATTAATTCAGTTTTTGAATCTCTATTAATAATTCAAACTTATATATACGAAATTTTACTGATTTTAGTTTTTAATTTTGAATCTAATGCATTAGATGATATTTCTTATAATTTTGTTGACACTAAAGTAGTTATTACTACCCTTAAATTGCTTACAACACGTTTAAACTTCCTAAGGTCCAGGAAGGATTTAAGAAGATGAACCAATGCAAATATGGTCTTAAGGTTTTAATAATCAAAATGGAAGCGAAAAACAGAGTTGGATAAAACATTGCACATTCTTGATGTGCGGCTGAAAAATAATATCTCTATGCTTGACAACATGTCAGAAATTGCCGATGGACATTAAAAGAATTTCTAGTATTAAGGCAGAATTGATGGGGATGCAGCTGAGGCTATGACACTGCTTTAGACATAAAACTATTTTTTTTTTTAATTTTTCGCTGAACCCTTCCTATAAAACAAACAGCAACAAAAGCCTAGTTGTGTATTATTGCATTTTAATTTTTTTGGAAATCATTAACTCATCGTTTTCAAAACTAAACTGTTTATTTTTATGAATCAATAAGTTGCCTTTTAGAATATACATATATAAAAAAAACACCTTAGGCTGAAGGCTTATTCCCTGTCTTGGGAATATGTATCAATCAACCACACACGAAACTTGTTTTTGAATGTAATGCAGGAATTATGGCAAGTTTTTGAATTTTTATTTTAAGTTTCACGATTGAGATCACATATCTGCCTGCGTCTTAACACCTGTTTGTGGGTCTACCCTGCTATAGTTTTAAATCTCGTAATAAATCATCTAATTAAGAAGTCAAAACAGTGTTTCCCATTTCCCAGCTACCGAAGATCAACACGATGATGATGATGTCGCTGTCGCTGTGACGCAGGCAACCAAAACGTCGACGATCGTACGGCGCGGCGGCGCGCGGCGAGGACCACGATGATGATGATGAGGACGACGACGAAGACGAAGACGAAAACGACAAACGTCTACTCTGTGAGTCTACTTGAATTCCAATGTGAATGAATGTAAAGTGGTTTCAGTTGTTATGTACTTTAAACAGAATTAAAATCAATCGATGCCTGTCAGGCTATGTCGCGTGCCAGTAGAGCAGTAAGCTTATCATATCTGACACTAATAGAAGTCGATGACAGTGGCCATTTAAAATTGCAAAAAAAAAAGATGGCTTACAAGTCAGAAGCATGGACCGGGTCGGGACCAGTAAAATGTGGGTAGGGTATAGCGACTGCAATGCAAAATTTTATTAATAAACATTTTTATGATCTGTATAAAAAGAGGACAACAACTCTTAGGTATAGTATTTTTATTTTGTGTGTAGATTATTATCGACATTTGCCATGTTATATTTTTTAACTTCCGTCTGATAATTAATTTAAATAATATATTTAATAATTAAATATTCAAGTTACCATAACCCGTGGGCGCATTAAGTTGCTTTCATCTTATGCATATCGTTGAATAAATATAATAAATTAAAAAAATATTTTATAGATTTCTTTTATACTTTCTTCTGTTGTGTGCCTTAAAGTTGTCAGGTCAGATATCATCAACGAAGAGGTGTTGTTTTTTTCTTTTTTTGAAGATTAGTTTTCTGTTCTGCAGTAGTCAGAAACTCGTGGTTTTTCTGGTCCTCATTAGCGAAAAACTTTGATTACAAATTGATTTATCGATTTTTAACAAATGAAGTCTCATACTGCGAGTCGATTGATTAGGTCTGCTCTGAACTTTTAATTTCTTAAATAAATTTGAGTTTGTATGATGGAACCACTGTGTTGACATTTTGACATAGTGATATTTTGAAAGGGGCTTAAATTATTTGACACATGTCTAACACAGTTGTCATTTGAAATATCATAATAAAGGGTGCTGATGTTTAGACGTGTAGTTTTTAAGAAGAAATAAAATGATAATTATTCAAATATAACAATTAAGCTTTATTATAAAGATAAGGTAGTGCCATTATGTTTGAAAAATGATTTCGGGCAAGTCGCTAAATTTTCGGCCACAATGTAGCAATCGGGCCTTATTTCGGCAAAAACACGCCGAATGATTCTAAATCGTCAATTGTCTCGAATTTATCTTTGTAGACAAGCGACTTAACATAACCGCACAAACATTAAAAATAAAATAAATAAAATAAATAATAAATAAATAAATTAAATAATAAAATAAATAATAAAATTGGGTGGCGCAACAGTCCCCTGAGAACTAGGGCCTAGTGACTTACAACTCTCAACCATTCCTGTGTGCGAGTACTGTTGTCAGAGATGGAGGGGACCTACAGTTTTAAGCCGAATCCGAACGGCTAATTTGAGAGAGCACTTTTCATGACAAGAATTACTCTTGGAGAATTTGTCAATTCCTCGCAAGAGGCAGTACACGTGAAAAAACTTTTGATGGCATAGGCAGGGATCGAACCCAAGACCTCTGGCATGACAGTCCAAAGCACTAACCATTATGCCACGGGTACTACCTTCTGTCCGCACAAACACAAGTAGTGTAAAATCGCATGATCTTAGAGCTCACCAAAAGCTTAATTTAGTAAATTGATTGTTTCGTTGTGTGTATGGAACCGAAATATTATTTTGGTAATAAATTTGCACGATTTAAAAATTTTGTTTGGGAAGTAACTCTATTTATTATGAAATGGCAAACCAAACTAAGCATAAACCACTAAGTGACAGCTGTCAAAAAGACCAACTCCGTAAAAGTATTGCCAGATTGAAAAACACACGTATAAGAAAAGTCAGAAAATGACACATTTAACATATGTATATAAATCGTGTTTGAAAATAATCAGAATCTCGAATTTGATTTTTGTATATGTAAAATACCTTAGAAGCTCACTCACCACCGTTAAAAAATGTATTACTCAATTAAAAAAAGCTAAAAAGATCATTAATAATCTTGGATGCTAATTTGCAAAATGATTAAAGAGTTTCATTCTCAAAGAAAGACTCTCTTTTTGATATCTTATTCAAACATAAGATTATTAATCAAACAAGAATATTAAATTAACTTGTTTTAAGCAAATAATCACGACATTCGGAATGATAATTTAAAATTTTTCATCTTAATTGTATAGTCTTATGGAGCCACCTGTTTGGTGTTGCTGGCCAGGTCTGTCGTAGCCAGTAGCAATATAGATTTTTTAAAATTACATACTACTTTTATTTTTATAAATTTGCCATGGTACAAACATTTATGGTTTTCTTTAATTTCACTTTCATCTTTCGTGCAGATTGTCATATGTTTGGATATAATCACATGTAGTTTTATCTTTTTATCCGCAAAGACAATCTAAGGATTAGCTTTAAGATTGAATAACCAACAATAAAGAAGAACCTTGGAAATGAAAGTTATAAGGTGAATAAAAGTTGCCCTTTGGCTTTGAAATTTTATTGGGAAATAGAAAGAGAGTTTGAATCTGCATTTCATTTTTATTCAGACTCACATAGTAGTATTTGTCATGAAAAATGTAATGTCGTTCTTCTCTTGTAACGGGTTATCCAATTTGCGGTGTCAAACTAAGTTGTTAAACCAATTTTTTTTTTTCAGTTGAAAGTCTAACATTTACAAAAATGGGTCGCTTAACCATCGCACAACACATACAAATTGTTTAAACCTAAAACAAAAATGATGATTCTGCCACAGCCACGTACCGCGTGCTTTAAGAGGAGATTATGGTTTACATAATCATCCAACTACGCAAGTAATTGGCAAAATTGTGAAGAAATTTGATGAAACTGGATTTGTTATAGATATTGTAAGGCCTTTGCATCATCGTTTCGCTCATGCCACTGAAAATATCGCTGCTGTAAATGAAATTGTTGCCGAAGACCGGATCTGTCGATTCCTCTTTCTCAGGAATTAGGACTGTCTTACGGCACATTATAGAGTATTTTGCACTTGAGTCTACAACTACATCCACATTAAGTCCAGCTCACACAACAACTGAAGCCAGACGACCATTCACAACGTCGCGTCGGTCGTAGATATGTCGAACAGGCGGTGGACGGTGATTTTTCGAACAAAATTTTCTTCAGAGACGAAGCACATTTCTCACTCAGTGGGTATGTTAAAAAACAAAATTGTCGTATTTGGTCTTCTGCGAATCCTCAAATAATTCAAGAGAGGCGATTACATCCACAAAAAATCACTGTTTGGTGAGCTTTTTGTCCCGGAGGTCCGGAAAACGACGATTGAACGACTGTCACCGTCGATTCTGAGCGTTATGGTCATATGATAACTAAATTTTTGTAGCCTGCTATTGAAGAATACGACTTGGAGAATATGTGGTTTCAACAAGACGGTGCCACATGCCACACAACTCGAGCGAATATGGCTCTATTGCAAGAGACATTTCCTGGCCGCGTAAATTCTTGTCGTGGCGATATCAACTGGCCACCCAGATCATGCGATTTGACACCCCTTTGCGGGGCTACTCGAAAAACTGTGTTTATGCAGATAAACCTTTAACTCTTGAGCACTTAAAAACCATTGTTCGTCAAGTTATGGCTGAGATATCGCTCAATATGTGTCAAAAAGTGATACGTCAAAAGAATCGATGCCTGCAACAGTGGTGGTGGTCATTTAAATGATGTAGTGTTTATATGTGTTTTATATACGTTTATTTTTGAAAAACGGATAACCGGTCGGATTTACTTATATTTGGAAGTTAATATTTTTCTCACTTCAAACATTTTTCGACGTAACCTTTTTAACTTCCCAAAGGAAGTTATTGTAGTTTTGATATTTCTCGACGTTTCAAGGCCCCTAGAGTCGACATAAAAGATCTTTACAGAGGTGTCTGTGCGTGCGTGTGTACGTACGTTCGTACGTCCGTACGTCTGTACTTTCGCGACGTTTTTTTCGTCGTCCATAGCTCAAGAACCAGGAGAGATGTCGACTTCAAATAAATTTTGTATACAGAAAGGACTCTCAAAAAAATTGTGTGGGTGGTTTTTGTTTACCATAGCAATTTAAAAAAAAAGTTCAAAATTTTGGTTTACCCTAAATATCTCACGAACCAATAATGCTAGCGAGTTGAATTAAATTGTACATTATATATTTTGATGTGATACTGTGGGGGATTTTCCAAGACGAATTAATAGAGAACGACTTGTTTCGCTTGAATGATATTTATTTAATGATTTCACAAAGCTGTACATCGATAATGGGAACTAAAATAATAACTTTCGGTTGGATCATTCGATCATAAGGCCCAATCATAATTTTGAACAACGATTTCTATGTACATTGACACAAGTAAATAACGAGTGCTTGCAGTTAGGCATAGTGCGATACAAAAGTTTACTGACTACTTTGGAATAAAGTATGCTACAGCTCGGCCAGCCTGATCGAGTAATCGCCCCGATTACATTTTTTCAAAATAACTTAAGATTCTTAATACAGCGATAATATTTGTTTCATTTAAATAGATAATAAACATTTAGTATTTTGTAAAGTTAATAATGTTAATAAAATAAATTGTCTTTTGATGAACATCGAACATTTACATTTTTGAAAAGTAATAAAATTCAATGATGTTTTTGTTTTATAGAAATTTCATTCTCTGAAAATAATATACCAAAGTTTGCATCCAATGAATTTAAAATATCGTGAGAATTTGCATGCAATTATTTATATAATGGATAATACATTAAAATATACATACATATGATTATATATTTGTACGAAATTATATTATAAAACATTAATACAGATATACATATATGGATTATTTATTTATAAATCGAGATCTGAGGTAAATTGTTTGGTTTTTATCTTTCGTTTTTTTTTTCTTTTTATTTGGTAGTAGTAAAATTGTTTTTTTTTTTTATTAATTAAAATCGTTGATATCATGATCTCCAACGTCATCCGCGTCTTCGTCATGTTCCAAGATATATTTAGTCAAAAATGGCCTCATATTAGAAGGTGATGAGACTCCCCTATATGGTAAACGGGTTAATTGTAGACCATCAATATCTTTTATTAGGTACCTATCGTTAGGCATTACTTTCTCTATTTCGTATGGACCCCTAAATTTTGCAAATAGTTTCTTATTAATGCCAGGAGTGTTTATAATATTTTTTACCATTATGTAGTCTCCTTCTTTGTACACATGGGGTTTCTTATGGCGCTTATCATAATAAATCTTGTTTAAGTTTTGGCTTTTTTCTATATTTTCACTAGCTTTATTTCTCATGTCTTCGAATCTTACTCTTTTGGAATCCAATTTAACATTTAAAAACTCTTTGACGCGATCACAAAACTGTCCCTTCTGGTTCGTTCCGAACAAGAGTGTACTGGGCGAAAAACCTGTGCTACGATTCAACGTATTATTAAGAGCGAATTCAATTTTTGCAATATTCTTATCCCACCCACTAGTAGTACTAGGATCACATTCCTTGGCCAACATGGGAATAAGAATTCGATTTATTCTCTCTATTTGGCCATTAGATTGAGGAGAATGTGTTGCAACTTTTGTATGATAAATGTTATTTGCACTCATAAAATCTGAAAATTCCTTTGACGTGAAACAACTGCCACGATCGGATATAATCCGATTTGGCCTTGAATAGTTTTCAAAATATGACTTTAAACAGATGATGGCTTCTTTAGTTTGGGTAATTTTAACTGGATAAAGCTTTAAAAATTTTGTAAAACCATCTATTACGCAGAGAAGGTGTTTTTTTGCTCCCAGATGATAATGGACCAAGGTGGTCAATATGCAATGTGTCAAAGGGCATATTTCCCTTAGGTATTGAATGCAAAATTCCTTGAATTTTTCCAGAATCAGGAGAAAAACAAATACATTTAAGACAGGTTTTAATATAGTTTCTGATTTTATCCTTCATTTTAGGAAACCAGTAGGTTGTGGATAGGTGTTCGAAACACTTGTCAACCCCTAAATGGCACATTGCTTCGTGATGAGTTCGAATTACCTGGTCTTCCAAATTTAGAGGGACATAAAAAAGAACCTTTTCTTTAGTTTTTCGATATATTAGACCATCTATCATCTGATAAATTGGGCTTTCAGTTTTTTCTAACTCTTTGATGATTAATAATATCTTAGGATCCTGTCTCTGCACTGCTGCTAAAACAAACTCAAATGGTTCATCTTCAACGTGGAGTATATTAAATGATCTACTAAGAGCATCAACGTGACTCATCATGTTCCCTTTACGGTGCTCTACCTTGTAGTCAAAACTTTGTAGCTCTAAGGCCCAACGAGAAATGCGCGGATTAATTGACTTTTTCTTTATAGTCAATGTCAGTGCTTGACAGTCTGTGACTATTTTAAAAGGTATTCCAATGAGATATATTTTAAACCGTCTTAAGGCGTAAATAATTGACAAAGTTTCGAGCTCGTAACTGTGGTATCTACTTTCAACTTCTGTGGCTCGCTTCGAAAAATAAAAAATCGGATGGAATTTGTTATCGTGTTGTTTTTGGAGTAAAACGGCACCGAAGCCTACACTACTCGCATCACAATGCAACTCCGTTACGTTATGAGGACTATAGATTGAGAGAACTGGAGATTGTAAAAGCTTGGTTTTTAGTAAATTAAAAGATTCTATTTCATTAACACCAAAAACAAATGGTGCGTTTTTCTTCAAAAGGTCGTACAATGGTTTGGCTAAATTTGAGAAATTTTGTATAAATTTTCGAAAATATGAACAAAGCCCCACGTAACTGTGAACCTCTCTTGTACTCTTGGGAATTGGAAAATTCCTTATGGCGTTGGGATTGGCATCATTTGGCTTTATACCATCTTTATTTATTTTATTTCCAGGTATTGGATTTCGGTTTGTAAAAAAGAACACTTGTCTAATCTAAGATCAAAACCATTTTGAATTAAAACCTGAATGACTTCTTTTAAAATATCTAAATTCTCTTCTACAGTTTCTGTAGCAATTAAAAAATCGTCCAAATATGTCAGAATCTTACCTTTCGCAATCAAATCTTTAAATACTTGCTTAATAAACCGTTCGAACACAGATGGACCATTTTTAAGGCCAAATGGCATCTTTACATATTCAAATTGCCCTAGAGGCGTCGTGAAAGACGTGTATTTAATTGAGTCTTCCGCCATATTAACATGGTGGAAACCATCTTTTAAGTCGAGGGTTGTGAAAAACGTTTTGTTCTTAAGACGATCAATGTGATCCTCTATTAACGGTAAGGGATAATTGTCTCTTAAAGTTATCTTATTTAATTCGCGGTAATCAACGCAAAGCCTAAGCTCCCCACTCTTCTTCTGGACCAGAACTATGGGTGACGCAAATGAGGAAGTCGACTCGCGGATAATTCCTTTTTTCATTAAATTTTCTAAAATCTCTTGAAGTTTTAATTTATGCACATACGGCAATCTCCTTGGTGGACAATGAAATGGAGTTTCTTTGGACAAAACTATTTGCATTTTTAAAAAAATCATTTGATGGCTTATTAACTTTCGAAATAGAGAAAGCTGGTGTAACGATCCTAATAACGTTTTCTTTTATAACCTCAGGTAAATGTTCATTAATATTAAGATCTAATTTACTCACATTGCAACTCAGGTCAATATTCATAACCTTAAAAACAAAGTTGACATCATCACCTGTACTTATCAGCTCATTATTTTGACTTGTTGATGGAGCATCGCGAACGCCAGATGACACTTGGAGATCTCGATCAATTTCATTTACATAATTCTTCTTTTGTTGTTGTAGAACCAAACCATTTTTGCCCATAAAATCTCTACCTAAAATTACAGGATAAGACATTGAATTATTCTTAACAACTAACATTTGTAAATTTATAAATGAATTTTCAAAAGATATGATACAACTTATACTTCCTAGTACATCCAGCGGGCTGTTGTTTACTCCAACATATTTATGGCTTCTCAGGTCTAATGTTGATATCAAAACCGGAGGTATATACTTAGCTTGAACAAAACTGATTGGGGACCCTGAATCCAAAAGAGTCAAGAGTGTTGCTGATGAGTCCATTTGATCACTGACAAAATTAAAGCTGATGTTTTTCTCGAATTCATTGCTTGATGATTCGCTCTCTTCACATGTGTTCACGCTGGCTGGCAAACCAAATTTTTTTTTTCTTCGGCTCGATCATTCGTATTCACAATCATGACTGATTTCTTCGCAGAGCAGTGCGGTGAAATGTGTCCCTGCTTCCCACACTTAAAACACGAAACTTCTCTCTTATCAGGTGTTGTTTGAGTGCTGATTCGATTAAAACCTTGATTTGTGAGATTTGATCGGCTTGGTGTAATGTTGCGTGCATGAGAACTATTTGGTGTACTTCTCGATGGTCTGACGTCAGAAAAATTGTTTCGGCAATTGCGCTTTAACTTCTCATATTTGCGTAAAGCTGATTTTAATTCAATGATGGTGTTGGCGTTATACAAAATTGACTTATTAATTTCAACATCTGCTATTCCTTTAATTATAAATTGAATAATGTCTTCTTCTTCAATGTCACTTTGTGAAGCTATTTCCATCATTGAAAGAACGTATTGCTGGAAAGTCTCGTCATGTAGTTTTTTTCTATTTTGAAGGTCGCTGTATACATCAGCCTTAGTCACGTTCTTTTTAAACTCATTGACCAAATAAGTTTTCATATCTTGCCAACTTTTTGTAATGATTGTTCTGATGTATAATTTGGCTGTACCTGTCAAAAGTCTTTTG
This sequence comes from Eupeodes latifasciatus, assembly GCA_920104205.1. Taxonomy (NCBI): domain Eukaryota; kingdom Metazoa; phylum Arthropoda; class Insecta; order Diptera; family Syrphidae; genus Eupeodes; species Eupeodes latifasciatus. Next base: position 28,969,983 of record OV049925.1, read on the forward strand.
CCGTAAAGAAATTTACTTCTTTCATCCAGGCCTAAGATTTCGGAATAGTCTTCGAATTGTTCTATCCAACGTTGCACAGGTAAATTGTCGTCGCCACTAAAAGGGGGTATGGAGTCTTCAATATCCCTGAAACAAACTGTAGTCGATTTGGTACTGGTTGCAGACTCCTCGAGTTGGAATTCTTGAAGCTGTTTTTGTAGTTTATGAATCTCCTCTTTCTTCTTAAAAATTCGATGAAGTTTTTCTAATTCCTCATCCAGAATTTCTTCCTCCGAACGTTGCTCCTCGTTGTTGTCCTCAACATCAGAAAACTGTTCGTAGGCAGATTCAACGGCGGATTCTCTAGAAGTCTCTTGTATGAGCTTTCGCAGATCGTCTTCTGTAAGATCTTTTACTCCGACTTCCACACGGCGCTTTAATTCAGCTTTTGAACCACTGGTTGAAAGCAATAAAGATCTTAACACAGCCTTGAGAACAACGATTGTTGCTTCATTTAAGAACTTTGTCAAAGCGACATATTTAATTGTTTTCATTAATTATTGCAAGAGAAAAAAAAACACGATTTTATTTCGAAGAAGAACACAGAAAATTTTTATTTATTTTTTCACAAACTATTTTAAAACATGGTTTATCCTACTTCTGATGAATTGTGGGGGATTTTCCAAGACGAATTAATAGAGAACGACTTGTTTCGCTTGAATGATATTTATTTAATGATTTCACAAAGCTGTACATCGATAATGGGAACTAAAATAATAACTTTCGGTTGGATCATTCGATCATAAGGCCCAATCATAATTTTGAACAACGATTTCTATGTACATTGACACAAGTAAGTGTACATTGACACAAGTAAGAGTGCTTGCAGTTAGGCATAGTGCGATACAAAAGTTTACTGACTACTTTGGAATAAAGTATGCTACAATACCAAACTAGTAAATTTTTGGAAAAAATTGCAACTACAATCGGTTTTTTTATAAATTAAAAAAACTAAAAAAAATATTTGTCATCTCCAATATTTTTTGAATAAAAAATTACTTTATCTCCAAAATAGTTTTGTGCAATAAAAAATAACGTTTTTGACATCTGGTAAAATTTTAAGAAAAATCGAATTGGCGGTTTCTTAACAAAAAATAAAAACCTAAAAAAATTACTAAAAGTTCGTAAAAATTGATTTTTGACTCAAATATCTTTTCAAAAATTTGAGATATTGGTTTCAAATTAATTTTTTTATTATACAAAATATTGTTTTAAACAATAGGTAACATTTAGAGAAAAATTAATTTGACAGTTTTTTTTACAAAAAATAAAAACCTAAAAAAAACATTAATAAAAGTTCTTTTATGTTTTCAAAAATTTGTGATTATGGCTTCAAACTAATTTTGTCTTATAAAAAATATTGTTTTCAACATCCTGTAAAATTTTGAGAAAAATCGAATTTACAGTTTTTTTACATAAATAAAAAAGCTAAACAAAATATGAAAAAAAGATGGTAAAAATTTGAGATTAAACTAATTTTGTCTTACAAAAAATACTGTTTAATTAATTAATTTTCAACATTCAGTAAAATTTTGAGAAAAATCGCATTGACAGTTTTTTACAAAAAATTAATAACTTAAAAAAAAATAACAAAAGTTGGTAAGAATTGATTTTCGACTTAAATATCTTTTTAAAAATTAAAAATATTGGCTTGATACTTATTTTATCTCACATAAAATATTGTTTTCGACATTCAGTAAACTTTTTATAAAAATCCAGCAGTCAATTTTTTTCATAAAAAAATAGTACGCAAAATTGGAAAAAATTAATGTTCGGTTGTCGATATCTCGTGAACAATAGAAGATATTGACTTTAAATTAGCTTCATTTATCCAATTCGTATTTGTTTATATAAAAAATAAAAACTTTTAAGAAATGCTACTAAAATTGGTAAAAATTGGTTTTCGACTAAAAGTCTCGTTTACAAAAATAGATTTTGAAATCAAACTATTTCATCAAATGAAAAATTTTGTTGGTAATTTTTAAATTTTTAAGAATAATTCAACTGACAACTTTTTCAACAAAACACGAAAACCCACAAATATTTTAAGCAAGACAAATCGACAGACGGAATGGGAAGTTATCAGTGTGGGTTGCATCCCAGCCTCTTTTTAACTTCCCATAGGAAGTGATTGTAATGGGTCGGATTTGTGAAATTGAAAATGTTGACATTTCTCGACTTTTCAAGGTCCCTAGAGTCGAAATAAAAGATTTTTAGAAAGATGTATGTGTGTGCGTGTGTACATACGTTCGAACGTCCGTATGTCCGTACGTTCGCCACGTTTTTTTCGTCGTCCATAGCTCAAGAACCAAAAGAGATATCGACTTCAAATAAATTTTGTTATACAGATAATAAGGCAGAAAGTTGTAGAAAGGGCTCTCAAGAAAATTGCGTGGGTGGTTTTTTTTTACCATAGCAGTTTAAAAAAAAATGTGAACATTTTGGTTAAATAAATATCTTATGAACCAATGACGCTAGAGAATTGAATTAAATTTAACTTGAATTATATATTGTAACGTGATACAAAACAAGTATATTTTTGAAAAAAAAATCCAATTAACGGTTTTTTTATAAATCAAAAAAATTGAAAAAAACAAATTTTGTCACCTCGAAAATTTTACGACTAAAATATGATTTCATCTCCAAAACAATTTTGTGCAACGAAGAATAATGTTTTTGATATCTGCTAAAATTTTGAGAAAAATCTAATTGACAGTTTTTTTACAAAAAATAAAAACCCAAAAAAAAAAACTTTTTAAAAGTTGGTAAAAATTGATTTTCGACTCAAATATCTTTTCAAAACTTTGAGATATTAACTTTAAACTACTTTAATCTTTCAAAAAATATTGTTGTCAACATTCAGTAATATTTTGAAAAAAATCTTATTGACAGTTTTTTTTACAAAAAATTAAAACCCGAAAAAAAATTAACAAAAATTGTTAAAAATTGATTTTTGACTCAAATATATTTTCAAAAATTTGAGATAATGGCTTCTAACTAATTTTAACTTATAAGAAATATTGTTTTCAACAATAGGAACAATTTTGAGAAAAATCGAATTGACAGTTTTTTTTTACAAAAAATAAAAACCCTAAAAAAAGCACTAAAACTTGTAAAAATTTAATTTCGACTCAAATAGCTTTTCAAAAATTACAAATATTGGCTTCAAACTTATTTTATTTCACAGAAAATATTGTTTTCGATATTCAGTAATTTTGTTATAAAAATCCAAGAGTGTTTTTTCATAAAAAAATAAAATCTACAAAAAATAGTACGCAAATTTGGTAAAATTTGATACATATAAACAAACTTTTAAGCAGGACAAATCGACAGACGGGATGGGAAGTTATCAGTGTGGGTCGCATCCCAGCCTCTTTTTAATTTTTGATATCGTACCAAGAAAAACATAAGTATAGAGTTGATGGCATGTCATTTGTCATTTCTTAATTTTCTTGATAGAAATTTTTGTACTGCTTTGAAACAAGCAATACGATTCTCAGTCTCAGTTTTCAACAAGCTTGTGTCGAACTTTAAAAGTCATCGCTGATATCAAGACGGACAGACCAAAATTTCAATCTCTATCTGATAAGATGATGTCCTCAACCGAAACATTTTATTCGAACATTCTAAAGAATTCTCGTTCTCGATAGAATTCATGCCTCTGCAATTAACAGCAAGGCCGAAAAAAATAAACAATTCCCTTTCTCTAATTAATTATTTTCTCTAAACTTTGTCCAATAACAATTTATCCACCGTAAAATCTTACCTAATGTATAATTGAGTCCATATCGGCATAATGATTGCCCGTGTAAATAAAATACTTTGTAAACAAGAATTTAATCTAACCGCATATCTCCACTATGCTTCTTTCTTTGTTGGTCCCCAACAATCTGCCTGCAATTTTGCTGCACCCAAATTTGTCGATATAGGTTCAAACGTTTATACTCTCCGTATCGTATAGGTAAAGGAAATAATCGGTCTTATCCGAAAATAAATCCAGATTTGTTTTAAATCCGCAACACCATCATCATCATCATCATCAATGGTAAAACCAGAACCAGCTCTGCTTTCAATTCCAAGTACAAAATAAATGTGCTTATGCAAAATATTGTCCCGATATCTGGTGGTGGATCTTCTCCCGATATCGAGTTACTTATCGGAAACAGTATCTCGAACGTGCTAGCCAACAACTGTATACAATTGAATGGGGGAATAGGTGAATCTGTTATAGTACCTCTGAAACCTCATCAACTTGTGGAACTATGAAAACAGGCTGGGCTTATAAGACCTATATACTCAATCCAAAATGGTAACTTTATGCTGATGGTGACGACGCGAAGACCGTTGGATGAACCGGACGGTATAGATGAAAACTTCTCGCGCGCCGTATCTGTATCTCTTCTCCCCTGCGTTACCTTCTGGCTAAATTTATCCTGCCATTAGTTCCATCCCAAAATCAATTAGTTGCATAATATTATATGCAAAATGGTTGAGAGAGCAAAGAGGTATCTTCTTCGCCTTCGCATTCGGTCGGTCCAGTCAAGTCCACATCCAATACCAACCACGAAGAGCATTATTGGAATGTGGGAACAACAGCTAGCATGTGCTTGCTCGCAAACTACATTTCGATTTGAACGGACGAACGACGGAAGACCGAAGTGAGTTCCAGCTCCAGCTCCAGCTCCAGTTCTCGACACTAAACAATCTCACCATATACCTGTTTTGGTAAATTCCTATTCTCAATTCCGCCAACAAGTGCATGATGGTACCTAAGTACTCCTTGTCGTTGTCATCGTTCGACCAAGTTTATATAGGTATACATTAAATCCAAGGAGCCACACAAAAGATTCGTTTACATTACCGCAGGAGTTTATAACATCACCACCATGCAGCAAGTCGATCCAACTGAACCTCTATACTCAACACTAGAGCTGAGTCCAGCAGTTCCAGTCCATATAAGGACTGGGATCTCGTGTTCGATGTGCTCTGCTAACATAACAAGGAGTTGACTTGAACTGGCAATGATTTTGAATTTTGTCACGAATGGCCTTAAGGAGAATTGATAGTTGTAGGGTAATTTAAAACCAGTTCAATCTATGGCATCACTTCTCCAGTTCTTGTTCTCAACTCTCCAAGCCACAACGATAAAAAGAGCTTTAACTCAAAAAGAAGGATTGCCTTGCCCGCTGTCAGCAAAACCCGTGTCCTGGAAAATGTTGTTTTACTGTTGGTGTATCTTCGTATGAATATATATTCGGTTCGGGTTCACGATTCTCGGCTCTGGATTCCCGGAGGCCAAGTGATGGTTTTAATTCGTTTTAATTCGCACGTGTGATGTGTGTTCTTTGCCGTTTGAGCTTCGGAGTTCGGAGACTTGGAATAAATATATCGGTATCGGAGTTGAAGCTGCTGGAGTATAAGATTATAATAAATGAGAGCTGAATTTAATTGAAGACGACAATCGGAATTCCTGATTAATTATATGCAAGAAGGTGAAGGCATCGTCTCGTCTTCGTTATTTTATTCTTTAAGCATAGCGGGGCTTACAATGCTACATTAGAGATGAAAGTAAAGAAGTATAATATTGCAGAGGGCAGGTAATAGGTGGGTATAACTATTTGAAGGGTATAATCTGCTCGTGAATCCGATTCAATAGCATTGGATGAGTGAAAATGAAACAAAAACAAAAACACATTAAAACGAACTTGAATTATTTATTAATGATATGTGAGGTAGGTGAATTAAGAAACAAAAATCTTAATAAGAAGAAAAGTACAAATGTAATTTCATAGATTAGAAGTTGGATTATTTGTGTTCCATTAGAGCAGGAGCAGCAAATGTGGAGGCGATTTAGTTCGTGTGGGAATAGCTTGTTTCAATGAAAGGAATAAGTTTGGAGTTAAGCTATATATGTAGATATCGGGTGATTTTTTAAGAGCTTGAGAACTTTTTTTAAAAAAAAACGCATAAAATTTGCAAAATCTCATCGATTCTTTATTTGAAACGTTAGATTGGTCCATGACATTTACTTTTTGAAGATAATTTCATTTAAATGTTGACCGCGGCTGCGTCTTAGGTGGTCCATTCGGAAAGTCCAATTTTGGGTAACTTTTTCGAGCATTTCGGCCGGAATAGCCCGAATTTCTTCGGAAATGTTGTCTTCCAAAGCTGGAATAGTTGCTGGCTTAGACTTGACGTAGCCCCACAAAAAATAGTCTAAAGGCGTCAAATCGCATGATCTTGGTGGCCAACTTACCGGTCCATTCCTTGAGATGAATTGTTCTCCGAAGTTTTCCCTCAAAATGGCCATAGAATCGCGAGCTGTGTGGCATGTAGCGCCATCTTGTTGAAACCACATGTCAACCAAGTTCAGTTCTTCCATTTTTGGCAACAAAAAGTTTGTTAGCATTGAACGATAGCGATCGCCATTCACCGTAACGTTGCGTCCAACAGCATCTTTGAAAAAATACGGTCCAATGATTCCACCAGCGTACAAACCACACCAAACAGTGCATTTTTCGGGATGCATGGGCAGTTCTTGAACGGCTTCTGGTTGCTCTTCACTCCAAATGCGGCAATTTTGCTTATTTACGTAGCCATTCAACCAGAAATGAGCCTCATCGCTGAACAAAATTTGTCGATAAAAAAGCGCGAAACACATTTCGAACCGAACACTGATTTTCGTAATAAAATTCAATGATTTGCAAGCGTTGCTCGTTAGTAAGTCTATTCATGATGAAATGTCAAAGCATACTGAGCATCTTTCTCTTTGACACCATGTCTGAAATCCCGCGTGATCTGTCAAATACTAATGCATGAAAATCCTAACCTCAAAAAAATCACCCGATATAATAGGATTATAAATTAATGACTTTTAAGATGGAAGTAATGGGATGAACTAGGTAAAGATTTGTTTGCATGATGTGCATACATCGCAAAACAAAGGGGTTTAATTTAAGTACGAAGTGACCCATTAGCAAACTGAAGGCGACTTAATGATTACGTAGCCCATTAAGTTTGCGTAACTGGAATCACTCACATCACTCTCAGTGTTAAGCCCAACAACCTTTTTTTCTGGACCCAATGGCGGATCCGGGTGGGGGTGGGGTGGTACGTAGGGGTCATGATGAATTTGGAAAAACTTTAGTAATGATTTTAATTATTTTCATAAAATTTGTTTCTAAGAAAAAAAACAATTATTTAGGTTCTTAAAAAGAAACCTTGAATAAAAGATCGTCAAATTGATATTAAGTTGCCTTTAAATTTCTGAACCTCGCCTTCAATTACGTCTAAAAAATTCTTAATTCGTAAAAAATTTCGAACTCAAGCTTTAAATCAAAATGACATTACGATGGTAGAAAAGTTGAAAAAAATGGATCCTCCGAATCCGTCCGTTTGTTGGTTTGTCCTGGCCTCTACATGTTTCGATTGAGTTCAAACTGGGAAATTATGGTTTTAAGCCGTTTACCGTAAGGCGTTTTTTTTTATTGTTTTAATACGAAAATTCGATTTTTTTTTTAAAGTAACCGATAATTTTTTTTAAAACTTTCTAATTTATTTTCTTGATTTGGCTTCTTTCTGCAAGAAAAACATATTTTGGTATTGATTCAGAAGAGTACCCTTCATAAAACCGTTATTTTTTAAAGTTTTCTCAAGAATGTCATTATATTTTTAATTTTTAAAAATATATTGATTTTTGCGGAAAAAATTTAAAAATTTGTTTATGTAAAAATCAATTAAAAAAAACGCTCTATTGATTTTCCAAAAAAAAATAAATAAGTTAATCTAGGTTTTTTGAGAAATAAAATGGCATTTGAATTTTTGAGCAAAACATATTTTGCAGATACATTTTTGAATCTTAAAATAAATATAAATAAAATAAATATTTTTAAACAGACTTTTTGGAAGACATTAGAATTAGTTCTAGCGACCCACTGGTGCATTTTATTTATTTCAAAATTGAGTTTCTGTTGAATACAAAAAGTTTTAAAATCTTTAAAAACTAAATAAATCTACTTTTTGAAGTGAATTTGCTCTTTGGATGCTCTAGAACTGAGATTTAAACATGAATTTCAAGAATATAAATGTCCCAAAAAAAGCAAAAGTGATACTTTTATTAAACTAATGGCTAATTGAAAAACACAATGCACATTTCATATCTATTGTTATAAAAGCTTTGAATGTCTTGAGAACTGAAGAGAAAAGAGATTCTGAAACGTGTAATTTGCGACTACCACACAAAAGTTTCTTCCCAACTTATTTGTTGATTTGTTTTTATTTTATGTTCAGAGAAATTATGTACTTAAATGCACCTATTTCCTTAGGTTCCTTACTTAAGAACCAAACATTTTTTTCTCTACAGTTTTTAAGTTTTGTTGACTCCTTTAAGATCAAAATATTTGTTAGCATCAGCTCCAATCTACGAGTAAGCAGACTGATAGCGATAGTAATAATAGACTACCGAAATCTGAGTTCGAACAAATTTCTTACATTTCTGCGTGAAATGAACCAAAAACCCTCTAAACTATTCTGTTTAAGCTTTTAAATATGGCATATTTAGAAAACTGATGGAATCTTGGAATGCTTTCATGTAGGGAGTCATCTAAAATTAAATAGTTAGACCATACCTTGCTGGACAACAGTGTTCTAAAATAATTTTATAACTAAAGTTGTCACTTTAGCACTAAAAATCTGTAAATGTAAGGTTAAGATGCACATTATGTTATTTTAATTTTGTCAGCATCCTTTACAGCACATTAAAGAACTTTTAAGTGGTGAAAAAAAAACTCATCTATATCTTAAGTGTTCAATTTTCAATTCAATAAATATGTATATATTAATTTGCATTATTCAAACAATTGTTCAACACAGCTATTTCACTAATTCACGTCAAACATGTTGTATCAAACATTTTGCATCAAACGTGTTCCCTCAAACATGTTCGAAACGATTTCATACCTAACCCTAACCCTAACATTACGTGTAAAACACTACATCATTTAAATGACCATGATCTGGGTAGCCAGTTGATATCGCCACGACGAGAAATTACGCGGCCAGTAAATGTCTCTTGGCAATAGAGGCATATTCGCTCGAGTTGTGTATCTGTGGCACTGTCTTGTTGAAACCACATGTCGTATTTTTCAATAGCAGGCAAAAAAAGCTCGGTTATCATATGTCCATAACACTTTGAACTGACGGTGACAGTCGTTCCATCGTCATTTTCGAAGAAGTAAGGTCCAATCACACCTCCTGATCAAATAGCTCACCAAACAGTGACTTTTTGGGGATGTAATGGCCTCTCTCCAAGTACTTGAGGATTCTCACAACCCCAAATACGACAATTTTGTTTATTAATATACCCGAGTGAGTAATGTGCTTCGTCGCTGAAGAAAATTTTGTTCGAAAAATCGCCGTCCAACCGCCTGTTGTTCAAGCACCCATTCCACGTATCTACGACGACGCGACGTTGCGAATTGTCAGCTGGCTTCAGTTGTTTTGTGAGTTGGACTTTATATGGATGTAGGTGTAGATCCAAATGCAAAATACGCCATTATGTGCCGTAAGACAGTTCTAATTCCTGAGAACGACGAGGAATCAACACATTCGGGTCTTCGGCAACACTTTGACTAACAGCAGCGATATTGACATTGGTACGAGCGAAACGATGATGCACAGGCCTTACCATTTTTGTAACCAATCCAGTCTCTTCAAATTTCTTAACAATTTTGCCAATTACTTGCGTAATTAGACGATTAAGTAAACCATAATCTCCTCTTGAAGCACGATTTGTATGGCTGTGGCAGAATAACCACTTTTGTATTAGGTTTTAACAAATTTTAATGCGTTGTGTGATGGTTAAACGACCCATTTTCGTAAATGTCAGAGACTTTTCCATGAAAAAACAAAAATTGGTTTAACAGCTTAGTTTGACAGATGTCAAATTCCAGCCCCATACTTTTCAAACCGCAAAATGGATAACCCATTATTAATTATAGTTTTTCTTTTTTAACTCCTACACTGCACCTTAAGTCTTATTATTCCAGACCTTATTAGTTATATCACACGTTATGTTTGCCATATGCCCCACTGTAGCACGCAAGGATATGCTTTTATTAAACAAGTTTCACACAAAATAAAACAAAGCAAACAATCAAAAAACTGAAATAACGAGAACAAACTTAAGAAGTGCGTGCACGCGACACAGACGGACGCAAAATTCAAGATTTCCTCATTAAAAATTTACTCAATTCTTTCGTAGATAAGATCTTCATACGAGTTTACCTACGATTGCATTCTTTGAGTTGAAAAATAATAAAAACAAAACTAATTTTTAAAAAAAAGTACGCTACATTTTTATTTTCTTTAACATATTTTTGTTTGCATGTCAAACATAAGATAAACAAGCAAGCAAATCGCTCTTCTATGCAAATGTTCAGAACGCAAAGGTGTTAAGATAATTATTGTCGTCCAATCAGCAATTATTATGTACATGTACTCTTGTTCGTAAACCTACCAACAATTATGTACGTAATATGTGTACTGTGTATGTTTGTACCTAGAACTTGAATTAAAAATTCTTGGAATTAAATTGAAGAAGAAGATGGCAATTTTCTTGGCTTATATGATAATTAATTAATTATTTTGAAATTGACAAGACAAGAATCATTGAACTGTAATTTATTGATTGGTGTGTTTTGTTGATGATCGTTCTTGTCACATGTTGTTTTGAATTTGTTTTCCGCAAAATCAATCTTGGCGAGATGATGGAAGATCAATGAAGGCGGCGGCGGCGGCGCGGGCCTTGAAAGATGTTGGAATTGAAAATGGCGCCAATTGGAATAACATGAAACATTTAATTGATATAATAATATTGATACTGAATCAAAAACGCTCATTATTGATTACCGGAATTGTATTAAGGTTTAGTTAAGCTTAGTTCTTCCATTCGAAAAAATGAGAACAGTGTCTAAGAGTTCTTACATTTTATCCGTTAGGGTTCGGTGTGGTGGTAAAATAGAAGCGGGATTTCATTTTGAATAGATCGCTATTAAGGGCAGTTTTCGCTTAGAAAACTGAAATTACGTCATTGCTGAAAATAGAACTTAAATTAGAACAAAATTGTTGAATGCAAACTTAAGCTCTTTTGGTCCGCCTTGAAGTGACTTCTCGGCCAGCAATAGTAAAAGTGGTGGCAAAAATTTGAGCTGATGGAAAAAGTTGGATTATTGGAATTAGCCATTCCACAAACTATAGAATGTAACTTATTTTGCATTAGGATTAAGGTCTTTTTAAATTCATTTAACACAAGAACTCAAGCTGTTCGATCACCAGCAACGTCATGCCTTTGCTGAATATGTCCTTGAAATGTTTTAATGATCCGGATTTTCCTCAAAAAATCATTTTTAGTACGTTTATAAAGAGTATTGTTGATTTTGTTGCTCGAAAATCAAAGAATGATTGTTGAATGCCTTTTCACCCACAAAGTGTGACTGTTTGTGGGTCTTATTTGGCTGGTGGGTCGGTTTGATTGGTCTCTAGTATCTTTTAAATGAGGCTGATACAACTGTGGCGCTAAAAGGCATGCGTTGCAGATCTGTGTTGAATGATTTCCTACGGCCGTAATTGAAAGATATGAATGTGCAGGAAATTAAATTTCAACAACGAACTAGGGCCCTGTTATTTCTCAAAGAAGTTATCAAAATTGGGCACCAAGATTTTATAATCCATGTTGATTAAACCCCTTGAAAAAGGAATTTGCGAAGTTATCGATGGCATACAGACGAATATGTGTGAGTTAGTAATAGAAAATTTCATGAAGAGGTTATGATGCTTACCGTAGCTGTGACTGACATTTTGCTGAAGGAGACTGACCGGACTGAAGCATTGATGTCTATTTGCTCTACATGACACAGCAATCTAAGTCGTTGTACTTCTTTTCATTTGACCAGATCTGCGTCGCTGTACACACGCTAAAGTTATTCGCTGTATCTTTTTTCGGAGCATCTTGACAAGGTCCAATCCTCAGGGCTTTAAATTGCTCAAGAGATGACTTTACTACCCAATAGCATTTTGAGTCCAAAAAAGCAGCTATTTTCAAAAGTTATTCTTCGTTTACACAAATTCCTCAACTACCTCAAAGTTATAGCTGTCCATAGTGACATTTGTCCAAGAAACCGTCGTCGTTCAGTGTGTCCTTTCCTGATGACCGCATATACTTAGTATTACCCCCATTGACCTGGTCACCAATTCCGTCGCAATGCTTAAAAACACGCCATTGACATCATGGTTTTATGGTTTTATCTTCCAAATATATTAATTTCATCGGCTTATCCGAGTAATTGAGTTCGCCTTTGGAAGATTCCCTATTGTTGAAGAAGTTGTATATGACAGAACTTAACCTTGCCTAAAAAAATTGTTGAAATCAAAATCATCGGTAAAATTTTTCCGACCTTGATAGAGCAGCGTGCATTATCCATTATCATTCTGCACAGAAAGGCAAGTTTGGCAAAGTTCGTCTCCATAGATATTTCCATACGTGATCTTGAAATCGACGAATAAATATGTTAGGTATCCATTTAAAATTTTTCCAAAATCTGCCGTAATATGAATATTTGGCCAATGGTAGACTTTCCTAGTCTGAAGCCACACTGATATGGAAAATATAACTTTTTATTTTATGGATTACAAAGAGTTGAGAAAAAATTGAACTTATATTTCCAAACACAAATATATTTTTGTCAAGAAAATTTTGACAAAAGTAAACAAATTTGCGAACAAAGATCCACTTTGGACTTCAATTTCATGTAGTTATTAATTTAAGTACTGAACAGATGTAAATAGTCTAATTTAATTAAGTGTTAAGCATTAAATTATACAAATTTGATACGGTTTGATAAGCACTTCAAAAAAAACTATGTTTTACAATAATTTTGTACTTATATTTGATTTTACATTGAAATAAAATTGAAAGTTGTCATGGAATTCTCTAATGACAATGACAAAAATAATATTTATTTTATTGGTTATTTTCTTTTTATGTTTGAATCATAATTCTAATTTTAAGTACTTCATTTCCTGAAAAATACAAAGAATGTTGCGCTTCAAAAATTATTTCAAACCATTAATTTCGCTAATGACGCATGATATACTACATTTTGTTGTATAAGAAGATAAAGCCAAAAATCATTAATTTAAAGTGCTGCATTAAAGCATCAATTAAATTCTGAAAACTAAATTTCCTTGAACTTACTTGAATCAAATTAAACAGCCACAAAGTCTATCCTGTATCTCAAGTCTCATACAATTCAATAAGCAATATCAAAATTACAATTTACGTGCAACAATTGCATCAACAAAATGCAATATTAGCCTCTAATTATATTTAAAATTATTGCTTTGGAATTTAAAATAAAATACTCCTTTCAATTTCTATATCCTATTCCGCCATATTCCATATTCATACAGGTTTTATGTTTCTGTTATCATACGAGTATGAACCGTTGGCAAGTTAATAATTTTACCGACTATACTAACAGCCATAAGGATAAGCAGCGGTATGAAAATGATTGCGCAACAAAAGACTCGTAAACATCTTTTATGAGTACAGGTGGTTTATCATCCAATTCCTGTTATTTTATTCTGCGACTAGACAAACGAGATTCCAGGAGTTCTTCTTCAACATGCCCCCATCAAATTTACCAAATAGCAAATCAACTAGTTTGTAAATTATTAATCCCAATATTGGGGTGCAGTTTGGTTAAATTATAGGCTCTCCAATAGGTGCGGTGACCATCCGTTCATTATTATAATGAACAGTTCATTATTTGAAGAAAATGTTCATTATGCATTATTGTGTGTCGGAAAACATAAAAATGTTCATTATTTTAGAAATTGCTCATTATTTGTTCATTATTTTATGATTTTTTTCTTTGAGGAAAGCCTAAGCATGAAAACCATTAAATGTTTAATGAAAACGTACCCTTACATAATAATTCGTTGTCTTTCTTTTTCGGAACACTTCCTAATCTCACAGTTACAAAAATCAGATCATATTATACATCCTAACATACAGGGGAAGTTAAACTAATACGCTTACACTTGCGCACAGGATGACTTTCACCACTGGATATAAATTTTACCATTGAGTTTTATTGACCATGACAATGGTAAAAATAACTTTGAGAGTGCACTGCGACTGTTCGAATTATTGCATTGTTGAAAAACCCTTCACTCCAAAAATAAATGAAGAGGAAGAATTTACACTCCTTCCTGGGACAAAGTGAAGTTGAGTTTAATGTATAGCGGGTGATTTTTTTGAGGTTAGGATTTTCATGCATTAGTATTTGACAGATCACGCGGGATTTCAGACATGGTGTCAAAGAGAAAGATGCTCAGTATGCTTTGACATTTCATCATGAATAGACTTACTAACGAGCAACGCTTGCAAATCATTGAATTTTATTACCAAAATCAGTGTTCGGTTCGAAATGTGTTTCGCGCTTTACGCAAATTTTATGCGTTTTTTTAAAAAAAAAAGTTCTCAAGCTCTTAAAAAATCACCCATTATATTAAACAATGTCCTCTTTTCAATGGAGGACAATAAATACATAATGGGTGATTTTTTAAGAGCTTGAGAACTTTTTTTAAAAAAAAAACGCATAAAATTTGCGTAAAGCGCGAAACACATTTCGAACCGAACACTGATTTTGGTAATAAAATTCAATGATTTGCAAGCGTTGCTCGTTAGTAAGTCTATTCATGATGAAATGTCAAAGCATACTGAGCATCTTTCTCTTTGACACCATGTCTGAAATCCCGCGTGATCTGTCAAATACTAATGCATGAAAATCCTAACCTCAAAAAAATCACCCGATATTATGGAAAAGAGAAGCAATATTTCAATTAATGACACTGATGTTTTAGACGAGTTTTTATGTGTACAAAATTATGTTTCTTCAGACAAAATTTTTAAATGGAAGGAGAGCCAAATGAGTGCTGGAAATAGGTGGGTCGAAATTTTCAAGTTTTTCAATGAAAAAATGATACAATATGAAAACATTTCAAAAATCGTAGAGTTTTGTTTATGCCTTCCTGGGTCTAATGCCCCTATAGAGAGAGTTTTCTCAATTTTCAACAATGTATGGACAAACGAAAAAAACAGTATGAAAATTGAAACAATCAGGTCCATTTTAATTTGCAAATGCAATTATGAATTAAATTGCATCGAATTTAAGTATTATTAAAAAAATTAATTAAAAAAATGTATTCTTCCGAAAAGTACTTATTTTAACAATATTAATATATTGTAATTCAATGTCAAAGTTGTTTTATTAGCCAATATGATATAAAAGAGTTTAATGTTTTGTTTATTTTTTTTTGTAAATAAGTTAGAGACTGAAAAAATCTGTGTTATTTTTATGTTTGTTTTGTTTATTATCGATGAAAGTTCCTTTTTTGTTTATTTTATAAATACATATACCTAATTATACTATATTTATTAATTAATTTATATTATATTTATTTACTATTACCTACTCAATGAAATACAAAAAAAATCTTGAAAACTGGTCAACATTTTTCATTTTTTGCGTACTGTTCATTATTTTGTCTCGGAAAATATGGTCACCGTACCAATAGGAGTTATTGGTTCAGCCAAGTTAACAGTGGATGGAGAAGACATTGGTGAATGGTGAGGCTTCGCAGCACCTTGTACCTTTGGTCTCCATCCGGACCTGTTAGAAGAGCATACGTATTTCTGTTTGCCAACAGGGTCCGAAATGTTGATGAGAGGCAACTATAAATGGTAGTTAGTGAATTTATTGATACGGAAGAAGAGAATTATATAATTAAGTAACTGCCCGGGAAAGACGATGTTCAATTCTTTCATGTAGATGGTGATATGTACATATTAGTTATTACCTAAACTAATGTAACATGCAAAACATTCATTCAAAAACTTAAAAAAAAGTACGTATACGCCTGAGTGTACTTTGAAGTAATTTTGTGGTTTGACTATGTATTTTTTTAACCATCGTAACTTACGTCCTTGGAGGTGCAACAGCACTGTTATGACATCAAAATTATAGAACTGATACATATAAAGATATTTAGAGAAACCAATATTTTTAGAGATAAATTAATGCATCTGTAATCGAGCAAAACGATACCAGTAATGTCCACGAAGACTACGGTGCAGTACCTTGGCTCTTCATAAAATTTTCAAAGACCAATTCATACATTTGCTGCTGTAAAAATTACCAAAACAATATACAACTGCCTATGCTTTATCCTTAATTCACTTTAAAGCTTTTACTTTCGTTCTAAAGGGTAGTTAAATTTTAAGGGCGAGTTTGTTGCGCAAAAGAGCCATTATTTCGTTACCTGTGTGGTAAATGGCACCGTCCGGTCCTGTTGAAACCACCTATCTTTTCATGATTCAAATTGAGTTAGTCTAAAATTGAGAAATGTTAAATAAAATGCAATAACTTGACGTTAAAGTGTTACTCGGTTAATCGGTCTTTAAAATTTAACCACCCTTTAGCTTCGAAATGTAAATAGAGTTCAGTAGAAACATGGTATCTATCCACCTGCTCTTTAGCATCTTTGAAAAGAAACCTAAAACAATGAGAAACGGTTTTTAGTTTTTGCAAGAAAACTGTCAATTCGATTTTTCTCAAAATTTTATCGAATGTTGAAAACAATATTTCTTATACGTTAAAACTAGTTTTAAACCAATATTTTTAATTTTTGAAAAGATATTTGAGTCGAAAATCAATTTTTACCAACTTTTGTTTCAGTTTTTATTTTGACGTGACAACGTCTTAAATTAGGTTGCGGCTGGGAGTCACTTATGAAAAAGTGTAACGCCCGGTAACGTTACGATGAGTCACCGAACGAGAGAGAGGCCCGCCGAATGCCTTGCGTCTCTCTCCCACTCAACTATGATCGGTCTGCCGCGCGCGCAGCACTAGAGAATTAGGCGCATTGAATCGGCGCATGCTTGTGTCTCTGTCTTTGTCTTTCTCGAACGTTCTTGGCGTTGGAAAAACAAGAAAGCGTCATAATACAAGTTCACACGTGTGGTTAAAGTACCGTCAGCTGTGTCTGTAGTGAAAATGTGGAGTGCTTAGATTCGTCATTTACAACAACTACAACAATAAAGGTAAATAATTGTACACTGATATTTCATTATCGTAAACTATGATTGATTGATTAATTGTTAGATTGACACAAAAGTTGAGAAACTGAGTTTATAGGTTATGTCATACTATTGATAAATGTTGATAGTGTTAAGTAAATTATTAGTTTAAAAAATTTGTGCAATTCTTATTTTCATTCAATTCCTTGTTCCTATTGTGCAATTTAATTATATTCATATCAATAAATATTCTACCGAGAAAAAGACGTTGTCACGTAAAATCTTCGCCCGTAAAACCGACTTTACACGCAACCATTTTTTTTTTGTAAGAAAACTGTCAATTCCATTTTTCTCGAAATTTTACCAATTGTTGACAACAATAGTTTTTAAAAGATAAAATTAGTTTAAAGCTAATATCTTAAAGTTTCGAAAAGATATTTGAGTCGAAAATCAATTTTTACCAACTTCTATTATTTTTTTTAGGTTTTTATTTTTTTTTTTTTTTTTGTAAAAAAAACTGTCAATTCGGTTTTGATCAAATTTTTTCCAAATTTTGACAACAATATGTCTTATAAGATAAAATTAAATGGAAGCCATAATCTCAAATTTTTGAAAAGATATTTGAATCGAAAATCTAATTTTACCAACTTTGAGTAATGTTTTTTTAAGTTTTTATTTTTTATAAAAAAAAACTGTCAATTCTATTTTTCTCAAAATTTGATGTTAAAAACGTTATTCTTCGTTGCACAAAATTGTTTTGAAGATAAAATAATTTTTTGTTCGTAAAATTTTCGAGGTGACAAATATGTCTTTTTCAGTTGTTTTGATTTATAAAAAAAAACGTTAGTTGGATTTTTTTCCAAAAATATATTTGTTTAGTATCACGTTACAATATATAGTATAAAATTTAATTCAAGTCTCTAGCGTTATTGGTTCGTAACCAAAATTTTCACATTTTTTTAAATTGCTATGGTAAAAAACCACCCACGCAATTTTTTTGAGAGTCCTTTCTGCATATTTCTGCATTAGTATCTGTATAACAAAATTTATTTCAAGGCGATATCTCTACTGGTTCTTGAGCTATCGACGACGAAAAAACGTCACGAACGTACGGACATACGGTTACGAAAGTACGTACACACGCACGCACAGACATCTCTGTAAAAATCTTTTATTTCGACTCTAGGGACCTAGGGAACGTCGAAAAATGTCAAAATTTTTAATTTGACAAAGCAGACCGATTACAATAACTTCCTTTGGGAAGTTAAAAATAGCACGGCCAACACTTGGTTCTCGAACGTCACAAGGCCAACCTAACTTAATAAATGTACGTATACAAGATAGAACGTTAACGCCAGTCCCTTGTTGCCTAGTCTTCGCGAAAGTCCAACGACAGTGGAGTAAATTCACGAAATTTATTGACAACTTCTACTCTCCGACGACGGTGGCGTGACAGTTGACGTGAAATAACGCCAAATGAAATAAAGCCAAATTCAAAAAATTTGGCATTATTTCGTTTTTGAAAACGAAATAAGACCAAATTTTCAATTTGGGTTTATTTCGCTTTAGAAAACGAAATAATAACAATTTGGTATTGTTTCGATTTGCAGAAACAACTTTGCAGAATTAGAAAAAAACAATTTTGCAACAATTTTTTTTGTTATTAATTAAAAAAGTTGAAAAATGACAGATACTTGTTGCTCGATTGAAATTTTTGAAATTGGAGCCTAAAACAAGTTCACTATAGGACTTGGGGTGGGTGCGAGTTTGGGTATATGCAAAGAACACGAATGCGTTGTGATTCTTTCATAACTGTGAGCCATACTTGCTTTTTTTTTTTGTTGGGAATTTCTTCGATTTTAGTGCTCAAATGCAAAAGTTCTTTGCATATACCCAAACTCGCACCCACCCCAAATCCTATAGTGATCCCAAGCAGGGGGTGCTATCAATTCAAAAAAAAATTTAAATCGAAACAATGCCAAATTGCTATTATTTCGTTTTCTAAAGCGAAATAAACCCAAATTGAAAATTTGGCCTTTACAAAACTCATAATTATAGATCAAATCACTTCGAACATCCATTTTACGGCTTTTTCGTACAAGGCAAAGAACACAAATGAGTAGCTTGCAACTTTCCTGGTTACATTTACTTACCATCTGTTGTTACTCTTATCATAATTCTAACGGTAAAGACCGGTTTTTGTTATTGAAAAAATATCAAAACAAATTTGGTCTTAAGTCGCAAAAAAAATTGGCCTTGTGACACTTTCTGAAAGCGACATAAGGCCAAACGTTGGAATTTGGTCTTATGACCAAATTTCAAAATTTGGTCTTATGACACTTGCCCTTATGTCACGGCACCCTCTCCGACATTGGAGAAAAAGTAGCTTCCATCAATTTTCAATAGTTTAAATTTATTCCGAGAAGACAAATTAACACGGCAGTAAATTTAAGTTTCTTATTAACATTTAAAAATGTCTTTAAAAAATTAAACGGATGTGAGTTGTCAGTTGTCACCTATTGAAAGTCATACCAAAGGTCGTTGAATTCAATGACGTTGGTAGTGCATAAAGCTGGGGTGAAAAGTGCGAGGAGGATAGATGGTGGGATCTCTACTGCGTTCTCTCATTTTAGCAAATAACCCGGGATGTAGATAAACAGATTTCTGATTGGCCGAAAGCATGTGGGAATAAAGAAAATGTCATCCAGTCAAGGTGAAAGGGTACTTCTAAACCATCTTGTAAGTGAATCTGAGGTTCAAAAAAAAAAGAAAATGAAAACAGAAGAAAAATTGTTATTACTTAGTGAATAGGGTGTTGCACATTTGGGACAAAGTGTGAACGGTTAATTTTTTCTTTGGTATAAACCAATTTTTTGTTCTTAAGAATTCATTAAAGACCTTGGGCTTTTTTTGGTGCGGGTCGATTTTGGCACCCCTGGCGGCCATTTTGTTATGGTGACATCTGTCAAATCTTTTGTTCATTATACATTTGTTTATGCTAAATCATCATTGCAAGTTACACGATTGAACAGCGCGTTCAAATGCTATAACTGTATTGTACAAATGAGTGTTCGTTAACGCAAACGTTGCGCGCATTGCGCCAATTTTACGGTAGACGTGGTGGCCCTCCACAGTCGACTCTTCAACGTTTGGTGGCCAAATTTGAGACGACCGGTTCAGTAAACAATCAGCCAACACCCGGACGTTCAAGGAACGCAAGATCGGCCAAGAACATCGCCGCCAAAGTGCACAGGAGAACCCGAGGCAGTCTATTCCTCGCCGTGCACAAGAACTCGGCCTTTTGCAGACTTCAGCTTGGCTAATTTTGCGTCGGGACTTGGGCTAACACCAATACAAGATCCAACTGTCACAGGAGCTCAAAGTTCATGACCATAGACAATGCCGTTTATTCGCTGGCTGGGCTTCGAATCGTTTCGAAGAGGACCCCAATTTTGGGCGAAAAATTATATTTAGTGACGAGGCGCATTTTTGGATGAATTACTGTGTTAACAAGCGAAATTGCCGTATATGGGACGACACCAACCCACGCAAGGTTCACCAGGTGATAATGCATCATCAAAAAGTTACTTTTTGTGTGGATTTTGGGCCGGTGGCGTAATTGGTCCGTACTTTTTTGAAAACGACGTTAGTGAGGCGGTCACCGTCAACAACGAGCGCTTCATAACGATGATATTTAATTTCTTATGGCCCAAATTGAACAATATGGACCTAGACGACATGTGATTCCAGCAGGACGGGGCTACGTGCCACACAGAAAAACCCTATATAAAAACGATTCTGGCCAGAACGTTACACTCAATCGTGACCGATAAAGAACTATGATTACTAACTCTTTCATTCATCAATTGAACAACAATAATGTGCAGGAAATGTGGTCTCAACAAGATGTGGCACAGGTCGTGCTACAATCGATTTATTAAAGGAAATGTTTGGTAACCGCATTGTTTCAAGTCACGGACAAATACGTTGTACTCTAAAATTATACAATTTAACGCCACTTGACTATTTTCTGTATTAATGTGTGAAGTCGGTAGTCGGTAAGTAAGTATATGGACATGAAGTCCATATCAAAAAAATCGAATTTGTTTTATTCATTTCAAAGTTCTATACCTTTTTAAAAACAACCAAAACAAACATTTTCAGAGTTTTTTTTTTTAATAAAGCTTTTAAAATACAAGCTTCTAAATATAACATTCTATAATTCTTACGAATTTCGGAGGTTAAATAAAGTTTCCAATGAGCACCAACATGGGAAGCTACATTCGTCCGTAAAATCTTTCTTTTTTTTCCATTTCATAGAAAAACACAAGGTCCAAAATGAATTCATTAAAATTTCACAATTTCCGTTTGACCTTTGAACAGTGTTTGTTTTAATCCACATTTCAACATACAAACATCATATTTTAAAATCTTTTTTAAAACCTACACTACAACTATGCATAATTTTTGGGAAAAAATAAACAAACAAAAATCCAATTTATCATTAGAGTAGCGAAATATTAAAATAATTATCAAATTTGACACGCTTATAAACACACATAAAAATCATAAAGTCATTGTTTTCAGCCGCGTCGCGTCGTCGTCGTTATAGTCTTCGTAATTTCCGGATGATTTCTCTGAATTAGATAATAAATGAAAAACAAATATAAAAATTGCAAGTGGTCATGAAATTCTCTCATGTCACTAAAATAAAACTATTTTATTTTATTTCGTTACGATCCATATGTGTGATAATTTTAAGCTGTCATAAGTTATTTTGTTCTATTTTATTGTTTTTGAAATTGAAATTGTTACGCTTTCGATTCGTTGATTTTGCTGATAGAGCAAAGATTTTAAGTGCAAAAATATGTAATCCGGAATTTTGATACGCACGAATATTCACTTTCAATTCAATTCAGATTCACACTGATTATGATTGCAATCAGAATGTTATATCAATTTAAAATTCACCTGCCGAGCTCGATTCCAATATTAGAAAAGAATGCCATTTATCAAATACCTGCTTATTACATTAAAAACACTTTTTATCCATTTCTATTACTGAATCCACCTTTCGAGCTACAAATGTAAATTGCTATAATTCCTGTTTTCTATTGTCATAAATCGTTTGTTACCAAATAATTGGACGACCATAGAAGAAGAACTCCACAAGAAAACAATTGGCCATGAAAAATAAAACAGGTGGAAAGTACTAGTTACGCAACAAAACTCACCATAAACATCCATTATTCTTAACCCTGATGACTTGAGAAACCAGACTCCAATATTCCAGAAGGAGTTCTCTCTCCATGACTATGCCTTAGTTGAATCCGAAAACTAACTAGTTTTTAAATTATTAATCCAAGATTGGGGTGCAGTTTGCGAAAATTATAGACTCACGTGAATTGATTGGTGCTACCTTGCAGCAGCTTTTTGATATCTATAGAAACCTCCATCCACCACATCTGTTCGAAAAGAAATGCACTGCTCTGCTCATACCATTTGTGCAATGGCATTTTGCCCCCCGAGGGTCAAAAATATTGGTTTGTCTTATTGCTATGGCTTAGGATTATCGAAGTTAAATGATATTGAAGAATTCAATGAATTAATAAAGAACTCAAACAATCAACTAAAAACTTGCAATTTGCTTCTGGTTTTTCATCCTTTCAAAAATACGAACTCGTATATAAAAAGACTGCTGAACGATTGGATAGGTGTTGTTCAATTAGTTTCTTAGAGGTCTTAATTCAATTTTTGTTTTTCGATTAAAGTGTGTAGATACTAATTTTAGACACGACGACGATGGTACAGAAAAAGAAAACCCTAAGGTTGATTTTGAATAGATATCAATTATGGAATCGAGTTTTATTTAAAGGAGAGCAACCAATTGATACTTCAATGGATTTTAGTCTTGTGGTTTTAAGGTTAAGAACTCTTGCAATGGAATATAGAAATGTCATTGAAAAGTTTTAGTTTTTATTACTGTGGATAATTTACCACTAATTAGGAGTTAATTAAATGTAATAAAAATAAATAAATTGGGTGGCGCAACAGTCCGTTGAGAACTAGGGCCTATTGACTTACAACTCTCAACCATTCCTGTGTGCGAGAGCGAGTACTGTTGTCAGGGATTG
This sequence comes from Eupeodes latifasciatus, assembly GCA_920104205.1. Taxonomy (NCBI): domain Eukaryota; kingdom Metazoa; phylum Arthropoda; class Insecta; order Diptera; family Syrphidae; genus Eupeodes; species Eupeodes latifasciatus. Next base: position 28,993,296 of record OV049925.1, read on the forward strand.
AGGGGACCTACAGTTTTAAGCCGAAACCGAACGGCTTTTCATGACAAGAATTACTCTAGGAGAATTTGTCAATTCCTCCGCAAGAGGCAGTACCGTGAAAAAAACTTTAGATGGCATAGGCAGGGATTGAACCCAAGACCTCTGGCATGACAGTTCAACGCACTAACCATCATGCCACGGGTACTACAAATAAAATTAAATTAATTAAATGTAAACATTTTGATTTAATCGTTAAATGTTTTATATGTTCTTTTTCTAACAATATATCAACTTTATTAAAAAAGAGCTTTAACTGTCAAAACGTCTTAAATTTGACGTAAATTAGTTTTGACAATTTCGAATTTATTGATGTCTACATTTTCTGATCGCTCAACTTTTGTTCATATAAAGTTATCAAAGAACTATCTCAAATCTGGATAAATAAATAACCAGTGTTTTTAAACGCGTGGTATTAAAAGACAGTGACAGCTGTCACTTGATTAACGTTCAGTTTTCATTTTATAATGAATATATACTTACACCTTAAACCTAAAAAAAGGTTTTCAAGATCGTGTGAATTAACACGGCTGGACTATTTTTTGTGGGGTCACTTTTCTACACAGATAAGCCCAAGACGATTCAGAGAGTCAGAGAGTCAGAGAGTATTCGAAAATTTAGCCTTTTTTCTGAAATTCATTGGAACCACTTGCTCAAAACATATTATACAAAATATAATAAAGTTCTTCACCATAACATCAGATCATATTAAAAAAAAACCTTTTTAATATAATTCAAAATTTCTGTGAAGTAAGTAAAGTAATCAGTACCCATGGCACGATTTTTAGTGCGTGGGACTGTCATGCGAGAGATTTTGGATTCAATACCTACCTGAGCCATCTAAAGTTTTTTTCACGGGTACTGCCTCTTGCGAGGAATTGGCAAATTCTCCAAGAGTAATTCTTGTCATGAAAATTGCTCTCTCAAATTATCCGTTCGGCGTCGGCTTAAAATTGTAGGTCCGCTCTATCCATGACAACATTACTGGTACATAGGAATGGTTGAGAGTTGTAAAAAACTATATTTCTACAGACTGTTGAGCCACCTAATTAGTTTTATTTTTTAATCCATCAATAAAGGGTTTTCCAATAAGAAATTTCATTGCTATTAGCCCGCTTTTTGAGTAGCTGTCATCTTTTGGCAATTGACGAGTGAAAATTACGCCACTAATAAATATGGAACGATAAACACTTCAACAAGGCGCTAAAACTGTTAAAATTATGTCTAAAAAATGTACACGTTTTTGCAGTCGTCACAGTTTTTAAAACTTGAACACTTTTGGGTTGTCGTGAAAAGCATTCTCGGTCGAAATTTATGGTCAAAATTAAAATATATTTGATATGGACATGACGTTTACTTTCAACAAAATGGTGCTACATGTAGCAAAAGCAACGAAACAATCGCAATTTTGCACAAAAAGTTTCCTGACCGTGTTATTTTTTAAGGACCTGCTCACATTTCTCTACTGGGATCTTCTTATTTATCACCACCTCAAAAGAGTGCTCCACTATTGCAAGAACAATTTAATATCGTATCGAACATTCTCGTCGACTACTTCTGTCGAAATTTCAGTCGAATTGAGTATGTGGTTTTGTTTTTCCCGGTCGGTGATTCGATTCTTGTTTTTAGAAGGGAAATCGCGCAGCGAAATAAAAGAACGCTTGGATGCTGTCTTCTTCAATATAACTGTCAAAGATTGGTGTAACGAATTTCAGCGTGGTCGCACATCGGTTTTTGATGTAATACGCCCAGGTGCCCCAAAAACGGCTACGGCTACGGGAGGATAACGTAACAAAAATCGACGATCTCGTATTTGCACACCACCGATAGAGGATACGCGAGATAGCTAGGGCGGTAGGCATCTCAAAAAACCCTTTGGGTAATATCCCACACGAAATTTCAGGTTTGAGAAAGCTGTCGGCGAGATGGGTGCTGCGTTTGCTTACTCCAGACAACAATTGCAACCGTGAAACCACTTTCGACCAGTGTTTGACGCTGTTTTAGCGCAATTCGAAGGAGTTTGTGCGTTGTTTTGTGACCGTTGACGAAACATGGATCCACTGGTGTATGCCAAACCAACAGTTGAAACAATTTACTTCACCCGGCGAACGTGCTCGGAAGGAGGAAAAGACTGTCATATCGGCCAGAAAGGCGAAAGGCATTTTCTGGGACTCACAAGGTGTGACCTACATCGACTACCTGGAGAAGGGCAAAACAATTTGATGCCGAATTGCAGAAAAAACGGCCGCATTTGGCAAAGAAAAAAGTGCTCTTCCACCATGACAAGGCGCCAGCTCACACCCCGCCCTCGTCACGGTCATATTGGGCTACGAACTGCTGCCCCATCCACCAAATTCTATAGTTTTTAAGAAAAACTATATTTTAGAAGGGTTAAAGATATAGGAACATCGCTGGGTGAATGTAGTTAAAAGGCGAAAATAAAACCTCTCCTTGGAAAACTCTATTAAAGAAATTTGTACTGATTTTCTCGGATGTGTTTTTTTCAAGTACAGATCTAGAAACAAATTAACAAAAACTCTATCTCTATTTCGGTGTTACATATACAAAGTTTGATAAAAATTGTTTAAGCTGTCTTTTATAATATTTAAAATAAACTTTGTGTACATAAATATGGCAACTTGCTGATGAGCTAGAATGTATCTTCTTAGATTAAACTTCCACGTAAAAATTCTTATTGGTTAATTTAAAACAAAACCATTTTCAAGTTTTTGAACAAGTAAAAATGATAAATTTGAAAACAATTTTATTTTTTTAGAGCTATAGGATTTTGGCCCTCGAAATTTTCTGAAGAATCCCTCAGCTATACAATTGGCAACAGTATTCTGATGTTCATGCTGACATTTTTCATTCTCACCATAACTGCTGATCTTTATGAAGCTTCATCAGATATCATTATGTTCGGAGAAGATTTATGCGTCTTAGTTGGAGTAAGATTGATTTCTACGAGTGTTTAAATAATTAAAACTTTCTTTTTTTCATATTCCAGCTCTATTTGATTCTGCTAAAAATCATCCTATACCGAATCTACAAATCAAACATCCAACGAATTGTCGAAGAATTTCATTGTTTACTCAAAAAATTCGCCCCTGGATCAAATGCCATTCGCAAGATCCAAAGACAAAGTTACATTCGTGATATTGTAATTTTTAATACTTTTGTTGTGCTGGGAAATTTTCTATTTGTAGCTTTAGCTTTTCAACCAATCTTTTCTGGAGAACCAAGAACTTTACCATTTCGTGCAAAATATCCATTTTCCATTGATGATCAGCTCAGATTTCAATTAGTCTATTGTTTTCAATGTTTTTGTACTTTAGTTTGCATTAAAATTATAGTTTATATTGATAATGTTGGATGTTTGATAATTAATCAGACGGCTGCTAATTTGGAAATAATTTGTGAGAAAATTAGAGAATTTAGAGGAAAGAAAATGAGTCGTGAAGATTTGGGTGCAATAATTGTGGATCATCAGAGGATTATTAGGTTAGACGATAGAATGGATGTGTTCAAGAATAATGTTCGGTTGCTTCTCAAGTATACTCATTTTAAACAATTTTAAAAAGACAAACATTTTTAGAAATTGACAGTTTTGGAGAAGTAATCAAACGTAGTATAAGATACAAACAACAAAACTAACTCTTAAAAATAACTCCGACTTCTGGACAGTTTTAAAATACTTTATTTTAAATATTTTTCTGATTTAGTTAAATGTGTCCATTTATAGGTTAATCGATTATGTTAACAAATACTACTACTATAACTTTGTTGGACAAGTTGGAGCCAGCACTTTCTTAATATGTTTCACAGCTTTTGAAGCTCAACTTGCTAAAGATCAACCTTTAGTGGCTTTAAAGTTTCAAGTATTCATGTTTTCGTCATTTATGCAACTTTTCTATTGGTGTTGGGTTGGAAATCAAGTGCGATTTAACGTGAGTATACATTTTGTATCTTGGATTTTTCGCTGATACTGCAAAATTTAGTTTATCACTTTTTTGAAAATTTTAAAGGAGACCAATAAAACAAAATAAACAAATCACAATACTAGTTGAAAACAAAATAATAAGACAGATTGTCTTATTGTTGTGTTATTTTTGTAAAAAAACGTTATTTCAGTATCAACGATAAATTATTAATTTTTGAATATTTAATGTTTTCGTATTTTAAATTTCACTCAGTCAATAGAAGTCGGTGTTGCTGCCTATGAAACTGAATGGATTACACAATCACCATCTTTTAGAAGAGATTTGATGTTTCTTATTTTGAGAGCTCAAAAACCTCTGTCATTTAGAGCTCAACCATTGTATGGATTTGATTTCGAAGCATTTTCTAAAGTAAGATAATAAAAGTATGGAAACAATAAATTATTTCAAAAAAAATTACATTATTAAATTTTTCAGATACTCAGTTCTTCTTATTCGTTTTTTACAATGTTGAGAACAATAAGTGATTAAAGAATGGACAAATTGGAGGTGGAGATGTTATATTTTTAAGAAGATTTAAATTTCAATTCTAAAAACAAACTATCGGGTGATTTTTTTGAGGTTAGGATTTTCATGCATTAGTATTTGACAGATCACGCGGGATTTCAGACATGGTGTCAAAGAGAAAGATGCTCAGTATGCTTTGACATTTCATCATGAATAGACTTACTAACGAGCAACGCTTGCAAATCATTGAATTTTATTACCAAAATCATTGTTCGGTTCGAAATGTGTTTCGCGCTTTACGCAAATTTTATGCGTTTTTTTTTTTTAAAGTTCTCAAGCTCTTAAAAAATCACCCATTATATTAAACAATGTCCTCTTTTCAATGGAGGACAATAAATACATAATGGGTGATTTTTTAAGAGCTTGATAACTTTTTTAAAAAAAAAAAACGCATAAAATTTGCGTAAAGCACGAAACACATTTCGAACCGAACACTGATTTCGGTAATAGAATTCAATGATTTGCAAGCGTTGCTCGTTAGTAAGTCTATTCATGATGAAATGTCAAAGCATACTGAGCATCTTTCTCTTTGACACCATGTCTGAAATCCCGCGTGATCTGTCAAATACTAATGCATGAAAATCCTAACCTCAAAAAAATCACCCGATATATTACAACAATTGGTTTTTTTGTTTTAATAAAGTTCACGAAATTTTTTCATTTTAAAGAATATTAAAAGAGATCACAAAGTGTAGACAATAACAAAAATAAAAAACATTTGAAAAATATTATATTTGTTTTTATGTTTTAAATGAGGCTGGTGTGCGACCCACACTAATAACGTCCCATCCCGTCTGTCGATTTGTCTTGCTTAAAAGTTTGTAGATTTTCGTGTTTTGTTAAAAAAGTTGTCAGTTGAATTATTCTCACAAATTTAAAAATTACCAACAATATTTTGCATATTATGAAATAGTTTGATTTTTTAATTGTTAAGAGATATTTGAGACGAAAGTAAATTTTTACTAAGTTTTAGCATTGTTTTTTTTTTAGGTTTTTATTTTTCGAAAAAAATTGTCGAATCGATTTTTCTCAAAATTTTACCGATTGTTAAAAAAGTTATAATAATAATAATCTAAAATTTTTGAAAAGATATTTGAGCCAAAAATCAATTTTTACCAACTTTTAGTAATGTTTTTTTTAAGCTTTTATTTTTTATAAAAAAAAAACTGACAATTCGTTTTTATTTCAAAATTTTACCAGATGTCAAAAAAGTTATTTCTCGTTCATCATCATTTTTTTTTTCGTAAAATATTCGAGGTGACAAATATTTTTTTTCAGTTTTTTTTTTTGATTTATAGTTGGATTTTTTCCAAAAAATATAATTGTTTGGTATTACGTTACAATATATAGTATAAAATATAATTCAAGTCTCAAGTCAAGTTCGTGAGATATTTTGGGTTAACCAAAATGTTCACCTTTTTTTTAAATTGCTATGGTAAAAAAACACCTACTCAATTTTCTTGAAAGTTTTTTCTGCACCTTTCTGCCTTATTATCTGTATAACAAAATTTATTTGAAGTCGATATCTCTACTGGTTCTTGAGGTATGGAAGACGAAAAAAACTTCCCGAACGTACGTACACACGCACACACAGACAATTCTCTAAATATCTTTTAATTCGAATCTAGAGACCTTGAAACGTCGAGAAATGTCAAAATTTTCAATTCGACAAATCGGACCGATTACAATAACTTCCTATATGAAGTTAAAAAACTTTAATTTACTAATTTATTTTTTCCAAAACCGTTAGAGCGGTTTTTTTTTAATTTTGTATATGTAAAATAGAAGGCCGAGAGCTGCTCACGAGCTCTTACAGAAGAAGAGGAAGACCGACTTCTTAGAAGGATAAATAGAGAGCATGAGAAGCGTGTGGTCGAAGATGTTGAGAGGTTCAAAAGCAGAAATGAAGTTCAAAAGTTTTATGAGCAGGTGAAACGAAATGCACAAGGGCATACACCTTGAACCAAGGCTGCAAAGACGAAAGTAGAAACATCATAGTAGAACCGCAGTCAAAGCGGAGAATATGAAGGGCCACTCCCGCAGACTGTGTTGTATAACGGCGACGGCGAACAGAATTCCGTTGTCAGGCACGATGACCCGTTCAACATAGACGACGAAAGCCAACAATCCAGTCTTCCTGATTTAGACGAAGTAAAGATTGCCATATCTAAGCTGACGTCTAACAAAGCCGCTGGAGCAGATGGCTTGAATGCCGAGATCTTCAAAGCAGCTGGAGATAATTTTGTCAGGAGCATGCACCAACTTTTCTGTAGGGTATGGTCGGAAGAAAGCATGCCCGATGAATGGGCAGTATTGTTTGGCCGATTCTGAAAAAAGGAGACCCTCTAAACTGCACCAACTATAGAAGCATCAGTCTACTTAACATCGCCTACAAAATCTTTTCTGCCGTAATGTGTGAACGTCTAAAGCCAATCTTTAACAAAATTATAGGTTCTTATCAGTGTGGTTTTAGACCAGGAAAGTTCATAGTCGATCAAATATTTATATTACGGCAGATCCTGGAAAAAACCCCAGAAACTCAAATCAACATCCACCATCTTTTCATCGATTTCAAAGCCTGCACATGACAGCATCTACAGGGACGAGCTGTGCAGAGCCTTGTCTAGTTTTGGTATCCCTGCCAAATTCGTCCGTGTGTGCAGGACGACCATGGAGAGTTCACGCTACTCCATAAAGACTGGAAACAACTTAACAGAACTTTTCGATGTCAAAAAAGGTTTTAGACAAGGTGATGCGCTGTCATACGATTTCTTTAATATCGTACTTGAACGAATAGTCCCACGTCAAACCTATAGGCGGTATTTTGCAAAAGTCTGTCCAATTACTCGCATATGCTGATGGCATTGACATAATCGGAAGAACTCAGCATGATGTCAATGGGGCTTCTGTGAGTATTGAGGCAGAGGCGGCAAAAATGGGTTTAACGGTTAATGAGGGCAAAACAAAGTACATGCTGTCATCAAGAAAGACCCTACAACACCAACGCAACGTCTCGGTCAAAACATCACCATCCACAATCGTAACAGTTAAGGACCAAAGTGTCGCTATATAAGACCCTCATCTTCCCGTCCTGCTATACGGTGCAGAAGCATAGACTATGACAAAAACGGATGAAAGCACTTTGGGTCATTTCTAGAAAAAATTGCTTCCCGTGGTCTACGGTACCGTATGCATAGAAGGTGAGTGGGGGAGAAAATGAAACGACGAGCTCTGTACAGGGTCGTAGACTTAGCCAGAAGGATAAAAGTCCAACACTGAAGTGTCTGGGTCACGTAGAGTGCATGGAAACCAATGCTCCGGCCCGGAAAGTCTTTGAATCCACACCCACAGGACAGCGCAGTAGAGGAAGACCGCAGATCAGGTGGAGCGCATAAGTGGAAAGTGACCTCACCCAACTTCAAGTGCACAATTGGCGACATATTTCTTTGAATTTTCAAATTTGTATTCAATCCACCCAATGGTTCGGGCTATAGGGGCGAAGACAGTCAGACAGACGGAATTGGGGGACCCACTCCTTTGATTTGATTTGATTTGATTTATTGAGTACGTTAAAATCCTAACGTTACAGGTAATTATAAATATAAATAACTATAACAATAACAATAAAAATGAATGTATATATATAAAAAAAAAATAAAAAAAAAAATAACAATTAAATTTCTAATTTGCAAAATTAACGAAAAATCTAATTTTAAACTGTTTTGATTTAATATTTACGTTGACAGAGTCAATTAAGTTATAATGTTTATTAAAAATATTAATTAACTGATTAATCGGACTGTTAAACCCATAGTTCGATCTGCTAAAACTGGGACGTATTGGCAAACTAGTTCTTAACCCAACACGGGCCGCGTTAAAGTTCAAACGACCCAAAACTGAGAAGGAGGAAATAGATCCATTCATTAATCCATTATTATTATTAATCATTATTGAAGCAAAGCTGTAAAAACTCTCTATGAGCAGAAAGGGATGGGATATTCAAGAGAATTAGGTTCTGAGGGTAGGAAGGCCATTCAATTAAATTTGACCGAGGAAGAAATCGAAGGTAAAACTTTATGAATTTCTTTTGGACACTTTCAATTCTATTTGTGTGAACATTGTAATAAGGGGCCCATATAACACAGCCATATTCTAATACAGATCTGGCAAACGAAAAAAATAGACATTTAATTACGAAGGGATCACGGAACTCACTTCCAAAACGTTTAATAAAACCGAGTGATCTATTAGCTTTTTTGATTATTGAATCGTAGTGATCAGTAAATGATAACTTTGAATCTAGAATTATACCCAGATCAGAAAAGCTGGATTGGACGTGTAAACTAGAGGAGTTTAACATATAATCAAAAACAATGAAATCATGCTTGCGTGTGAAACGCATTGTCTTGCATTTGTCAACATTTAAAAATAAACGATTGTTGTTGCACCATTCCCAAAAACATAGTAGGTCATTTTGAAGAAGATTACAATCATTGAATGAATTTATTTTCCGAAATATTTTAACATCGTTAGCGTACATTAATGAAGAAGAGTTTTTTAAAAAAGATGGAAGGTCATTTATGAATAAGACAAATAATAGTGGTCCCAAATGACTGCCTTGAGGTACACCGGAGTTAACTACAAACTTATTTGAGTGATTTTGTCTGAAAATTACACTATAATGTCTATCACTGAGGTAAGAAGACAACCAATTGATAAAAGAATCATTTAGTCCAAATCTTGACAGTTTATTTAGAAGAATACTATGATTAAGCTTGTCAAATGCCTTGCTAAAATCGGTAAAAATGCAATCAACTTGCAGATTTTTTTCAAAAGCGTCAAAACAGAACGTTGTGAATTCTAATAAATTAGTGACAGTTGATTTCTTTTTAACAAACCCGTGCTGATTTTCACTATTGATAGAAGAACAATTAAAAGATAAGACATCACAAACTAACAATTCGAACAATTTAGGAATAACAGAGAGTTTGGCTATGGGCGGTAGTTAGTAACTAAGTGACTAGGACCTTTTTTATGAATAGGTTTAAGAAAAGCATATTTCCATAGATCAGGAAATGTAGAGTACTTAATTGAGTGGTTAAAAAGAATAAATAGTGGGTAAGATAAATGATTTGCACATTTTTTTAACATGAATGACGGTAAACCATCAGGGCCAGAACTTAGACTGTCGTCAAGTTTTAAAATTTGTTTACGAATTGTAGATTCAGTAATCGAAAAATTTATTAGTCCTAAGTGGGCATATTGTTGAGATGTCAGAGGGGATCGAGGGTCAGATGGGAGAGTTTCCTCAAAGGACTTCATAAAAAACTCCGCAAACATGTTGGATATAACTTTAGGATCTTGGCTAGAAAATTTATCAAACACCATACATATTGGGTAGCCATCAGTTTTTCTTTTAATATCAACAAAATTCCAGAATTTTTTAGGATTTATTTTAAAATCATTTCCAGTTTTGGTTAGGAATTCATTGTAAAGTAAGTTTGAATAGTTGATAAATTCGTTTTTACAATCAATATAATTTAGTAGGTCGCTATCAGTTTTAGTTTGATTGAACCTTAACCACGCCTTATTTCTTTTGTTTTTCAAGGATTTCAAATGCCGATCGAACCATGGGGGATAATTATCTTTAGTTTTAACATGACGTAAAGGGATGGTTTCTAAAAAGCAGTCAAATATTATTTTATAAAACTTAAATAACTTATTATCTAGGTTTGAACCACTAAGCAAAGTATCCCAATCAATGAGACCTAATAGATTAAACAATTCATCAAAGTTACATTTTCTAAAATTGAATTCAACAAGATTACAAGCATTCTAAAAGTTACAAACATTCAAGTTCAAAAATATCGATAAAGCAGGATGATGACGATCTTCGATGACAAGTTTTACATCACTATGTGTAACAGCAGCGTCCGTGTTTAAAGACTCGGAAGAGTATACAAGGTCCAGTATTTTATTGTTATTGTTTGGAACTCCATTAATTTGATTTAAACAAAGGGCAGCCATCAAATCTATGAGGGAGATTTCTTTGGACGACGACAGATTAATAGGCAAAAATTCGCCGCTATCATTAGAATTAATCCAGTTTAGATCACTTAGATTAAAATCGCCAACTATGATTATTTCATCGTTAGGGTCAATGTTTTCAATTATGCCATCCAGGCAGTCGTAAAGTTGATCATATACATCACTGTTGGAGCAAGGCGGAATGTAAGTAGCCAATACGTAGAGGAAACCATTAGGCATTTTTATCTTTATGCACAATATTTCAAGCAAGGATTGTCGAAAGTCATCGACGAGAGAGCACATTAACGAATTTTGTACGGCTATAATAATTCCTCCGCCAACCACGGTTGAATCATAGTTACAATGACGATCACGTCGGTAGATTTGGTAGTTGCTATCAAAAAGTTCAGAATTAGCTATTGATGAACATAGCCACGTCTCTGTTAAAACAATTACATCGTGAGGGAGGTTGGTTAGGTTCGTATAGACTATATTGGTTTTGGTCCGTAAGCCGTTAACGTTTTGATAGTAAATTAATACATGCTGCTGGGTTTTAGCGTTGTCAGTTACTGTCGAAAATGGTGTGGTTGTATCTTTGAGTTCCTGTTCACAAATTCATGTACGATTACACCATTAGGCCAAAATGGTGAAGAATTCAGTAAATGGAAAATCGAGTCCGGACATCTTATTTTAAATGATGCATACTTGGAATAGTTCCTTTGAAGCATTTTCTCCACAGTGATTAATTCTAGTTTACCAATTTTCTGAATTAAATACGTTTTAATATCGAAAGCATTTGTAGATGGTGCAAGTTTAGAAATAAAAATTTGTTTTTGACCTTCACATTCCAATATCCTTTCATTTTAAACACACAAGTTATGTCCAAAGTCATTTTGAAATACTTTTTCGTATTCTGCATTTTTAACAAAAACTCCATAAAACATTTTCTTATTTTCTAAAATTGTAATACAATTGATGTATGTATGTACGTATTTATCACATAAAATAAATGAAATGAAATGATAAAGATAAAGATAAAGATAACTTTTGTCAAACATTGTAACTATTACACCCGTGAACTTGAAAACATATTTGACCTCAAAAATGCTGAAATATTTCAACCTAGAATAGCAAATCATATAGAGTGGATTTATTTCTATTGTTTGAATTTTGAAAAACAATATTTTGCAATCAGTTAAATTATAACCTAGTATTTTATATGTTTCTATTAATAATATACTTATTGTTTTTTTGTTAGCTGTAATCAAGGCTCCATCGGAAGTTCAAACACACCCAACACAATGGTCTTACTTGTTAGACATCTGTTAGTATAATAAATATGTTAGAATCAACAAAACTACAAGTACGAGTACATATCTAGAAATTAATAAAAGAAGGTTATTTGACTCAAAACCTTCATTTAGCTTTATCATCATATAAATACGTCTACATGTAGTTCGAGTTCGACGAAGTCGTCAATTTCAAAGTTCATGAAATTGCAAATTTGCAAGCATCACTGATCTTTCCATCAAAAAATACAAATAATCACCGCATGTACCCTCATAGATGTAGGTACATAGATTCTATTGAATCTTTAGTCTAGCTTTGACGCACCCATTAAAGACTCAAATCAAAGTTGGTATAAACTACTGCTCTCGTCCAGACCGCACTTGGTTATGTATGGTTTGACGAGACTTGACGCTATCCGAAACACGGGTGGTGGTGGTGGTGGCGCTGCTGGAAAAGCTTTGCTTGTACCTAGAATTTCTATTGTTATGTGTGCAACTTGGTTGTGATTTCCGGATGTCCGAACAAAAGAGTTTCCGGTCAGATTAACATGGCTGACACATTTGGATAAAGTTTCTTGTTAGCCAGCATTAGATTTTGATGCGCGGCTAAACATTGGATCTTATGTTGGAAAATCCATAATGTGTCTCATTGGAGTTTGAATTCTCGGATGGAAATCAGTTGGGTTGCACGCAAGCAATTGACGAAGTTCACCGATTCGTGAAACTGCCACCGTAGGTACCTTCAGTTTGTCCAGTCTTTGAGTGTCACACTCCTCTGTGCGGCGGTGTTGAGAGATTGGACAGAGATCACCAGGCAGAGAGGCCTTGGCATCAAGGGAATAAACTAACTAACAAAAGGTTGTCATGGTATGGGTTATCAAATCGAAAATATGTGACCAAAGTAGGCGTAACGCCATTATTACACCTGTGCCGCTTCTACCGATATGATGGGTGATGTTGGGGACTGCGAACCCTTTTTTTTCTCTAACTTTGATATCGGATCGGTTCGCTGAATAAAAGAGTTAATGGGTGGGTGCGGGTGCGGTGAGGTTTTAGTTTTAATTTTAGTTTTAGTTTTGGTTTTTATTTTTTTTTTTGTACTCCCCCACTTTATGGTCAGTTAATGTTTCGATTTTTTTGTAGATTGATTTGATTTTTAATTTTTTTTTTTTAATACAAATTCTTTTGTTGGACACTTTAAATAATTAATTCAGAATGCGTGGACTTCTTTATGATGTTATGTTGGTGGATGTTTTCGCTGGTAGTTAAAATCAGATCTAAAGTTGGAATTTAATCAACAAGTTAGTACGCCGCGAAATATTGGATAAATCGGTTGGATTATCGGAATAAGTCCTCAGTTCGATGGTAAACGCAATTCAAGGATATTGGTGTGTTAATTTTTAAGCTAAGTGTATTTCAAAAAATGGAAAGATTATTTGTGAAAAAATAAAAATAATATTGAAAAAAAAAGTTATTCAACACTGTGAAATTCCCTTTTGAGTTAAAGAATTTACCTTTGATTGAAAAGTTGGCCAAAAATAGTGATCTCAGTGGAATACCAAAATTTTTGGATTTACAAGTGGAACACAAAAATAAAATAAAAAAGGATTCAAAAATTGTGAGTGTTTTTCGGTTGAATTATTTTTTTTTTGGAACAGCTTAACGAAAATTCTTTAAAAATAATATTTGTATGCAAGTTTAATTCAAAGTACATTTAGTAGCATGAAAGAATCAAATTTCACTCCAAAAACACTTATAAACTGCAAAATATTAACTGAGGGAAAAATTAAGTGTTTCAGAGCCCGTTTAATAATATCTGCCTGAAAAATGTATTTTAGGAAGAAGTACAAAAAAAAACATATATTCTGGCCTACAAACAAAAACTCCTTAACATGTAAAATTTCAGGCTCAAATTCTAGAGAAAAGGAAAGCTTTGGTTAAGCATATCAATTGCTCTTCATATACTCGAATGTATTTTCTGTGTTTATGATACGCAAAAGGATGAGAACATATTGAAGCTAAAGAATATACCTTTGGTCAAAATCATATTAATTGATTAAAGATAAATATTTAAGGAAATAAACATTTTATTTTTTTGTAATATTTTTATTAGTTAAAATTTTAGGTGTGAATATTTAATTTTGTGTTTAAACTTTATTTTTTTTTTTTCAAGAATTGCCTTTTTTATTTCTACGAATTAGAAAAATATTTGACTTTCCGAATCAATTGTTTCTGGGGACCGTTTTCTTTTCAATGGCAATTTTAATCCTTTGCAATAGAACAAAATTGTTCTATATACCTACACTACATATGTAACTTTTAAAATTGTTAAATTAAAAATAAAACAAAATATAATTTCCCTCAGAATGTTTTCCCTGTTCAAAAATTGAAAATTTCAATAATATCGAAAGTATTCCAAAGAATTTATTGTAAATTGATATCGCAAATTAATTTTTACAGTCAATGTCTTCACAAAGTCTAATCTCTAAAACTTCGTTCATTAACTTCCCATAGGAAGTTATTGTAATGGGTCCGATTTGTCGAATTGAAAATTTTGACATTTCTCGAATTTTCAAGGTCCCTAGAGTCGAAATAAAAGATTTTTAGAAAGATGTCTGTGCGTGCGTGTGTACGTACGTTCGTACGTCTGACGTTCGCGACGTTTTTTTCGTTGTCCATAGCTCAAGAACCAGAAGAGATATCGACTTCAAATAAATTTTGTTATACAGATAATAAGGCAGAAAGATGAAAGGGCTCTCAAGAAAATTGCGTGGGACCACCCACGCAATAGCAATATAGCAGTTTAAAAAAATGTGAAAATTTTGGTTAAACCTAAATATATCATGAACCAATGACGCTAGAGACTTGAATTAAATTTTATATTATATATTGTAACGTAATACAAAACAATTATATTTTTGGAAAAAAATCCAATTACCGTTTTTTTATAATTCAAAAAAACTGAAAAAAAAAAATTTGTCACCTCGAAAATTTTACGACTAAAATATGATTTCATTTTCAAAACAATTTTGTGCAATGAAGAATAATGTTTTTTGACATCTGATAAAATTTTGAGAAAAATCTAATCGACAGTTTTTTATAAAAATTAAAAACCTAAAAAAAACATTGCTCAAAGTTGGTAAAAATTGAATTTCGACTCAAATATCATTTCAAAAACTTCAGATTAAGGCTTCAAACTTATTTTATCTTATAAGAAATATTGTTTTCAACATTCGGTAAAGTTTTGAGAAAAATCGAATTGACAGCTTTTGTACAAAAAAAAAATTAAAAACCTAAAAAATTTACAAAAGTTGGTAAAAATTGATTTTTGACTCAAATATCTTTTCAAAGATTTGAGATAATGGCTCCTAACTAATTTTAACTTAAAAAAAATATTGTTTTCAACATTCGATAAAATTTTGAGAAAAATCGAATTGACAGTTTTTTTTTACAAAAAATAAAAACTTAAAAAAAAAATACTAAACCTTCGTAAAAATTTACTTTCGACTCAAGAAGCTTTTCAAAAATTACAAATATTGGCTTCAAACTTATTTTATTTCACAGAAAATATTGTTTTCGATATTCAGTAATTTTTTTATAAAAATCCAACAGTCCGTTTTTTCATAAAAAAATAAAATCTACAAAAAATAGTACGCAAATTTGGTAAATATTGATACATATAGACAAACTTTTAAGGAAGACAAATCGACAGACGGGATGGGAAGTTATCAGTGTAGGTCGCATCCCAGCCTCTTTTTTAAAAAAATAGAACTTGATTGAATTCTATCCAGTTTTCAAACGTCAATTTTTGCGATTTATTAGACCCTCAAATCTGGGGGTCTAGGAAAGTAGAACTCAGTTTGGAAATGTTTTTACTTCTTTAAACTACTTAATGTTTATGGACATTTTGTTTAATTGAATTGATACCACCAGACTTTTAAATTAATTTATGGGCACGAACTAGTCCAGCTCGCAACAATTTTCAGATAAAAATATAATTTTGGCCAAGAACAAAGTGTTTTACATGGATTTAATTTTTTTGTTGACTACTTGCACGTTTTACGGAGACATAACATTTGCAGACGTAATGACCATGCATGAGCATAATAGCTAAAAAATTACTCAACACCTCAAGTCTACTTCGCCCCATGACCCCTCAACTCCCGCGTTATTCCACAGTGATCATCCATGGAAGTTACAAAGTAGACAGAAAGTATATGGACCCTATGTCAATTTGTGAAACCTTAAGTTCCATGGACATTCTCACCGCGAAAATTATGTAACCCAACAACGCCTAAGATCCTGTCACAGTAAGCACTTCGTCAAAAATTTATTAAAATCCAATAAACATGTTAAAGTCAAACAATGCTAAATAATATTAAAAATTAAATTGGTACAAAGGAAAATAAAAATGAAAATTAATCCAAATCGGCAAATTGTTCAGTGACGTGAAATTAATGACAAAATAGTTTGTCAATATTATTATTGGTCAACAAATCCTAATCGGTCCTATTCAACAAATTGAAAATTTTGACATTTCTCGACATATCAAGCGACATAAGATCAAAAATTTTGTGTTTTAAAGATTGTCTGTGGGCGCTTGTGCACCCACAAAAAAAAGGCATCCTAACCCTTTGGATGCCTTTTTTTTGGCCATATCTCAAGAAAAAAAAAAGACTTAAAAAAATCAATGGATGATTTGGTTAACCTTAAATATCTCACAAAACCAGAACTTTATCGATTTGACAAAACTTTATATTTTATTGATAATGAAGAAAAATGTATCTGACAACATAATAAAATCAATTGAACAAATATAAAGTTTCTGACATTTAGTACAGTTTTAGAAAAATCAAATTGACAGTTTTGTTTTTACAAACAAAAAACACTAAAATTTAGTAAACACTGATTTTTGACTTGAATGTCTTGAGAACAAATTAAGGTTTCACCTTCAGAATTGTTTACAAAATATAGTGCAGTAAGATCTTAAGACAAATTACAATTGACAGTTTTTTTTAAATATAAACCTTAAAAGAATACTATACTAAGAATTGGTGAGCATAGGTTTCGACTTAAATATTTAAGAACAAAGATTGACATTGGTTTCCAACTTGTTTTACCTTATAAAAAATATTATTTTAAAAATTTAGTAATATTTTTAGAAAAATCCTATTGACAAAAATTAAAATTCTACCATAAAAATACTGCTCAATAGCTTTAACTTGACTTTTTGATTTCATACTTTTTGAAATTCTTTTAATGAAAATTTTGCATATTCATGTACACTTATGTTCAAAAAGTTCTCTATCTCTTTTACCTGATATTAAATAATTATTTAAACTAAATTATATATTTTTTTTACTTTATCTTTCTCGTTTGACATTTTTGATATCACACATTTTGAAGTTTCACTGGTTAAGTACAATTAAAACAAATTAAAAAAAAATAGGTGGCGCAACTGTCCGTAGAGAACCATTCCTGTGTGCGAGTAATGTTGTCAGAGATAAAGGGGATCTATAATTTATTTGCTGAATCCCAACGGCTAATTTGAGAAAGCACTTTTCATGACAAAAATAACTCTTGGAAGATTTGTCAATTCCTCGAAAGAGGCAGTACCCGTGAAAAAAGTTAGGTGGCACAGGCAGGGACCGACTCCAAGACCTCTTGCATGAAAGTCTAACACACTAACCATCAGGCTACGGGTACTACAAATAGGCAGTCTAAATCTTGTTCGATTTTGGGCGGTATGGGGTGAATAATAAAGTTTTCAGAGTCAGCACAGGTTTATTTAGTATTGTTATCTGTATTTAAAATATTCTTTCTATTACATTAGTTTTGGTTAGTAATTTAATATGAAAATCGATCGAAGCGAACGTTAAGATCATTTCTAATAAAATCTAATTTAAAACAAGTAACTCTTTACATTTTCAATTACAAGTTCAAAACAAAAACTAGAAACTAAAATTGAATGAGATTCCTAACGTATGGAATAAAACCAATTAAATTGTCAATTTGTTGCCCGAATTTATTGATTCGTTTTTCAAAAAATGTTCAGGCGTAATAATCAATAAAAATGACCCAGTGCAGTGTGAAATACTTTGCCTAAAGAAACTCCCTACCTGTTTGATTGATCCTTTTTTAGCATACGAACAAAACAACCATAACAAATATTTTAATATTGTAATTCGCTTCGTAATAGCATAGTCATAAAAAAATAGATATAATTTAAATACTGTATGTACTCGTAGCTTTAATGATTATTGTTTTATATGAAGTGTGTATCTAAATTGTACACCAACGACCAAACAAATTATCTAATAAAAGTTTTTAGTTTTAAGTGAAAAATACAATAAAACAAATATGTGATGTGCGTGATCCCAATGTTCCACTTCAACAATTTTATTCATATGAACTATGAACACCGTTTGAGTAAATATTTTGTATCTGTGCAAATTGCATGTTCGTTTGTCAGAGTGCTTTTGCCTTTGAATGTTAAACTATTAAATAAATTCAAATTCTAAATTTAATTACAAAATTACTCTTAATTCATTTAACTTTTATTACACATCAGTCATACTATAGATCCTCTACTGTATAGGCACTCGTTCAGTGAGGGAGATTTTTGACCTCAATACTGTTAAAGTACATAGGTAAAGTATAACTCCAAAGAAATGTTAAACCATTTACATAGAACCAGAGATATAACATTAGATGGATATATCCATCTATAGGAAGGTGTGTTTGACGACATGTCCATTACGTGTGACGGACTTTATCAGATATACCAAGAGTGACAACGCTTTGCGGAAGTATGTTCCGGTTTTAGTTCGTTTTTTAATTCCATAAAATCGTAAATGAGATTCGACTTGATTTGATATTTTTTCGGATGTCATTGGCATTCATTATAAGAAATTAAAAAATATATGTTCAAGTACCTAGAACAAAATGCTAATTATTATTTACCTTTGATATAGTGGTGAAAATCCATATGAGGCCATGATCAGAATTATATGGGCAAAATGGAATTGACCTCTTTGCTTTGTAGTGCGGAATATGTTTCATACTTTTTTTTAAATAACGAGTTATGATTTAAAAAAAATTGGAACAATCTAATTTATTTTCTAAAAAACACAATTTGTCATCGTCATTATTATGCTTTGTGTAAAATACATATATTCTAAGTAAATATGATCTTAACTTTATTTCAAAACTCAGTAAGTTCACAGAAGTCCATCTTATAACTTAGAAAAACTTAAAAGGGTTTACAAATTTTCTTGATGACATTTGAAGCTATTTTAAAAAATGACTCAATCATACTTATAATTTTCATAAAACACATTGTTTCAAAGGTATTTTTCTCTTTCAAATTCTGGCAGCTGGTAAAAATAAAAATGGCGTCATTTATGTATTGACATTTTAGGGACCTTACGCATTGCGTTGAAACTGAATGTCAAACAAAAGTTCGTAATGATGAATTTTGATGAATAAACGCAGATTTATTATCGTTTCAAAGAACGATAATATTCTTGTTTAAGATACAGATAACTTGAATTTTAATAAAGCCTTAGTTAAATATCTAAAAAGTGTTGTAGAATCTAAGTATTTATTTTCTTCTTTTTTTTCAGATCACAAAAATAACCGAAAATGCCAAAAACTAAACAACTATTAAGCTGTTACCAAACTACTTAAAACAACACCGAATTTTACGGTTTTCAATTTGTGAATTAAACGGAAATCCTGCAGCAAAACAAACAAAAAACACACATAATTAAAAATGTTTAAAAATAGGAAACTTTTTAGACTTATATATTTATTTTGTATTGTTTTAAACTTAACTAGTATATTAGGTGAGTTTCAAACTTTGTTTTAAACATCATCATATTCAAACTTTGAATGTTTATTTGAATCTTAGCACAAACAACATGTAAAAATGGACTCGGAAGAGTTCTATACGAACGTCTGCCAAATCAACAGCTTCAAGGGTACGATGATGATGTGGTAAGATCTTACAAACTAAAAATAATTTTATGATAAAAGGCATAACACACAAAAACCTTTCATTTATGTAAAACTTTAAGGTTAGAGATACAGCGCCACCATTTCGAGTTCTTGAAAAATGCCAAGATCTCTGTCTGCGAGATCGAACCGGAACAAATAACCTAGTACGGACTTGTACCAGTTTTGATTTTCAACCGGGTAGTAGGATAGCTTCATTTGGTGGAAATGCCGAATATGAAGAATCGATTTGTTACTTGACCAGTGAGCAAGCTGGACCTGAGGGAATTGGTAGTCTTATGTTGGTGCCCAACAGTGTCCATTTCAACGAAATATGTCTAACATGTAAGTCTTTTCTGGATGGCCATTGGAAATTCACATAACTGTTAAATTTCCGCATTTAAATAGCAAGTAGACCAGAACGGGAATGTCCAAGCCGGAGATATGTCTTCGAAAGGCACCCCAGAAAGAAGCTTAAGCTTCCTCTTTCCGACATTAAAGAAGTCTGTAAAAATTTTCGCTTGCTCGTTTTCTTTGTATTTTAATTTTCTTCGCCTTCAGATAACTGCTGCTAATCGATCCGATTGTGAGGACAAATGCTTGAATGAATTCTCCTTTGTCTGCCGATCAGCAAACTTTGATTCCACCATGCGAACGTGCATTCTCAGCAGGTTGAAACGATTTGTCTTACTAATCCAACTAATAGCTTACCTATCGTTAAACCAAATATTTTTAGATTCACCAGACGAACTCATCCCGAACTTCTTGAGGACGATCCAAATTCTGACTACCTAGAGAACACATGCTTGAATGGTAAGTGAACTTTATAAGACCGTTTAAATTAATCATAGTCTTTAATCGAGTGTGTGTATTCGATCCTTTAAAGCTGAACGTCGTTGCGATGGGTTAGCTGTATTCGTCAAAGAGGAAAACAAACGGCTCGGTGGTCCCTTCGAAGTGGATATATTCAATAACATGACTCTAGAGGAATGTCAAACAATGTGCCTGCGAGCTGAAAAGTAAATTATATCCCTATAGTCCCATTAAAGCCTTTTATCATCTTTAAAAGAAAGAAGACTAACAAAAACACTTTTTTCAAAACATTTTTTTTAATCCCCAAAGATATTTCTGTCGATCGGTTGAGTTCGATGATCAAACAAAGCAATGTATACTCTCCGAGGAGGATTCTATATCCCAAAAAGATGATATCAGCATCAGTTCAAGTCCAACACATCACTTCTATGATCTAGTGTGTCTAGATAATCGTGAGTTTGAAATGGATGCGATCGCATGACGATCACCTCTTTATTGATCTTGGTCTTGAGTATTTTTATTTATTTTTTTGTTCCAAAACAGAGAGAGCAACTGATTATCCATCGGATAATTCAGTGACTTCACACCTATTCTCGAGCGGCCGACGACCGGACACTGCATTCCAACGTTATAGGAACTCTCGTCTCGGTGGGGAATTCCATTCGGAGATCACTGGGCGATCGTTGAGCGAGTGCCTGGATGAGTGCTTAAGACAGACAAGCTTTCAATGCAGGTAAGAGACTAAAACAAAAGGCAAGCCATCTGCTACCGTTTATCCAAGAGGTATGCGCAACAGCACTTAATGCCTTTCTTGTCTGATTTTTATTAAAGATCGGCGGTGTATAGTGATCGCTTCAGGACGTGTCGATTAAGTCGCTATAATCAAAAGGATGGCATGCGTATCATCTACGATGCTGACTATGATTACTATGAGAATTTAATGCGTAAGTTGTAATTATATCGGGAGTGCTCCGTTTAACTTTGTTTTGATGACCATCATACAGTTAATGTTGTTGGGACTGCTGGCACTGGAAGTGGTGGAAGCGGCACTGGTGGAACTGATGATGATCGACTTGGTGGGCATGGACGACCAGATAGTGGAAGTGGTCATAATAGCTGGAGACCACCATCAGACAGAGATAAAAATACCGATGATCGGTTTGGCACTAGTGGAACAGGTGGTGGAGGCTCTAGCAAGTATCCACATGCTGGGGATATTGGAAAGCCTTATGATCGCTATCCGGAATCTGATTACGGTAAGTCATGCAATTTAATGGTGCTTTACATTAACATGTTTCTAATCAAGATTTAAAATCTAATTTCAATATGAGTTGCAATTCGAGAGCACTTTCTAACAATTAACCGTATTTTAGATCGTTATCCGGGAGGCGATCGCTATCCGGGTGGTGATCGTTATCCCCCCTCGGCTGGAGATCGGTATCCACCGAGTGTAGATGATCGATATCCCACAACTGGACCTGGTGATCGATATCCTATAACTGGTGGTGGCGATCGTTATCCTGATCGTTACCCACCTTCAGGTGGTGGTTCTGATAGATATCCACCACCAATTGGGGATCGTTATCCAGGAGAAGAACCCTATGTTGATCGAGAGAGATATCCAAGTGGACCAAATAGAGACCCCTTATTACCAGACCGAGGACGTTATCCATCCATGGACGATGAACGTTACCCTGGTAAAGGTCAATATCCGAGTACTGATCGTTTTCCACAACGTTATCCAAGTCGCGATCAATACGCTGATCGTTATCCATATCCTGTTGATCGCGAAAGGGACAGATATCCTACAGCTCCGTTTGGAGAACGTGATCGTGACCGTGACCGTTACCCCTTGGATGAAGGACGTTATCCACCTAGCAGAGATCGTGATCGTTATTCTCCACATCGACCTATTGATCGTTATCCCGTAATATCCGACAATGGTTTGCCGGATAGAGATATTCCCCACACAAGACCATATCCACCCGGGGATGGTCCCATATACCACCGTCCCTATCCGGGTGGATCCCGCTATCCAGATGATGGATATTTATCACGATATCCCCCCAGCCGTTATCCACCAAGAGATCCTGGTTATCCGGGAAGAAATTCTCCCGAAAGTATATTCCCCGATCGTCGTTACCGACCATCATCATTCGATTCAAGATATCCCCCAGATGCACCCAGAGGACATCCATCACGTTACGGCCCAGAAAATGAAAGATATCCTCCAGATGAGATAATTTTGAATGCTCGACGACCAGAACCAGATTCAAGTAAACGATACCCTCTACCACCACCACCAACAACTGGAAAATATCCGACATCTCCCAATCGTTTTCCAGTAGGCACAGATCGTTTTCCAATTGACATTTATAAATACGGTAACGGAGATCGATTTAGTGGCAGTGGGGGAAGAAGACCTCCGGCAGGTGAGTGTCACGGGTAGTTAGAGTAGCACACATATAAATAATTCTTTTAACAGTTGTTAACACTTTTTGTCTAATTTATAAAAGAAAAATCGTTTGAATGTTTTTTTAAATATATATTTTGTTTCAGACAAAAATGTTTATTATAAACGTATTTAATTTATTATTTATATTGTTTAAATTAAGAACATAAATAAAACATTAGAATACGGATAATAGTAAAAGGCAGGTAGGTAAGAAGTAGCCAAATAAAGGACAGACTTTACAAAAGGGTAGACTAAACAATCAATCATTATATACTGTGTCTAGAATAAATAACAACTTCAGTACGTTTTCATTTCTGTCTTCTTTGATAATTGGTCTGAATGCAGTCATTTTCTTTTGTACCTGAATGTACAAAAACTTTAAATTAATCGATTTTCGTACTTTAAATCATGTGTCATTTGTGATCATAGTGATTTGTCATCCTCACTATCATCATCATGTAAAATGTCGGTATCTGGTTTTCACATTCATACATTGTATCTATTCAATTTTGACATTAGGAAGTGGTAAAATAAATATTTTACCGAATTAAGAATATAAAATCAAGTGGTGATGTCACAATACAAAACATCAACTACTGCCAATGGTTTCGTTCAGACATACATAGCATGTGTGTCAATATAATGTTAAGGTAAGGTTGCACTTGCATTCTGTGAAACGGAATTGAGTTGAGAAAAATGCTAATGCCTTCATACGTCAAAATCGTTTGGAGAAATTACATTAGACAGACTGTTTTTACTGCTATAAAATAAATTCTTTTGTTAAAACGGATTATATAAAAGATTTATGTTTACAACACATGTGTAACTTAATCGAACTAATCTTTTTGAATTATAAAATCTTGATTTGGATTCAATTAACTGTCAATTCAACAAAGCGTTCATTGCCAATTTTTAGTGTTAACAAATAGCTTAAGTTTCTCCAATTTATTAAGAGCCTTCACAAATTTCTACGCAAATCGAAATTGAAAAAAAATTTCAACTGTGTTAAGATTTAGACATCGAATTTCATCTCCCATCTAAGGTCTCAAGCTATGTACTTGATTGAAACACTTCTTTCTAATATGTTTGTTGTCAAAAACAAATATTGTTTTATAATAAAAAGATAAAGCAACAAATTAATATTGTTGGAACCTATTTTATTTCTAAATACACTTCATCTCATTCAGGTTACGACCGTATTCCGCCCCCGTCCTATTATGACCTAGAGTATGACGACCGGTATGGTGATCGCCCACCACCCCCATACATTCCCCCCTACGATCGTGAATTCGATGGAGGCTACAGAAGACCTGGTAGTCATGTTGGCGGAACTGGAGGCGGTGGTGGAGGAGGTGGTGGCGGTGCTGGTGCCTATCCACCATATGAGAGTCCCTATAGTCGTCCACCATACGGTGGCAGTTCTATCAATCAAATTCCGCCAGAAGCGCTCGGTGGACCGAGTGGTGGCGGTGGTGGTGGGCCACCGCCATACGGCAGCGGTCCTTCTGCCGGTGGTGGATCAGCTAGACCACCAAGTACGAGATGTGACGAGAACGATAATTTCAAACAAGTGGCAGCACGGCACAAGATGCGACGACACTTTGTTCGGCGAGCCTTGATCGTGCCCTCGTTAATCCAATGCGAACGTGAGTGCATTGAATCTCGGGACTTCATCTGTAGGAGCTTCAACTACAGGTAACGTATGAAGTAAATATATGTTTATTGCAATTCCCATTCACATGGTCACATGATCCGCATGGCGCATCTATATCTTTGACACAGAGATACCGCAGCATCCACCTACGATGAACGGGATCTACCAAACTGTGAGCTCAGCGATCGCGATTCCCGCGAATTGGATGTTCATGATCCGAACACATTCGATCCAGCAAATTATGACTTTTACGAGCGCAGTGCGGGTCGCAGCGACGGCGAATGCCTAGACGGTAATTGATGGCTTTTTCGAGGACTTACCATTACCATGATCCATTATTTGCATTTCTATGTCCATTTAGTTTCACAGACGTGCAACGAAGAGGGAATGGAATTCACCATACGTACACCAGAGGGTTTCATTGGCCGCATCTACACCTACGGATTTTACGACAGGTTTGTCATCGCCGACCGCAGCACTGACGACGTCCATTGCTCATCGGGTACGAATTTATAATCGATTTATCATTATTTTCTTCTCTATTACAGATGCTTTTTCCGTGGCAATGGTGGCACTGTGAACGTGCTGCGTATCAGTGGTCCACAAGGTTATCCCGATTGCGGAACACAGCGGGTAAGAGATACAATCAATTCGCTTTTCGCATGCGTCCGAAACTAATCGCATAGTAATGTTGCGCTAATTTTGTACTTTTATGTTATTCTGGTCGTTGTTGGAATCATGGTTTGCAGTATGGAGACACACTCACGAATATTGTGGTAGTGCAATTCTCGGACAACGTTCAGACCAGTAGAGATAAACGCTACAACTTGACCTGTGTGTTCCGAGGTCCTGGCGAAGCTGTTGTCACATCGGGATACATTGGAGCAGGGTATGATTTTCGGTTTATACGTATGGGTGGTGGGGGTGTTTATGGACCAAGAATGTAGTGATTTCAAATAATGATAGATGATAGTATCTGATGTCGGAGTAGATTGTAGATTGTAGATTATTCCAGCAGAGAGCTAATTGTGGCTCATGTGTGGTGCTTTCTTAACGTAGAACATCTGATTAGGTGATGTTGTAAATGATGACATTAATTTATCATGATCAGATCAGATCTGGGAAAGCGGAGCAAGGTTTAAAAAATAACTCTTAGAAGAAGGTTGAATTTCAAATTAAGAACGTGATGCTAATATGTAATCTACTCGTTAATAGAGACTGGAAACATTATATTCTTGTTTTAGTTTTTGAACTATGAATTGCTTTTTTAGCCTCAGCTAATACCGCCATTGGATTTTGACTTTCTAAAAGTCTTTTATTATATCAATCTCACTGACAGTAACATTACTGCTATGGCATAGTAAAAACCTTAAGAGATTTTAGAAATTTTATAATTTATAGAAAGTGACAAGATCAAATGACGTTTAATTTAAATGGTGACTGACATAAAAAAGTTAAATACATATTATGCTGACACCATTTTTTAAAAACACATTAAAAATGGAACTGTTAATTTGCACTTTTATGGGTTATTTAAATGTCATAGTGTCAAAATCGAAGCAAACTCTCTGATCCAGCAGCGTATCATTCATAATTAAATATCATTAATACTGTTATCTGTTCAGCTGTCACTTTCTATTTGTGATTTTGTTTGATTTTTATACCTATGAACTATAACAAGTGACCTACTATGTCGCCAGTTTGACATTTAATTTTGCAGGCCTCAAGGTTGCAGAAAAAGAATTATATTTAACCTAAGTCATGCCGGTTACAGAATTAATGAAAACGGTTAATCGGATAATCTTAGAAAACGGTTGTGACAGGTCAAATCTAAGCTGGGGCTCAATTGACCCGTCACTTGTTTTATGAACAAAAAAGCCTAATTTTATAGGTAAATGAAAATTTCAAACTTTTATTCCACCGCTACACATAAAAATCCTAAAACTATAAGGTAATTCCACTCGATAAGAAACATTGGCGAATAAATCAGTTTTCATTGCATACTTTTAGTTATCCGTGAAATATTTTTCAACTGTCTACTGTTTCAAATTATATTCACCACATTTTAGAACTATCACATTAATCATAATTATAATAAAACAACACATGGTGAGTTTCCTAAAAAATGATTTTTCAAATGATGAAATGAATAAAAGACAAAATTCATTTTGATGGATCCTCCCGAACAAGTATAAAATATTTTTGGTTTTTAAACAAAAGCCTCCCAAATTCTGACAGATCTGGAAGTCCCATCCCCATTGAATATCTACCAGCTGAAAATACCCTCAGTTCAAAGGTTCGACTGATGATTCTTTATCAAGGTCGACCTACGACAACAATAGCTGTAGGAGATCCATTAACATTCCGTTTGGAGGCTCAAGATGGCTACAATCATGTGACAGATATATTTGCTACAAATGTTGTTGCCAGAGATCCATATTCTGGAAGGAGTATACAACTTATTGATCGATTTGGGTAAATAAAAAATATTGATTTTAAAAATCAGTATCAATATATAAAATGTACTCGTTAAGATGTCCGGTGGATCCTTATGTTTTCCCTGAGCTTGATAAACTTCGAGACGGTGATACTTTGGAAGCAAGATTTAATGCCTTTAAGATTCCTGAATCAAATTTCTTGGTGTTTGAAGCAACTGTCCGATCGTGCCGTGAAGGCTGCCAACCAGCTTATTGTCCTGGGCCGTCTGGGCGTCAGGAACCCTCGTTCGGACGTCGTAGAAGATCTTTAAATGAGACCGAGGTGGATTTGATTGAAGACAACAGCAATGAGGAGAAAAACTCAACTGTGCTGAATAGTGGTGAATTTAATAAAAGTAAGTATTGGTACATATTTTTGTGTGTAGAAAGCAAAGTCTTAACTTGAAATACACATTTCAGCAATCACAGAAATTGATGAGGCTAAAAGTGAACAAATCGAGGTCGAAGAACCAGAGCAAGTACGAGAAATGATAGAGGTGAATATATCTAGCAAAAACTTAGTTTCTTTTATATTTGTTTTTTAATTTCTAAAACTGAATTTTTGTAGGTTTTTGAAACACGAGAAGAAATTGAAAAGGATTCATATCCAAGGAAATTAGTTGCCCCAGTTGAGACAGTCTGCTTATCACCATCGGAATACCATGGTCTTCTTACAGCTGTTGTTCTGCTTATGATTTTGTTAATGAGTATTAGTCTTGTTTCTGGATTGGCTTATAGGTAAAATTGTTTAAGATTCTTATTTGAAAAATATTTATTGCATTTACTTGTTAGACGCTATTGGAAAACTATGTCAAAAAATCGAATTGCCGATCGCAATTCACCTGTGACATCATTTACACCATCTTCGATCAGAACTCACGAAAGATTCAGTGAAATTGGTCAGATAAACGGAAATGGATCTACAGCTGGAAGATCAGGTCAATTCAGACCAAATTTGTCAATGTTTGGTGGAGGATTACAAAAAACTTTTGCTACTGGGTAAGAATTACAAATAATTTAGAAGATAATTGTTATTTGTTCTACGATTTCTTGTAAATTTAGAAATTTAGCTAGGATGTGTCAAATTCCTGTGATGAATCCAATACGAAATAATTCTTCGAGCAACAATAATCAGTTTGATGATCCTAGCGAACCAATTTATACAGATCCTTCGCTCTTTGAAAGATCAAGGTGAGTTCAAGTAAAATAACTTTATGAAAAAGGTCAATAATAGGATAAGAAATAAGGATGTTACTCGTATCAAAGTATTTTTTGTAGACACTTTATTGACTGAAATACTCTGATGATTTGATAAATTTCAATAAAAATTATGCTGAAATTTCGATCCAAGATAATGTAACAAATTTAAGCAATATTTAAAGCCCTTTATATTCACCACGATAGTGTCAAAATTTAAGCATGTGTTCAGTAGAACAAACATTTGAATGAATTCAATTTATTGGGTCCATTTGTTTATTGTCCAAGACATTAAACTCCTCATACTTTAAAACCAAGGGCTTACGATTTTGGAAAGTAAAAGAAATACAAAATAATGGATTTTTACTGTGCGTTTTTTATTTTGTTATAAAAGTATAAAAAATAATCAAATAGATCTTCTAATTTGACATTTCTTCCAGATCGCTTCGAAGTCTTTCCGAGGAAGGTGACAACCACAATGTCTAAACTCTGTAAATAACCCGAACCAACACGAACAGTACTAAAACCTAAACCAAATATAAACTTTATTTTTATAGAACTTAACTTTTTATATGTCAATTTATATATTATACGTAAGAGTAGTTTATAGTTTTTGTCTACTTAGAAGCTCATACAGTTTGCACCTGTGATTGATAATGGAACTTTTTTCAATCCAAATAAAGAAGAAAATAATAATAATATCTTTCAATATTTTTAAGAACTTATATTTATTTTTCATTAAATTTATATTTATGCACAAAAAAGAAAATGGAGGAAATAGATACATATATACATAATACTTAAGCATGCCTTAACATTCTTAAGTACTAGAAATATATCAAGTATTTCTTCAATTGCATTTATACAAACATATTTAAGAATTTAATTAAGATTTTAGGTTCTATGAAATAAATATTTACATTATATACTTCAATATTCATAAATGGGCTTTATTTTCAAAAGGACCGTTTCATATCTCAACAACTGCCTCTTAGTTAAACTGATTGCTGTCAATTGTACCTTCGTGGTGTGTTCTTTTTCTTAATCGTTTAATGTTGTTCCAAGTCATGTATTACACGCCGCGGGAGCTTAACGCGAAAATCTTGGTTATTTTCTTTTGAACAATCATTCCAAGACGCAAGCGTTATTCCACGAAGCCTTTTTCTTATTTTAGAACTGTGTGTTTATTTGACAGGTTTTTTTCTTTTTTTTTATTAGATTCCTTGCAAATCGAGCGAATTGGCTCCGAGCTATTTGGACCCGGTTCAAATTTACATGGTCCAAATTTCCCAGGCATACACAACCGAGCCTTAGCAACTTTGACAGACATATTACTTGTAAATTTTTACTTGCGACATAAAGGAAATAAATATATGGCAAGTTTTGCATTAGTAAAAAATTTCGAACTTGAGATTTTAATCAAACATGATACATATTACGATGGTAAAGAAGTCGAAAAAAGTGGGTCCCGCGATTCCGTCCTTCTTTCCTGCCTGTATGTCCACTCTCCTACAGCCTAAATTATTATGTCGATTGAGTTCAAACTTGGAAGTTAAGGTTTTGAGCAGATTCGCGTTATGTGTTTTTTCTTTGTTTTTTTAAGATCAAAACTAACAGTGGCCCCATACAATTTTTTTGGTCAAAAAACGAAAATTCGAATTTTCTCAAAAACAAACCGATAGATTTTTTTTTAATTTTCTCTTAAATTGTATTTTTTAACTTGGCTTCTTTTAGTAAGAAAAACATGTTTTTGCATTGCTCCGGAAAGGTTCCGTTCATAGAACCGTTGTTTTGTTTTTAAATTTTCTCAGCAACTTATGAACCGATTTCAATATTTTTTTTGAACGAGCTCTTATATTGCCTTAACAATATTTGATTATCAAAAGTGCAATTTTTTTTGTTTGGATTTTTATAAAAATATTGAATATTTTTTTTCAAAATTCTATATCTCAAAAACGAGTCAACATTTTTTACGAAATTCAAATGTAGAGAATATATTTACAATCAATAAACAACTGCATAACAAAAATATTTTTAGAAAAAAATTAATATATAAAAAATTAATTTAAAAAAAAAAAACGCTCTAACGATTTTCGAAAAAAAAAAATGAAAAATCAAGGGTTTCTTGATTTATAAAATGGCATTCAAATTTTTGAAGACAAACTTATTTTTCAGATAAAATTTTGAATCTTAAAATAGTTTTTTTTTTTAAATTATTTTAACTGTATTTAATATAACCCCCTCCCATCTCACCAGATAAAATCCTGTGCCAGAGCCCGAAAGAGCGCATTATTTTGACAAAATTTTAAATACATTCCTATCTTTTCCTATTTATGTATTTTTATAACTATAACTATAACTATAACTATTACCTATATAGGTATTACGTACAACCTCTACAACTACTGCTTACGTGTCACTTCATAACTACTGTAAACTGACTGTAAACAACACATGAAAGCATTTTCTTATACCTGTTCGTCTGCTTGTATTTTTTTTAACCGAACGTAATAACTCCATGTTTGCGCTGAAAACTTGTAGGAAAGAAGGAATGTGATTGGATTGTAGTAAATACCTTATACCTACCAATAACATTCCTTCATTATCATCATAAATATGTCTTTATCTATCTATCTGCATAAAGCTGAGTACAGCACGCCGATGAACTATTCTTTATTCGTTTTAGACTACACAATCATTAGGCGATCGCTTTACAATTTAAACCTACATGTTCTTCCTCTTTCTTATCTTCAGATAATTTATTTTCCATCCTGGTTCTTCTAATATGAAATTAAAATAAAGCTATCCAAAGGAAAAAGCTTTGAACGAACTAGTTGAATACACAAACAATTGTTTTCGTTAAGTATGCTTACAAGTATTTTACATATCCGGGATGAGTTGTCCTAGGATGAGTTGTGTCTTGGGATGAATCGCGCCTTTGTATTAACAAAGGAAATACCTGGAAACTAGCTTACCGACAAAAAATGGTGTGTATTCCATAAGTTCATTCAAATACACAAACCATTTCCCTTAACATAATATTTTCCGAGTATTTCATATTTTTATTATAATAAAAAGTTAAGTTTTTTCAACAAATTATAAATTAATATTCAATAAAATACAATTCGCATAACCTACGAAAAATTCTTTTTGTTTTGACACCTACTTATTTGTTAAAATTATTTCTGTATGAGAGCCGAAAAAGGGAGACATGCTAACGAAATAATATACATATACATATGATGATGATTCGTCCAGACTAAATTTCTATTCTCCACACAAAAATTTCCCTCCGCCATAAGCGCATTATTTGCTTTTGCACCCGAAAAAATGTACTGTCTTAATTTTTTGATAAGTATTAAATTTTCTCTAATTTTTTTTTTAACTTGGCGTCTTTTAGTTAAAAAATGTATTTTTGTATTGCTCCGGAAAGGTACCGATTATAGAACCTTAATTTTTTTTTACAATTCTCAGGAACTAATGAACCGATTTCAATATTTGATGATCAGAAGTGTATATATATTTTTTTGGATTTTTAAAAAATATTGAATTTTTTTTTTCAAAATCCGATATCTCGAAAAAAGGTCCACATTTTTTTACGAAATTCAAATCTAAAATGTATATTTACAATCACAAAACAACTGCATAGCAAAACAAATTTTAAGAAAAAATGAAAAATTTTAAGGTATACATATGTATATGTATAAAAAAATTAATTTAAATAAAACCGGTCTAACGATTTTCAAACAAAAAAAACTAAAAATGGAGTTTTTTTTGACAAATCAAATGGCATTTATATCTTTGAAGACAAACTTATTTTACAGGTAATATTTTTAAATTTTATATAGGTACATAGGTACTTTTTTTAAACAGACTCTTTGCATACAGGAGCAAGTTCGTGTGACCCAGTCGTGCATTTTATTTATTTCCAGCACAAGCAAAAATATGATAAGCTGACTAATAATCAACATAGAAAAGTTTTTTTTTTTATAAAATCAATTGAAAATTTCCATTAATTTGTTCAGAAAAATATTTTAAAATTACGAAACTTGTAAGCAGAAAAACGTGTCCAAAATAGTAAAATATAAAAATAAAAAGGGGTTGGATCGGTTAAGCCAAACCGAGCCATCTCAGTTTTCCCACACGCGGTCGATTTTGGATCGGCTCGGGTCCATTTGGATGTTTTGCTCTGTCGCATATGACTAGCTTTAGGATTTCTGACAATGTGATGCCATTATTGTTCCTCAAATCATTGCTGAAATGCCAAATAGGAACGATTTGTAATAATCCACAACTTAGCTCTTGGAGATAGTTAAAAGTGATGAGCTTTTAAAGTGAATATGATGTGTTTAAAAGTAAGTAATTGTTATTGCTATTGAAATTAAAAATTAAACTAGCTTCAATAGTTAAAAGATTGCTTTGTAAAAAAAAGTTTTACCCAATGTAAATAAATAAGAGAATTAACTTTGAAATGTCTGAAACTCTAATGTGCTGTCAATTTTTCTTCTTCTCTTTGACAGTTTCAGTAGTAGTGATTGAAGTGAAGCAGAAATTGTCAAATTATCACAATAAAATACAAAAATACTGAAAGCGATACATGAGACGTCGGAATGTGACATCTGACGTGAGTCCAATCTGATCAAGATACTATCACAGAAAAATCAGAATGGGATATTTATCACATTTTCTATACTCTTTTAAGGTGGCGTTAACATTATACTACGCATCAATTTCAAAAGAATTTGATTTTTTTCTGAAACGCACAATTAATTGTTATTTTTTTTTTTTCAAAAAAATGTTTTTGTGATAATCACGATCTATTATGTGATTCACTTTTTTTTTAAAGCTGGTATAGTTACATTCCAAGCATATTTATTTATTTTTTTTTGGTTGCTTAACAAAAGTGTTAGCACAACCTTCGGAATGATCATTTTCACACGTCCCAGAGATAAACGTTTTCCAATTCATACCATTCCATTGAGATGAGTTTGAGGTTATTAATAAAAAAAAAACTTATATTTGTCAAAAATATGACACTTAAATATTTTGAACTTGCTTATAATGATTTTAGAGTTCATCTTGAGAAAGAGGGACTTCTCGTTATCGTTTTTCTTTTTTTTTTGACAATCCAATGTTACAATATGTAAACTTTATGATTGAAAACTTCATTATTTTTCTGTCTGTGATATGGATTGTTTCACCAACAAAAAAAAATTGCATAGTATAATTTTGGCATTGCTGGCACAAATTTAAATGAACAATGTCATGGGAAAAATATCGGATTACAAACAAGAAAACTATGCAAAGCATTTACCTTTAACAAAAAAAAAATTGGAAAATGAAATATGAGTCCAGATTTAATTTATTTAAATATAATTCTTAATTGGTCACTTGTAGATTTTTGTAGATTTTCGTGCGCTTGACGGGTGGCTCAAACGTATGAATTTAAATATGACAAAACAATGCTAATCTTATGCAATGAAGGCGAACATTTTAAACGTAAAGTAATAAGACACCAATTAAAAAATTTGAGTGAATGAATGGTCATAAACATTTTTTTTATAAAAATGCAACAAGCCAATTTATGCCGCTAACTAACTGAAATTTTGTATTCATTCATGAAAACGAAAAGTCTTGTAAGTTACGTTGGAGACAATCATTGTAGTTTTATATTACAAGGTCAATTCAATGCATATGATTGGAAAAATGTATGTAGGAGTAGATATACAAAATGATGTCCTTACCTCATGGAACTAGGATATGAAATTTCCAAAAAGTCTTCTGTCATCGCTATAGACTTTTTTGATAATTATTGACCTTGGGATAATTATTGACTTTATGTTTATTTTTGATCTACATACATATGTATGTATGTAGATAGTATTGTGAAACTTCACACTTTCATCTGTTGGACTTAATAATGGCTGATTAAAATGGTGGCAGCCCAATTTCCTTTTACAATAACTTTATTAAAAAAAAAAAAACATTTATCTCTCAGTTGCCATACTTTTTTTCCTGTTTTTTGCTTATTTTTGGGATATTGTTCGCGTTCGCGTTTCCCCTTCTTATTTTTTGAAAGTAAAGCAACAATTATTGTCAAAAAAAAGTTTTGCTTAAGGTTGGGAACATACTTAATCTAAAGATAAGTATATACGATTAGAAGAATATTGGCTGAACTGTCAAAAGTCTTCCAATAGCATCCCACTGGGTGACAATTACCAAAACTGTCCGTTTATACGGTTGGTTGATTTTATCCAAATATAAGACAATTTGTTTGTATCTTCCAATTGATAATTGTCTAAACGGTTGGAAGACTTTAAAAACAAAATTTGTTGTAGACTCATTGGAAGACAATTTTCTCGAGAGATAACAGAGAATATAAACATTTATTTTAGAAGTGAAAACAAAAGGTCGTCCAAAAACATTACTGTCAAAAAAAGTTTTGCTTAAGGTTGGGAACATACTTAATCTAAAGATAAGTATATACGATTGGAAGAATATTGGCTGAACTGTCAAAAGTCTTCCAATAGCATCCCACTGGGTGACAATTACCAAAACTGTCCGTTTATACGGTTGGTTGATTTTATCCAAATATAAGACAATTTGTTTGTATCTTCCAATTGATAATTGTCTAAACGGTTGGAAGACTTTAAAAACAAAATTTGTTGTAGACTCATTGGAAGACAATTTTCTCGAGAGATAACAGAGAATATAAACATTTATTTTAGAAGTGAAAACAAAAGGTCGTCCAAAAACATTACTGTCAAAAAAAGTTTTGCTTAAGGTTGGGAACATACTTAATCTAAAGATAAGTATATACGATTGGAAGAATATTGGCTGAACTGTCAAAAGTCTTCCAATAGCATCCCACTGGGTGACAATTACCAAAACTGTCCGTTTATACGGTTGGTTGATTTTATCCAAATATAAGACAATTTTTTTGTATCTTCCAATTGATAATTGTCTAAACGGTTGGAAGACTTTAAAAACAAATTTTTTGGTAGACTCATTGGAAGACAATTTTCTTGAGAGATTACAGAGAATATAAACATTTATTTTAGACGTGAAAACAAAAGGTCGTCCAAAAACATTTGAAAAAAATATAAAATAACGGGTTATCCATTTTGCGGTTTCAAAAGTATAGGGCAAAAATTCGACATCTGTCAAACTAAGTTGCTAAACCAATTTCTGTTTTTTTTTCAGTTGAAAGCATGACATTTACGAAAATGGATCACTTAACTATCGCACAACGCATACAAGTTGTTAAACCCTACTATAAAAATGGTGATTCTGCCACAGCCAGATTATTGTTTACATAATCGTCCAACTACGCAAGCAATTGGCAAAATTGTGAAGAATTTCGAAGAGACTGGATTGGTTACAGATATTACCTGTATATCAATGTTCGCCCGTACTACTGAAAATATTGCTGCTGTAAGTGAGAGTGTTGCCCCGAATGTGTCAATTTCTCGTCGTTCTCAGGAATTAAGTCTGTCTTACGGCACATTATGGTGTATGTTGCATTTGGATCTAGACCTACATCGATATAAAGTCCAGCTTACACAACAACTGAAGCCAGCAGACCATTCACAACGTCGTAGATATGTACGTCGAATGGGTGCTGGAAAAACAGACGGATGGACGGCGATTTTTCGAACAAAATTTTCTTCAGCGACGTAGCACATTTCTCACTCGGTGGGTATGTTAATAAACAAAATGATCGTATTTGGGGTTTTGAGAGCAACGAAGTAGTTGAAGAGGGTCATTACATCCACAAAAAGTTACCGTTTGGTGTTACTGGAGGTGTGATTGACCTTACTTCTTCGAAAACGACGACGATGGAACGACTGTAACCGTCAATTCGGAGCGTTATGCTCATATCAGACTTTTTTTTGACTGCTATTAAAGAATACGACTTGGAGAATATGTGGTTTCAACAAGACGGTGCCACATGCCACACAACTTAAGCGAATATAGCTTTATTATGCAAGAGACATTCCCTGGCGTCGTAATTTCTCATCAACATCATGCGATTTGACACCGCTGAACTTTTTTTGTGAGGCTACGCGAAAGAATAATGAAGGATGCAATAACTACCATCTTGTAAAATTTTTTCCTAACTGAAAATCAAAGATCTAGGCCCTAATTTAACATTGACAAGTGACAATTCTACAATTTTGTCACATTTATCTGACAAGTTTTTATTGCATAACGTACAATGCTGATGACGATCAAAGCTACTACTGCATAATATTTTCAATAATTAAAAGAACGGCACAACATCTAGTTTATGCAGCTAAAAAGCAATAATTTGATATCAAACAACATTTGTTTTATTGTGTTTTATTGCATATTTCTAAGATAACATGGTTTTTAAAACACGTGTTTGTTTCTTAATGCAAACATTCCAGACAATTATATCCCCATAATGTCGTTAATAGTTATTGGCTAAACGATTTTAACAACATTCTAAAACCTAAATAAGTTTTTTCGATTAAAATCAAATACCCAAATAAACCACAATTTCCACTATCACTAAAACATTTTCTTTTTAATAAGAGTATCGGAACACATGCAGTCTACCAAATTTTAAATATAGTCACGCACGGTCTAGGTCAATTTTAAGATTCTATCATATTTTCATTATCAATGTCAGATGCACTCATAAAAACCAAAAAGAAAACAAACTTTCAATTGATAGAGTATCAAAACATACGTATAGGTATCTCAATACGCTCCCCGAACAGGTGTGAATTTACTTAGCAACGAACGTTTTGATAAAAAATAATTTGTAAAAATCTGCACAGTTTTAACATATGCCTACAATTTTCTTCTTTTTTTACGAAACATTTTCACAAACGTGTGTGAACCAAAAAAAGAAAAAGTAAAACAATTATTCTGATAGCGTTCTTTTCTTGTCTGCATTTCTCCATTTTAATTTTTCGATTTTGACCATCTTTTGTTTGGGTGCTTAATTATGTTTTGTTGCATGACAAAAAAATAAAACACAAAAATTCAGAACAAAGCACGATCTCAAGACCCAATGTCAAATAGATTTTCGTAATTAAACCCCAGACACAATTTCGAAAAGCATTATAATCGAACGAGAAGTTGCAGAAGGCAGTACATTGCTTCTTCTGCTTTTCGGTCCTAAGTCGAAAAAGTTCGTGAAAACATTAAAAATATTCGCATTTCGTGAGAATAGGAAACGGGATCCTAAATAAACTTTCAAAAGAAAACGAAATTATTTGTGATTTTAGAATGTCGATAGTGATTTACTGAAATAATTGATTGTGTTATAAATTCAAGAAACAAACAAAACAATTAAAACCGCATAAGAGGTTAATAAAAAATAAAGGGATAACATGAGAGATTTTAGAATTTCCCTCCTCACACTTTTTGTGAGTTTGGAATGTTTTCTTACAAACTATGGCACCGATGCAAGATATGTTTCGCAATCACCAATTTTAGATGTAAGTTTTATTTAAAATTAAAATATGTGAAAATTTAGTTAATAACATCCCTGGATTTAATATTTTGCCGCACCACCCTTACGCTTTTTATTTTTGTGCTCACACCAATCCCCAGGCAAAACATTTGTGACAGCTTTGGGTTGGTGTAATGTGTAGTGAAAATGTAGATTACAAAGGTTAAACATCATTCAGTGCCGAATATCCGTGAATAAAATTGTCTTGTTGTGAATCTCTATTACGCTGTATAGCCAAAAAATTAAATAATCAGATCTTTTCATCACGGATAAGAGTTGACACAAGTTTGGTATTGTGGTGTTCACATTTGTCTCTTCGTAAGGAACGCACCCATTTATCCTTAATTCTTATGTTTTGCTTACATTCACCTATTCAAAATGTGATAAGTTGACTTTCTTAGTGTCATCGGTATATTTCTAATTAAATGTACTAATTGAGTTTCTAACAGCACTTCAACCATTTTGACAGATATCACAATAAAACAACAAAAATGCATGTTTGCAAACACATTTTCTTTTGAATAATAAATTATTATATCAACATTCCAAAGCAAATTAAAACGTTAATATCATGGTTGGAACATTTTAAAAACACATACAATTATGTTTTATTTATAAAGCAGAGCGCAAAGGAAAAAAACACAATATGAAATTACATTGCATTGCTTTTAACAGTTAGTACAAAGCATTAATTTGCTTTATCTCAAAGTAAAGTATTTTTAAAATAAACTTTGGGGTTCGATTACATTTCTTTCTTCTTTTTTTTGTGAAACTAATCTGTCACCTTGACTTTGCAACGAAATAATTTTGTTAAAAAAACGTGGTTTTTCTTTAATATACAAATAAGTAACAGAAAAGTAATGGATATTATTTTACAGCAACATTTTGCACCACCTGGAATGTTTTACGATGCACGTAGTGGCGCTTTTCGTAGTTTCCCCGGAGGTGGTAGACCAATTATTTGTGAATATGTAAGTTGGAAAATGTCATCATATCATTTTATGATATAATTACTTTGTTGATTATGACAAAAAACAACATTTATTAATTGGGATATTTTTTGTGTATAGAACAAACGTTGTGCGAACAATTATGTAGGACCGAAATCTCACCCAGAGCAGAAGGAGTATTACTATGTTTGCAAGAAAGATGCTGTGATCTTTGGAAAATGCCCAAGCTTACATGTGAGTAAACTCTTCTAAAATGCAAAGAGGCATCATTATATTTTCCTTATTTATTCTTAGATCTTCGATGACAGACGCAAGAAATGTATCAAGCAAAGATTTATTACATTCCCTCCAGCAGATATTGTACCTGCTTGCACAGAACCAGGTTAGTTTATTTTGATTTTGGTTTGTATTCAACGGAAAATACAGTTTCTTGGAGTTTGACATTTGAAAACATTAGATGTCAGACTTTCAAAAAATTGATATTTGACAAAAAAGAAATGCCGATCGATTCTATTTCGATCATTTCAAATGATAAGTTTATCAATACCTTGTGTAGAATGTCTCTAAGTACAAAAATTCATTATTTTCTCTTAAGGACGTTTTCCTGTTCCATCTAACTGTTCATTGTTTTACTATTGTGACTATGACGGCCACGATTTTCGAAAACAAGTATTCTGTTGCCCTGGTTCTTCACAATTCTCTCCGATGACAAGGAGGTGCTCTTATCACAGCAAATGCATACCGACGCAGGTAAGTGTCAAAAGATACATTTAAATAGTTTTGATATAGCATTGACAACTTCGTTTTTTTTCATATGTTATACCTAAATAGATCTCTGACAAAAGCACTTATAATCCATCGGGTTGTGAGAATAAATTCCCACCCTGTTCCAAACCTGGAACATTCCGTTCCCCTCTAGATTGTTCATTATATTATACATGCAGTAATAAAATAGATGGCGCTTTCATTCAGACACGTTACAAATGCCCAGAAGGAGCTTGTTATAGCAAATCTCAAGGCAAATGTGTTTCAGGATCAAACTGCAATTATATGTCTGCAAGCGATTTGCTTGATCAATCGTCAGAAGAAGCCTCTGATGAAGTTGATGATTCTTCGAATTGCGATTCCTCAGAGGAAGATGATTCCTCGCCACCACCAGCTGAAAAAGGTAAAGAATAAATTGTATACACAAATTATTAGGCCTTTATAAATTATGGTTCACGTTTAAAATGTTTGATTAAGTTCAACGGCATTACATTTTTGATTACCATTAGAAGTATTCTGGACATATGTATATATGTTTGTCAACAATTAATGGCACTCACAAAAATACTGCAAAAGAATGAGTTGTACGTTCGATCCGTGAACCATATAAAGGATATTTATCATAAAATATATGTTTTTATATTTTATTTAAAATACCTTAAATTTCATTTCCCTTTTCATCAATTTTAATAATTAAATAACCTTCCTCCCTTATAAAATGACGAATTCAGATGAAAATATTAGAGAAGTAAAGAATGCATTTGTGAATATAAATATACCAATCAATATTGGTCAAAAGATTAAGGCTACCAATGAAAATTCAAAACAAGGTAAGGTTCGCAATGAGCAATGGTTACACTTGCAATACACATTGAAGAACTCAACAACAAAATAAACTGGACAACACAATAATGGGGCCCGTTCAATACATAATTTGTTAATTGAACTTGGCCACATCTTAACACAAGTTCAATACACTTATCTCTTAACAAAGCTATAAGTTGATAAATTGAAATCCTGATTTTATTTACCAATGAATCACTGCAACCACATTAACACCTGAACATACATTAACAACACTGGCACATACAAAATAATTTAATGCTCAGGGATATATTATTAATATAATATATTTATATATTTTATTGCAGGACAAGCTAATCTACCGGCCAACCCAGCCTTACCACCACCAGCAACAATCACACCGCCAGAAATATCACCACCATTATCACTTACGGCACCTGTACCAGCTCCCATACCAGCTCCACTTCCAAATTTAGCCCCACTTCCATTACCAACACCAGTCACACCACCTGTAGTTCCACCTCCACCAGTGAACCTCATTTCAGAAACAATAACCACACCAGAACCCCAATTACCACCCGTTGCAACTCTTCCACCAGCACTTCCAACGCCTATAATTGCTCCTCCCCCGGCTATGTCTCTCCCACCACTAGCCCCATTAGCACCAGTCGCACCTCTCCCACCAGCACCATTACCTTTAGTTACTCCTGAATTAGGGGGAGACGTTTCTCTTTTACAACCAGCTGCTCCCCTTCCACCAGCACTGCCTCTTCCAACAGTTGCTCCTCTACCACCAGATTCTCCTCTTCCACCCATAGCACCACTGCCACCAGTTGCTTCTCCTCCGCCAGTACTTCCATTGCCACCAATAGCCCCATTACCTCCAGCACTTCCTACATCAAATGAGTCTTGTGAGGACGATGTTCTTCCAATTCCTCCCGTCTCTCCTCTTCCACCAGTTCCACCAGTGACACCAGTGCCATCAGTTGCCCCACCAGTTTCTCCTCTTCCCCCAGCATTGCCCTTACCACCAATTGCACCACTTCCAACAATTGCTACTGTTCCACCCGTTGATCCACTTCCACCAGTAGCACCATTGCCTCCAGTTGCTCCCCTTCTGCCAGCAGCACAACTACCACCTGTTGCTCCTATTCCACCAGTAGCACAACTGCCACCAGTTGCTTCTCCTCCTCCAGTACTTCCATTGCCACCCACAGCCCCATTACCTCCAGCACTTCCACCGTCAAATGAGTCTAGTGAAGACGATGTTCTTCCAATTCAACCAGTATCTCCTCTTCCACCAGTACTTCCACTTCCAGCAGTGGAACCGCTGCCACCAGTTGCACCACTTCCGCCAGTACCACTACTCCCACCAGTTGATCCACTTCCACCACTTTCTCCTCTTCCTCCAGCATTGCCCTTACCACTAATTGCACCACTTCTACCTGTTGCTCCTATTCCACCAATAGCACAACTGCCACCAGTTGCTTCTCCTCCGCCAGTACTTCCATTGCCACCAATAGCCCCATTACCTCCAGCACTTCCTACATCAAATGAGTCTTATGAGGACGATGTTCTTCCAATTCCTCCCGTCTCTCCTCTTCTACCAGTGACACCAGTGCCATCAGTTTCTCCTCTTCCCCCAGCATTGCCCTTACCACCAATTGCACCACTTCCAACAGTTGCTACTCTTCCACCCGTTGATCCACTTCCACCAGTGGCACCATTGCCTCCAGTTGCTCCCCTTCTGCCAGCAGCACCACTACCACCTGTTGCTCCTATTCCACCAGTAGCACAACTGCCACCAGTTGCTTCTCCTCCTCCAGTACTTCCATTGCCACCAAGAGCCCCATTACCTCCAGCACTTCCACCGTCAAATGAGTCTAGTGAAGATGATGTTCTTCCAATTCAACCAGTATCTCCTCTTCCACCAGTACTTCCACTTCCAGCAGTGGAACCGCTGCCACCAATTGCACCACTTCCACCAGTTGAGCCTCTTCCGCCAGTACTCTCCATACCACCGGTAGCACCATTGCCTCCAGCACTTCCTACACCGAATGAGTCGAGTGAGGACGATGTTCTTCCAATTCCATCAGTTGCTCCTCTACCCCCAGCATTGCCCTTACCACCAGTGTCACCCATCCCACCTGTTGCTCCTCTTCCACCAGCATTGCCACTTCCACCAGTGTCACCACTGCCACCACTTGCTCCTCTTCCACCAGCAGCACCACTTCCACCAATTGCTCCTCTTCCCCCAGTACTTCCATTGCCTCCAATAGCACCATTGCCTCCAGCACTTTCTAAGATAGAAGAATCGTGTGAGGATGATGTAATTCCACCAGTTCCTTCTCTACCACCAGCATTTCCCCTGCCACTAGCAGCACCACTACCACCAGTTGCATTGCCACTACCACCGGTTGCACCATTGCCTACAGCGCTTCCTACATCAAATGAGTCGTGTGAAGACGATGTCCTTCCAATTCCACCAGTTTCTACTCTTCCACCAG
The DNA here is from genome assembly GCA_920104205.1 of Eupeodes latifasciatus. Lineage (NCBI taxonomy): Eukaryota > Metazoa > Arthropoda > Insecta > Diptera > Syrphidae > Eupeodes > Eupeodes latifasciatus. The sequence goes on from OV049925.1 coordinate 29,036,257, forward strand.
CACTGCCACTTCCACCAGTGTTACAACAGCCACCAGTTGCTCCACTTCCACCAGCATTGCCCTTGCCTTCAATTGCTCCTCTTTCACCAGTGGCTCCACTTCCACCAGTGGCACCATTACCTCCAGCACTTCCTACAACGAATGAGTCGAGTGAGGACGATGTGCTTCCAATTCCACCAGTTGCTCCTCTACCCCCAGCATTGCCCTTACCACCAGTGTCACCACTGCCACCTGTTGCTCCTCTTCCACCAGCATTGCCACTTCCACCAGTGTCACCACTGCCACCAGTTCCTCCACTTCCACCAGTAGCACTTCCTACATCCAATGAGTCGAGTGAGGATGATGTTTTCCCAATTCCAATAAGTGCACCTCTTCCCCCAGCATTTCCCTTACCACCGGTAGCACCACTTCCACCAGTTGCTCCTCTTCCACCAGTGCTTCCACTACCGCCAGTAGAACCATTGCCACCAGCACTTCCTACATCCAATGAGTCGAGTGAGGACGATGTTCTTCCAATTCCACCAGTTGCACCTCTTCCCCCAGCATTGCCCTTACCACCAGTGTCACCACTGCCACCTGTTGCTCCTCTTCCACCAGCATTGCCACTTCCACCAGTGTCACCACTGCCACCAGTTCCTCCACTTCCACCAGTAGCACTTCCTACATCCAATGAGTCGAGTGCGGATGATGTTTTCCCAATTCCAATAAGTGCACCTCTTCCCCCAGCATTTCCCTTACCACCAGTAGCACCACTTCCACCAGTTGCTCCTCTTCCACCTGTGCTTCCACTACCGCCAGTAGAACCATTGCCACCAGCACTTCCTACATCCAATGAGTCGAGTGAGGACGATGTTCTTCCAATTCCACCAGTTGCACCTCTTCCCCCAGCATTGCCCTTACCACCCGTAGCACCACTTCCACCAGTTGCTCCTCTTCCAACAGTACTTCCACTACCGCCAGTAGCACCATTGCCTCCAGCACTTCCTACATCCAATGAGTCGAGTGAGGACGATGTTCTCCCAATTTCACCAAGTGCACCTCTTCCTCCAGCATTGCCCTTACCACCAGTAGCACCACTTCCACCAGTTGCTCCTCTTCCACCAGTACTTCCACTACCGCCAGTAGCGCCATTGCCTCCAGCACTTCCTACATCGAATGAGTCGTGTGAGGACGATGTTCCAATTCCAATTCCACCAGTTGCACCTCTTCCCCCAGCATTGCCCTTACCACCGGTAGCACCACTTCCACCAGTTGCTCCTTCTCCACCAGTACTTCCAATTCCGCCAGTAGAACCATTGCCTCCAGCACTTCCTGCTTCGAATGAGTCGTGTGAGGATGATGTTCTTCCAATTCCACCAGTTGCACCTCTTCCCCCAGCATTGCCCTTACCACAAGTAGCACCACTTCCACCAGTTGCTCCTCTTCCACCAGTACTTCCACCAGTACTTCCACTACCACCAGTAGCACCATTGCCTCCAGCACTTCCTACATCCAATGAGTCGAGTGAGGACGATGTTCTTCCAATTCCACCAAGTGCACCTCTTCCCCCAGCATTGCCCTTACCACCGGTAGCACCACTTCCACCAGTTGCTCCTTCTCCACCAGTACTTCCAATTCCGCCAGTAGCACCATTGCCTCCAGCTCTTCCTACATCCAATGAGTCGAGTGAGGACGATGTTCTTCCAATTCCACCAAGTGCACCGCTTCCCCCAGCATTGCCCTTACCACCCGTAGCACCACTTCCACCAGTTGCTCCTCTTCCACCAGTACTTCCACTACCGCCAGTAGCACCATTGCCTCCAGCACTTCCTACATCCAATGAGTCGAGTGAGGACGATGTTCTTCCAATTCCACCAAGTGCACCTCTTCCCCCAGCATTGCCCTTACCACAAGTAGCACCACTTCCACCAGTTGCTCCTCTTCCACCAGTACTTCCACTACCGCCAGTAGCACCACTGCCTCCAGCACTTCCTACATCGAATGAATCGTGTGAGGACGATGTTCTTCCAATTCCACCAGTTGCACCTCTTCCCCCAGCATTGCCCTTACCACCGGTAGCACCACTTCCACCAGTTGCTCCTTCTCCACCAGTACTTCCAATTCCGCCAGTAGAACCATTGCCTCCAGCACTTCCTGCTTCAAATGAGTCCTGTGAGGACGATGTTCTTCCAATTCCACCAGTTGATCCTCTTCCCCCAGCATTGCCCTTACCACCAGTAGCACCACTTCCACCAGTTGCTCCTCTTCCACCAGTACTTCCACTACCGCCAGTAGCACCATTGCCTCCAGCACTTCCTACATCCAATGAGTCGAGTGAGGACGATGTTCTCCCAATTCCACCAAGTGCACCTCTTCCCCCAGCATTGCCCTTACCACCAGTAGCACCACTTCCACCAGTTGCTCCTCTTCCACCAGTACTTCCACTACCGCCAGTAGCACCATTGCCTCCAGCACTTCCTACATCCAATGAGTCGAGTGAGGACGACGTTCTTCCAATTCCACCAAGTGCACCTCTTCCCCCAGCATTGCCCTTACCACCAGTAGCACCACTTCCACCAGTTGCTCCTCTTCCACCAGTACTTCCACTACCGCCAGTAGCACCATTGCCTCCAGCACTTCCTACATCCAATGAGTCGAGTGAGGACGACGTTCTTCCAATTCCACCAAGTGCACCTCTTCCCCCAGCATTGCCCTTACCACCAGTAGCACCACTTCCACCAGTTGCTCCTCTTCCACCAATACTTCCACTACCGCCAGTAGCACCATTGCCTGCAGCACTTTCCAAGATAGAAGAATCATGTGAGGATGATGTAATTCCACCAGTTTCTTCCCCTCCAACAGCACTGCCAATTCCATTAGGGTCACCACTCCCACCAGTTGCTCCCCTTCCATCAATTTCACCTCTTCCTCCAGCATTGCCCTTACCACCAATTGCACCACTTCCACCAGTTGCTCATCTTCCGCCAATAGCACCACTGCCACCAGTTGCTCCTGTTCCACCAGCATTGCCCTCACTTCCAACTGATCCTCTTTCACCAGTGACTCCACTTCCACCAGTAGCACCATTGCCTCCAACACTTTCTACATCCACTGATTCGTCTGACGAAGATATCCTTCCAATTCCACCAGTTGCACATCTTCCCCCCGCATTGCCCCTACCCACAATTCCACCAGTTGCTCCTCTTCCACCAGTACTTTCACTACCGCCAGTAGCACCATTGCCTCCAGCACTTCCTACATCGAATGAATCGTGTGAGGACGATGTTCTTCCAATTCCACCAGTTGCACCTCTTCCCCCAGCATTGCCCTTACCACCAGTAGCACCAGTTCCACCAGTTGCTCCTCTGCCACCAGCACTTCCACTGCCACCAGTGACACCGCTGCCACCAGTTTCTCCCATCCCACCAGTAATAGCACTGCCACCAGTTGCTCCTCTTCCACCAGTAGCACCACTGCCACCTGTTGCTCCTCTTCCTCCAGCATTGCCCCTACCGCCAATTGCACCACTTCCACCAGTTGCTCCTCTTCCACCAGCACTGCCCATACCACCAGTGTCACCACTGCCACCAGTTGCTCCTCTTCCACCAGCATTGCCCTTACCTCCAATTGTTCCTCTTCCACCAGTTGCTCCTCTTCCACCAGTACTTCCACTACCGCCAGTAGCACCATTGCCTCCAGCACTTCCTACATCCAATGAGTCGAGTGAGGACCATGTTCTTCCAATTCCAGCAAGTGCACCTCTTCCCCCAGCATTGCCCTTACCACCCGTAGCACCACTTCCACCAGTTGCTCCTCTTCCACCAGTACTTCCACTACCGCCAGTAGCACCATTGCCTCCATCACTTCCTACATCCACTGATTCGTCTGACGAAGATTTCCTTCCAATTCCACCAGTTGCACATCTTCCCCCCGCTTTGCCCCTACCCCCAATTCCACCAGTTTCTCCTCTTCCACCAGTACTGCCCCTACCTCCGAATGCTCCTCTTCCTCCAGTTGCTCCACTTCCACCAGTGGCACCACTGCCACCAGTTGCTCCTCTTCCCCCAGCATTGCCACTACCACCAGTTGCACCATTGCCTCCAGCGATTCCTACATCAAATGAGTCGTTTGAGGACGATGTCCTTCCCATTCCACCAGTTTCCCCTCTTCCACCTGCACAGCCACTTCCACCAGTGTTACCCCTGGAACCAGTTGATCCACTTCCACCAGCATTGCCCTTACCTCCAATTGCTCCTCTTCCACCAGTGGCACCATTACCTCCAGCACTTCCTACATCGAATGAGTTGGGTGAGGACGATGTTCTTCCAATTCCACCAGTTGCTCCTCTACCCCCATCATTGCCCTTACCACCGGTAGCACCACTTCCACCAGTTGCTCCTTCTCCACCAATACCTTCAATACCGCCAGTAGAACCATTGCCTCCAGCACTTCCTACTTCGAATGAGTCGTGCGAGGACGACGTTCTTCCAATTCCACCAGTTTCTCCTCTTCCACCAGCACTGCCACTTCCACCAGTGTTACCCCTGCCACCAGTTGCTCCACTTCCACCAGTAGTACCACTGCCACCAGTTGCTCCTCTTCCCCCAGCATTGCCACTTCCACCAGTAGCACCACTGCCGCCAGTTGCTCCTCTTCCACCAGCACTGCCCCTACCACCAACTGCACCACTTTTACCAGTTGCTACTCTACCACCAGCACTTCCACTTCCACCAGTGTTACCCCTGCCACCAATTTCTCCACTTCCACCAGTATTGCCTTTACCTCCAATTGCTCCTCTTCCACCAGTTGCTCCACTTCCACCAGTAGCACCATTACCTACAGCACTTCCTACATCCAATGCGTCGTGTGAGGACGATGTTCTTCCAATTCCACCAGCACTTCCACTGCCACCAGTGTCACCAGTGTCACCACTGCCACCAGTCTCTCCCCTTCCACCAGTACTGCCCCTACCACCGACTGCTCCTCTTCCTCCAGTTGCTCCACTTCCACCAGTAGCACCACTGCCACCAGTTGCTCCTCTTCCCCCAGCATTGCCACTACCACCAGTTGCACCATTGCCTCCAGCGCTTCCTACATCAAATGAGTCGTGTGAGGACGATGTCCTTCCAATTCCACCAGTTTCTCCTCTTCCACCAGCACTGCCACTTTCACCAGTGTTACCCCTGCCACCAGTTGCTCCACTTCCACCAGCATTGCCCTTACCTCCAATTGCTCCTCTTCCTCCAGTTGCTCCACTTCCTCCAGTAGCACCACTGCCACCAGTTGCTCCTCTTCCCCCAGCATTGCCACTACCACCAGTTGCACCATTGCCTCCAGCGCTTCCTACATCAAATGAGTCGTGTGAGGACGATGTCCTTCCAATTCCACCAGTTTCTCCTCTTCCACCAGCACTGCCACTTTCACCAGTGTTACCCCTGCCACCAGTTGCTCCACTTCCACCAGCATTGCCCTTACCTCCAATTGCTCCTCTTCCTCCAGTTGCTCCACTTCCACCAGTAGCACCACTACCACCAGTTGCTCCTCTTCCACCAGTACTTCCAATACCACCAGTTGCACCATTGCCTCCAGCGCTTCCTACATCAAATGAGTCGTTTGAGGACGATGCCCTTCCAATTCCACCAGTTTCTCCTCTTTCACCAGCACTGCCACTTTCACCAGTGTTACCCCTGCCACCAGTTGCTCCACTTCCACCAGTGTTACCCCTGCCACCAGTTGCTCCACTTCCACCAGCATTGCCGTTACCTCCAATTGCTCCTCTTCCACCAGTGACTCCACTTCCACCAGTAGCACCATTACCTCCAGCACTTCCTATATCAAATGAGTCGAGTGGGGACGATGTTCTTCCAATTCCACCAGTTCCTCATCTACCCCAAGCATTGCCCTTACCACCAGTGTCACCACTGCCACCTGTTAATCCTCTTCCACCAGCATTGCCCCTACCACCAATTTCACCACTTCCACCAGTTGCTCCTCTTCCACCAGTACTTCCAATACCGCCAGTAGCAGCATTGCCTCCAGCACTTCCTACATCGAATGAGTCGAGTGAGGACGATGTTCTTCCAATTCCACCAGCACTTCCACTCCCAACGGTGACACCACTGCCACCAGTAGTAGCTCTGCCTCCAGATGCTTCTCTTCCACCAGTAGCTCCACTTCCACCAGTCGCACCGGTTCCACAAGTTGCTCCTCTTCCACCAGCATTGCCCCTACCTTCGACTGCTCCTCTACCACCAGCACTGCCACTCCCACCTATAGCACCACTCCCACCTGTTGCTCCTCTTCCACCAGCACTGCCCTTACCACCGATCGCACCACTACCACCTACTGCTCCCCTGACACCTAAGGGGGACGCTTGTCAAGATCTTTCCATCGTCTCAAATGATGATGCCCCTTGCTCTTCCCAAACTGATTCATCTGACGAAATAAAAATCCCAAAGTTGAAAATAACAGCCATGGAACCTTTTGATCTTGTTGTTAGATTCTGTACCTCCAAATGCGGAGCTGATCATAAGCACAACGTTCTAAGTGGTAAGTAAAATTATTAAGATCAATCATTATAATTTTTATATAATTATATACTTTTCTTTTTTATTCCGCAGGCAATAAAAATAAGGGTATTTTTATAGACTGGATAAAACCTAAAAAATCTACTTCAAGGCTCTCAATACGATCTTAATTATGATCTAGTATAGCTTAGGTTTTCTTATAACTGGCTTCTTTGGTTTCTCAACTTCAAAACAAGACAGTTAGTAGACAGAGTGCTACAAAATTGCGTTCTACTGGGGAATCTATTTTATATTGTTTTTATGAATGAGGTACATTGAAGGTACTTTTACCTCGCCATCATTTTATTGACAATTTGTGATACTATTTTTAATATTTCCTTCTTTAACTCATTTTTGTATACCTAGTTTTAATATTTTTGTACATTTTCAATAAATTGTAAGTCGTATTAAATAAGTCACTTAATTTTAAACACGAAACTAAAAATAATAATTATCCTAGCTCCGTTACTTATCGTGTTAACTTTAAGTATAGCTACAAGCTTAAACAAAAAGAAAAACCATGTATAACTTCTATGGTTTTTCCTTATGCCAATTCCTTAAATGACAGTTGATATATTGATTGGTATATCTACTGTCAGTTTTCTATAATTCCTTTCCTTATTTCAACCTTTTTTAGATGTGTATTTCAAATATTTTGTGTTTAATTTTTAATTTGTAAAACTCATGAAACCTAATAATTTTGTTTATTTTTCAAACAAAATAAAAGCTTCAATTTTTGATTTCTTTTTATTAAATTTTGTAATTGTCTGCCTTAAGATTGTGCACTTATAATAATTGCATTCAAACATTATACTTCTATTTATCTTTTTTTTTTACTTTAAGATTAGGCTATATCAAATAAAAAATAATCAAACCAAATGTTTTCATATGTTTTCTTTTTCTTTAATACTCGTACAATTGATTTCTTCATTTTCGATAGGTGTTCTGAAAAAAAAATCAATTTTCTATATTGAAAAGAGACTTTTTCGGGTGTACAACTACATAAAACACCCCTTGACTTGTAAGCGATTGGTAGATCTTCCAATTACAATATATGTATATGTCAAATTATACCATTTATAAAAACTATCTACCATATTTGGTAGAGTAAATTGTCAAAACTGTCAGACAACGATAAGAATTAGTTGAACTGCCAATAAATTGTGTGTGTACCCCATTATCAACATTCAGATACTATTTGAAAATTAATTGCAACACTACACCGTTGACATTTTGACAATTAGCAACATAATTGTCCGATTTCTTACAGACAAATCAGCATATTTTTTACTGACAGATCTGACAATATTTTAAAATCAACCAATCGTGTATACTCACCTTAACCTGTGAATTGTTTGATATTTGAAAGAGCTTTGAATTAGCCAGCTGTCATAAAAAATTTGGATTACCTTAACTAACATTTTGATACGTTAAGTTTTGTTCCATTTGACAAATTCCATATTTAAAATCTATCATACGTAATACGCAGTGGAAATGTATATGAATAACAAATTCAACATTCACAGAAGAATCACTGTCAATAAAAGACGTGAAATCCTACTGTGTACAGAGATTTGAATTTTATTTTTTTTTCATTTGGCTAGTTTATATTTCTAATATTTGTGAGAATTTTCTGTGAAGGGCATAAGAATTAAAATTATACACAGTCAACTGTTCATTTTTACTTAATAATCAAATTAGCTTTACAATTGCAATTGCAACTCAAGATGAATGTTGATGTTTCCAATTAATTATTTATATGTTCATAAACGTGAGTGTGTTATTGGTTTGTTGTTTTGCCATCCGTTGCACGTGGAGATTTACATACTCGTACCATTTTACTTGGATCAGAATTTACGAACAAAGCCTTTTTTTTACGTTCATATTTTTAGCGGAAATATTAAAAAACTTTTGAATTTTGTTCAACTTTATAATACTAAATGTTCCAAGTTTCTTTTAATAAAAAGATTTTTGAGGCAAAGGAACAAGATTGGCTTTTGGCAAGCATAGTTGCAAGAGGTGGAACTTCTTTTAAGGAAGCTTTATCATGTAAGGTCTTAAGAAATATTTCACTTTAAAATTGTTGAATTCTTGTCCACAGAGGTTTCAATTTCAATAAAATAGTGTAGTTAATTAAACTTACAATTTGGTCATGGTGATTTGTGATAATTGTTTTTATGTTTCTCATTTATGAACATGGCAGAGAAATGAAAACTGTGGGGTAGAAAAGACGTAGAGTAGAGAGGCAATATTTATAAGGAATTATTGACCCCATTTGGAGGCAGCTGGTTCAGTACACTTCGTAAGAAATAAAAATGAAAATATACAATTTCAGAACAGAATTAAAAACGTTCTTTTCTTTCAAAGTTTTAAAATTCGCAAAAGGAAACGACGGTTTTTTTTTAATGTACATAAATGCTTAAGATATTGAACAAAAACACTCTATATGAAGATATAAATCCTCGGTAGACATCTTGGTTTGCCTACAAGCTAAACCGGAAATCAGCCTCATAAAATTATTCTTAGTGTGCGTGTAATTTCTCCTCTAATTTATGAAATTTCCCCTAAAACTCAGTAGTTGGTTCTATGAATGCGTGAAAACACGTCAATTTTTCTCGTTGAATTCGTCCACATTACAAATACAACAATGTAAACAAATGGGGTTTGGAGGGTGATACGTACGAAGGATTTATATCTTCATATAGAGTGTTTTTGATATTGAAAATTGTTTAACAATATCTTCATACTTTCTTTCTTTTATGTATTAAAATCAATTTCAATTGGTCAGAATGCATTTTATTTTCACAAATAATAATAATCGGTGTTGCAAAAATTGAAACGTCAAACGAAAACGTGTAAATATCCAACAACTTTTTGCCGAAAACAAGGTTTTGGGTCTGGTGTGAAAAGGCTATGACGTTTAATATCTTTGCCAACTGAAAATGCAATTGAATATTCAAAACAAACGTACCTTCTTTTATTTTTTCTTCTGGTCTGGCAGTTCTTCTACTTATGACAGTAATTTGACGTGCGCTAGATTTCTGTCAACAAGAAAACATCAACAAAACGAAAACGTTTTTAAAACTCAAACGAAAATATTAACATTTCTAATAAATGGATCAAAAAATTAAAATGTACGTAAATAAAAAATAAAACTACAAACATTTTTCTTTCAATATAACTCATTTTAGTTTAGTAAGCGGCGATGTCAATGGCAATTTTAAACAACTATTTACCCGAGTCGAATCTATTAACAAAAAAGCGGGACCATTCGATTTGCTTTTATGTTGTGGCGAATTCTTTAGTTCGACAAATAATGATGAATTAATTGCTTATAAAAATGGATTCAAACATAGTATGTAATTAAACTGATTTAAATGTATAAAATGATAATAAGAAAATCTTTTTAGTACCTGTGCCAACTTACATACTCGGTCCAAATAATGAAGAAACTGCAAAGTCCTATGAGGCTATCGAAGAAGATGGCGATATTTGCTCCAATTTAACTTATTTAGGTAAAGATGATTATGTTCTTTTGTTGGTCATAGATAAGTAAATAGTGTTAAATCCGTTTTAATAGGCAAAAGAGGTTTGTATACCCTTTCATCGGGAGTTAAAATTGCCTATTTAAGTGGGGTTCAAGGATCTGGGCCTAATACGTTCAACAAGGAAGATATTGTCGCTGTGCGTAATTCATGTTTGGTTAATAAAACCACCGCCACTGATTACAGAGGAGTCGATATTCTAATCACATCCCAATGGCCTCATGGGATCGATGAAAAGCAAGTAAGCAAATATCATTTAATTTGAAAGTAAAATCATGGCAATAATTCAACCATCTTTTTATCATAATCACAGGAAAACACATCAAAGCTGATTTCATATCTGTCCAAGGAAATTAAACCACGATATCACTTCTGTGCCCTAAATGGTGTTTACCAAGAACCTAAACCCTACAGGTGAGGTGGGTTTTGTCTCTTCCCCCGAACCTGAGGCTAAAAATGTTGTCTTTTTTTTAAATAGAATTCCCGGTGATAGCACAACTCAGTACGAACTTTGTACGAGATTTATAGCCTTAGCTAATGTAGGTAATGCGGAAAAACTTAAAGCAGTTTACGCTTTAAGCTTGTGCCCAGTTGAAAAGATGAGAGTTCTTGATTTGATACAAAAAACCACAACCGAAACACCATGTCCTTTTATAGGCATGAATTTTGACGATTGTAAAGGAAAACAACAATTGGAAAGTTCTAACATTTTTTAACCGTAAATTTGAAATTATAATAATTGATTCTTTTTGAAATTACAGGATGACGGAAAACAATACTTTTATGACTTTAATTCAAATCCAAATGATAATAGAAAACGAGGACGCAAGGGATTTGGACACGATGGACAGGAAAAACGACAACGACCTACCTTCGATCAAGGTACAGAATCTACACATTTACAATACAAAAAAAATCAATGAATAATTTTGATTGATTTTAGAAAAATGTTGGTTCTGTTTATCATCGCCCGATGTGGAAAAACATTTGGTAATTTCTGTAGGTGATAGTTTCTATCTTGCCTTAGCTAAAGGACCAATCAATGATTATCACATTTTGATACTCTCTATCACTCACATACAATCGGCTGCTCTCCTAGCCGACACAGATTGGGCAGAGTTGATGAAATTCAAGGAGGCCATAAGGAAATTCTTTAAAGAGCAAGGTCATGCGGTATGCTTTACAGAACGCAATTACAAATGCTCACATTTGCAAATAAATGCTTTGGGTATCGACGATGGATATGCGTGGAAAATTAAACATGGTTTTGAGGTTGAATTTTTAGAAATTTCATTAAACAAACAAAAGTAAACAATCTACAACTTTTTCAATCTCAGGATAAAGCTGAGGAGTACAATATAACCTTTGATTCACTTCCCGAAATTAAAGAACCCACAGAACTTCCACAACGTGGACCATATTTTGTTGCTGAACTTCCCGATCGGACGACACTAATGACACAAAATATGAAGCAATTTCCAATTCATTTTGCAAGGTAAATTATCACTAAAATTATTATCTATGAGATGGTGATCTATTTTCTCTTTCTTTTTGTTACGTCTTTTTAGAGAAGTCTTTTGCTCGGAGAATCTTTTAAATTGTGACGAAAAAACAGACTGGAAAGATTGCAGCTTAACAAAAGACGAAGAAATTGAACTTGTAAAGCAATTTCGTGAGAAATACAAGAAATTCGATTTTACTTTATAATCAAAAACAACAAAAATAAATAAATATCGTGTTTCGAAATCAAAACCCGCGATTTTGATTTGTATTATAATTAGCGCACACAAGGGTTTTGGGTACCTTAAGTATGCCAAAGACACAGTGGAAGCATTAGGAAAATGGAAAGGGTATTGAAAGGAGATTACGGTTTACATTGATTTTGAGTTCTTGAACAATACAATAATAGGGAAATATAGAGCGTGGTACGGCATTCCACATTCGTGAAGTACGGCCGGCTAAAAAAGAGCATCTGTACTTCATAGTACGGCCGATGTAAACTGATTTATATTCCCAGAAGCACGCGTATTCCGATTAAATTGTTAAAGGGTAAGAATACAACTGTATATTTCACTAGAGCATAGTCCTTTAAAAATAACGGTAAAATAAGGGAGAGATAAGAAATTGTACGACGATGTTCGAGTGATGTAAATGAGTTGATGATGTTAATGTCACTAATCATTTTAGAAGCTCTTCTTTGGATACTGTCCAAGCGGCTTAAGCAATTGACTGTAGCATCGGTGTAGAGATGGGAATTATATTTAAGTTTTGGACGTATGTGTATATAGGTTGTTTAGCTTGCATTGTCTCTATGTGATCGTTTTACAAGAGGTGGTTGCTGATGCACATACCGAGAATATCGAGATATTTCCATCGTGCAATTGTAACTCACGTGTGTAGATAGTGGCAAGGGGATGCTTTAACGATACAAGACAGTGTTGGGGTTTTCGAAGCGTTAAATTCCTCGCGGTTTCTTATTCCCTATTGTACAATAACGTGTAGGTTGAGTGCTGAGTTCTATCGACAGCGAAACAATTAATTGGATTAAAAGTTGCAAACAGGCGATCATTTATAAAAATGAGGAATAGAGTTGGAGACAAAACAGAGCCCTGTGGCACAACATCATTTATATTGTGGATTTTAGACTTCGAACCGTCCAAAACAATTTCTAATCCAACGAAGATGGGATTTGTCGATACCAAAAGACTTTATCAAATGCCTTTGAAATATTAACACCAATAATCTTACTTTCTTCAAAACGATGTAGAGATTGGTTCTACTGTTCGGTGAGACCTATGGATAGAAAAGCCGTACTGTCGATTATCAAGAAGCTTTCGTTTCCTTAAGATATTTTTTAAGCTTATAATTAATTAGCTTTTTCGTGACCTTGGAAAGAAGAGACGTTAGTGCTATCGGTCAATAGTTTGAGGGAGAAGAAGATTTGGCCTTTTTTTTGGGATTGGCTAAACAAATGTTGTTTTCCAACTACTCGTAACGAGCCCAGAAAAATAGGATAAATGCTATGCTGTGGTTTTGCTAGCGTGGAAGAATACCTCTTCAGAATAATAGCGGGTATACCAGCCAGACCAGCGAATTTAAGTATGTTGAGATCTTTTAGGACTATTGCCACAGTACGAGTACAAACAAAATATTGGTCCTATAGAATCATTAACGTGCTCAAGAACTGGGGGAACCATGGAACTATCAGATAAGGTAGAAGTTTCGACGAAATGCCTTGCAAACAAATTAACTTTCTTAATAGAGCTAACTTAAAAAGTGTCATTGCCAACAAGCCTAGCAACCCGGGGAGGAGTAGAATTCCGCATGGTTTGTATGACTGAAAACAAATTCTTACTTCCTTTGGGACATTGCAGTAATTTTTGGCCATTCAAAAATTTGGTTCTTCGAATATGGGCGTTGCCGATATTCCTGGTTTGCTTAAACCTTTTCTAGTTTTCCTCTCAACTCTCTCTCTCTCTTTGATAACCTTTTTGCTGCTCAAATCGAACCACGACTTAGCCTTGGGTTTGATACTTTTAACCCTATTCGGAATAAAGGTTTTCATTCTCAGATGAATCATTTTAGTAATCATATCTGCACTCGAGTCTATGTCACTACCAGCTATATGACCTTGAAGAAAATATTGAGACCTTCCCAGTTGTCTTCATTGTACTTCCAAACGGATTTCTTAGGAGCTCTTTCTCTAAATGGGTCTGTTTGACACGAGAAATTAGCAGATATGACAATATGGTCCGATGTGCGTAGAAACGTCAATACACTGATTGTGTATTAAAGAGAGAAACAAGTCAAGAGTATTTATTGGAGTAGGCTCGTTGAAAAGCTGAGTAAGACGGTTGAACTCACCAAAAATCTAACCACATATACCTTTGAGTTTTGTCTGGTTCGAATGGAGAAGCCACGACGTATTGTGAAAAATTGAAGTCGCCCATAATAGCGATTACAATGCGAGGATGGAGTCGAACAGAACATCAAATTCCTGAGAAGTCGAAACTCCGTCCAGGTCTGAGAGTTCTAATAAAAATAACACAAAATGTTATTTGTTTTTTTCTTTCATTTTTTTTTTGTAACATTTTACAATGAGATTATTTTTTTATTACAGAAAAAATTAAAAATAAATTTAAACAAAAAAATAAAGTAACTTAAAAGATAAACAAAATAAAACTATTAAATACATATTTAAAAATAAAACTCATGCATATTATAATAAAGGTTTGCAATTATATTATTTTTTCTTAACTATAAAAAATATCAAAAGGAGAAATTACAACTTATGTTAAGGTAATTTTTGTTTTGTTTCCTTTTTCATTTCAATCACAATTCAATTTCGTTTCAATTTTCTTTTCTTAAATATTTTTTTTTTTTTTAATCTAAACCCTTTCCTTTCTTTGTCTAATAAGTTTGATCCATGCAAGACTATTACTAACTTTTAGGATAAAAAATGGGATTAGAATAAGACTAAGATTATTTATGAGCACTTAAATTAGTGGGGGGTGTAATACAGCTTAATTTCCGCCTCTTCTGCTGCTGTTTTTATTTATTTTTGTTCATAATTATTTGTTTATGAAGATTTTCAGTCTTTTTTTAAGTTCCAAAATGTTTATGAATCTCTATGATAGATCTTGTTGAGAACTTGTAAATAGAGCTCGTGTGGCACTCCACGTGATGTTTGTTGAATATGTGTTTTAATCATGTTGTATGATTCTTCTTCGTAAGTCGCATAGGTGTTTGGTAGACCAAGTTCCTTGTATAGTTGCTTAACTCGAGCGATCTTAGCAGGATCTAAAAGAATACAAAAATTTCAAGTAAATTACACAATTCAACTCAAGATTCAAACAAAAATCAATTCTTACCGCTTTTACCATAACATTCAGCCATGATTTTCTTTTGATCATCGTTTGCTCGCTGCATGCAAACCACAGCTAACCAAGAACATTTATTGTCTTGAATATCAGTTCCTAGTTTGCCAGTTACTTCAGGATTACCAAAGCAATCGAGGAAATCATCTTGAACTTGATAGAAGTGTCCCATTTCAAGAAGAATTGTCTTGGCCTGTCTAAATGCTTCGGCATCTTTAAAACTAATACAAAAAAAAAAAAAAAACAGTCTTGATAAGTTTTCAGATTTTTAAATAAAAGAAAAGACAAACAAACTTACCCAGCTAAATGCATAGCCAATGCAAATGGCAAATAGAATGAATAATAAGCAGTCTTATTAGCCACAATCGACTTGTATTTGTCCATTGTGAAACTAGAAATATCTTTATTGGCTGTAAGAAGATCCAGGGATTGTCCACATGTTGTTATGAATATGACTTCATGGAAGAGATCAAGCAAATCAGCATAGGATTCAGATTGACGGAAATGATTCTTTAAAATCGTAAAAATAGCATTTTCAATCATTAGAGAATCATTAATGGCTGTCATGCCAACATCATCAAGTTTATGCCAACAAACTTGGCCACGTCTTGTGGTGCTGCCGTCCATGATGTCATCGGCAATGATGAACATGCTTTGCAGCTATAAATAAATTAGGAAATTAAGTTTTGCTTGATTATTGATAATTTCTTTGTAATTTACCATTTCAACACACCATCCAAGATATTGAGCCTTTTTGATGTTTTCGGGTGTCAATTGATCCTCGCTTACTAATTTCTTGTATGTTAAAACTGTCAAAAGACCACGATTTTTCTTTCCACGTGGCACATTGTATTGTAGTGCCTTGGCAAACCATTTTGAAGCTTGTTTGGCATTGTATTCGTTGGCCTTTTCAGTGAGCTCACGAACAAGATCTAAAATAAAAGAAATATACAAATTAATATGAATTTAAACTTTCATAAGTTTGTGAATGGTTTTTATACAAAAACATTTGAAATTACAAGACTAAGAGTTCTAAAACATGCAACATAAGTATAAGAAAATAAACAAGTTGGTCTGATTACACATCAAGGCCTTCTTTAACTGTAGGGACGAGGAATAGTAGGAAACAATTCCTTACCTTCTCTGTACGTGCCCTGTTCTAGTTGAAAAACGTAGGGATCTTTTAGGGGAATTTTATGAGTGATCTCAATAATCTCAAGCACACGCGGTAAAAGATACAGATGGTTTCATGCTGGTCTTTTGAATGATTACCAACTTAGAAAATGTAAGGAACTTTTTGCTTTGGTTGTAAACCATATATTCTACAGCAACGTGCAACTGTCATGAATGAAGAATTATATATGATAACGGGTCACGAACCCATTGACGCTATTATACGAAGGCGTAAGTGGAATTGTATTTGGCACACGCTTCGAAAAGTTGAATACACTCACTCAAGAAGGCCAAAGAGTTGGGAGACGAGAAGCACAGTCCAGGAGGAATCGTCGAGATTGGGGAAGAGCTGAATGGAGCTCACACATATCGCCGTAAACCACACACAATGGAGTAGTTAACCAACAGACTTTATAGGTCTAAGGAGGTAGTCATTTCAGTACACTGCTTATTGTGCCTCTTTTAAAAAAAAGATGAGAATTTTAATGGGCAATTACGTAAGAGACCAGCTACCAAAAAATAGATTTCCAATTGAAGCAACTTATTGGAGATATGACTGGAAAGTTAGCCAAGTCCGTTCTTCCTCTAATCTCTTATAGTATATACGGTCAGAGAAAAAAAAAACTAATCTAATTAGTTTTTTCTCTCTGATACGGTGCCATCAGTGAGTGAAGGTTATTTTATTCCACCTGGTATTGTCCCAAGTTTGTCCTCCTTTGGTGCAGGATTACTTTAAATTTTCTCATAATGTAATCAGATTCTTAAAAAAAATGCGAAACGAAAAGGATTGTGTTTTTAAAAAACAAAGGAAATTGTGCGATAAGGATTTATGAAATTCTGTAACTGCGATCGAATTGGGTTATTTTTTTATTTTTGTTGTCTTACATAAAGCAAATTGCAGGTTTTTCCTTTACAGATTGTCAACCACGTGTTTTCTAGTAGTTGTTACAAAACAAGTTGTATGGTTTTGTAACAATATCTGTTACGCCAAGGATTTTGCGTGTCTTTCTGTTGCTGTTCTTAGGTTATTCCTACTTAAAATTAGGCAGTCTTTTAAACGTTTTTGGTTATAATTCCCAAATAATGTTTTAGTTTAGTTTAGTTTTTTCATCAAACAAAGTTACAATAGGTACTTTAGTGATTACTAGATAATATAATACATACATATAATTTTAAATTTTAAACATTACCACCAGCAAAGTTATTTAGAATTAATAATAAATTTAAATTAAATAAATATCTACTAACATTAAGATAAATCATGTCGCAAACAGTATTTGTTTCTCTCAAACATCTGGATAATGGTTCATTGGTAGCATACACAGCAACGATTGGTTTCGAAGCAATCTCGCAGGAAAATTTATCCCAATTAGAGCTAAAATTTGTGAACAATCAATATGATCTGCTAATATGTCACGAATGAACATAACCTCTGTGAACTTTCTACAAATGTTAAGAGGCAAAATACCAAGTAATTTACACCTCGTTTCATAGGTAGGGAGATCTATGCCCCATTGAAGTCTTTTCACTACAACTCTCGTTAATCGTTTTTGGATCTTTTCGATTCTGAATGAATGAAGAAAATATGAAGGATTCCAGATTACACTGCAGTATTCAAGATTAAACCTTACAAACGCAAAATATAAACACTTTAAGGTGTGTGGATCGGAAAACTCCTTTGAGTTTCGCAATATGAAACCTAACATTGAACTGCCTTTAGCAACTAAAAAATCTATATGCTTTACAAAGTCAAGTTTTTTTTGTCAAAAATCACACCAAGATCTTTTTTAAAGGTTAAGGATGATTGATTTTATAGATAAAATTAATTGGACAACGGTTTCGAGAAAACGTTAAGTTTTGACATTTGGAAATGTTCCAATGTAAACAGTTAGCTAAACACCAATCCAATAAAAGATCAACATCTTGTTGAAGAAGAAAACAATCATTTTCAGATTTTATACAACGAAATACTTTTAGATCATCCGCGTACATTAAGCCCTTTTAATTTAAAAACATATCAGGAATGTTGTTTATCTGCCGTATTTGTGGGAGTTCTTTTGAGATTCTAATATTTTTGTCTCCTCATCATTTTTGATTTATTTGATTACGTTTTCTCCTATTCCACATTATTGTTGAGATGCTATAAGTGGTTTATCATTTTCAGCTAATTTATGAAGTGTGACAAGAGTTTTCTTGCCAAGTTCGTTTAAAGTGTTAATACACTCTCACACTACGAGTATTTTCAAGCTATTAGAGTAGGAAGTCGTTGAGTGCGACTTGACTATCTGACATAAGTTTTGGCAGTACATTTTGCAATGGATTTAGAAATTTTGGTTCTAAATTCAAAGATACATGCACTAGTCTCTTCCAGACATTGGGCAGGTTCAGGCGACATAAGGGACTTGAAAGTAAGGCAAGTTTCTAGCATCTGATTGGCCAGCTGCCAAAAAATTGCTTTCCAATTAAGGCAACTTTATTGGAAAGTTGACTAGAAAGTTAGTCAAAAAAAATCTCCCTAACTATCAAGTCAAGTCAACTTATGTCAAAATGACAAAAATGTTTTTTAATTCAACCAAAAGCTGAACTTTATTACTCAATGATTTATTTATTTTCTGAACAACTTCATTTAATGCTTTCTGTAAAAAGGTCCCTTGTAAATTTGGAAAAGAAATAAGTAATATTTCTTTAAAATACAAAATACAAATCGTGATGGACTTGTAGCTTACCTGAGGAGTGTTTTGTAGAAAATAATGATTTTGGTAGTTTTTGTACTATGAACTTGAAGTAGAGGTTTGTGAAGTAAAGTTCTGAATTTTAAATTCATGACACTTGAAAAACTAACTACATAGTTGTCTTGGTCAAAATTTACGTTTAAAGAGTGAAGTTGACTGCAAATGAAGTCCCTTATGTTGTCTGAACCTGCCTAATGTCTTTTCTTGTGATGTTGATAAAATGTATAACAGATGGTTTTGGAATGAGGAGTCTTTCCCTGTGGCTAATACATTTGAAAATTTAAATTCCTGCTTCAATACTATATTTCTGATTCGGCACATTTAGTGAAAATCCCAATCTTAAGGCAATGTTTTCTTTTGTTTTTCAAAGTGGAACCTTTCTTAAGCTTCTGGGGCTATCAAAAACAATAGGTGGTAAGCAGAATCTATTTGCTCAGTCTCATGGGAACGAGGCCCAGATATTAAAATTTCAATTTGGTATGCAGGAGGTTGGTTTCATCTTACTATCTCAGTCTCAAAAAATACATTAATTTTCAAGTCAAATAGAGTTTGTGATAACTCTACAAGAAACCGACGACGAGAACAGTTTACTTTGAGAGTAAGCTTACGGACGCGATTGCAGGGGTAATAGTCAGAGAACGTCTAATAGTTCATAAAGTTGATCTAATACCATGATTGCTATCAAAACGTATAAAAAATACTAACTAGTATTACTCATATGTTTCCGAGTGGTAAAAATCCTCAAAATTCAAGGCAAATTTTGACCAACTAAAACAATATTTACAAATAAGCTAGTTTACTAGTAAGAATACTATGTAAGTCAATATTAATTGTGTCCATGCAGGATGGAAATGGGCAGGTTCAGACGACATAAGGGACTTGAAATTAAGGCAAGCATCACATATCTGATTGGCCAGTTGCCAAAAAATTGCCTGGAAAATTAGTTAAGAAAAATTTCCCTTACTATCAAGTCAATTCCACTTAATTATGTCAAAATGACAGCTAATCCTAGTTTTTAATTCAACGGAGAGCTGAACTTTATTATCTTGTGATTTATTTATTTTCTGCTTTGATGATTTTCTATTTGATGTTTAATGTTAAAGGGTTCTTTGTCAAATTGGAGAAGGAATAAGTTGTTTCTAGACAATTAAGTTTTTGGTAGTTTTTGCTCGGTCAACTTTGAAGTTTTTGAAACTTGCAAAACTAACTAGTTGCCTTGGTCTGAATTTACGTTCAAAAAACGCAGTTGACTGCTATTGAAAGCCCCAATGTATAATTTTTTAACTGAATTATTTTTGTTGGCATTTGTTTTTTCTACTGCATTCATTTTTTCTATTTCAATTCTTTCAAAAATTTTGATGATGACCCTTGAAACCGATTTTTGATCGATATACATTTAAATATCATCAGCCATTGTGATTTCTGGGATGACAATTTTTCAGTTATTCAATATTTTACTAATTTAAATGAGGTAATCTTTTAAATGACATAGATCTCATAAATAAAATCAGTTCAAGCTCAAAATAACGTGAGATCTGAGGCTTAGATTAAAACAATACGTAATTCTCATAGCAACGCGCCCCTAACTAATAATTCATCTTGCTAAAGTGTTTAGTTCAATAAGCTCAACAAAAAAAAAACAATCATAACATCCACTTATCGAGTTGACTTCAATTATAAATAGAAAAATTGTTTATCTCATTTTAATAACTTGCCTACAGAAATTACAATATAGCAGTAGTATCTATCTTCCCACTGCTCTGCTTTTTGTTCTCTATAAATAACTTTTCATCAACTAAACTTTAATAAAATAAACTATAGGTACATTCGTACTGTTGTTATGTAAACTAAATACAACAACAACAAAATCAAATCAAAAACAACAACAAAAACAACGATAGCAATTTCAACTAATTTACCCTCGATTTTTTCTCGCACATTCATAAGAACCAACGATGCAAATAACAATTATTGTTATTATTTTATCATAGACTAATCATCATCTTGGTGCAGAGAAATGATTTCAACATTTTATATTATTACATTTTTGTAATTTAGATTCTATAAATGAAGTTTTGTTTTTGTTTATTTAGGAATGCATTTTTATAGGTAACTAATTTTCATAGATTATTTAATTTTGTATTCAAATAATTTACCTGGAAAAACAGCCATAAAATCTCGACTTTCATCCTTGGATACAGTTGCACGCGCTGCTAATGGCATTGAATAATTTAAAGTTGACAAAGTTCTAGAAAAATGAAGAGGAAAATAGAAAAGTGCTATAAATATCATTTTTTAAATATATTATATTTATATTTTTTTATATGTGTGTTTACTGAAAACTGAACTGATCATCTGATCTCATTCTAAATGTAAATTTTAACCAGAATAGAATGAAATAATAAGAGTAAAGTCTTTTAAGACTTGACTTTTTTGGCTCGTCTTCTTTCTTTTCTTTCAAACTGACCCTGTGATGGTTATAGAACAAAAGTAAAAAAGAGAAAATCAAGAATAGTTTTCAGACATAGAGAAATTATGTATATTAAACATTCATATAGAGCTTAAATGGTTATAAAAGAAAACAATTTATGGAACTTCTTCTTAAATCCGATAATAATCATTTGATTTGTTGCAAAATAAGAACTCCGCCATTTAATAATTGGATTTTTAATAGTTTAGAAGAATTAGTTTAAATTATTAATTTTATTTATTCCAATGATATTTGGCAATGGAGAGGTTCAGGCAACATAAAGGAACTTGAAAGATAGGCAAGTTTCAAGTATCTGATTGGCCAGCTGCCAAAAAATTACTTTCCAATTGAGGCAAATTTATTGGAAAGTTCCCCAAGAAAAATCTGCCTAACTATTAAGTCGAGTCTACTTCTATCAAAATGACAGTTGATCATGTTTTTTCATTCAACTGGAAGCTGAACTTTATTACTCTATGATTTAATTTTTGTCTGCACAACTTCATTTAATGCTTTCTGTAAAAGGGTTCTTTGTCAATTTGGAAAAGAAATAAGTAGTTTTTCTTTACATTGGTAGTTTTAAATTAGAGGGATGTGAAGTAAAGTTCTAATTATGAAGTTTTCCTTTTCGGCGCGTTTGGCGATCAATCCAGAGCTTTCCGGTACATAGGAAAATAAATCTGGTGAACAAAT
Organism: Eupeodes latifasciatus; assembly: GCA_920104205.1. Classification (NCBI taxonomy): domain Eukaryota; kingdom Metazoa; phylum Arthropoda; class Insecta; order Diptera; family Syrphidae; genus Eupeodes; species Eupeodes latifasciatus. The sequence goes on from OV049925.1 coordinate 29,058,289, forward strand.
CATATAGTGGGCAGTTTCAGACAACATAAGGGACTTCATTTGCAGTCAACTTCATTCTTTGAACGTAAATTTTGACCAAGGCAACTAGTTAGTTTTTCAAGTGTCATGAATTTCAAATTCATAACTTTACTTCACAAACCTCTACTTAAAGTTCATAGAACAAAAATTACCAAAATTATTATTTTCTACAAAACACTCCCCAGGCAAGCTACAAGTCCATCAAGATTTGTATTTTGTATTGTAAAGAAATATTACTTATTTCTTTTCCAAATTTACAAGGAACCTTTTTACAGAAAGCATTAAATGAAGTTATGCAGGAAATAAATAAATCATTGAGTAATAAATTTCAGCTTTTAGTTGATTAAAAAAAACATGATCAATTGTCATTTTGACATAAGTTGACTTGACTTGATAGTAAGGGGGATTTTTCTTGAATAACTTTCCAGTCAACTTTCCAATTAAGTTGCCTTAATTGGAAGGCTATTTTTTGGCAGCTGGCGAATCAGATACTAGAAACTTGTCTTATGTGGTTTTCCATTGAACCAAAACATTGATGTGCCGTCGCTCGACGGGCCAGCAATATTTTTTTCTTAAACGTTTTCCAATGGGAAAAGTATTGATGTTTTTTCCCGACGAATTGATTCGTTTTGAATTCGTCTTTTGAGACGAATCTACACAGATTTTCACACTCATTTTAACACATACTTAAAACTTGACAGTTTTGCAAACGTCAAATGAAATTATTGTTTGTGGGAAAAATAATTGAAGAGAATTCGGCTTCGTTCTGTTGTAATTATAAATAATTAATTTTCTGTGAAAACAATACAAAATTTGATTAATTTCTTGGCAATATTATTGTTGTGCTTTCAGGATCAGGTAATTATAAATGTATATTGAATACTTGAGATGGTTGAAGCATAATTATTTCATTTTCAGGGCATGGACTACAGAATGCTGGATTTGCTCCTAGATTCGTCTTCGTCCGAGGACGAAGATATCCTGACAATTTTTAACTTTCGACTTCGACGATTGTTCAAGCTAATGCATTTTTATCCAGGAATAAAAGAAATTCCATTAAAAATTTTAATATTTAAAATTTAAATATTTTATTATGCTTCTGACAGCTGCTACACTAATACACTTACAAAAAGATATTGCTACGTTTTTTCTTTCTATTGGAACCAAAAAAGATTGATTTTTAGTAGCGACGGGCCGTCTATTTCATATGGTTCAATGGAAATCGACATTACTTTCATGTCCCTGATGTCGTTTGAACCTACTCATTGACAGTTCAAACGATAGCCGAGTTTGACAGGGGTCAAATACTAACACACCCAACTTGAAACCACGAAACGAGATTTGAACTGTGTTCAGTGACGCTGTGCTGGACTGTTCTAGACAGAAAAGTACAGCTTTTTGCTGTTCATTGAGGTTTTTTCTTTGCTGAACTGTTCTACTTTCCTGTTCATTGACAAACCTAGAACAGTTTAAAACAGGATTTTCTGTTCTTGCTTTTGAGTCAGATCAGGTTAGAACAGACTCGTGAGAAATGTCAAAATCGAAGTTGTCATTTTTTTGTTTACGTTTTGATTTGGCTGTGCTTTGTGTTTTTTTTTTCTCGTGATTTAAAAAAAAATTAAAATAAAATTTTTTTGCCAATTTGTTTTATTTGTTTAATTAAATAATTATAAAATATAATATAATATAATAACTTTCAATGCAATTTCTTTTACATTTCATCAAAGAAAAGGTAATAACATTCGTCACACTTTCATTCCAATCATCTGAAGAGGAATCCGACGAAAATCACTATCGGTGTCTGAACCACTAACATTTTCATTTATTATTATCTTAGCAATCACTTGATTTTCCATTTCAATAATTTTTAATAATATTTTTCACAGTAAAAACACAAAAAATGAAAAAAATAAGCGGTAAACGAAAAATTCACACAATTTGCAATTTGTTTTGTTTTTTTTTTTTACAACTGACGTTTAACTGACTGTTCTAACTTGATCTGACGTTTCTCACGAAACTGTGCTGTCCTGTGCTGTTCTGATCTAGACAAAACCTCAGTGAACAAACTTATCTTTATATTTATTGCCTAACAATGATAACAGTTTTTATTGTATTTCAACGTGAACATCGATACATTTATTCATGCGTTTCCACCAATTTTGGAAACATTTTAAGCACTCTAAGGAAGAGGCCTCTAAAACATTATTTTGAATTTTTGTGTATAAAAGTTCAATTGCCTTTTCGTAGTGAAGAATGATTTGACTTATTTTTTTTTCTTTTTCCAAATATTACCCAAGACTTTTAGCAATCAATGAATTGCTTGTAGGTCATTCCAAATTAACTGTTCTACCCGTCTTTATTCAACGAATCAAACAAATATTTGTGTGGAAGTGATTTGAACACAAACAACGGTTCTTGGATTCTGTAGTAATCAAAATGAGAGAGTACTTGACCTTGAAATGTCCATGCAGTACTTGAAGTGTAAATATTCAGGCTGTGGCACCCTCTTGTTGAGACCACATATTGATTACATCAATTTAATCCAATTTCGACAAAAAGAACTGTGTTAACATTTCGTAACTAACCAGCCTTATTTTTTTTTTTCAAAAAAAACATTCTCCAATTATGCCTCCAGCCCGAAATCCACATCAAACAGCTCGTCAATATTCGCATTCGTAAAAAGCATCTTCAAGAAAATGAACTCAGCTTAATTCCATTTTTGGATAAACCAAATCTTTCTTTACTTAATGTGGGCAAAATAGATCGTGTTCAAAAGAGGAGAACAATTCTCTAAAATGACAAAACTTTTCTGAAACACCTAAATTACTTAATTTTACCAAAACCAGAAATATTAAAAGTAACTTTGTATGTATAAGATTTTTGTAAATTTTCAAATGTTTTCCACCAGTCGGTTCTATTGATCAAATCTTTGTATGTATATTATTCAAATAAATTGCATAATCTAATTTTAGAAATAACCGCTAAACTAACAATCTAGAAATAAAATTCACTTGCATACATTTAAATATGCTAAAAAGAAAGGAGGTATTGTTGATTTTTGTTGCTATAGTTTTATTTGCTTTTTATAAGTTGAAACGAAGCAAAAGTAAACACTTAAGGCATATTCAGTCTCATCCACTCAATTATAAATTATAATATTCGCTATCTACTGGCTCAATGTTTAATTTGAATACAATTTAAATTATTATTCGTGTTTTGAAACTAAAAGCAATTTAAAATATTTATAACTAATCAAAGTTTGTTTATAAAATAAAAAGAAAAAAAAAATGAAATACAATTTGGTACGTACATATGTACGTACGTATATACATACGTACACAATTTAACCTACGCATTACGCAATTTATTGTTACAACAAAATCAATTGAATCGAAAACATTTTATGCACGTGCCATTTTTGTATGCATAGATAATAATAATGTAAAAACTTTTGTTCGTATTCATATATTGTTATGTTTAAAAAAATTATGAAATGACGTACAACATATGAAAATAGTCCGGTTCATTGTTTCCATAGGTCACAAAGATTTTCGAGAAATAATTCTCTTTATATTCATAAGACAAGAGAAGATGCATCTTATGAATAATTTGTATCAAGAAATATGACTTCTTTCAATTAAAAATAAAAGCAAAACATTTCCTACAAACATAAGTGTGGTCATTTAACTTTTAACCTATTTTCAAAGAAAAAAATTCCAGCTCCCACAAGACAATAAATAAACAAAATAATGAAAATCATTTCCTACAAAAATTGCATAGCTCAAAATAACAATTCAATTCAAAAATGTTTTCATTTATTGTTTTTATCACGCTCGCCACCTTCCTGAATTGTCACACCTTTTAAATGGATGTTTGTTTTCTTTTATAAATTTTCCTCGTAAATCGTAATAATAATTTCTCATTCCGCACAAGATCTCAATCCCAATCAAAAAAACCTCACACAAAGTCCCTCTTTACAATCTTTACTTTGCGTTGGGGGCAAATGAACTTTATTTGTTTGAAAATTTCTATTTATAGAGACTTCAACCAAGAAGAAGACACGAAGAAGCCTTAAGACGTCATGCGTGGAATCAGTAATGCAAACCCAAACCTATCCACAATGTTCAAAATGATCACTTATGTAGCGCATGCAGAGTATTTACTCATTGCAAATACATTTTTCAAGATCATTAATTTCAAATGGAAGTTTTCGGCCCCACAATTCAAAAAAAAAACATACATACATACATAAATATTTTAAATAAAAGATTATTTAATTTGTAATTGAATTTATAAATAAACAATCAAAAAACAACATTGATAACAAAAAAGTATTGATTTTTATAAATAGAAACTTGTTTGAAGATAAAATTGGAGATATTTTTGTAAATACAAAACAAAAATTGACACCGCACCAACGCATGAAGCTGATGGTTTTATTAAGACTTAAGTAGGAAGATAACAGTTTTAATTGGATTAGAAATAACCAATAAATAAAATAAAGTGACTATAACTCGTGATTTAAACGTGATAAAACAAATGATTGTTTTAATTACTTCGAATTGCTGTCCCCATATAATTTTGTTTATTTTTATACATTTTTATTATCAATTTAAAGAAAAAACTGCTATCAGCATAGTTACCAGTTTTTGGAGCACTTATATATTGATTGTACTTTCTCAAGAGCTTGCTTGTGGAAAGTTTGCAGGTTTTAGTTTTGTTTTGTATTCTCTTATCTCTTAAAGTTAGCATTGGATGTTCAGATTACTTTAAGACACTTTTAAGTGGAGCTTAGTGTTGGTTTATTCAGATCAATTTATTTTGTGTATATCATTAACATTGCTAATTAAATGATCAGAAAGTTGCAAGAAGAAAGTATGTAATTATGGTTTGCAAAATTTCACTTAAACCTAAAAATGTAATAAATTAATAACAAAATAATTTATTTTTAAGCTGTGGTAATTTTGAATAATTATTGATTGATCAGATGTTTAAAAAGTTGCATTTTAATTGTAATTATAATTCATTGATATAATTTTAACTTAATTAGCTTACAGTTCTTGATTAAGTTGCACGTAAATAATTTTTATTTTATCATTCTTTATAACAAAATAAATATCATAATCATTAAGTGTAATTATTCAAATTTCTATTAATTATTAAGAATACGAAAAATGGAGCAACATTTTTTTTTTTTTTTTATTGACACGCAAATATTAACAAAATTTATTAAAATAGCGTTTTGTTGATTGCTTTGTAAACATCAAATTTAAGATAAGAACTTTTTGGGGCCTTGAACGTGCTCAACTAATTAGTTATTAGTAGAGAGGCACCTGATCGATAGGGATCCAAATCTAGTCGTTGCTAAGCAGTTTTTTCTAAAAACAAAATTGTGATTTTTGAGAATTACTGTTCTCGGAATGTTTCTGAGTCTAAGCAAGTTGAAAGTTTTATCTTCATAACAAAATTAAATTAAGCAGAAAAAAAGGTTTTTTTTTTAAGACTTTCTCAGTGGCAAGAATGCTTTGACAAAATTTGGTGTTGAAAGTTTGTCCTACACTTTAACATCCTGGTTTAACGACCATAATACGAAGTTCATGGAGGTCGTCCAAAATCAGATGTTATGATAGAACCAACGGATGATGTGCAAAATCTAATAATGCAAGACCATCATATTAAGAGATAGGGGCTACCCTCAAACATTAGAATGTTTGAATGAATGAATGAATCACTAAGTTTAAACACTCGCTCAAAGAAAGACTAGTGTCCAAAATGGAAGGAAATGTAGGTATCATCCTCTTATTTATTTTCATTAATGATCCAGCTGATAATTTAAATTGTTATTTTAAATTTGTCTGACTGCAAACTTCTCTAAAATGATATTAACAATCTTATCAATTGGTACAATACAAACCAATTAGCCCTAAACATTTCTTAATGTCACTGTTTTTTCATTAACCCGTCGATTGTTATCTATCGTTTACGATTATAACCTTCAAAATCATATTCTTAATTGAGTTTCTTCGAAAAAAAAGATCTTGGAGTAATTTTTGATTCCAAGCTAAACTTGTACTTCACACAGAATTTATCGTGAACAAAGCCAACTCTATGTTGGGGTTTTAAGGTATGTTAGATCGGCATTGGAATATTGCTGCGTAGTGTGGAATGTTCATATTTCAAGAATAGAAAAAGTTAGAAAAAATAAAATGTTTGTAGTAGTACACAAACTAGGATGGAACATTGAAATGCCTTCGTTTATATAAGATGTCAGCTTATTGGCACTCAACCATTAGAAAACCCCCGTAAGATGTTTGCTACACATTTTATCAGTGATAGCCTTTGTCCTTTTCTTATGTCTCTAATAGATTTTTACGCCCCTCCTTGTACCTTATTCCGGGAAAATATTCATAGAGTTAATTACGCGTTTAATGAATTCATAACTCTGAGTTTCAGTTTTAGGGAGATTAATAACCTATCGAATAACATTGATTTTAATTTTAATTGGAATAGAAACTCATTCAGAAATATGTTAAGTTTGTACTTTTTATCAAATTAATTAGATATATAATTTTTGTTTCTTTATTTTATTTGAGATTGTAAACTCTAATTGATGTAAATAAATAAATGATATAAATTAAAAAAAGGAACTAAATTTGGTCGTACTCAAAGAACTTCAAAAGAAATGTTCGTCTGTTTCTTTGTCATGACCTGCCATGTGAACATCATTCCACGTTACTGCTTGACATCTAACCTCGAAAGTAAATTTCTTGGGCAACAGTTATTTACGCTACAAGAAGCTTGATTCATGTTTAAAAGTTTTTAAACATGAATCAAGCTTCTATTTATGTATAACAAACCCTGAACAGATGATGTCGGAACTCGAGATTCCAAAAAATTAGATCCAGAAATGACTCATGACGTTGCAATTTACGCGGTGCAACGTGCGAATAGATAACAGCTCATTCGAGCTTTTCCAGACATACACAAGGTTTAGGCAAGTAGATAAGCTATCATGTGATTTATTCACAACTGCTTGATTATGCGGCAATATCGATATTATCGGCCGCTCCAACCGAGCTGTTCTAGTAGCTATAGATGAAGAGGGGAAAAGCGTTGGCCTTGAAGTTAACAGGGACGTAACAAAGTATATGCTATTAACAAACAATGCCCCATCTGTCCATCGCCTAAGAACAAACGTCACTGTTGGTAGCAGTAATTTTGAGGTATTCAAGGAGTTCACCTACCTCAGAACAAATATCAATTCCACTAATGACACTTTAGTAGAAATCTGACAAAGAATTACCGTAACGAACCGCTGCTACTTCAATTTGGCCAAAAAAATGGGTTCAAAACTCATTTCTCAAAAAACAAAGTACACGTTATACAAAATTCTAATTTTGCCAGTTCCACTCTACGGCGGGCGCTGGACGATAAGTAAAAAAAGGAACTGATAGTCGGCACTTTCGAGCGAAAAATCCCTTCGGCGGATAATTAGAAGAAGAAGATGTGGATGTAGTCCAAAGAGCCAAAATCAAAATCTTTCAATCCCAGCCCTCAGGTTAGGACCAGACATGTTACTGACGCAAGAGCGCTTGGTCTCTGAGACCCTCAATGGATCAGGAGAAAGTTAAGCACAAGAAAGTTATTATCATAATGCTCTGTCACAAAAGAAACAAACCAAAGAGCAATTCTTTAATAAGCATTCATGACTTTTTTAAGGAAAATAATTCTTAAAACGTAGCAGCGCCGGTGGCGTGACTGTTATTGCGTAGAAATGTCAGCCCAGAGGTCTTGGGTTCAATCCCTGCCTGTACCACCTAAAAGTATACACGGGTATACTGCTTCTTGGGACAAAATGACAAATTTTTTAAGAGTAATTATTGTTGAATTGTCATGAATTCGGCATAAAAAAACTGTAGGTCCCCTTCAACCCTGAATTGGTTGAGCGTTGTAAGTCACTAGTTCCTAAGCTGTTGCGCCACCTAATTTATTTTTAGTTGTTAATACGTATTCAACTGTTTTCCCACAATCGTGCTACGAGAAGAACAAAAATATCTTTACATTAACACTGTATTCATTGTTTTTGTTTTCAAATCAATTAAAATTAAATATCACCAATGAAAACTGAAATTAATGCATATTGTTCTTCTGTACAATTGAAATAACCAATCCTGAGATCAAATGTTAAATACCCCAAATCATAAATCTTTTTACATAACAAACAAATATATCACAATATAAATGCGTTGTTATTCAAAGAATGTTATGAATTTAATGAATATAGGTTTTTCAGTTTAATTTGCATAATGGTTCAACGTTTTCTTGTGATAAATACGAAACATAATATTGGTACCTATATTTTATTACTTTTTATTTTCATACCATGAATCAATGAATAATAACAAAAACATAACAACAAATTTTTCAATCCACGCGCGCTTGAAACTACGACTTAGAACGTAATTGATTAAAAAGTCACCTACATACATATATACTACCTATATAATCTCTATTTGTGACACATTACTATTTGGGTCAGGTTTCTAGGAAAGAAATTAAGCAGTGTGTCTTCATAAACACACAAATGTAAGACGAAGATGATATTCTCGTAAAAGTCAAATTATATCTATCAAGATATTGTTGAGGCGTCGCAATAAGTTTTCTTGCATATGAATATCAATCTAATGTACAGTCACTATCAGAAAAACCTAGGGAACATGTTTTCTTCATTTCAAATTGATCAAAGTTGTACGTATATTTTTTAATAACCTGTCAATTTTAAAACATAACTAGAGTCGAAGTTAATCCTCTTCGGAATTTACCTAGAAACTCAGATTCTCAAAGAAGAAATAGGTACCTAATCCATCTTCGTCTTAAAAGGTCCCTTTTTTAAATCTCATTTTATCTTCTTCTCTTATTACACCATGAGTAGTGATAAAACTATATTATTACATTGAAAATAGAAATGAAAACAAGTTATGATGTGTCGCAGCTGTGGTTGTTTGGAAAAACAACACTTCGATATACATATTCTATTTTGTAAACAAAAACAATCCTTGAACTATAACGACATTAAACCTAGTTTGAGGAAAAATAACAAACAGAATAGAGAAGAATAATAACAACACCATAGATACTCAAGTTAATACTTATTACAAAACAAAAAGCAGGTAGGTTTATGTGCTAGGTACATAGAAATGGAGATAGGTATTTTAATTTTTAAAACAGGTAGATTGTGTTTATATATTTACAACATAAAACAGGTTTCATATTTTATGATTCCGTTTTTAAAAAAAGAAAAAACACAAAACACCAGACAAAACTTACAGATAGAGAGTGAATTTTGCCGGTATTTTATTTTTCCAAGCCGGTTAATAACTTTGGTCAAAATACTTCAATCAAACCTTCTGAAGAAAAGACACATTTTCTGTGCAATATTAAAATAGTTTGTAATAAAGGCATAATAAATAATGTAGGTAGGTTCCAATACTTAGGAAAAATCATTTGTTAAGGTTTTGTGTGTTCCACAAAACTGGTAGTCCTGAAAACACGCTCTAGCTGGATATAATAACTTGAATATCAGAACTAAAGCTGTTGGGTGATAAGGAACTCAAATTTTTAGTTTTTCGCCGGCATATGCCTAAGTATTAATGTTAATTGAATTTCTTATGTTTTCTGTAAGTATTTTAGTTTGGTATTAAAAGACCATCAGTAATTAAAATTTCAATAGAACAGAAAGTCTGTAAGTCAATCAAAACCCTTTAGTTCCTTAGTAAATAGTTGATGCCACTTCTACCTCTCTGTCCATTGACCTTTTTTACGTTGTTCTACTTATGCTAAAAATACGTACGAGAATCAAAAACACATCCAACCAGACCAAGAACAAGAAGAAGACGATCATAAAGATGTCTATGATAGTGTTTTTCAATGATGAATCGATATGCTTAAACAGAATTCGGCGCACATCATCCGATTATTATTATCAACCAAAAAAACAACAAAGAAATTGACTTCGTTGTTGCTTCGAGATTCAGTTTGTTTTTTGTTTTGATTGGGTTTCTCCTACAGCACCACTGTTTCAGTGTCTCCGACTGTGCATTTCATTTCAGTGGAATTGAGTATGCCATGGATAAAATATGGAATATCTCGAACCTCTGTGTGCAAAACAAGCCCATGCGCCCAGCTAGATATGAAGCGGCGTACGTGACCGCTATCAAGTTTCAAATGGAGGGATTTGTATTTATTTAATATGAAGGAAAATATGCATTTTTGGGATGGTAATCAAAATTGAGTCTCCTCAAAATAGGAATAATTCTTAAAAAAAAAAAAAACAAAATAATAATAAAATAATTAAAGAACTTACCTTAGAGTTGTCTTCATTTTCTTCTTGTTGACCAAATCACTTGGTAATCCCCCAATTTTATCAATTTTCGTCATATGTTCCGAGTTTTGGGGATTCTCGGTCGTTGAGATGAGTTTGGTTGCTGCTGCTCCTGCTGTTGGAGCAACAGAGTTATTGACAATCAATGGACGAACTACTTGGCCCATGGGCAATTTACGGATAATTGAAAACATGTTTTCTTTTTGTATAGTTTTTGTCCCTTTGTGTATTTAAAAATAAAGGAATTTCAAATAAAAAGTGTTATGATTTGTTTATGTATATTAATTTGATTTTTTTTTTATCAAGAATTTTAACTCATTTCACTTTGACTTCACAATTTGTTCAACAATTCTTTTCACTTTTGGTATTTTCTTTTTTAAGTCTTGACTAGAAATTCAATCTTTAACATTCAAATTCAACTTGTCCAAACAACAAAACCAAACCGAACGATTCGACAGACAAATGATTTTTGTGGAAAAATTGAGGAAGGTGCGCTAAAGAAAGTTAATTCTGGAATTTCTATTTATTTTATTGTAGTTGTATTTGCCGCTGCTGTCACGTAAACAGAGAGAGTGAGAGAGGTTAGTGTATCAGCTGTTTGTACAGGAATGTTTCTTTTTAATTTGAGGTTGATTGAAAATTGTAGTAGAATACAGAAAAACGATTGATTTATTAAAGGTGGCTGCAGACTTGCAATTTTTATTTATTTTAATCAGAATTTTCTGAAATAGTTGGTATTTTTTATTATATAAGTGATATTTATATAAGGACAAAAAACTTGTGGAAAACTTGGGAGAGAAAGGACTTTTCAAAAATCGTATGGAATTTTTTTTGCTGCAGCCTTACAAACATATATTTGATAAATCCGTCTCTGGCTTAAATTTTATATTTTACAACAAAAGTAAAAGCTTATTTAAATTTTCACAAGATATGAATAGCATTTTCAAACCAAACTCAAAACCGAGTTTTCAAAAACTTGAAAATCTGAACACTGAACATTTACATGTTTTCGTTTGACATTACAATTTTTGCAACACCGTCTGTCAAATTTTGTATTGCTGTTTGCTGTTGTATCTGGAAAAAAATTGATGAGTATTTTAAACAACGTTTCAGAATGAGCCGGAGAACTTTTGATATGTTCTGCAATGAACCAGGGATTGGAAATGGAAGATTCAAACTTTAGAAAAGTATTTCTCTTTTTGGGTGTATTCATAAACGTCAGCCTTACTAAGAACTGCGTTATCTGCGTTCATAAAGTCAGATTTTCGATCGAACTAACCTAGTCGAACTGCAGTACCTACTATTCATAAACGTCAGACTGTCGTCAGCGTCGGGCAGATTGTGCAGCTGAATTTGTTTGGCTGCAGAAAGAGCGGAAATTATTAAAATGTTTACGACAACAAGAAGGACGAAGCGGCACTGACTCGTAAAGAATGTAAGTAATGGCAAAAATTTTGTTAATTTTTTGGTAAAAATAATTTAAATTATTGTTTTTAAAGGTTCAAAAAAATTTGTTTGACAGCCATTTTTCTCTGACGTTTATGAACTCTGGGGCCTGATTATGAGGTTCGCGGCGAATCATTTTGCTAGCGAGTTTGCCATTTTTCAATTATTGCTTTCGCTTTCGCCTTCTTCGTTTTGAATTCGACCAATTAACGAATTCGAAGGCGAGTTTGAAATGTCATGTTTGTTGGCGAGTTGAATCCGATAGCTTTTTTTTGGCGGATTCACAGGCGAAAGAGTGTTTATTATTATTCAGTGTTCGATTTCGTGGATTATTTCTTTATTTTAATTTAAAAATGTGAATTACTTAGCTTTATTTTAATTTTCTTATAATTAGCTTTATTTTAATTTTCTATAAATTCATTCAAGGAACGATGTTCCTGTTCATTCATTTTAAAATTTATCATTTTTGGGCACAACTTTCTCTCAAGAATTTTAAGAGTTTCAGACAAAACGTTTGAGACTGTTGGTTGTGCCATTCCAAGGAGTACGTCTTGTCCAACTCCTTTTTGGTACGATCCCTCGGCAAGAAATTTCATAGTAGCGACAAGCTTTAAAATTGAAGGAATGCCGTTGCTGTTCTGATCCTTGAATTCCTCACTGATCTCTTGCAAAATGAAGACAAAAGCTTCTTTCGAAAGTCGAAATAGTTTGATAAATCTATTAAGACAAAGTGTGTAGATTAATTTGATTTAAACTAAAAGAAAACAATACTTACTTAGTTGAAGGGAGATTCAGAGGAGAAGATTTGCTTCTTAGTAGTCTCCTGGACACCCGTAATCTTGAGGATTCCTGGGATTCCTCTAATTCCTCCCTTTCAGAATAAATACACACCATAATTGATTCCATTTTTTAATTTTAATATTGTTTATTAAATAAATCACCGCAAATTTCACAAGTTCAATCAAAACAAAACAAAATTTGTGGAAATATGTCAAACCAAAAGTGTCAAATCACTGGAATATAGAGAGAAAAAGTCAAAACAAAGTGTCAAATCACTGGAATATAGGAAGAACTACTTTCGCTTCGCCGCGAGTTCGTTAATAAGGAAATACGAAGCGAGTCGAATTTGAGAGGTCGAATTGAAAACGATCCGCCGCGAACCTCATAATCAGGCCCCTGTTTACATACAAATCGGACTAAGCCAGATATTTTTGTTTACTGCAGACATTTACTGCAGACATTGGGAGTGCGTTCACAAATGCATCAGAAAAGAAATGCGATTGAACTAACGCAGATTTTCTGCGTTTATGAATATACCCATTATTTCGGCAGCTGTCGCTTCTGTTATCATTTGACATTTATTATCGTTTTCTACTGTTAGTTGCATACCTTACTCCCTATAAAAAATCATCTACCAAAAATTAAACCTCTTATTGGAAACCTCTATCCTGTTGCTACTATTCTTGGGCAAGCACAGTGTGGTGCTAGGGTGCGCATCTACTTTTCAGATTGTTTTACAATAAATGATGATAAAAATTGACCATGTTATATTTCTGTATTTTCGTATTGATGGTTATTCAAAAAAAAGGAAAAGGAATGCAGAGCTAATTTTATTAGTTCTGTTTCTATCTCATTCTTCTGCTCTGTCAATCTGAGTAAGAAGAATATTTTGACAAAAATCTTAGAAATAATTTAACTATTTTTAATTTACGCCCATGTTCCGAATTTTGATCGAAAGTGAATTAAAATCACTTTTCAATTTCACGTGAAATGAAATTGCATGTTCTTCAACTCGATCGATTTCGAAAACTTCGAACTGTCAGAACTGAAGGATCATCCATTTTTATTTTGTTTCTGAAGTAAAATTTTTGCTGTTTTGAAGATGGATGCAATGTTATTGGCAATTTTAAGTGAGAAAAAGAAGCAGAATTCATAGAAAAAATAAGAAGACGAATTTTGCGAGATAAATCAAATATATTGGATTTATACTTGACACAATGTAAGGTGTGAAAATTATGTAGAATTGTTCTGATAAATAAAGTAAATTCTTGATTTCCTTTTTTATATATTCTAAGGGAAATAGAACCTTTTAGAATACCTTCATCGATTACTTCAATTCAAAAACTTGCTGCAACCCTTCGATTCCTAGCAGAAGAAAGCTATCAAAGATCAATTCACAGAAATAAAAAATGTGATTTGAATGCGTTAAAAAAATGGAAAAAACCGTAATACAGAACATCCATTTGTATGTTCGAAAATCCAATTCACGAATTTTGGAACACCCAAATTCACTTTCGCAAAGTGTATTCACAAGAAGTGAAATGCAGAACATGGGCAAATTTAAGATTTGTGATTGTCAAGATAATGAGTACAACGCTTCTTTTGACATAGATGTTTTTTTGTAAGACATTAATTTATAGAACTTAATACTTTCCGGAGTTTAATTTTCTTCTATCAATTATATTACGAGTAAGATCACTTCCACAAATTTATATTTTCAACACAATACATAAATGTCAAAAATCAGATTTTGTGTGAGATTGTTCAATATCACTTGGATTTCTTTTGAAACAGCTCAATCGATGACAGAGGAATCCAAAAATTAACTTAACTATGTTTTAAACACACAAAATCACTTGGATCCACTGTATTTTTATGGAGGTTCTATGGGTAAAATCAATCAATTTATTTTTGATCTAGATCCGGCAAGACACAAATTTAACTACTTTTGTATTCCATTAGGGAAAAGTAAATACAGATCTGCATTTTTTTTGCAGATTTAACCCTATTCGTACTAATGCTAATAAAATTATTAAAAAGAAATCAACTGTTAATTTGACAGCTCTATCACACAAGTTAAAACAAAGTTACACTAACACAATCACAATTGTGACGGAAATCTGAATTTACCCATGGAAAATCTAATTATCCACTCATTTGAAAATCTAAGCTTTCTAAGAGATTTACACCTCCTTGCATCAACATCATATTAATACAATTTATGTCTGTCACTTTGACTGATGTGTCATTTGTTCTATTCTGAAAATTGCAGAACAGATTAATGTAAATGAATTTAATGAATTTTTTGGTGCACAAAGCTCATTTTCTTCTTCTCTAGTAACAACAATAATTTTACCAATAGCATGACATCGTGTTCCATTGACATCGAAAGGTTTTTTTTTCATCCTAGTTTACAAATGGAAAACCATATTTACTTGTCTTTTATGCCTTTGTTAATTTTTTCCACCTAAAAATTAATATTTGAAATAGTAAAAGTTTCAATACTTACCATTTCTGTTTATTTCTAAAATACATACATATTTTTTAAACAACATCCTTTTAATTTTTGTTTTATTCTTTAGGTACATATAAACATTTATAAGCTTATTCTAAACCTTACTTTTGTTTGATTATAATTTTATTAATATTTACATAAATATAGAATTATATACATCGGATATAATTTTAAAACAAAGCATTAAATCCTATATTACAAAAGACATTCCAGAACTTTTGAATATTTACAAATGTTTGTCCTTCATTGGGCGTCTTACGCTTGGTTTAGAATATATTCTACCTGTTCAAATACATCGAATACTTTGAACAACGGTTTTAGTTGTTCATAACGAAAAAATTGATTTATACTACATTGTTAACTTATTAACACTCCGAGACATTAAATAAGGACATGATTGTTTTTTTTTTTAAATTATAGTAACTTTGTCTTTTCAATTTTAAGAAATATAAATTTTTTTAAAAGTACCTTTAAAGGAATAACTTTTTTTGTTTTAAACTAAGAATATTAAACTTAAAATTAAATATTCTGTAAGAAATATATCACATTCATTTAGTTTTATGTAGCATTGTTATATAAATAATTAAATTAGGTAAAATACATGTTTTTTTTATTAAAACAATTTATTTAAAAAAAAAATACTTTGAAAGAAATTGTGGTAGTCGTGTTATGTACTTATAGTGAAGTTTGCATTTCTATATGAATTATAATTTAAATGTAACAAATTTTAAGTAACCTGTTTGTACAACATTAAAGTTTCCTTATTTCAATTTTTATTTATATATACACATTTTTAGTATTCTCATATTTAATTAATTTTTTTCTGGATAACTAAAAAAGATGCTTAACTAGCTGACCCACCAAACGTTTCATAGGCCTTTTATGTGTTTACCTAGGTGTGTGGCATAGCAGATATGCAACACATAAAGGAAAAATCAAGCGAAAATTGGACGTGTTCCCTACAAACTCTAAGGGCCATTTTTGTATAAAAACGTAACACTATTTGTGAACATTTAGTTACACACTTGAATGTTAAACGGTATTCATTTCTTATGTTAGCGCGAGAAGAATACAAGAAATAATTAAGTAGTTTAAATTTAACCTCCTTGTGGCAGAATGTTAAAGAATAGTGTTACGCACCCTTTTAAGTGTTGTTTGAATCTGAACAGACCTAAATTGTCAATTTGACTTTATTTGCCTTTTGCTTCATTTTCTTTTTCTTTCATTAAAAGATAGACACTAGAAAGGGGAGAGACGCACAAAAGTGTAAGAATATTTTTATTTTGCTTGAAAATCTAATGTACTGTTTGTCATAAAATACAAGTTTTATAAAAAAAAATGGACATCAAATCAAAAGTATCATTACGTCAGCATTTGAATTGCATTCTTGGAAAGCGTGTGGCAGCAGCAATCATTTGCAAACCGCGCCGTCGCGCCGCCGGTTTAAACGCGCTAATTGTAACACCAAGTATAACTTCCGTCGATATTCTTTGGGATCTTCCTTTTAAGACTCTTTCTGTTGACTTTGACTTAACGTGTTTAGGTAATAGTTTCTATAAAATTGATAAATTATACAAATAAAAACGTATACAAATTAATAAAAACCAGACATCGCCAAAAACGTACAAAGGAGCTTGTGGTGGACATACAAATTAAAGCTACAAACTTCATATCAAAAGTTGCGTCGCGTAAAAATAAGTTGTTCGCGCAAGAGCAACCATTTTAACTTATCACCACCCTGTACACTCATTTATATGCTGAACCTTTCCCAATCATACGCGAAATTTGTTCAGTTACACAGTTGGCTACATACATTATTACATTCGTTGATTCGTCCATTCATTCTATTTTTTATCATCTTCTTGTCAACTTATGTGCTGGCTTATGATCTGGCAACACTGTAGAATTCAACGAAAATAAGAACAGACGAAGACGTGATTTGTAGAGTTCTAATGTCGACAAGTTGGATTTTGAAAGCGTGTCGGTTCGGTCGAGTAAAGAAATAAAACTTAAAAAAAAATATTAATGTCGTTTAATATTATTCTAATATTGTTTTAAGATAAAAAGATAAAAATCTCCTAATATTTCATTTCAAAAAAATCGAGTCGAGATATTACCACGTGCAAAATTCATCAAAAAAAAAAAAATCTTTACCAAAAAAAAATCATCACCAAAAAAAAAAAATCATCACAAAAAAAAAAATAATAACTGTTGTGGGTGGAACTTTCTTGAAGCGTTATGTCTGATGCTGAACGAAATGAACGTGCTGAAGAACTTGAAAGGCGGTGAGAACGATTCGAAGAAGAACGACAGCAGCGAGTGGCAGAGAGAAGGCGATTAGAAGAAGAAAATCGAAAGCAACAAGAGGTAGAGAGGAGACGACTAGAAGAAGAAGCACGTGAATAACGAGAGCGAGATAATCCACAGCAGATGGCCTTTAAGGGGCATCAACGAGAACGAGACGAACCGATAAACGAAAATTGTAGAGAACGAGAAGATATAGAACACGTGGCTGAACATTTTCAGAAAAGATTTTATTCATAACCAAATATTGCGCAGGATTATAGAAGTTGGGAAAGGATGATTGGTCATATGATACAAGAAAACCAAATCCAAAGTAAACAAATAGACAGACGCGACAAAACTATCGATACATTAATCGAACAAATTTTAGAATATGGCAAGAATTATACCAAACGCCAGCAGTACTCCTAGAGTCGATGAAAACCCAACATTTAATTACAACGTAATGCCGGATTTGATTAAAAACATTGAACAATTCGATGGGGAAGGTGATTCTATGGCAGCGCAGTAATGTTATCGAGAATATGCGCCAACTTCATCACTGGTCGGATGGTTACGTTTTCCATAAAGGAATCATAGAACTCAAAGCTTATGGACCGTCGAACTTCAAAGTCATATCTCCAGGATGGATAATAGCATCACTAACTGTCGACGATGCTACAGCGGACAACATTATCTTCAGAGTGGTACCAGACGATGTGCAAGCATACGACGTTCTCATTGGACGCACATTTACGGAGCTGAGGCACGTAGTGTACCAGAAAATTGGCGATAAATTAACATTCCAAGAGAAGATAAATGTTCATGCTTTTATGGATATCTAAATAGAAGAACTTACATCCATCAAGCCAGAATCACCACTTCAGGCAGGTTCAGTAAATGTTCTCACTGCAGTTCGAGGCAGCACAAATGTTTTACTATTACAATCCTAAACATGGGAAGTAAAGATGTCCCCGCAGGCGAAGTATAGGCATCAAATAACACCAGCGAATACTAAAATCGTAAGTAGAAAAATAATATCTGAAGATGTCAGCGTTGGAGAATAGCAACCTCCAATAGTAGTTAATGAACTGATTGAGATTTTGAACGAGTTTAGATACGCCGATTTCGCAATTCAGGTTGCTTGGAAACCAGGCATCGTGGTGGAAGACCAAAAAAAAACCTCTATACGAGATGATAAAACTATAGTCCGGCTGGTTAAAAAGGACCCTTTTATTTCGGCATCAACAATTAAAAGTGAACTAGGTTTGTCTGTATCCAGTCGGACTGTCCAACGAAGAGTTCTGGACGCTGGTTTCCACTCGTACAAAACTCTTAGGAAACCTTTCATCTCGAAGAAAAACCAACCGGCGAGACTCGCGCACGAAGGCTGGACTGTTGCTAAATGGAAGACGGTGTTATTGTCGGATGAGTCCAAGTTTAATCTGCAGGGTTCCGATGGAAAAAAGGCAAGTACGCAGGCCTAAAGGCCAAAGATTAAACCCTCGTTTCACAAGAGGAACAATAAAACACGGAGGAGGAAATATTATGGTCTGGGGATGTTTTTCTGGAGCGGGAGTCGGCCAAATTCATAACATAGAAAGCATAATGGATCGCTTTTTGTATAAAGACATCCTTCAAAACATCATGCTGCCACACGCGGAAGAAGAGATGCCGTTAAAGTGGATATTTCGAAATGATAATCGGCCCTATCGAGGTAACCGTCGGAGCGGAATTCTCTCCGATTTCCTCCGAATCGGAGACATTTTGCTTCAAGGTAGTTGTCCGATCAGCTGATCGGACATTCTCTTCGACAAAATTCAACGCATGCAATTTGCATGCGATACTTTGCGATGAAGTACTCGTTTTGTTTTATTTTTGACAGATGCAAACAAATTCTTCTCCGAAGACCTCCGACAGGTTCCTGTTGCGGAACTGCTTTCGGAAACCGATGATTTATTTTCTATTTATGTTTAATCTGCTCCAAAACAAAAGCAAACGCATTTTTATTCAGGCGAAAATTTTTCTTGAATCTGGAAGAGAATCGTAGAATCATTAGAAGATAAGAATTAGATTAGAAGATAAGTTTACTTGCGCCGCGTCAGATAGTTCACGTATATTGCTTTCATTTCGCCATGGTCTCCTATTTTCTTTATTTTGTGCCCTTAGCTCATTGGATTCAGCGTCCAAAAATAAACCAACACTATCCATTTCTTATTGTTATTGCTTGTATAAAGTCAAATAAATAAATAAAACTTATGTTTCAACAGTTTTTTTTTTTCAATTTATTCTTTTTCTTTGACACTTCAAATGGAAACAAAAACAATATTTTTGAAATAGGGAGGGGACTTTATTCGATAGTTTTGATTTAAAAATCGTTGCATCTAATTACATGTCTTAAAAATGCTAGCGCATTATAATTAAAAAAAAATACTTTTTATAAGCAATAAATTACGTTCTGCTACCAATTTTTCATGGTTTAAAACGCTTATTGTCTTTATTTTATAAAATATTATCGAAAATATATCGCATTTTCGATATATCGGTTAATTTGCACATCTCTGCCTGAAATTTATATCCATCGCATTGCGTCGTCTCATGTCTGTAAAATTTCTTCCGATGACAGCTACCTCAAACCGGAATTCAATCTCCGAAAAAGGATGCGTTGCGGAGAAAGTTCCGCTCCGACGGTTACCTCGATAGGGCTGAATGATTATTCAAAACACACGGCTAAGAAAGTGCAAAATTGGTTTTTGGAAAATAAAATCAACGTTTTGAAGTGGCCAGCCCATCGAGCTATCGGCGCCGCCGTCCGATATACAGTGACGAGCAAAAGTGGTCAAATGTTTTCAATTATTTGAATAATTTACTAAAACTAAGCGTCTGAAATAAAATTAAAATATTTTTATTTTTTATTATTAAGATTATTAATCTTACGTTTATTATTTATAATATTTTTTTCAAAAAACAATATATTTTACAAAACAAAAATTATTTGATTCATTTTTGGACTTGTCCAATTATGCACGTTTAAAAAAATATTTATTTCTTTCAGTATTTAGTCCATAATCCCTTATTTTTTATTACTTGTGAGCAACGCTTAGGCATACTTTCTACCAAATTATGAAGAAATTCTTGTGGAATATGACTCCATTCCAACTCCATTCGTTGCCAAAGCTCCTGAATATTCGATGGGTGATTTTGGTACTGCCCCAACCGTCGCTTCACAATTGACCATAAATTTTCAATTGGATTGAGGTCAGGGCTTTGTGCTGGCCATGTCATCGTCATAAACTGTTGATTTCTCAACCATTCTGTTACAATTTTCGAAGTGTGTTTGGGATCTCCGTCCTGCTGAAAAGTTATTTCACACTCATTGTAACCCATTGATGCAGTAAAAGGTGGTAAATTTGTCTTCAAAATATCCAAATAATTTTCTTTATTCATGATGCCATCGATTTTAACTAAGGGTCCGACAGAGTTCCACGAGAAACAGCCCCAAGCCATTACCGAGCCTCCTCCATGTTTCACGGTCTTCTGAACTTGATGTTGTTGAAGTCCTTCTCCAGGACGTGACCAATAAAAAGCTCTTCCATCCGTTCCTATTCTATTCACCTTCGTCTCGTCGGACCAAATTACTTTTTTCCATTGGTCTATGGTCCATTGCCTGTGCTTTTTAGCAAAAGCTAACCTCGCCTTAATATTTTTCGCTGAAAGCAGAGGCTTCTTTGGTTTCTCTTTAGCGGCTAATCCAATTCTTTTAAGTGCCCGGCGTGCAGTCCATTCACTAACTGACTTGTCTATGTTTTTGGCTGCCTGCTTAGGTGTTTTGGATCCACAACTTCTCAACTCCCTTTCCATTCTTCTAGCATCCAAGTCAGTAAGTAGTCGTTTCCGTCCTTTTTTTATTGATGGTACATCGATATTTTCGCTTTTTCTAATGTTTAGCACAGAAGTTTTTGAAATTTGTAATAGTTTTGATATTTCGCGAGATGATTCACCACTTTTTAGTAAGAAAATAGCGCGGTCCACGATATTTTTACAAATTTTTTTCATTTTGACAATAATCCACACTAAACGTTTAAAAATGAACTTTTCTTTGCAAGAAACTACGAAAAATGATAATAACCTAAACTGTTACTTTTGTAATAACAGTAAAATAAACAAAGCACAGTAAAGACTCAATTAAAAGATGATGTTTACTCTCTTGAAACTTAAACGTGCATAATTGGACACATCGGAAAATTATTATTATTTTTATTATTTTGTAAATTATATTCTTTTTTTTAAATCTTATTATACATAATAATTGCTAGTTGGATAAACAAAATAAAAAAAATTAAAAAAATGTTAATGTTATTCAAAACTCTTACTTTTGAACAATTTTTGTAAATAGTCGAGAACATTTGACCACTTTTGCTCGTCACTGTAAACAATCACTTCCGTCAATGACCATTGACAAAAATCTTTAACACATACAAATTCTTCCCAGCGAGCAGCATAAACAATTACTCGCTGTAAACATCAACGTGCTGACTCGCACATCTTATCGATTGTGTCACCAGCATTCCCGTTAGATCATGTACTGATCGTATTTTAGAATATTGGAATGAGGATGATTGGTTGGTTATAAATAAGCCTGTAACAGTCGATGAGTTGTCTATTTCATTTTATCACTTCGTATAAGCCTATAGTTTCCCCTGGCCCACGGTAAGGGACCAGAAGCTTTAATAAATTCAAATTTAAACATACAATAATAAATTTAACGGGCTCCTTAAAACCGACCGGAAAAGCGAAAAGTGAATAAACCGAAAATAAAAGTGAATAGACCAAAACCAACATAAAAAGTGGGAAATAATAATAATAAAAAAAAATAAATACAAAAAATAAATACTAATAATGACAAGTGAAAAATAAAACTGAAAAATAAAAATGTAAAATAAATTGTACTCCTAATAACATAATAGTGCATTCAAAAAATTAAAATTGAAGGAACGAATACAAACATTTAAGAAGTGTGGCAACACTGATTTTAAAATATAAAATTAGTAAGAAAAAGATAAAATTGTATAAAGAGAAAAATGGTGCTGCTGGTAGTATAGATGTAAGCTGAATTCTTATGTGCGACTCTTCCAGTCAGTAAGTTAGTTGATGAAAAGCATTCCCCGTGAACGGATGAAATAAATTAATAAGTAAGATTGATTCGGTGTTTTATTTAATTGAACGGTTACAACAAATGAGAGAACGTTTCCTTTTAAACAATAAAAAATAAGAAATATCCTGACCCAACCCTTGAAGAAGTAAAAATAAAAATAGAACATTTTTACGATAAGCAGTGGAAATAATGAGAAATAAAAAAAAGAAAGAAAATTGTTAGTGACAAAACCAAATGAAAGAAAAATTTTAGTGATAATAAATACCTAACTAATTAAAAAAAAAATACAATTTTCAGTGAAAGTACCTAATCAAAAAAAAAAAAAAGAAAGAAAGAAAAATTAAGAGATTATAAAAAAATAATAATAATAGAACTATTGACAGTACCTAATAAAAAATAATAAAAAAAGAGAAAGACAGTAACAATTATTGATAAATACAGTAGATTTGCACAAGCATACGAACTTTTTCTTGTGAAACATGCTTTTCGGATGTTGTGGAGTAGTACTCCACATTTGCCATCTGTTTAGGATGAGGTCTAATTTTGTACGTTTGTTTAAAGATTCATCATTCTTGTAAGGAAATGGGACTCCGTTAGTATGGAAAGAACTCTACTTGCAATCCAGAACGGGGAAATGGGTGTTAAGCTGGCGGCAAAAACATATAACGTACCAAAAAGAACGCTGCAACGTATTGCACGGAGTGGTAAGAGCATTCATAATCTTCTACCACTCCCTTGGGTCGCAAACCAACTTTTAGTAAACATCGGGAAAAAGAGCTTGTAGAGTATTTACACGAGATGGAAAACCGTTTTTGGGGATTAACCAGAAGTGATATACGAAGTTTAGCTTTCCAAATGGCCCAAAAAAATAACATTCCGAACAAGTTTTCGTTACTCCATAAGACAGCTGGTAAAGATTGGTTGTATGGCTTTTTAAAAAGGCATAAAAGTGAATTAAGCTTTCGGCTACCAACGCGAACTTCTATCGACAGAGCTAAGGGATTCAATCAGCAAAATGTAAATACATTTTTGACATTTTGGAAGAATTATACGAAAAATTTAACTTCATGCCGTCCAGAATCTGGAATGTGGATGAGACTGGCTTAACCATTGTGCAAAACAGGCAGTCATAGTTTTTAGCCAAAAAAGGAAAACTTCAAATTGGAGCTTTGACCTCGGGGGAAGTTCGTTCATTAGCAACAGTGGTAAATTGCACGAGCGCTGATGGCAGTTTTATTCCACCTTATTTCATATTTCCGCGGAAAAGAAGTAGCCCGCTGTTCCCTTTCTTTATTTATCTAAACGTTTCCAATTAGTTTTGGAATAATTAATAATAATTATAATAATAATATTATTATTATGTTAAAAAAAGTGCAACTAATTTTAGCCCAATGTGGGGCTCAACAGTGGAAGAGTTGGTGTTTTTTTCATGGGGAATATCCATCTAAAAATGTTGTGCTTTGGTTTTTTGTTTAAACCA
Source organism: Eupeodes latifasciatus (assembly GCA_920104205.1). NCBI lineage: Eukaryota > Metazoa > Arthropoda > Insecta > Diptera > Syrphidae > Eupeodes > Eupeodes latifasciatus. The sequence continues at coordinate 29,082,347 of OV049925.1, forward strand.
TTAATTCTTATGGTTTTTTTTTATTCGGTATACTCGGTATAATACATTCCAAAGTGGGGAAGGGACATTTTGTGTTGTGGCTGTGGAAAAAAAGTAGGGGAGAACAGGGTGGATTCGTACAGCAGGAGCATTCGTACAGTTGTCATATCTACCCTATCGAACATGTTGTGCAGGCTGTGTTTGTGTGTGAGAGCAGTTATTTTATGTGTCTACGATCACAGCTAACTGCGACCACATTTTAGCAGAGACATTCTTTGTGACAAGTCGATAAGTGTTTTTGGTCCTCGTAATTTTTCGTTCATCTAAAAAATTTGTCTTCCTTATGAAGTTTTGCTCGTATAGTTTGAATTTATTAAAATTAGTGTTGACTGGCATGTGAATATTCCGGGTAAAACACTGCACATATACAATATTCCATAACTGACCAAAAATTGCGTGTTTTAAATCATTCAGTGGCAAAATCATCGCAAACGCTTTTGAAAAGACTGGAATATGGTTTTTAATAAATTAAAATTCAGTGAAGAGGAATTTGAAGCAGTACAAGTTTTTCGTTCTGATTCAACAGCAGCCCCAGATGGAAACTTTCAAGACCAAGAAATAACACCTGAACAAATAAACTTAAGGGAACAAGAGCAATCACCGAGATCGTCACAGTCACTTGCATTACCAGGTTCGCCATCTGTGGGATTGATTTTACCAGAATGTATCCGACCTTAACCCAGAATTGACAGGAGTACAACCATAACCATAGAAAGGAAAACTGCCTGGAAAATCAAGAATCTATAGAAACAGCTATAAATGAAGACATTAAAGCAAGAACGAAAACAGAAAGCTAAGCGCATAAAACGCATCCAAGAAAAGGATGCTGCTGTTCGCGAGTATGTAAGGGCACAATTAATTTTAAAAGGTATTGATGAGCATGTAAAAGAAGTTTTAATGGACAAAGTAAATATATTCTTACGGAAAATGCGTGAGAAATAGGTTACACTGGAGTAGAAAGAATTTCATAATTAAATTTTCCCAGTGGCTTGGTGGAAATGTGAGTCTCGACACAGAGTCAGATTTGAATTTGAGTGTCCCAAGTTCCAGCGGCGATAAGACGTTTAAACAATTCCACGAGCTAGGGAATAAACAAAAAAAGAGACGGATACAACATTTACTAGATAAATATTCATATGAAAAGCTTTCATATGCTACTTCTCTCAGCCTCTACTCTATGGGAAAGCGCAATGCTTCTTCTCTGGTGAAAGAAGTAACGGAGAATTCACCAGACAGGGCAACGAAAATAATAAAATCCTGTTTCGACTAAAAATTTTCTCCAGAACGATATACTCCAGAAGAGGCTCTTTCTTTGTATGTCCAGGGACGATTTTCAAAATTTCCTTACATACTTATGCAAAAAGGATCGTTTGTCCCCTATTTATCCGTCTTACCCAAACATTTTGGATGCAAAAAAAAAATGTTATCCGACCGAAAGTTTGATTAAAATAACGGACACATCCGCAGAAGTCACATTACAAGGCCTTCTGGATAAGAGAAAAAACTGGATAACTCGTTGATGTTGTAAAACAAGGATTCGGCTCGACAAATGATGGAAACACTGCAGCACGTTTTTTTTTTCTTCAAAATTACACTCTTATTGCATCAATCACTGGAGTTAATGAAGAATTACTTAAACGGCTTAACAACATTCTTCAGGTAATACAAAAAATAAAGTTTTAACAACTTAAAACACTTTTTTTATTGATCTCAAATGTACAGTTTGCATCTTCCCAAATGTATTTGAACATAGATGTATTTTAGATCAGCAAAAAAGTGTTTTTTTAGTTATTCAAACTTTATTTTATTTATTCAATAAGTCTTCTATATTTATTTATCAAATTGATGAACATTCTTCAGACTATTTCCAGTGGGATTCAATTAATATCGAACGTTTTTCGACTTATACCCGAGAGACCGCTGAGTTATACCTTCCGTACTCTAAGCAAAATATAAACTTGAACTTTAACACTTAAAATTTGTGTGCAGTATTTTGGATTAAATGTAAAAATAACACTTTTTTCACGTTTTTTAAACTTTTAAAACTTAAAAAAATCATACTTCCAAATTTTCTCTCTGGCCGATTTCGATAACAAATCTAAAATCGATCTAAAAGTTACTGAGTTAACAAATTTTGAAGCATGAAAAGTTAAAAAAAAAACGGTTGACGATAAATTAAAATTTTGAGGGTTAATGAAAGTTTTCAATTGCATTAAATGATGTACTCAGTCATACCTACAACATTCACAAGGTCACTTCAAAAGCAATTTTTCATCCTAGCACAGTGTTACCTAAGTCAAAAACCGAGAAGAGGTACAAATATTTGTGAGTACCTTAATCAAAAGAACTGTTTCTCCTTTCAAATACCTATTTTGTTTTCCTTTTTGTGTACCTACATACATTTTTGATTGAGTTTTGTAAAACTGATAAAAAATAAAAAAAAATAAAAAAAAAAAATAAAAAAAAAATAAAAAAAAATAAAAAAATAAATAAATAAAAAAATAAAAATAAAAAAAATAAAAAAAAAAATAAAAAAAAATAAAATAAAAAAATAAAAAAAAAATAAAAAAAAAAATTGTTTTTAATTTAAATACAAAATAACTATCGCATTTGTTTTATTATTTATTTTTTTTACCTATAGTATAAGCATATCGCACAGTAAATGAAGGGCTACGACACGGTTGCCCTGCAACGTCCTAGTATTATAATCTGCAAAACATATTTCGAGTAACTTGCAAACTATCGTCAATATTAGAAACCTAAACCAATAGTATTTCTAGAGCTTAGAAGCAATGTCCACCTTAACCCTTTGCGGAACTCAGAAAAAGAGTTATCTTTTGCTTTCTATTTTTTTGCATTGAGTTAACATCCTCATTTGATGATTAATCATCACAGTAAGCCTTAAGCATAAACGATACAATTCAAAGTATCAAATTACTCTTTCAGTTCAGTTTCCCGATAGACATAAACATCCTATCGGAAGAACTTTTATTCTTTTTATTATAAATCCATGGGAACTGCATGGTAAGCAATATATTGTCATCTCGAAAGTGACATTGGATGTGTTTGGCTATCGATCACATCATATTAATAAGAAATCATGACTGTATCCATCAGATCGGTCATGAAAGATATATTTTAAGTTCAGTTATAATACAGCACTAAAAGTAAGAACATATAGTTCTCGAGCAATATTATACTCAGTAAATAAAAATATTTTTAAAACTTCAAAAAGTGAGTAAGAATATTAATTCGTTGCTTTTGGTTTTTGTTATTAATGCAAAGTGTTTTTTTTTTATAGAAGAGAACTGAGTAAGCTTTTTATTATTATTCGTGGTGCAATTTTTCTTTTTTTTATTTTAATATAAAATTCATTGCGAGTGATTATAGTGTTGTCTCGCTCAGACAAATTAATTAATATGTCAGCGCAATTGATTTTAATTTTTGGTAGTTTCATTGTATTGAATATCAGTGCTGTTGTATCAGCACATTACCCTTTAATTTAATAGAACTTTTAATAATACCCTCCGACATTAAAAACAAAAAAAATTTAAGCTTTCACCAATTTTTAAATAATTGTTATTTTTTTTTTTTAAATAACAACCTTACAACCACCATCAGACATATACATATATTTTTTATTTTACGTTGCGTTTGTCACTGGTGCCTTACAACCACCATCAGACATATATATTTTATTTTTTGCGTTGCGGTAGTCGTTGGTGCCTTACAACCACCAACAGACATATACATATATTTTTTATTTGCGTTGCGTTTGTCGCTGGTGCCTTGCAACCACCAGTAGGCACATATTTCTTTTTGGGGTTAAGTTCACAAGACACAGACGAAGCAATAAATAGGATAGGGAGTAACAATGCGCATGGTTAGGGAAATCAATCATAGCCACCGGAGAGCCGGCAAGTATATTAAAAATACTAGCTTTAAAGCAACTGAGCCAAAGTGCTAACAGCAAGGATAGTGGCTATGATGGCAAGGAAACAAATAATTAAATAAAATTATTGTACAGCAAGCCGAATTATGAAAATTCGAGGAAATTAACGAAAGGATAAATCTAGCGAGCTGTCATGACGAGCAAGGCGACAAGAGCAGTATAGATTATTATAACTATACATGCACATGAGCAAGAAGTAATCATAGATCATGATTTCATTGGCAAAAGCTGGCACGCTAAGGTTTCTTAGAAAATCTTTTGATGAAGACCACCGACCGCAGATAGTGATTGGGCAAGCTAAATAACAAAATAAAGTTAAATTATTTGGCAAGTTATATGAATAGCAAGTTAGCAAGTTTATAGTATTTATCTGGCACAGACTCATTTGTTGGAATAGTTAACGCAAGTTTCAGGGATCAATCTCTTATCCATATATTTATTACAGGATATCTAAATGGCGAACAATAAGATACTTGAGGCATGCCTCAAAGCGATGAAGAGGATGGACGCTTATTTAGAACTAGCTAGAGAAGATGAGGACGAAGAGGACCTGCAAGTGCGACTTGAGCGTCTAGAGGAAATATGGAGCCAGCTTTTGGCGAACCATATAAGGTGGATCTCCGGCAAGGGAAACGACGTGGACGAGGCGTCAGAGCGGCAAGCGGAGGCCGAGGACTTATATCTTGGCACAAAGAGGAAGTTCCGCAAGCGGATATCAGCGATTGCTCAGCGTCAAAAAGAGCAGCAAGTTGCGAAGGAAAGGGCAAGCGGACAGGCGATAGAGGTGTCTATTCAGGTGCCTCCTCAGCAGGAGGTAAAGAATACGTGGGGGGAGTTCGATGGATCCCTCACGAAATGGCAGGGATTTAGGGATCGTTTCGTGGCAGCGGTACATGAGAACGAGCAGGTCAGGCCAGTTTTCAAGTTTCAACATCTAGCTAAATCGCTGACCGGCAAGGCGGCCAAGACTTTAGGTGAATGGCAGCTCACAGAGAGCAATTACTTGGAAGCCTGGGCTAGGCTCAATCAACTCTATGACAAGAAGTACCATACATGCCGCGAGTTGCTGAGGCAGTTCCTAAGTCTGCCATGTCTGCCAGCTACACCTCGTGCGGACCAGATCCAGAGGCTCTCGAACGTAACAACGAGACCCTGCGTTAGCTCAAAGCGCAGGGGATTCCAGTGGAATACTGGGATATGATCGTGGCCCACTTGCTACACGAGCGGCTAGATGCGGACACGGCCCGCCAATGGGAGTTGCAACGGCAATCCGAAACTCCAACATCAAAGGAGATGCTGGCATTTCTGGATCGGCAAGCAGCCATCAGGCCAAGGCAGCCTTCATGATGAGCGGCGCAGTAGCGAGGGAAGGGTCGAGGCAGCGTTTCGACAAGTTCAGCAGCGAGCGGGAAGGGCAGCAAGGGAACACGGCAAGCCAGTCCAAGCAAGGAAAGAAGCCATCAATAAATTGGCAAGGGAGCAAGCCGAGCAGAGCAATCAGGAATCAGCATAGGTGCGAGTTATGCGGCGAGGAACATCAATTATACCATTGCAAGCAATGGCAGAGGCTACTGTAAAGAAAGGCATTAAAGGCGATGGTGATTGACAATTAATTGTTCCGGCTAAGCGGCAAAAGTTCAATAAAAATAAGAACCTTCTTGAAAGCTACTTGAATGTCTTTAATTTAATCTCTCCCTCCACAGGTAATGAAGCTTTGATTCCAACAATGTTGGTAAGATTGAAGGTCGACGGGCGGTTGATCGGGCCAGCTCGAGCTATATTAGACTCAGGGGCACAGCCAAACTTGATCCCATACGAATTAGTGCGGGCTTTTAAAATACTTACACGGCAAGCCACGAAAAGGGTTACAGGTATCGAAGGTAATATTGTGCAAATTAATACACAGGTTAGGATCGGGATAGTGCCATCGTTTTCCTCAGAGGTATGCATATAAGAAGATTTCTGGGTATTACCAAAGGAGACTGATTGGTCATTAGTAACTCCACAATCATATATAAATATTCTAATCCAGTTCTTAGTTTCGTTACAGTGTCTTTTAGCAAGGTATGATCAGGGCGAGCAACGGAGGAGAAAGCAGCCGGCGGAAGGCGAATCAGCAGCCTCGGAGGTGGCAAGGACCTAGATGAAAAAAGTTCCTTTTTTGTCGGGACTGTATCGAACGCGAGCGTACGAGTTTCAACACCACTACAGCCAGCAACCGCCAGCTAAACCTACACTTCAACATTATATATTCTTATTATGTATTATACGAAAGAGCATACAAAAGAACATGCATTCTTCGTTCTTAGATAAAATATTTTTAGTCTTCAATCAGCTCTGTAAATGGCCAGTTGGCAAGTAGAAAAGTGTTCACGCTAGTGTTTAAATAAATTGGGTTTTTCGCTAATGCTTTTTCCCAAACAAAATTGTTTTAGTTTTCTTTTGTTGCGTTATAAATAAACGCAACAAGTTCTTTTAATATTTAATTTTAATTTTAACTAAGACGATGCATTTTGCATCCACTTTTGTTTGTTTACTTCGTTCGATTTGACAAATGTCACACCCTTCTACACGAGGATGAGAGAGAGCGGGACGGCCATAGTCCTTCTGACCATGGTTCTCTCTGTCATTTTCGTGAGGAAAAAAATAATACCAAGTTTAGTTTCAGGTACCAAAAGAGGAATGGTTTCCATGGAAGTGAAACCAAACCAGACGGACGGTCTGGTGAATACGTGCAAAAAAGTTGCATGCGAAGTCACTCCTAATGGAGAATGGCCTAAGGCCCAACATAAAATTTAACAATGTTAATATCAACAATTTGTATCAATTATATTCTTGTTTAATATTCTTGTTTAAATTATTTAATGGTAATTAATTTTATTCTCAATCGAACGTAAACTTAAACTATGTCAAAGGACGTATGGACTATTAAGTTTCAGAAAACTTAAGACGAATTCTAAAGTTTGTTACAAATCCCGAACGCATCATCGTTTTTCCTTCTTTTTTTGTAGAATTGATAGTAAAGTTTTGTGAAGAATTATGTTTTTCGCAATTTTTTTTTGTTTCTCAACTTTTGTCGAGGTGGAAAATGGGGGTGGCTGAATGCAGCTTCTGGAATCGTCGTGACCTGGAAGTGAGTCCAGCGGGCGGCGAATTCCAGAATGACTTGCATTTAGCTGTGAGAATAGAGCGAGTAAGCGGGATCGCGAGAATCTCATCACAAGTTGATATCAACAAGCCGATCTCCGATTGGCTGTTGATGATGTGAATTGAGATCCGCCACATCAGATTGGCTGAAAGCTCTAAATGGCGGGAGTTAGGAAAGATGAGACTTGACAGATCGAAGAATCTGGAAGTCAATTCTTTTCGAGCATTCAAAGTGTACAGAAGTGGGAAGTGTGACAGAAGTGAAAGATAGAAAAAAGAAAAGCGAAAAAGATAAGAAAAGAAAAAAAAAGGTTAATTAGTTTGTGAAGACAAAAAGCTTGAAAAAAAAATCGAAGGAAGGAAAAATAAGGAGCGTTTAGATTTGTAGCTGGGAAAAGCTAAGTAAAATTTTGTTTCAATTAATTGTGTATATTTTATTGAGAATCCCAATTTCTTTTCTGGGAACAGAGACCTTAACGGTCCATCGTCCAATTTTCTAATTCATTGTGTAAAAATTATAATTAACGAAAAGATCCTGAGTTTTAATCCTGCTAGTAAGGTTTCTCAGGCACCTTCAAAATAAAGTAAATTTCAATTTCGATAAAACTATATTGGTTGTATTTTTTTTTGTGTGGTTGGATTTTCTTTGTTCTCTTTGTTTCTTTAGGTAAAGGTTTGCAATTTCCTTTTTTTATTTTATTTCAGAAAAAAAAATTGCTGGCGCCCCTTTCCTTACTATACGTAAGAACGCCCTGTGGCAATTTCGATCAAACTATATCTTTCTGATATCAAAGTGATATCAAACTAAATTGCGAGCAACTTAATTAATCGACCCTTCGATTAATTCAATTGTGCATTGAACTCACCCCTCGCTGAGCTCGTCGTGGTGGCAGCACTCAATTTGCTGCCTGTTGCAATTTATGCCTTGTTGCCTCTTCGCCGCTGTACTTTGACAGATCGGCACATTTCATTTCCTCTACCGCGGTCATATTTGTTAAAGTGTTTTCTTTTTGTTTGTTTTTTATTTCTTTTAATTTCGTTTTAATTTTATTTATAATTGTATAATAATTTTCGGCAAATAAAATTGCAACACTTTATTTAAAAATAAGCATCGGTTCAACGTTGAGTTAGGTTTTCCGCATTTCTATGCGAGGTTTAACTTCGGTTTAAACACAGTTTAATTTTCTAACATATTTTATTAAGTTAATTTGAATTGCAGGATAATCCCATGACCGATCAAACCTTTTTGAACGATTTGGGTCAAGCGGCAGCAACGCAGGCGACAGACGACAATAGAGATGCACCTCCCCTGACTCCGACATTTATCTCTCAACATCGCAAGCGAGCAACATCAAAAACATCCGTTACGTCATCGCCTACACCTTCAAGTTCTGCAATGATTTAAGACGCGGCCCTGAATTTGCTGAACAAATTGGGAGACCGCTCTCAAGCCATCATACGCAAGGACCATTTTTGTGCATTCGGTGACCGTTTGCGAATGCTAAGGCCGGAGCAAATGGAGATGGAAATAACGCAAACGATGTATAGCTGCTTGCAGGCCTTTCGAGCTTCAGATTCACAAAGTTTTGTCATAGTTGACGTCGACAGCAACATTCTGGAGTCATCAACTTCGCCAGCTGCTCTGTCACCACCTACCGTATCTCGTGTCATTCGCCCAAAACCGTCCCGGTCATTGGGGTTGCCACATCCACCACGAAATGTGGAGAAACTGCCATTGGTACTTTTCTTTCAGTGATACATTTCAACTAATTTAAACTTTGGCTTTTTGTTTCTCAGGAGCCAAAATGCGCTTTCCCGGATGGTACTTGGACTGACATGGATGATATGGAAGTTGAAGAACTTATTGAAGAATCGCCACCACCAAAATAATGTTTAAATAAATTAACTTCCTACAAAAAACCATGGAAAACAATACTTATTTTTTTAATAAAAGACACTTCCCTTAAACAAACTTTATTAAAATTGTTTTAAATTTTCTAAGCTTTTTAAAACTTTGCTGAAAAATAAATTAGACGCGAGAGTATTGCCAATTGAGTTCTCCTTCCCCTGTGAAATAATTCATCAATTCCTCTTGTATCTTTTTCGCGTTTTCTGATGACGGTTGCAGTGCATGCATCGATGCGGTTGGTGCTTCAGCACGCCAATCAGCCGGTCTCAAAAGGTTGTCTTCAGCATCGTATTGATCGAATGCAGATGCTGGTGCGTACGTTGGCTTGTTCACCGTCATCAAAAATTTATGAAGCACCGCACACGCTAGAACCACTTGCTTTGCTTTTCCGGGATCCAAGAGAATAGGATGCCGAAGGACGCGAAAGCGCGCCGACATGATACCGAACACGTTTTCAATGATGCGACGTGCACGAGATAAATGATAGTTGAAAACACGTTGAGTCATCGTTAAACCTCGGTTTGCGTAAGTTTTGGTTACATGGCGAAGGCATCGTCCGCGACTTCCAGCGTTAGGTGGTGCGTTTATAACCACATGCTTTCCGTCCACAGCACCAATACAATGAGGAAACTGCCATTTGTCCCAGAACTGCTTTGCCACCGCCTCCCACTCGACTTCATTTTTTTGGAAAAGGCTTCTATTTAAACGACAAGGAAAGTTATTATTCATCAATATGTATCGCCAGTCGCCAAATTATTGACATATCATTATTAAAACAAACCTTAAAAAATCACCCACAAGAATCTTGTAAATGGCGTCGAGGACTTCTGGAATAATGGCAGACATAGTTGGTTGCGCTATGCGGAAAAGCAGTCGCAGGGAATTAAAACTCTCGCCGGTGGTGGCCAGGTAACGCAGAGTGAGTGCGAGTCGTGCTTCCGCTGAAATACTTTGCCGGAATTTTGTATCGGCTTTTGCAATATGTGGCTTCACTAAATTGAGCAAATAATTGAACTGTTCGCTCGATATGCGCATTACATTCCGATATAGTTCCGGCTCTTTTTCCCGTAATTCCATGAGCAGCTTGGCACAAAACCCTTCCTTTTCCCTGCGCTTCAACCATTTCTTCTGCCAAACACTACGCGGTCGACGTTTTCTCCTGTCATCATCGTCGCTGATGCTTTCCAACACACACCCCGCCAAATAAACCATCGTTGCAGTTTCTGCCATCTCCAACAATTCTTCTTCCAACATTTTTAAAGCAGCCACAGTGTTCCACCGTTTAAAAAAGAGATTTTTTTTTTTATTTAATTTATTTATGCGTTCACACAAGACCACTGACAACATTATATAAACAAACACAAGAAACTGACAGCCACTGGCTGTTGATATTCAGTGTTGCCAGTGTAGTGTGATAGCAAAACTGCTCACTGACCCAATTTCATGTAAATTTCACTGACGCCACTTGCCAGTGTTATGTGCCAGTGAATCATGTGTCAGTGTGTAAGGGATGCCCTACCTCGCCTACAGAATCTATGGAGGATATGGGCTTCCTCAAGCCGATTATGGATGCTGGCTAAAGAGCCGATCTGTTTAGGCAATAAAAAGAAGGCTTATCAGCCGAATGTCTTTCTTTGACTCTCAAATTGAAAGTGAATTTTATTTAACCAAACTTAGGCTATTTATACAAAATAAATTACTTACACACTAAGAACTTAAAGCTATACATATTATTACTAAAACATATATACATTATATTGAACTCTAATTTGGTGGGAAACAAATGACAGAATTGGGCAGCATACTTGCTATGTCATCAAAATCATAACCAATATGCATGCCCCTTTCATAATGCACAAATGTATCCAAATTCATTCAGGCATATTTACTACACAGCATGCAGTGCGTTGAACCTTCATGAATAGGTAGATACACTTGACCATCGTAAAAGTAATCTGAGTCTCAAGTGGCATTGAAAATTTTATTAAATAATTTTCTGGGGTGAATGAAATGCAAGTGCATATTATAAGAAATGGGTTGGCTATAGAAACGTGAAATTTAAATCTATGGCAATGAACTGCAATAAAATATAGTGTAGTGTATGCGCACTACAAGTGTAGTGTGATAGTCAGTTTTTTAGGCGTCAGTTCACTGACCGACTCGGACAAAAATTCACTGACTAGCATCAGGTGTCAGTGAGTTTTGGGACACACTAGCACGGGCCTGCCAGTAAGTGTGATAACCTTCTTTGCTCAACTGACCACTGACAAACAATTGATTCACTGGCGTTAAAACCACGTCAGTTTTTGTGACATCACTGCCTGTCAGTGGTCAGTGAATTCACTGCTAGTGTGATGCTAGCTTAAGTTTTGGTTCTATTAGTCAGTAGACAAGCTGAACTCGTTTGGTCGCTTGGCTCTGCTACATATTTTTTTGGAACTAGACATCCCCATTTTGTTTTTTTCTTCGAACCAGTAAACAGGCTGAACTCTTTTGGTCGCCTGGCTCTGGAGCACTTTCGTGATCAAAACTATCCTCCCAGTAGGAAATTCGCTCCTCAATGAAAAAGTCTTTGGTGAAATCATTAATGGCACTTTCATATAGGAGAAGGGGTTCACTGATTTCACCCATTACCAGTAATGCAACCGGTCAGCGGTGCACCGTTTAAGCACACATAATAAATTTATACAGATGTCTCACCCTTTTGGCGAGAAATGATATATGAAACTGAAATCAACTAAAAAAGAGCTTTTTCAAAAAGCTTTAACACATTTACTAAATGTACACGAAATCTATGTTGGTCGTCTTCTTTCCTATGAATGAAAACTAAGGCAAAGAAAAAACTGAAATCATTTTTGTATGTTCTTTTACTCTCATAATCCTAATGCACAGACACACATAATACATCATGATCATTTCTCACAAATGAAAACAAAACTTGTTTTATTTTGATTTTTTGTGGTGTGGTGTGGTTGGTGGTGATGCGTTGAAAACAGGTGCAGGAGAGTTGATCGCTTGTCGACGACGAGAAAAAAAAATATTTACAGTTGTCTTTGGAAATAGAAACAAAGCAAGGACAAGGTTGTCTTTATAGTTCTTATAATCGGATATGTAAATGCTAGCTGAGTGCATTCATGTGGATTTTTTTTTTTATAAATTCATCTTTTTCTTCAATTTTCTAAAATCTCTAGAATACATTTTTCGGGGAGAGTACGATAACTTAGGGGCGACAAAGTTTAATGACGGATTTGTATAGAACAGTTAAAAACAAGCATTTTTTACTATTGGAGGGGGTCTATATCCCCTCGTTTAGGCGGTAGGGGCAATTTAAAAAAATATGTACATTAAATTGAAAAAAATAAATAAAAAATAACGGTAATACTTAAAATTAAGTATTTTACCTTTTTTTTAAAGCCAACACTTTAGTCTATTAGCCTGTTTTTAAATCAAGTCAAAATTATGCAAAGTTTTTGAAAAAACTAGTTTTAAACTCTAAATTTGGACAAAAAAAAGTTAAAAATAAAGGTGAAAATTTTTAAAACCTTAATATTTTCTACTACTGTTTTTTTTTAGAATGCATTGCTCTTTTAAAATCTTTTAATTAAATTATTTTTTCCTTGCTTGATTATTTATGTACGTAGTCTTATTTTGATAGTAATAATCGAATATGGATTAAGATAGACCAAGGATAAATTAATTTTTCTTAAATCCAGCTTATTTAAATGCAAAAGTAACTTTGCATGTACCCCATCTTGCACCCACCCCACCATGCACCCACTCAAACTCGCACCCACCCCAAATCCTATAGTGTGCCTAAACAGGGGGGTTGCAGAGGGGCAGCATGCCCCCCATGCACACCTCGGTGTGGCCTACACCCAAACTCGCAAACACCCCACTGTTGCATACACCCAAACTCACGCCTACTATTATTACTATCAAATATAAAATCATCTAGTTTTCAGTTTTTGATCAAAAACAAATAGGAGCAATAAATTCTAAAATAAAAACAATAGTAAATAATCTTGAAGTATTGAAAAATTACACTTTAAACCTTTTTTTAACATTTTTTTACTCAAAATTTGAGTTTAAAAGTAAATTTTTCAAAAACTATGCATAGTTTTGACTTGAATTAAAAACTGACTTATAGAACAGAATGTTGACTTTAAAAAAATGTAAAATACTTAATTGTAAGTATAACCGTTATTTTTTAAGAATTTTTTTCCATTTTAAATAATAATTTTTTTTAAATTGCCCCACCTGCCCCCAAACGGGGGGAGACAGACCCCCCCCCCCCCTACCATACCATAGTAAAAAATGCTTGTTTTTAACTGTTCTTAAAACTTCCGTTATAGTATCTTGTCGCCTAAGTTATAGTACTCTTGCCCAAATATCTTTTCAAAACTTTGAGATATTAGCTTTAAACTACTTTTATCTTTAAAAAAATATTAAAAATATAATAAATATTGTCAACATTCGATAAAATTTTGAGAAAAATCGAATTGACACTTTTTTTACAAAAAATAAAAACCTAAAAAAAAAAACAATACTAAAACTTGGTATAAATTTACTTTCGACTCAAATAGCTTTTCAAAAATTACAAATATTGGCTTTAAACTTATTTTATTTCACAGAAAATATTGTCTTCGATATTCAGTAATTTTTTTATAAAAATCCAACAGTCCGTTTTTTCATAAAAAAAATAAAATCTACAAAAAATAGAACGCAAATTTGGTAAAAATTGATACATATAGACAAACTTTTAAGCAAGACAAATCGACAGACGGGATGGGAAGTTATCAGTGTGGATCGCATCACAGCCTCTTTTGTTTATTTTTTTTTAGAATTATTTGCTTTTATTTGTTTTTGATCAAAAACTGAAAACTAGATGATTTTATGGCTTCTAGGTAGTTCTTGAGAAAATTGAAAATTACCAAAAATCGAATATGGATTAAGATATACCTAGGCTAAATAATTTTTTCTGAAATCCAGCTTATTTAAATGCAAAAGAGACTTTGCATGCACCCACCTTGTACCCACCCCACCTTGCACCCACCCAAATCCTATAGTGAGTCCAAGCAGGGGGTTGCACACACCTCGGTGTGGCATACACCCAACCTCGCACCTACCCCTAATTGCATAATTGCAAGCAAGGGGTGGGGGGGTGTAGTAAACCCCCATTTATACCTCACCTTTCAAACTCCACCGTAATACTCGGTGCCCCATATTTATGTAAGCAAGGCAAAAAAAGAAAAGAAAAGTACAGAAATAATATTTAGCTAACTCTTGATCTTAATGAATTTACTTTCCAACTGAAATTCCGATCTGAAAAAATCCTTAAATTCCTGAAAGAGGCGCGAAATGCAATCAAATCAAATGCCAAAGAAAAAATAGAAAACACAGAAACCAAGTCATCTGCACATTCACTTGCCCATACTTGCCCACACAATTCTCATACATATATCAATACACCAAGCAACTTTCTCTATTCTCCTTACCGGACACCTAACAATCTCATTCACAAAAAAAAAATAAACAAAAAAAAGATCCAACATTAATACCCTTTTCTTCTTTTACGCACCAAAACGCGCATAAAAAAACAAGATACATAAGACATAACCTACACCAACTCCCATATACTTCCTTGTAAAAAATAGGGTTGTTTACATTTGTTTGCAATGTATCAAACTTTGTTTTTGTATTCATTGGCAAACAAAATGACAAAAGAGAAGAGAAAAGTTTCTAAAAAGAAAAAAATATATGCAAGGCAAAAAGAGCATTCTCAGCTTTATTTTTAAAAGCTCCTTGTCTGTTAAGGCTTGTCTGTTAAGGGAAAAAAATGTTTCATTTTTTTCCTGCAGGGATGAGACATCTGTATAAATTTATTATCTGTGGTTTAAGTTTCATCGTATGCTTTGCTAGGAAAAGAAGGTAGACAGAACACAAAAAACATCAAATTCTTATTCTGGCATCTAAAACTCAAAGGAATTCAATAATGAACACAATACATTTTTCTTGCATCTTTTCAGTGGCATGTCTGGAATTCACAGAACGTTCTGTGAGAAAGAGAAGATTCACAAAAACAAAACATCAATAACCCGTTTTTCGCTTCGGCAAACTGTGCTTACCTATATCGCTTTTGAAAAGGAATGTATCTTTTCATGCAGTCCGTTTGCTTTTGGTAAGATATTCTATACCTGAACAAAAAAAAAAAAATGATGCAAAAGTAAACCCTTATTTTGTTTGGGTTTTTCCATCTATCGTTCGTTATGACATGACGGCGCGCCACTAATTACTTTTTTTTATGGGCATCATTTCTTTTGTTCTAGTCTAGTCAGTTCTATTTCGAGCATCATATAAAGAAGTCGTCCGGGTGGAGAATAATAAAAAAAGGTTAAAAATTAATAACAAAAACAAATAACTAAAAAAGTGCACAATTTGGTGAAATGGTGAGTGTCTTAAATAAATAATGAGTGAATACAGTAAAAGAAATGTCAAGCGCTTGGTAAAACAAGAAAATGATTCCCTTCAAATTAAAATAAAAGAAAATATAGCAAAATTAGAGAATGAAATTGTAGGAAGGCCAAAAAAGAGGTATATAAAACATCATCCTTCACGGAAATGTGTCGAAGACTTACTTCAGGTGCTTAGAAATAAAAATTTAAAGGTTCCATTAAGCTTGAGAACATTGCTGGATATTAGTTAAGAAAATAATTTTACAATAAGAACTGTAGCACCGGGAAGTTATTGTCATTTTGGAATTAAAGAAAGTTTGGAAAAAGTAAGTCAAATTGTTTCAAGATACGAAGAAATAGAGTTAGTTATAGGTATAAACGATCTTAGCTTATACGTCAAACATACCTTTTATCAACGTTTTCATGATAGGTGTTTATTTAGAGCATGGAAAACCACGTTGTATTGATAGTTTTTTGTATGATTTCGCTAGAGAATTTAAGGATCTTCAAATAAATGGACTAACAATCGACCAAAAGCTATTAAAAATCAAAATTAAGTATTTTGTCTGCGATGCTCCTTGCAAGAGCATTTGTTTGTCCTTTAATGGATGTTGACAGAGTCACAACTTATAGTACTGTTGCAGAAAATAGTAGATCAGACAAAAGTTTTAAAGAAAGATTATTTTGTTTAAATTTCAGATCGAACTTTTCAAGAAACTCGTCGGTGGAAATGGTGGGATAGAAAAAAATCTGAAAAATGTTATGGCACCAAATGTAGCCGTATTATATAATTTCGACGGAACAAGTGGAAAAAGGCAGTTTAAAGCGTTGAAAAATATAAACACGACCTTATATAGTAAGTTATAATATTTATATTCGCTTATAGACAAATTTATTAAATTATTTGAATTTTATTTACAGGTGCTGTCAATAAGGATTTCCCTTCTTATAAACAATATGAAAAAATTATTGGACAAACGAATACTTTTCAAACGGATTAAAAACTTATACTTTAGGAAAGCTTCGAAACAAAGCCCCAACAAGAACAACTTTCTAAGAAACTTAACACCCAAGAAGAACTTTTATTATTTTTATTTACGATTCATTTTTATTTTTTATAGTTATGAAAATACCTTTTGAGTTTTTTTTATTTAATTTACCTATTTATTTTTCTTTATGTCATTTTTATTAACACAAAACTAAAAATAAATCAAAAAAATAAAGGAAACAAAATGTTTTATGATTTCATTCATTTTCTTTCTTCGAAGGAACTATTTCGTGGTTGTACTGGTCTTTTTCATTACTGAAAAAACAACCTCCAGAAATGCAGACATTTCAGCAATGAAAAATTGATATTTTCAATGCTTCTTTCACTAAATAATTTCAGTAAAATTAAGTAAAAAATTTTCTGTGAAGAAATCATATTATAACAAGAACCACTTTTTTAGCCAAGAAAATGCACTAATGAATTCGCTGATTCCATAAGCCCAGTGATTTCATAGCAAAATGTTCATCGAGAATGAGTGTAGGTACTTACTTCCAATGACAAGCCAATGTTAAAATCATTAAAGGATTCAGTAGAAAATTCATTGGTGAAGCTTCTTTTCCTTGGGGAAAAAGCAACTTCTTCACTAGTGAATTTTTGGATATTTCCTACTGGGCTGTTGCACAAACACACACATGCACACTGTTGCGTAAAACAACAACGTTCAATTGTAATTTCGTGCAAGGGGAAAAATGAACACGGCAAAAACTTGAGTTTCTTTCAACTTATTAAAGTTTCTTTCAAAATTAAGTGGGTGTGAATAGGGTGGCTGAGTGCACCCATTGAATTCCCGCTCAATGGAAGAAGTACCAGAGGTCGGCGAATTCAATGACGGTGGTAGTGCATAAAGCTGAGGTGAAACGTGCGAGTAGGAAAAGTGGTGGTGTCTCAACTGCGTTGGCTCACTATCGCAAATATGTATGCTTGGTGTAGCTAAATGAAAACGCGAACGAAAGCCACGCATTCTGATTGGGCGAAATCATGTGGGAATGGAAAAAAAGAGATCATCGATACAAGGTCTTAAATCCTGGAAGATGACTTTTTTGCGATCTAGAGTCTGAAACGGAGGTTCAGGAAAAAAAAGAGATAGAGGAATATTTTGATAAGTGGAAGAGGCTACATTATTATTCTCATTTCTTTTTCAGATGTTACTAAATACTTTTTCATATAATTAAGGTAAGTCGTAGCTATGTAGTGTTGAATTTGTGTTGCAAAGATTCGAATGCGAAAGTGAACGAATCCTGGCGAAACAACTTCATATCTTTGCATTGGTAGTATATTATTATTTTATCTATTAAATTTATCTTTTCTTTTCAGAATACAACTGAATAGGACCCACATCGGCCTCTTCTATAGGTGACCGGCCATCTGGGATGGCTTATAGGCCACTACAGCAACCTATCTTTAAACTTCGAACTATCGGATCCTGTCACTCAATCTTGGTTGAGAAATGCCAAGGTTCCCAGTTACAAAAACGTTTTCGATTAATAAAATCTATCTTCTACCAAACCCACCCAAACTGAGCTACTGGGTGACAGCACTGTTTTTGCTGCCGGTGATCAAATAGGCAAACAAACCCTTTTGGATTTGAAATTCGTGTTCGTTCTTAATAAAAAATAGGTATCTACTCTTTAAAGTATTTTTGTTAGTTGGATTGTAACCACCACTTTGTGCACAACAATAAAGTTTATTTAAATAATCTTTTTTTAAAAACCCTTTTTAATTCACGTCGAACTTCAGTCCCACAATACACATTTTTGCTTAATCGCGAGAATTTTGCAAGGAAATTTTCAGGAGAACAGTGCAATTTGGATGTCTATAACAGATTATTATTTACATAGTTCCGATCCACTCATAAGCAGCCTTAGACCAAAAAGCTAAGCTATTTAAAGATCATTTTGCCCTAAAGCAAGAAATATGCTTGTGCCAGCAGATTCTAACACCGAACCCGATTCAGACGTTCAACTACAAGACGAATCTGTTAATGAATTTATTATGAATTGAGTTAAAATAATTATTATTTTTGATATTTTTTTGTAAGCTGAAACATTGTTAAAAAAGTAAAAAAAATTAAGTTAACAAAAATAATTTTTTTTGAATATATAAAAATTATATCTTCTTTCGTCATATAAAACCCAATAGAAACAATAAATGTTTTTGGCCGCACAAATGTGAAAAATTGACCTACGTTTGTGCCGATATAGAAACATCCTCATCGATAACGCAACATGAAGAAAATTACATCCTACCAAACACTGGTCGAATCTACATGTAATAACATCAACCAAAACTTGAGTGGTTCATTTTTCGTTAAATATAAAAAGTGCGAAGTGAACATCAAAGAAGTAACTCCTATTGGGACAAAACGAACATCTTCCCAGCATCCTGTAATAACATCCATACTAATTTCTCAATAAACTAGATAAGTGAATCAACAACGGTGTTTCATTTTTTGAAGATCACTAACAAGATTAAGTCATTAGACTCTGACCAGTTTCAAAGGTTTCTATTTTTTTGGCCAATGAACATTGAACACATAAGAGTGTAATAAACGCCCGAAGATGGATGATTGATATCCGAAACGCGTCGCGTTATAAAAAACAAATTTAAAAGTTGTGAGATTTATTGTTTCTTTTCAAAATAAAATAAAAACCAAATAATAAATATAAAAATTAAAATTTAATTGTTCGTTTTTATTTTTATTTTTCGTTCTTGTTTTCGTTTTTATATATATTATTATACCACAACCGGAGACTACTTAACCATGTACGTACATAAGTATTAACTCGCACGTGTGCAAAGTAATCAGTGAAACACAAACAAATTATTTTATTTTTTTTTTGAAAGTCAAGTGTTTCTTTTTTTAAAACGAAAGACGCGACCTTTGAGAGGCGTGAAAATGATTCAATTTGATCCCTTTTTTAACTCCTCGATTGCAGTGGAAAGTTGAGATTGAGGAAAAATTGAACGATAATCAACAATAATTAAAGAATTAAATATAGAAGATATACTCATTCAAAAGACCAGATAAGAGTAGCAGCACTTACAAAAATCATTGGCGGAATTTTCTCCTATTGTTTTGAACTACGAGTATTTGAATCATAATACACATTCATTAATATTATATAAATTGTTAATATGTAACTCGATTTCATTGTTTAAAACCAATCTTTAAATTTAACTGGAAAGCCACAGTTGTAAGTGGAGTTGTTTTTGGATCTTTTGGATTTGCATTGGTTGGCAGAACTTTTCTCTGCCACTTGGATTTCAACCTCAGCACAGCACACATCTATTTGGTAAATGTATCATAAATCAATCTATGAAATTATTATATATAAAATTTATGAATGCTTTTTTTTATATTATTGGCGCATCCTCAAATTAGTGAATAATTTCTTGAACACCTATTTTATATATATTTCTTACAGTACTATTATATTGTGACGAGGAACGAAAGACGCGACCTTTGAGAATTGAGAGGCAGGAGTGGAAATGATGCAATTTCATCCCTTTTTTCAAACCCTTAGATTGCAGTGGAGAGTTAAGAATGAGGAAAAATTAAACGATAATCAACAATAATTTAAGAATGAAAAATTGAAGATATACTCATTCAAAAGACTAGATAAGAGTAGCAGCACTGTTGAACTCACCCATTACGTTCAACTTTTGAAACTTCGAAACCGGCACGAAGAGACTGAAAGATGATTTTCGATCTATATTAATGTTTAATCTATGATGATCGGCATCTGGCTTTTGAGTTTTTCTCTGTCAAGTCATTCATTTTGTCAATTCAAATCAATAAAGTGTGTACCAAAAGAAAAAAAGGATTGTTGTTTTAATTTCTTTCAATTTAACTTAAACTTATTTTGATTTAAACAAAAAAAAAAATACGTTATAAGGCCTAACGCCAAAACAAGCACTTATAAAAATCGTTGGCGAAATTCTCTCCTATTTTATATATATTTCTTACAGTACTATTATATTATGACGAATAAGTTGAGAATGAGGAAAAATTGAACGATAATCAACAATAATTAAATAATGCAAAATTGAAGAAAGACTTGGATTTCAACCTCACCACAGCACACAACTATTTGGTAAATGTATCATAAATCAATCTATGAAATTATTATAAATAAAATTTATGAATGCTTTTTTTATATTATTGGCGCATCCTCAAATTAGTGAATAATTTCTTGAACACCTATTTTATATATATTTCTTACAGTACTATTATATTGTGACGAGGAACGAAAGACGCGACCTTTGAGAATTGAGAGGCAGGAGTGGAAATGATGCAATTTCATCACTTTTTTTAAACCCTTAGATTGCAGTGGAGAGTTAAGAATGAGGAAAAATTAAACGATAATCAACAATAATTGAAGAATGAAAAATTGAAGATATACTCATTCAAAAGACCAGATAAAAGTAGCAGCACTGTTGAACTCACCCATCACGTTCAACTTTTGAAACTTCGAAACCAGCATGAAGAGACTGAAAGATGATGTTCGATCTATATTAATGTTTAATCTATGATGATCGGCATCTGGCTATTGAGTTTTTATCTGTCAAGTCATTCATTTTGTCAATTCAAATCAATAAAGTGTGTACCAAAAGAAAAAAAGGATTGTTGTTTTAATTTCTTTCTATTTAACTTAAACTTATTTTGATTTAAACAAAAAAAAAAAAAAATACGTAATAAGGCTTAACGCCAAAACAAGCACTTATAAAAATCGTTGGCGAAATTCTCTCCTATTTTATATATATTTCTTACAGTACTATTATATTATGACGAATAAGTTGAGAATGAGGAAAAATTGAACGATAATCAACAATAATTAAAGAATGCAAAATTGAAGAAAGACTTGGATTTCAACCTCACCACAGCACACAACTATTTGGTAAATGTATCATAAATCAATCTATGAAATTATTATAAATAAAATTTATGAATGCTTTTTTTATATTTTTGGCGCATCCTCATATTAGTGAATAATTTCTTGAACACCTATTTTATTTATATTTCTTACAGTACTATTATATTATGACGAGGAACGAAAAACGCGACCTTTGAGAATTGAGAGGCAGGAGTGGAAATGATGCAATTTCATCCCTTTTTTTTAAAACCTTAGATTGCAGTGGAGAGTTATGAGGAAAAATTAAACGATAATCAACAATAATTAAAGAATGAAAAATTGAAGATATACTTATTCAAAAGACCAGCTAAGAGTAGCAGCACTGTTGAACGCACCCATCACGTTCAACTTTTGAAACTTCGAAACCGGCATGAAGAGACTGAAAGATGATGTTCGATCTATATTAATGTTTAATCAATGATGATCGGCATCTGGCTATTGAGTTTTTCTCTGTCAAGTCATTCATTTTGTCAATTCAAATCAATAAAGTGTGTACCAAAAGAAAAAAAGGATTGTTGTTTTTATTTTTTTCAATTTAACTTAAACTTATTTTGATTTAAAAAAAAAAAAATACGTAATAAGGCCTAACGCCAAAACAAGCACTTATACAAATCGTTAGGGGAGTTCTCTCCTCTTTTATATATATTTCTTACAGTACTATTATATTATGACGAGGAACGAAAGACGCGACCTTTGAGAATTGAGAGGCAGGAATGGAAATGATGCATTTTCATCCCTTTTTTTAAACCCTTAGATTGCAGTGGAGAGTTGAGAATGAGCAAAAATTAAACGATAATCAACAATAATTAAAGAATGAAAAATTGAAGATATAATCATTCAAAAGACCAGATAAGGGTAGCAGCACTGTTGAACGCACCCATCACGTCCAACTTTTGAAACTTCGAAACCGGCATGAAGAGACTGAAAGATGGTGTTCGATCTATATTAATGTTTAATCTATGATGATCGGCATCTGGCTATTGAGTTTTTCTCTGTCAAGTCATTCATTTTGTCAATTCAAATCAATAAAGTGTGTACCAAAAGAAAAAAAGGATTGTTGTTTTAATTTCTTTCAATTTAACTTAAACTTATTTTGATTTAAACAAAAAAAAAATACGTAATAAGGCCTAACGCCAAAACAAGCACTTATAAAAATCGTTGGCGAAGTTCTCTCCTATTTTATATATATTTCTTACAGTACTATTATATTATGACGAATAAGTTGAGAATGAGGAAAAATTGAACGATAATCAACAATAATTAAAGGATGCAAAATTGAAGAAAGATTTGGATTTCAACCTCACCACAGAACACAACTATTTGGTAAATGTATCATAAATCAATCTATGAAATTATTATAAATAAAATTTATGAATGCTTTTTTTATATTTTTGGCGCATCCTCATATTAGTGAATAATTTCTTGAACACCTATTTTATTTATATTTCTTACAGTACTATTATATTATGACGAGGAACGAAAAACGCGACCTTTGAGAATTGAGAGGCAGGAGTGGAAATGATGCAATTTCATCCCTTTTTTTAAACCCTTAGATTGCAGTGGAGAGTTAAGAATGAGGAAAAATTAAACGATAATCAACAATAATTAAAGAATGAAAAATTGAAGATATACTTATTCAAAAGACCAGCTAAGAGTAGCAGCACTGTTGAACGCACCCATCACGTTCAACTTTTGAAACTTCGAAACCGGCATGAAGAGACTGAAAGATGATGTTTGATCTATATTAATGTTTAATCAATGATGATCGGCATCTGGCTATTGAGTTTTTCTCTGTCAAGTCATTCATTTTGTCAATTCAAATCAATAAAGTGTGTACCAAAAGAAAAAAAGGATTGTTGTTTTTATTTCTTTCAATTTAACTTAAACTTATTTTGATTTAAACAAAAAAAATACTTAATAAGGCCTATCGCCAAAACATTGGTCCTTTCAGAGAACAAAGTGTTGGATTAAAACTACAATTGATCATAATTTTTTTGTAAGATTATTGTGTGTCTACGTGGGACAGTGTGAGGATTTTTGACGCCATTTCCCAAAAACTACAAGTAAGTAGTTATCTTGCTGCACATATTTTTTATTTAAAATCTATTCCCAATGGCAACTAAAATATTGACTGCCAAGTTTAAACAACTGAAAAAAGATGTTGAAAATTTTGGAAAAAAGGGAAAAGCCATCAACTTGAACTAGGTTCACACGAGGTTAAAATTGTTGGATGAGTTGTGGCTGTCGATCTCCAAATTTACGACGATTTTTTGGAGGAAGATGATAGTCATTATAAGGACAAAGAAGATGTAGAATCCCTTTACGACGAATTACGGGAGGAGTATTGTGTGTTCCAATCAAGGCTTCTGGATTCGCTTGCAAGTTTCGGTGGCAGTAGCCTGCAGCAGTCCAGCGAAGCCCCAGAAAGGGAACAGGCTCTAAAAAGCGATGATGATGATGAACGCATCCATCACGTTCAACTTTTGAAACTTCGAAACCGGCATGAAGAGACTGAAAGATGATGTTCGATCTATAATAATGTTTAATCTATGATGATCGGCATCTGGCTATTGAGTTTTTCTCTGTCAAGTCATTCATTTTGTCAATTCAAATCAATAAAGTGTGTACCAAAAGAAAAAAAGGATTGTTGTTTTAATTTCTTTCAATTTAACTTAAACTCATTTTGATTTAAACAAAAAAAAAATACGTAATAATGCCTAACGCCAAAACAAGCATTTATAAAAATCGTTGGCGGAGTTCTCTCCTATTTTATATATATTTCTTACAGTACTATTATATTATGACGAAGAAGTTGAGAATGAGGAAAAATTGAACGATAATCAACAATAATTAAATAATGGAAAATTGAAGAAAGACTCATACGAAAGTCTAGATGAGAGTAGCAGCACTTAGAAAAATCGATAGTGGAGTATCTCTCCCATTAGCACGTTAATGTCAACGTAATTTACATGAAATTGGTCACCGAAAGAACCATATGTTAAGTAATCAAATTTATAATTATTAAGAAATGTGTGCAATGACAAAAAAAAATAAAAAATAAAAAATTAATTGTGTTAGCGTGTATTCTTTTGAGAATCCCAATTTCTTTGTGGGAATATAGACCTTAACGGTCCATCGTACAATTTTCTATACCATTATTGTAATTATTTATACAAAACGAAAAGTTTTCATCCTCCATAGTAAGGTTTTTCAGGCACCTTAAAAATATTTTAAATCCCGATAAAAAAATATATCTGTTTCTTTTTTTGTGGTTGGATTTTTGTTCCTCTTTGTTTCCTTTAGATATAAATGTTTGCAATTTCCTTTTTTTTGATTTCAGATAAAAAATTGCTGGCGCCCTTTAACGTAAGAACGCCCCTGTGGCAATTTCAATCAAGTTATATTTTTATATCAAAGTGATATCAAAATCGCAGGCAACTTTATTAATCGACCCTTCGATCAATTAAATTGCGTATTGAACTCACCCCTCGCTGAGCTCGTCGTGGTGGCAGCACTTAATTTGCTGCTTGTTGCAATTTTGCCTCGTTGCTCCTTCGCCGCTGTTGTTTGACAGTTCGGCATAATTTGCACATTTTTCTATTTTGCGGGTTAAATTGTTAAAGTGTTTCTTTTCTTTTTATTAAAGTGCAACAAATTGGCAAGAAAAATTGCAACAAATTGGCACCCAAACGTGGGGCTTGATAAAAAAAATTTTGAACAAATTGTGTTGTGTGTCCTTATATGATGTTTTTTCTTTCAGAGAAGTTTCTGTTTCATATATGTATATATACTGCCATTCCATTTGCTTTAATTGTTTTCTTTTTTTCCGATATAGCTTGATAATTCGAGTGGGTGCTCCATAGGAGACGGAATAGAAGAAGTGTTAATTCGGTGATAATTCGATAGGGTGCTCCATAGGAGACGGAATAGAAGACTTGTTAATTCGGTGATATTTCGAGTCGGTGCTCCATAGGAGGTAACGGCCAGCAAAGATATTCACTTTTTCATAGAAGTAGTGTCAGACGGATTTAGAGTGAGTTATTTTGTTGTTCCTTTTCTTCGATTATTTTGCATTTAAAAAAAAAATATGTGTGATAAAATTTTAAAGGCAGTGTTCAAATTTATATATTTATATATAAGTTATGGCATCAGCTCATCTTAATAAAGAAACTATCTTTTAAACATATGAAAGTAATTAAGAACAGATGTACCAAAGGGATGCCTTTGTTCATTCCAAGGAAAGGTAATACAGAAGGATAAACCCTCGTCCTGGGTTTATCCTTCCTTTTTATAAAAGACAATAATAAAAACCAAACAGGAAACGACGCCTTACATTAAGTATAGAAAATGTAAAAAATAAGGATACTTCATATTTTGTAGAGTTAGATTCTAAGAAGACATTAATAAAGAAGGAGCTCTTGCTCTTAAAGTTATTTTAAAATCAAAAATTATGTTTTGAACATAAAATTAATATATAATATCATATATGTATGTATATAGAATATAGATTTGTGTTGGGTTAGAAATAAGATTAGTGTGACCATACTAGTTTTTTTTTCTTTCTTTTTTCTCAAGTTTTTTTTAAACAGTGGGGTTAAGTTATAGTGTGACCATACCAGCTTTTTCTATTTTCTCAAAGTCATTTTTTTAAAACAGTGGAGTTAAGTTTAGTGTGACCATATCAGTTTTTAAAGTTAAAGTGTGAACATAAAATTTGGTTCATCTTCTCTTTAATCTTTTAATTGGATTTTTATTTTTTCTGTTAGTGAGTTCAAAATTATTGATAATTCGTTTTTTTTTTGTTCCTTTCTTCGTGCTTACTCGGTGCAATTTGGAAATTGTTTGCCTTTAACTCTCAAATCTAATTGATCTTCTCGTTGTTTTTATTTTTCGTTTCGGTTAAAATGGACATTAACCGATTAACCTTAAAGGAAGGCACTAAGGTCGATGAAATGAGGATGACGCTTAGGGCAAGTCGTTTATTAGAACGAACGGGTTCAATTTCTGCGGATAGTCTTCACTATCCGAGTTATATATAACAAAAGCCTCACATCGCAACAAATCCCAGATAATGATGCTGACGAAGATCTAAACATGCAAACAAAGGATGATATTATATTCAACCATCCATAGACCACCCAGATAGCAGAAACGCCATCGAGTGAATAAGATAAGAAGTAGTAAGTGATCGTACTGTATCAGTACGTCGTCTCTAGTATCGTTTAACGTGGATTTTCTTCTTAAATGTTATTTGTTTGTAGTTTTATCGTATATGTTCTTTGGTGTTCTGTCGGTTTGTCTGTTTGTTCCTTTCAGAATATTTTATTTAGTTGGGTTGGATCCCCAGCTTCCCACCGAAATCACGTCTTAAGATGTGATGACGATGAACATGCTATTCAAATAACAGCTATGCAGGTTGGTCCATCCGATCAAGGATTAACCTACATAACATTAGAGTACCGCTTTGATGGTTCCACGTCCCTTCCGCGGACTGACAACGTATTCGCAGTTCTAACCAGTATAATAAACGCCCGAAGATGGATGAATAATATCCGAAACGCGTCGCGTTATAAAACAAAATTTAAAGTTGTGAAATTTATTGTTTCTTTCAAAATAAAATATAAACCAAATAATAAATATAAAATTAAAATTCAATTGTTCGTCTTTATTTTTATTTTTATTTTTCGTTTTTATTTTCGTTTTTATATATATCTAACCAATTGCTATGCAATCCTGCGAACTATGGATACATCTGCTAATCACACAACAGTCAACACTCGTGATACAGCTGAAAATTCTGAGAAGATTCTCAGAAAGATAAAAATACTCCATACAATCATCCCAGCTAACTCTAATCCCAGAGACATTTCAGAAAACCAGAGAATGATCAACCTTATTCTACAATTAGAAAACAGATGATCTCTTCTGAATTCGATGTACTCCCTTGTGAATCAATTTCCACAGACCAAGGTGAAATAAGTAACCTTCCCAATTGTCTTTAGTTTACTAAAGCCCATACCTTATGTAGCTACCCTAAAAAGTGTGCTCTAAGGTATCCAGTCGTCATCCACTCCCTTTTCTTTTGTTATTTTTGTAATTATGTTTTATTATTGTATTTTGTATAAAAAAAATGTGTATTAACATTCTAAAGTCAAAATTTATTGTCAAAGCTAAACGCTGTATTCAGATTACGCTTTATTGAAATTCATGCGCATTTACAAAAATGGCAAGACATTAAGCAAATGCTTATTAACAATTTTGGAGGATTTAATAACTCCTTTCAAGACTTCTCTATCTCAAGATAGAAAAAAAATGGAAAATGTGTAAGAATGCTCAAAGATATTGGAGCAACAAAATAGTATTATAAATAAAAAAGATTCACCCCTACAATATATTATCAAAAGAATTACCCCTTTACAAATTAATACAGTAGGAAATCCTGTCATCGTGACAGAAGAGGCAACATTTCCTTAAGACAAATTCGCACTACCAGTTAAAGAAGATTGCACATTCCAAATCATGAGCTTTAGCGAACACTATAACGGATTAATAGGATATAATATTTTAATGACGAATAATTTTAAAATTGATTATAAAACAAAAACTCTCGAATTAAACAACACAAAAATTCCTATATTTTTTGATGAAACCGATGAACAAGAATATGCTATGGAAATTCAAAGCCAATTCTGCACCTTGATGATTTTAGGCCATATATAATATATATATATATATATATATATATATATATATATATATTATATACATATATAATATATATATATATATATATATATATAAATATAATATATATATGTAAAAACAAATTTTACTAACAAACCAGATGAAAATTTCTTGCGTGATCGCAGAAACCATCGTTAGTAAAACTTTAGAGTTTGAAATTCCAATCACTAACTCTAACCCATCAGTATCTAACTTCATTGTTTTATTACTGATTCTCTGTTTTCTTACCATCCCACACGTTCGTCATGTCTACCAAACCTATCGTAGACGCCGCTACCAAACGGTCTACCAGGAGGCAGAAGAACTCAGGCAATTTGAAGCGTAAACAAGCTACACTCTAAGAAAAAGTAGTAATTTTACTACAATACGTGTTTAAAGTTTTTCAACACCGGTTGAATTTCGCTCCAATTACTGTAGTAACCAAATGAAATTGTAGTAATTTTCAACATTTGCTGAAAAATAAGCATTTTTTTGTTGAAAATTAATCAATTGTGGAATTTTTGTTTAATTTTCAACATATTTAAACATTTTTCTTTTTGTTGGGAAATCAATAGATTGCTTAAAATTAAGAGCGGTGATGAATTTGCAACACCGTATTTTTTTACCAGAAATCATTTTTTTCTCTTATTCAACAGATTTGTCTGAAAATAAAACATTCTTGCTTAAATATCGTATACGTTTGTTCAATACTAAACAAATATCTGAAAAAAAGGGGAGAATACAAAAATTCAACATCGCAGATCTCATTTTTTCAGATAACGTTTTTCTCTCTTTCAGCAGTTTTTGTTTAATTTAATTTGATCGTTTTCATAATCTCGTAATCATGTTGAATACCCATTTTATTGGTGAAAGCGCAATTTACTCAAATCTGAAATCTGGCCAGAAGGTCACATAATATAAAATATATATAACAGAACAGATATCGTCAACGACGTAACAAAAAAAAAAAAAAAAAAAAAATGGCAGACGGCTATGCCACAGCCTATAATTTTTATTTTATCTTCATTGATTTGTATATATAATCAACCAAATTTGTATATTTAGTTCATTTTTTTGTGAATAAAATATCTATCTAAAAATCTAAAAAAAATCTAATCATGTGGAATTTTCAATAGAATATAATATTTAGAGCGAAAAAATATATCAAAAACAATTCGATAGCTTAATTATAGAAAATACGATATAATATTTATATCCCAAACAAATATGAATACATCGTATTTTCAATAATTAAACATTTTTTGCTGAATACAATTTTCTCTTTCTTATAATGTCGTAATCATTTGTTGAAAAAAGAGCGGGGAGGCAAATAGTCATCAGCACTCATCACACTCTTCTACGGGATACGATTTCCCTTTCAACATTACTTGTTGAATTCTCATCATTACTTGTGCGAAAACAGTGTGCATTTCTTTCTTTTGTTCTTTCTTCTCCTTCGTGTACGTGATATGATAGACACGGCACGTGCCCCGCATCACAAACAATACAAGTAACCAAAACCAGTTAAACAAACCAGTAGTAAAGTGTATTTTGTGCAGTGCGCGTCTTGAATTATTCTCGATTGTTAAAAATCAAAGTTAAATAAAAATCAAAGTGCAAAATAATAAACAAACAATACAAGTAACCAAAACCAGTCGTAAAGTGTATTTTGTGCAGTGCGCGTCTTGAATTATTCTCGATTGTGAAAAATCAAAGTGCAAAATAATAAACAAACTAAAAAACTATATACAAAAAATTTAAACAAATAAAATCTCTCTGGTAAGTAAAATTTCTTAAATATTATTTAGTTTTTATTTACTAGTATCACTTATTTCCACGATAAATGCAACAACCACTTGGTATAATTCCGTATTGTTGTTGTATTTAACATGGAATTTCTTTTTCAATACCAAATAAATAGTTTTTTTTCTCAATTATGCATACAAAAAATTTTGCGACAGAAAACAAAATGTAGTTGATTCGAGCAGTTTAAGCTCAAGTCCCAGAAGTGCTGTTCACTTTGACGATTCTTCGGTTTCGACTCCAACGACATCCAGATCTCTCAGTTTTGCGGAGTTTACGTTTTCGTGGGAAAATTTACCAGTTGATGTGTTGGAGAAGCTGAAGAAGAAACAATGTCTGGGGCATCGCCTCCATGCTTTCGTCAAAGAGCTGGTAAAAGAATTGAGGAGAATATCAACCATAATTCCAGTTAAAGTGTTTCTAGGGGTGGCAACAACTATCATTGCGAAGTATCCGGATTCCTTCGTCCAAAAGGATAAGGAGAACAGTGTTGTTTCGGATTCCTTGGAACTTCTGGTCACTATGTTGAGGAACCACAACAACTACCTCAATTCTGGATGCAGCAGAACTAATGAGTTGAGAGTTCCCATTAGGAAGAGAAAGGCAGTCAACGCGTTAAGAAACTCTGTAAAAAAATTGGAGCCCAGCGATCGAAAACATTGAGGATACGACTCTGGAGGCGAAGCAATCTTTCCTAAAAGGACAATATTCTCAAAATCCTGATATGACCGAGGATCGTGAGAAAATCCTTCTCTACATGGAAGATTGCTTTCCAGTGCAAAGGTCATATTTCAACAACCAGGAGTCGTATCCTTCGATTGAAATGATCAAGGCTAACTGGCCCTATATTTTTACGAGAGAATGCATTTACAAGAATTTTTCTCAGTTGACTGAGACAAATTTTCAAAAATTCCTACGAGCTGACTTCACAACCGAAAAAGTATCTCTGGTCAAATTTTGTTCGAAGAAAAATGAAGCAGCTTTAGAAGGCCATCAAGAAATGGAGATTCTAAATTGTGATAGCCACCATTTTAAAGAAAATCTAGATTTTCTTATACAATCGTTTCCGGTAAGCAACCAGTATACAAAACCCTAATTTTTTTTACTAATTCTCAAATTTTCTTTTACAGATTGGAACAGTGTTAGACGATTTAAAATCTCCAGTATCTGCGCCATGGATTGCTGTAGTTGGTATGCATATTTTAATTAATTCTTATTTGAAATACATATATCCTACTGAGTAGTGTTGGGAACAATCGAATAAAAATATCAAATTACAGATAGTATTCATTTATTCGATAGTTTTGAATCATTCATTCATTCATTTGTAAGAAATTATTTTGAGTTACTACAGTATTGTATTACTAGTACCAAGTTATAAGTTCTTAAAAAAAATTTTAAACTCTTTTTTAACAAGTAAAAATAGTTTTCCATTTTCTATTAGAAAGTTATCAGCCTTTTATCTTCATTTTTTCTTTTTGTTATTATTCATTATTGTTGCTAACAATTTTATTATTTTATAATCTCCTTCCCAGAAATTTGGGTATTTCTATGCTTTTAATATAGAATACCCAAAGGAAGTGTCGCAAACATTAGATTTTTAGTTCGGTTTATCTTAAACCACTATCCCGAAAAGCCTCGTGGACCAAAAAAGAATGCGACGAATTTGACAAAAATCAACACCCTTATCCGAAAGCTAAACCACAACTAAAGGGTAAGTCGCATCTTAGTTATTCTTATTAAGATTTTTTAACTAAATACCCTTAGGTATAGCCATCCTAATGTAAATTTTATTTTGATTTTCATTGACATTAACCATTGCATTTCTTTTTTTCTTTTATTTACAGATATGGAGCCATATATATATCATCACGCCAGAAGGCATAAAACCGAACCCATCAAAAATACAAACTATCAAAGATTTTCCTATACCCAAAACCGTAAAAGAGATACAGTCATTTCTCGGAATGACAGGGTATTACCGTAAATTCATTCAAGACTATGCAAAAATTATCAAACCAATGGCCCTTTATTTGAAAAAGGATTATAAAATTGATCTAAATTACGAAAAATATATCGAAGCATTTGACAAACTAAAAGAAATAATGGCAGATACCTTGATAAATAAACATCCAAATTTTAATAAGGAATTTCTATTGACAACAGACGCTAGCAATTTTGCTCTTCGTGCTGTATTAAGCCAGTCTCATGGACCACTTTCTTTTTCCTTCACGCACACTTAATAAACATGAATGCAACTACTATACAATAGAGAAAGAGTTACTCGTAATTGTCTGGGCAACCAAACAATGTCGTCATTACCTTTACGGTAGAAAATTCAAAATACTAACGGACCATATAGACCTCTCGTATGGCTCCATAATTTAAAAGAACCAAATTCAAAACTCCAGCGGTGGAAAATAAAATGGGAAGAATTCGATTTCAATATTGAATATATCCAATTAAAAGAAAATAAAGCGGCAGATGCCTTATCAAAAATTAAAATAAATGCATTAGAAGAAGACTTAGTATCCACCCAACATTCAGTAGAATCCGATAGCACAGATTTAATTCCAATAACTGATAAATCCTTAAATATGTTCAAGAGACAAATCATAATAAAAAAGACAGACAATAGTTTAGAAAAAATTACTTTCCCATACAAAGGAAAAAGACTTATTATTATCACGCGAAAAGAATTTACAGACAAAGACTTTGAATTCATAATTTCAGAATGTAACACAAACATTGCAAATTCTATATTCTTTGATAACGATGATATAGCTTTAAAAAGATACGAGACAGAAGAAAAACTCTTCTTAAAATTCCAGAACTATTGGAAAAAACATCATAACGGACAAAAACTATTAAGAACAATGAAAAATTTAATAAATTTATACCCCTAAGAACGGAAGACGAAATAATTTAAATATGGATTTATATATCGTACAAAAAAGCAGTAGAAAAAAAACAGAATCAAAAACCAATTGGATGTTCTTAACGCAATGATCAAAATTTTTAGCTATATGACTAAACCAAAATTCTTAACTATAGACAACGATACAACATTCTGTTCTACTACGATAACCAAATATCTCACAGACAACGAAGTAATTACTCACACCACTACTCCTTATCGCCATACCGGAAACTCAGATATCGAACGATTCCATAGCACTCGAAACGAGAACCTTAGACTTTTTGAAAGAGAAAAGAATAATTTAGTTGATAATTTAACGCGATCGGTTGAAATCTACAATCGGACGATTCACCTAACTACTTTAGAAAAACCAAATGATATACACTTCGAGCCCGACAAAAGTTTATGAAAAGATAGAAAAAGTTAAAATCAGAAATACTCTTAAAATTAATTAATAAAGGAGGGAATGATTGTGAAATAAATCCAGAATTTACAAATTGTAATCCCATTGAAATTGACAAATTAAAAACAAAACACATTAAAGTGAAAGTGATAAAAACAAACTTAAACAAAGTGACCATACAGCCTCGCATTAATAAACAAACACTACACAAAGACCAATTATTCAGGAAAAGGAAAAAAATTACCAAACCAATTAATATCCCAAACGATATTATTTACCCTTTAAGCTCTATTAACAACAAAAATGACAACCCAAGCCCTAATAGTGATACTGACTCTATGACAGTCAATACTGGGTAAAACCCAAGATTTACAAGTGTATGAAATACATAAAGAATTTGTTTTAATCGAATCAACTCCAGTACATTTGATTGAGGATTACTGCAACATTTTACACATAATAAATTTAACTAAATACGAAGAAATAATAAACGAACTAAAATCCCAATATAAATCAATTCCTAATAAGACTTACAAACAACTTAGCGCTCTTACAAAATTAGAAAATAAAATAAATAAATTAATCCCTCACAAGATCGTGAAAAGAGGAGTAATTAACTTTATAGGTTCAGGAATGAGGCTCCTCTACGGAACAATGGACAACGATGACCGCGAAGAAATCGAAAACAGACTAAAAGAATACGAAATAAATAATAAACAATAAATAAATAACAACAATGAGCAAGTAAAAATTAATGAACGATTTGACGGACAGTTTAAGAAATTGACAGAAATAGTAAAAAAAAAGGTACATACAACCACAATAAACGCACTTAAAAACCGAAAAAATGATACACATAAATGACCTAAGAATAGAGCTAGAATTTGAAGAACAAGTAAAAGAAGTAAGACATAATTTCGAACTCATTGAAGGCGTAGTGCTTAACGCACGCACGGGTGTTTTAACTCACGATATTCTCACGTTGGAAGAAATTCATGAATACAATTTAACGTTTGAAACTTTGGAACATTTAAAAATGCATTTGGCTATGTACGACGAAAATATATTGATAATAATTTCCATACCCCAATTTTCAAAAGTCTTATAATTGTTGAAAATTGTGTATTTACACTTATATACCAATGCACGGCACGCATGTGTATGAGTAGCAACATATTGATATGGAAACACTTGCTGTATTATATTATAAGTAGAATTAAGTTAGTCACGAATAAACTTTTGAAGTCTACACACGTTGGCCGTTTTGCTTTCTTTCTTTGGGTACCACATCCCACTCCGTAAACTGAAAATTCAACAATACAATCAAATTATTAACTAACGAAGTTTATAGACTAAGCAATAATCTATACTACCCAAGTGTAGAAACAAAAAATTTAACTAAAATAAATGACGAATGTATTAATGAAATTATTTTGAAAAATGACCCGAATTCATGTAAAATTAAATTTTTAAACGAAACAGTTGTAAAAGAATTAGGAGAATATTTAATCCTAAAAAATGTAAAACAAATAAATCTAACCCAAAATTGTAATAACAATAATTACAGCTTAAAAGGTAATTATCTTATATGTCAAAGAATGTAAAATATATTTAGACAATAAGTCTTTTAATAGGAGAGAATACAAAGGAGACTTAATAGTCCCTACACTAAATGATAAAGATATTGAAATTATAGATTATAAACCAATTGAAAATATAAAAATTTTAAAATACATATATAGAAGTATCTCCTTAACAATTAACATTTAGTATTACGACTCTAATTATTGTAACTACAATAGTAATAATATTATATATGTATTTAAAAAATAAGAACAAAAGATCAAATAATTCAATAGCGGTGAATTCCACCAGAAGGACGATTCAAGGAGGGGAGGAGTTATGTATGTACTATATACTACCCAAACGCAAAATAGTTGGCCTACTCATCAATTAACACATTAGAATAGAATCTGTAACTAATTTTTCGAGCCCAAGCTGTTTCATTAAATTTTTTTTTTTTTGACCATGTAATAATATTCATTTATTAATTTAATAAGACCCAACAGAATTTAACCTTAAATAGAGCATAGCTCCAGTTTGCCTCCTTTTCAAACAAAGATGAGAGCATAATACTTGGACTATCTCTCTTTTGAATGCAAAATAGTTGGACTATGGCTATTTAAGAGAGTTGTACTTAACCGTTATTAAAACAATGACATGCAATTGATTTGTTATCTATTAATCTCTTGTTTGATGCAAGGCAGTAACAGTTTAGAGTCAACCATGGCGCGTGGTGTTGCTTTATCAAGCGATCTGAGGCAATCAATCGTTCGTTGATGCCTTCAAAACGGGGCTATCAAGCTATACAATAGCAACAAATTTGAATTTACCTCGTTCATCGGTTCGGAACATTTTACCAAAATTCAAAAATAGTGGAAATTTTGAAATTGGTAAAAAAAAACTGGACGCCCACCGATTACAACGCCTCGAGATTGTCGGGTTTTAAAAAAATATAATTAAAGAAAATCGACGCCAAACTGCCGCTGCAATAACTGTGGAATGGAGGGAAAGAATCCAAAAAGTGTTTCGGTCGACACTTGTAAGCGGGCAATGAATAAATTTGGATACAAGTTTTATAAGGTTTGTTTAAGTTTAATTTAAATTACAAGAGCTGCATAATAAGTGAAAACCATAGGCCAAAGAAAAGCCTCTGTTAACACCTAAACAGAAGAAAAGGCGACTCGAATGGGCGAAACAACGCAGAAACTGGACTTTAAGCCAATGGCGGTCGGTTATTTCGAGTGATGAGTCCTGATTTGAAGTTTGTGTGGGCGTTGAAGGAAAACGAGTGATAAGAACCGCCAAAGAAGCTTTTCACAAGGACTGCCTCAAGAAAACTGTCAAGTTTCCAGGGTCTTTGATGATATGGGGGTGCATGTCTGGACGGGGTTTGGGCAATTTACATTTTGTGAATGCAGTGAAGTACCGAGATATTCTGGAAAATGAACTTATCCCATCAATACCACGTCTTCAATCAACTAACGGTGACTTCATTTTTCAACAAGATGGTGCTTCTTGCCATACGGCTAGGTCTATCTGCTGAAGCAATTCCTTTATTGGAATGGCCTTCCAGCAGCCCACAATGCCACGACGCGTAGAAGCCGTTATCAAGGCCAAAGGTGACGTAACACCATGGTAAAATTAAAAAAAAAACTCGTAGGCCAACTATTCTGCGTAAAAAAAAGTGTATCAATACATACTTTGTTATTGCTTATTGTTATATAACTGAATTAAATTTGTTTTTATTGCTTTTTATATTCAAAATTAATACATTTTTATAAACATACAAAATTATGAGTATTTTTTCGATGGAATTTAAGAATCAGCAGATGTTTGATTTGTATCATAGGTAGTCCAACTATTTTGCGTTTGGGTAGTATAACAAAAGCCTCACATCGCAACAAATCCCAGATAAGGATGCAGACGAAGATCTAAACATGCAAACAAAGGATGATATTATATTCAACCATCCATAGACCACCCAGATGGCAGCGACGCCATCCATCGAGTGAATAAGATAACAACCTTATATAAGTTAAGTGATCGTACTGTATCAGTTTAGTTTTCAAATTATAACGAATAAGTCGTCTTAAAATAAAGATTTAAAAAAAAAAAATCAAAAATCAAATACAATAATTTAATTAGCGTAGTATTAACGACTTGTAAATTTTCTAGTTGCAGAATTTGAACTTGATCTTGGCCTTAGCCCAAGTTTATTCAGTAGTTTGCTTACAAGCAGTTATCATCCTCAAACTCCTACCAGCACAACCAAAGAATTATACAATTCCATTTCATTTTATAGAAGTAAAACTGATTTGAGTGTAGTAGCAGATTCAAATATAAGCATATTGGTTAAATCGACATTCAGTTCTGTGGAGGTATTGATGCATTTTAAAGTAAAATACAAATTTAAATTATAATAAATATTTATTAACTACAGAGTTTCAAAGCAAAAACTGATTTGGACTTAACAATTATCCTCGCGAAGTTTAAAAATTCTATAAATTTTGATAACCATTATAGCATTACGATTTCAAAATTGGTTGTTAAACAAATTTTGCAAGTGTATTGTATTAGATGGTACCTATATATAATTATATTTCATTTATCAACTTTTTAATTTACTAAATTTGTTACAGCCATATTATTGACTTATTTCAAAACTACTTTTCGGTATCTTAAACTTAAAATATTCAAACTAGAATACTTAACAGACTACATAGTAATCATTTTGTTATTTGTTTTTTTGTTTTCAAATTAATTAGTAAAATGGCTAATGTCGGCTGTGAGCCGCATCAATCGGGAAAGGCTGGGAAAACAGCTCAAACTTTTGTAAGTTAATCTGTGTGATAGATATGTTCTTTGTGAGATTTCCAAATCGCGAGTACGCATCCATCAGATTTGGAACACAAGCATCTCGCCATAAGGATTGTGCCGCTCTAGCTATCTTTCTAAAAAAAAAACCATGCACAACTAGGATTTACAAGACCTGCAGGCTTGCTAAAGTGGCTATTTACGGGAGATCTGGAAGAAGACGTGATGTGATTATTCACTGCAACTGAGGAGTATGGTAAAAACAACTCATACTTTCCATACCAAGTAGATTTAGGTCTCATTATAAAATCAGCATACTCGACTGTGGCATGTCCCAGTATATAATTTCTCTGCAGCTGTGTCTTAGCTATTAATAATGATGTAAGAGGGCTAAATGCAAGGTTCACGCTACAAAAGAATGTCAACAACGTTTTGTGCAATGCAAAACTAATTGCCTTTGCGTTCACAACGACATCAGATCTGGAAATTCGATTTACCGATTAAGCTCAACCCGCCCAAATAGATCAACCCAATGAGGATGATCTAGAGATCAATGTTTTAGAGAAGCCAACAACCAAGAACCCAAGTGACTGATTGGTATATTACACTACCAATTAGTAGTATGTGCAAGACACAATTTGTAAAACAAGCACGAACCACTCGTCCCATCAGACTGAGTGCAGTGTTGCAAAATACCAACAAAGATTTTACCTTGGGTTCAACTTCAGCTTCAGCTCCATCGTCATCACATGATACCACCATATATATAAACAATCAGTTGACAAGACATAATAAACAATTATTGTGGATGACGAAAGAGAAAGCGAAACAAGAAAATTGGAGATTTGTTTGGGAGAGCTCAGGAAGAACATTGGCACGTAAAATTGAGAGCACACAACCTATTATTATAAACACCGCTAATGACATAAACAGAATAACACGCACATAACAATACACTGTGTGAATATAAATATGTATATATATACTAAGAAACGCAAAACTATTCTATCAAAAATGGTGTTTAAATTCAAATTAAAGTAACTTCATTCTCATATTAATTTTAATTAGTAATAGCATACATTCATACAACTGACTGCGACGCCTTCTGCACAGTCAGCAAAAGGGTTGTTAACCCAAATTAAATTCTAAATACCTTTGTAACATAATTCCTCACACGCTTTTTTTTATGTTCATTATTTTTCTTTGTTTGTTATTTTCGATTATTTGTTATTGATGGTAAATATGTAGACTAAGCTTTTTTTACCTATAAATATTAATTGTTGAATAAAATTCATTCTCAGTCACTTAACTGAACTCTCGACTTTACTTCAATCGATTAAATCAAAAGATCTTGGTGTTTCACCTAGATCTTTGACATTTTTTACAAATTACTTATACCCATAGTGCTAGTGAGTATACATCAGTCATAGTGCTACACTGTGATTCTGATCATCTTTAACAAAATTTCGAAAGAAGCTTCGAAATAACAAATGGATTACACAAATAGAAACAATAATAATGAATTAATTGTCAACTCAAATTGTAGGGTATTACGTGGTTTTAATGACATAAATCTTAGTCAATTCAAAAATTATGAAAATTGTTCTTGCTTATGCTTTAACATAAGATCTTTGCGATTACACTGGAATAACTTTTGCTTAAATATAAGCCACTTCTTAAGTGCATTGAAAATAATTATTTTAGTGGAAACAAATATAGATGATGAAGAAAATGATTTTTATAAAATAGATGGTTTCGAGCTTGAAATTTTAAATAGGAGTACTCAGTACGAATTTAGAAATAATATAGGAATTATGGGAAGAAATGATTGTGATGGGAGATATGAACATTAATATTTGTGATACAGAATCAAACTATGTTAAAGACTATCTGGAGATGTTGGCATCATTGAGGCTGATAAATGTCATTACTGAATACACAATGATAGATCTTAATAAAGGGACGAAATCAGTAATAGATTATATCCTTGTAAGCAGAGTGGACAAACAAATTAACTCATCTGTGATTGAGTGTGATATCAACGATCATTATCCAACTTTATACTCCACACTCTTTTCAAACATCAGATAGCAACAAAGTCAGTTCTACTTATATACGGAGCACCAGAGTAAATGAACTAATTTGTGAAGAAACTTGGGAGGAAGTTATTAACGAAGAAGATCCTGATACGCTCTACAATAAACTGGTTTGCAAATTAGATGAAATTTATAAAAAGTCAACATACATGAAAACTACACATAACAAAAGACAAAATAGTCCTTGGATAACCCCATGCCTCATCGCCGAATGCAAAAAAAAAGAGACGAATTATATAGAAGATGGAAAAATAATAGAATGAACAGAAGCTACGAAATGGAATATAAAATCTTCCGAAATAAACTTAATAAAATTATAGCGGCTCAAAAGAACAACTTCTATAAGAACCAATTCGTTAAATTTAAGAACGATCCTAGAAAGACATGGGCATTAATAAATGAAATTGTAGGAAGAAATAAGGCAAATATTGACGAAACAATGTTAAAAAATTTCTCAACTCAAAACCAAATCGAAATCAAAGCACTGTGCAACGAATGTGCAGAATTTTTCTTAACCCAGACATCTCAAATTATTCATCACTGCAGCTATACTACATCGAATAATGAAAATGCTTTACTAAAAAACTCAATATTTGCTTATGCTACAAATATACAGGAGATACGCAAAATTATAAGCTCTCTCAGCGAAGATAAATCACCAGGAATTGATGGAATTAGAGCAGCTGATATGAGAAGACATATAGACATTTTTGCTCCCATACTATGTAAACTGATTAATTTGAGCTTGACACAGTCTAAAATTCCATTGATGTTAAAAACTGCATTGGTGAGACCAATCTATAAGAGTGGAGTTAAAAATCAACTAAGCAATTATAGACCGATTTCCATACTTCCAGTAGTAGAAAAGTGTCTAGAAGAGGTTATTTCAAAAAGGCTACAGAGTTTTATTGACAAAAACTCTCTTTTACATAAAAGCCAATATGGTTTTCAAAAAACAAAAATACAAGCAAACTGCTCGCTGAATTCACCAATTGTATCAACGAAAGTTTAAATAAAAGCCACCATATCCTTGTCCTGTTTATGGATTTCAGTAAAGCTTTCGATACTCTCAACCATTCTTACTTACTGAGAGCGCTTGGGCGAATAGGCATACGAGGTTTAATGGCTGATTGGCTAAGGGATTACCTGCACAACAGGCTGTTTTGTGTAAAAAATAAGAACGTTATGAGTGAGAAAAAGGGCGTTCAATATGGAGTTCCTCAGGGTTCAAAGCTAGGACCGATTTTATTCATCCTCTACACGAACGAGCTTATTCGCGTTTTTAAACGTAGTATTCCGTTTGCCTTTGCTGATGATACAGCGATTGTGGTCCGCCACAGGTCTTTGGATACAGCAACGGAAATATTACAAGATGAGTTTAATGCTGCAGTAAAATGGTGCCAAGACAACGGATTGGTGATCAACGCATCAAAAACCAAAATGATGCATATCCGAAACCCACAATTTAAATCCAGTCAGAGGAGAATATATATGACTAACAATGCATGTCCTAATGCAGCAAACAAGACTATTGAATTAGTAGAAAGCTACAAATATCTTGGAGTTATAATCGACTGCCATTTTTTGTGGGACAAACATATAGAAAAACTTAGAATGGATCTAAAAAAAGCTCTATATGCACTAGCCCATTTGCGTTACCATGCCTCAACACATGTTTTAAGACAAGTCTATTATGCCCTAGTGGAGTCTAAACTACGGTATGGTATACTTGCTTGGGGCAACGCCGCAAAAACGCACATAAATAAACTTCAAACTCTTCAAAACTCAGCACTGAAACAAATTAATCATGGATTTTTGAGTCACAACGAATGCAAGTTTAAAGTTCTTCAAGTAGATCAAATTTTCAAGATGTCGCTAATACTAGAGTACTCTGATGATAGCCGTTTTATTCGACCAGTGGCCCATGCGATAAGCACCAGACGACGTGCCCAAGGTATGCTACAGTTGCCCAGTCACTATAATACGTATGGCAGAAGACAACTTCAATACAGCGTCCCTTCAACAATCAACGAATTACCTCGAGAGTTATTAAACATTGAAAATTTGAAGACTAGAAAAAAAAATATTAAAAGTTTCCTTCTAAATTCAAATTAGTAATACATATGTATATCTAAAATCTATCACTTTAAAGCTTACTTAAAATTATTAATTTTTGTGAAACACAATCTTCTGCAGACAAGCCTATAGGCTTCGCAGGAACTTATTGAAAATTGTTAAGTCTTTTTGAAATCTGAATAAATTTTAAAATTAAAAAAAAATTAAATTGCTAGCTTGACTGATGGTAGTTTAATCACTAAGTGATTAGTTTAATCACTAAAAGACGACTTGTTGATGTAGACGGCACAGAGCTTCCCGATTCGAAGAGAGCCAGAGCAAAGCCAAATGAACAGGTTAAATTGCAAGCAATTCAATTGATTCTGCACTGGCATGAGTACTTGATGAGAGCATTTGGACCGGTCTTGAGGAACACAATTGATGATGTGGCAGATCTTACTTCCATTTTGTGGACTTCTCATTCGAAATTTAGGCAAGATTCAAACGGAGCCGGGTCAATGAGAAGTAAGATTACAGATGAGTTCATTTTCCGTCACAAAGAATCTTCACAAACTTGGGGAGTGCTCTCCAATGACTTAAAAGAGATTGCCTCCTTGTATGGGTTCAACTATGGTACTAGAGAGAATGATCGAGTAAGAACAGGAACTTTGGGCTCTCTTATCAGTATCATGGTGTCATTCAGACCTCGATGCAATGAAGTTCGCACTGGGACCAACAAAATAACATTGAACAAATCTCCTGGTGTTATCAATGACATTCCAATCGAACAATTTGGTTTGTGTTCCAGGCACGCTACGTTGATGTCAGGATGCACTTTTACACCAACATTGCAGTCCAGCATGAAGCAGTCGCTTGGGCCATTAACAATTGCAATAAACCTCGCTATGCAAACGGATAGGAATTACCAGCGTGCCTGGAAGCAGACATTTGTCAATACCTTTAAGCTGATCCCAGGAGTAAACGATATTGCAGAAATAATTGCAGGATCAAGGAGGCAAAACGATTCACTTTTGAATCTTTTGGGAGACATCGCTCTATGGGGAACCACAAGATCGTCGAATAAAGCAGCATTCCCAGTTGCTATGTTGTTAACTGTTCAAGCTGCTAATGTGGAATATAGGAAATTTTTCTCGGGAAAGGAGATTCCCAATACACCAATATTGGATAGAATGATGCAGGACAGCGTGAGAGATATAGACTTCTCAGGAATTGGAGCATTCCGGTTTTGGAATGAGTGCGCATCAAACAATTTTTCTATTAGAAGAGGAACTGGGAAGACTGACAGGACAGCAAAAGAGCTAGTCTTCCATGCCATATGGGGAACCCAGAAAGAGGATTTAGGGCTTCTCCGATGGATGACTAATCATGAGTTCCAAACTAGACGACAGATGGGAGACCAGTTCAAAGGAAAGGGGGCATCAGGAACAGTAGAACCTTTCACTTTGATCAAATTCCGAAGAATCTGTAAGTTGTCTAATGCTTCACAAACAAATTATTTGACGGGAGGGAAGGGTCAAATATCTCGAGCGCCTACTTTCTCTGGAAAATGTGTTCAAAGGGTGGACCTAGAGGGAGACTTATTCCTCATATAATAGTATTCTCAAACTTTTACAGGTTGTCAAGGCATGTTTTTTTATATTTAGCTGAACTTATTGTACAAGTACTTCCTGGGGAAATTACTTCTGCCTATTTTACACCTGCCTGTAGGGGCCAAAGGCCTTGTGTAAAATTGTTAAGTCTTTATGAAATCTGAATAAATTTTAAAATTAAAAAAAAATTAAATTGCTAGCTTGACTGATGGTAGTTTAATCACTAAGTGATTAGTTTAATCACTAAAAGACGACTTGTTGATGTAGACGGCACAGAGCTTCCCGATTCGAAGAGAGCCAGAGCAAAGCCAAATGAACAGGTTAAATTGCAAGCAATTCAATTGATTCTGCACTGGCATGAGTACTTGATGAGAGCATTTGGACCGGTCTTGAGGAACACAATTGATGATGTTGTAAGAAACACTCACATGAACTACTTATAAATAAAAGTATACTAATAGAGACATTTGCATATCTTGAGTCGGAAGCTAAATGTCAATAACGAAATAATTATACTCGTTAGAAAATTAAACTAAATGCATTTACTTTCAACTCAATCCTGAAGTAGTATCTGAACCAAGTCCAACTGTTATACGCACAGACATAACATGAATCTGAACAAACCTAAAAGTTTGCGCAAAAAGAATCATATTACGACACGAGTCTATTCCGTTTCGATTCCATTCAAGACCAAGTAGCTGCAGCTAACTTCGCTGAGCTTACGTTAGAACTTTTTTTGGCAAGCTTCGTTCTTTTCTTGTCTGGCCGTCATCGAAGCAACATTATCATATAGCATCAAGCAGGATACCCCCCCATTTTCTTTGGTAAGAATTTAGAAACTTTTTATTTCTCCTTAGTTGTGCTGAGTACCATAAAATAAGGTTAATTAAGTTAACAAAAATCATTCTCTGACTAGGTAGTCGTACCTTTCTATTTTTGTGGCATTAATTTTTACTTGAGTGAATTATAAGAAGCGATTTCTTAGGCATAAGAAAGAATCAGATCTCCTATTGCACAGGCGAATGTTCCAGACACATGGATTTTTGTTGTGATATA
Source organism: Eupeodes latifasciatus (assembly GCA_920104205.1). Lineage (NCBI taxonomy): Eukaryota > Metazoa > Arthropoda > Insecta > Diptera > Syrphidae > Eupeodes > Eupeodes latifasciatus. The sequence goes on from OV049925.1 coordinate 29,126,850, forward strand.
CGTATTAAAAGGTAATCATTTGTTTTTTTATTTCGTTTGCATGCAAACATTGAGAATTTTCTCTCGATTGCACGAAGAATCAAAGAAATATAAAAAAATTCACTACACACACATTATGTCGCAAAAATTTTACTATTCCCTTTCCATTCGCTATGTAGGTACGTCGTCGATAGGAAAGAAAAGAAAAAGACTAAAGCTACAATCAAGTTTCATGAAAAAATTTCAACAAAATAAAGCTTCAAGAATATCTAAACAACACTCAAGAGTATCACAAGAATATCCAGAAAATAAAAGCGAGGAAGATTCCAGAGATATAATCGTCTCAAGAATCATCCGTCCAAATTTAATTGTTACTTCTAGAATCATCCATTTCACTCCACTCATGTATTCGAGCTTACTTTTTGTGCAGCATGAATCAACTTACTTGCAAATATAATTCTGGTGGATACCCACAGACGATAAAGGTTTTTGTGGATTCATTCCTTAGTAAAAGTGGTAACATCTACGAGACACAGACACAAGACCGGCACGAGAGCGCTGTCGAACCTCGATCCTAGTGTCTACCTGAGTTCTATTTGGAGTGTGACTATTATTGTTATGTACATACTTACCGTATCTTCGTTCGAGGGAACTTTACTAAAACAACCCTCGGATCGAGACAACAAACATAATTTTTGGTATGAGTGCATGTATGAGGTATATACACGCTGGCTGGCACACTTCTTGTCGTCGAAAGAAGGCCGCGCACGCTCAAGTACACGATTCTGAGAATTTAATCATATTGGCTTGAGGACTTGCTACAGTCGTTCTGGCATAGTCCCAACCAAAATCCCGACATCGCAACGCACATAAGAAACTTATTTACGAGTTCATTGGTTAAACAGGAGAGGAGAAAAGTATTCTCATTGGGAAATGAAGCTGAAGTCAAAAACGATCTTTAAGCAAAGGAATCAACTCTCAGTGGAAATATTAAGTGTATATAAATAGTGTATGGTATTTTGATTTTAGTGTTCTTCTTTTGGTTTTGAAAGAGTTAGTGTTTGGCACACCAATTATTTATTTATTCAATTATATTAAATTAAAGTATAACAAATGTAAAAGTATTTATTATTTGTAATTCTTCATTAGTTTTGATTTATACAAAATGATTATTGTGAATTAACCAAAATTAATAGCCCAAAATGACACTTCTTGTCAAACAATTTTTCTATGTTTTTATAATTGATAAAATCATCTTTTAACCTTGGTAATATGAAAAAAGGTCAATTCATTCGTTCTCGAACTTTCAAGCGACACATATAATTTAATAAAGTATACAATTTATAACGATTAAGCAATGTAGTATAGAGCCGGCCCTGGTAAATGCCTTCATTAGAATTATTTTACAATGGCAACTCGATATCGCCTCTTGTGCTTACTTTGGTACATGTAAAGAGAGAAAAAACTTTAGTAACAAATAATCAAAAGGCCAAAAAAAAAAAAACAATTCCAAGGCCAAAACTAATTGTACAGTTTGTGCCCTGCAAGAACATTTGCATCATGTTCATATACTATGTATATGTTCTCGTTGTTCAAATTTATTGAGAGAGCAACAGTTATCCATTGATAACTGATCATAGTATTCTTGCTGTTTTATCTTCTTGGCCATCATTGTAAGAAGTCGATGACGGTCATTGATGACGGTTCGGTTCGCGATCGTGTGTAGGTTCGGGCGTGTGAATATTTTTTTTGTGTTTATTTAATTGATAGTGCGATATCAATTATAATATTAAATAATTGGTGTGCCAAACATTCTCCGCCCCGTGGTCCTTCGGGCCGGATATTATAAGGAAAGTAAATCTAGAGTAATTTTTTTTGAGTAATGTTAAAGTGGAAATATATTGAAAATCAATTATTATTATCTGGAAGAAGTGATTTCATCATCAGTTAATTGATTAGAGTAAAGATTTTGTTCTTTTGTTTCTCTTCTTTTTACATCGTGAAGAAAGTAATTTTAGTATAAAGTTATAAGATTCCGTAAGTGAACTGGTTTTAGGTTCATTAGTATGGTATTGTCTTTGAAAAACGCGTACAGAAAAAAAAAAGAGAAATAATTGGTGAAAATCATTAATATTATTTGAGTATAAAGAAAACCAGTATAGATTAGTAGGTAGAATAGGAAAAAAAGTAAATTTCATTGTGAACGAAGTTTATGTGAATTTTTCCACTCCACTGAATTAAACCGTCATCTATAAGAAGATTTATTCAAGAATAACAAAAATATCTGAAAACGAGTATACAAAATTTAGAAGTCAAACTAATAGTAACAACGTTTATGAACAATCAATGGTATTTTTGCAACTTTCAACAGCCTCACTTCAACAAAGATCATCTGTAGTACATGTGCACATATACGAAGGACAGATCGGTGAGTGATTTTTATATTTTTTGTTTACATTTTTTATATTTATATTATGTAATTATATTGACATTTTGAACATATTATTTTTGATCAATTCATTTTGGAGAAATGATATAAAAAGCAAGATATTTTCAAAAATAAACAGCAATTACGTAACAGAGAGTTCAAAACTCAAACAAACATATAAGGAGAATTTCCAGAACGTATATATTAAAAAAAGAAAAAGTAAAAGATATGTTAACATACAGTTAAAATGAGCTAATTAACTTTGGTTAATGTTTTGTGTTAGTGATTATTTGTTTTCTTTTATAAATAAATTACATTGCGAGACGTTACTATAAGAATTGCTTCTTATAGTTCGTCGACATTACGAATTTTAGTCTTGTGCGTGATTTTTACAATTTGAGTATAGATACAATTTTTAATATATATTCGGAGTGGAAGAATAGTATTATATTTTTCTTTAAGCAAATTTAAGTCGTATAGAGTTATCTAGTTCTTAAGAAACTTTTTTTATTGAGTTATTATTTTTGAAACACATATATTTTTTTTTCTTGAATAAAAATTTACGATTAGTGATATAAAAACAAAATGCAGTACAAAAAATGACTTTTAAGTAAATTGAAGATTAAGAGGGGATGACGAATTTGGAAGAATGATAGGTCGTAAGTTCTTTCAGCAGTGAAGATGTTATCGTGACATCCGTCGCACATATTGAGGGGATTCTTTTCAGAATGTTTATAGCCATAAAAGGATCATTTCAGGATGTGATAAAGACTGGATTTTTTTTTATCATATTACAGGGTGGGTAGAGAAGGCTAAAGAGTGACCACACATCTCAGTCACTCGATAAAGGGATCTCTGCAAATCAGGAGCAATTGGAGATCATAGGATCTCGACAGTAGGTACATCTGCCGAGATAGGGAGGGCAAAGTTGCGCTCTAAGAGACAGTCCATCTAGTTCTCTTTCCTATCGCGTGAGTCGAGGCTCGTAGATAAAAATAATGAATCAGATTGATGGGTACCGTCAATCGTCCAGCTTCAAACATTTAACGCTGTTGTCGACAGTAAGAAATCAAAAGGGATAAGATATTTAGGTATAGGGTTGCTTCTGGTTTTACGAAAATATTAAACATTTTTTTTTGTCTGTTACATCGTAGACGAATAGGGCCTGTAAACTAATGTAACACCGTTCCGCGTTCCGACCGCAAGAACCACTCCCCATCCGGCGAGCTAAGCAATCGTGCACCCAGCAGGTCCAGGTGGTTGTCGAACAGGAACAACTCTCCCATTCTGTGTAAGTACTGATAGGATTAGTTAAGATTTTGTTTTTAGCGAAGATTATCGTACCGAATAGGACAGAGCAAGCGAATCCTTAAGGGGAGAAAGAGTGAAAAATTGTTTCACCCTATCTTTCTTTTCGGATATAGTCGATGTCCGCGCTAAGTCGAGTTATGGTAGTTAGTTTGATGTTGGAAAATTTAGAAGTAGGACATCATTTAAGTTATCATAACTTCGGATATGGTTAACAAATCTTTTTTTGTTTTTTGTAACTCGACTAGTTGGTCGAAGGTTATAACGGAGTGTGATGATTTAGGATATGTACGACGTCGATACATATTCGATAAAGGTGAGTTAGAAGCAACTGTGTTGACTTTCAGGAAAAGCCAATCTCTTGTTACGAACTCACTTCTGTGATGAGGATTTAGATTTGAATTGGATAATGGGTGATTAATAATAGGTTGAGTCATTGATCAGATTCAGATTTTTGGTTTCTTAAATGGATTTCTAGGGATAAGGTTAGTTGTACGTTGGACAGAGTGCTTAAGTTTCCTGGATATTTGTTAGCCATTTATCAAAGATATCTCAATTTCAATCTCAAACTAAATTTTTTTTACGTTACAGAAGGGGGTCTGAAGTTTCGTGTCAGTCACCAACACCAATTCCAATTTCCCAATTTTCAATTCATATAAATTTGTACGTTACAATACAACCACAATAAACGCATTTAAAAACCGAAAAAATGATACACATAAATGACCTAAGAATAGAGATAGAATTTGAAGAACAAGTAAAAGAAGTAAGACATAATTTCGAACTCATTGAAGGCGTAGTGCTTAACGCACGCACGGGTGTTTTAACTCACGATATTCTCACGTTGGAAGAAATTCATGAATACAATTTAACGTTTGAAACTTTGGAACATTTAAAAATGCATTTGGCTATATACGACGAAAATAAATTGATAATAATTTCCATACCCCAATTTTCAAAAGAGTCTTATAATTGTTGAAAATTGTGTATTTACACTTATATACCAATGCACGGCACGCATGTGTATGAGTATATATTGATATGGAAACACTTGCTGTATTATATTATAAGTAGAATTAAGTTAGTCACGAATAAACTTTTGAAGTCTACACACGTTGGCCGTTTTGCTTTCTTTCTTTGGGTACCACATCCCACTCCGTAAACTGAAAATTCAACAATAATAAATATTACTTACAAGATTTTCCAATATAAAACAAAACAATCAAATTATTAACTAACGAAGTTTATAGACTAAGCAATAATCTATACTACCCAAGTGTAGAAACAAAAAAATGTAACTAAAATAAATGACGAATGTATTAATGAAATTATTTTGAAAAATGACCCGAATTCATGTAAAATTAAATTTTTAAACGAAACAGTTGTAAAAGAATTAGGAGAATATTTAATCCTAAAAAATGTAAAACAAATAAATCTAACCCAAAATTGTAATAACAATAATTACAGCTTAAAAGGTAATTATCTTATATGTCAAAGAATGTAAAATATATTTAGACAATAAGTCTTTTAATAGGAGAGAATACAAAGGAGACTTAATAGTCCCTACACTAAATGATAAAGATATTGAAATTATAGATTATAAACCAATTGAAAATATAAAAATTTTAAAATACATATATAGAAGTATCTCCTTAACAATTAACATTTAGTATTACGACTCTAATTATTGTAACTACAATAATATAATATATATATGTATTTAAAAAATAAGAACAAAAGATCAAATAATTCAATAGCGGTGAATCTACCATCGGTCGTAGAAGGACGATTCAAGGAGGGGAGGAGTTATGTATGTACTATATACTACCCAAACGCAAAATAGTTGGCCTACTCATCAATTAACACATTAGAATAGAATCTGTAACTAATTTTTCGAGCCCAAGCTGTTTCATTAATTTTTTTTTTTTTTTTTTTGACCATGTAATAATATTCATTTATTAATTTAATAAGACCCAACAGAATTTAACCTTAAATAGAGCATAGCTCCAGTTTGCCTCCTTTTCAAACAAAGATGAGAGCATAATACTTGGACTTTCTCTCTTTTGAATGCAAAATAGTTGGACTATGGCTATTTAAGAGAGTTGTACTTAACCGTTATTAAAACAATGACATGCAATTGATTTGTTATCTATTAATCTCTTGTTTGATGCAAGGCAGTAACAGTTTAGAGTCAACCATGGCGCGTGGTGTTGCTTTATCAAGCGATCTGAGGCAATCAATCGTTCGTTGATGCCTTCAAAACGGGACTATCAAGCTATAAAATAGCAACAAATTTGAATTTACCTCGTTCATCGGTTCGGAACATTTTACCAAAATTCAAAAATAGTGGAAATTTTGAAATTGGTAAAAAAAAACTGGACGCCCACCGATTACAACGCCTCGAGATTGTCGGGTTTTAAAAAAATATAATTAAAGAAAATCGACGCCAAACTGCCGCTGCAATAACTGTGGAATGGAGGGAAAGAATCCAAAAAAGTGTTTCGGTCGACACTTGTAAGCGGGCAATGAATAAATTTGGATACAAGTTTTATAAGGTTTGTTTAAGTTTAATTTAAATTAGAGCTGCATAATAAGTGAAAACCATAGGCCAAAGAAAAGCCTCTGTTAACACCTAAACAGAAGAAAAGGCGACTCGAATGGGCGAAACAACGCAGAAACTGGACTTTAAGCCAATGGCGGTCGGTTATTTCGAGTGATGAGTCCTGATTTGAAGTTTGTGTGGGCGTTGAAGGAAAATGAGTGATAAGAACCGCCAAAGAAGCTTTTCACAAGGACTGCCTCAAGAAAACTGTCAAGTTTCCAGGGTCTTTGATGATATGGGGGTGCATGTCTGGACGGGGTTTGGGCAATTTACATTTTGTGAATGCAGTGAAGTACCGAGATATTCTGGAAAATGAACTTATCCCATCAATACCACGTCTTCAATCAACTAACGGTGACTTCATTTTTCAACAAGATGGTGCTTCTTGCCATACGGCTAGGTCTACAATAACGTGGTTATCTGCTGAAGCAATTCCTTTATTGGAATGGCTTTCCAGCAGCCCACAATGCCACGACGCGTAGAAGCCGTTATCAAGGACAAAGGTGACGTAACACCATGGTAAAATTAAAAAAAAACTCGTAGGCCAACTATTCTGCGTAAAAAAAAGTGTATCAATACATACTTTGTTATTGCTTATTGTTATATAACTGAATTAAATTTGTTTTTATTGCTTTTTATATTCAAAATTAATACATTTTTATAAACATACAAAATTATGAGTATTTTTTCGATGGAATTTAAGAATCAGCAGATGTTTGATTTGTATCATAGGTAGTCCAACTATTTTGCGTTTGGGTAGTATAACAAAAGCCTCTCATCGCAACAAATCCCAGATAAGGATGCAGACGAAGATCTAAACATGCAAACAAAGGATGATATTATATTCAACCATCCATAGACCACCCAGATGGCAGCGACGCCATCCATCGAGTGAATAAGATAACAACCTTATATAAGTTAAGTGATCGTACTGTATCAGTTTAGTTTTCAAATTATAACGAATAAGTCGTCTTAAAATAAAGATTTTTTTAAAAAAATCAAAAATCAAATACAATAATTTAATTAGCGTAGTATTAACGACTTGTAAATTTTCTAGTTGCAGAATTTGAACTTGATCTTGGCCTTAGCCCAAGTTTATTCAGTAGTTTGCTTACAAGCAGTTCTCATCCTCAAACTCCTACCAGCACAACCAAAGAATTATACAATTCCATTTCATTTTATAGAAGTAAAACTGATTTGAGTGTAGTAGCAGATTCAAATATAAGCATATTGGTTAAATCGACATTCAGTTCTGTGGAGGTATTGATGCATTTTAAAGTAAAATACAAATTTAAATTATAATAAATATTTATTAACTACAGAGTTTCAAAGCAAAAACTGATTTGGACTTAACAATTATCCTCGCGAAGTTTAAAAATTCTATAAATTTTGATAACCATTATAGCATTACGATTTCAAAATTGGTTGTTAAACAAATTTTGCAAGTGTATTGTATTAGATGGTACCTATATATAATTATATTTCATTTATCAACTTTTTAATTTACTAAATTTGTTAGAGCCATATTATTGACTTATTTCAAAACTACTTTTCGGTATCTTAAACTCAAAATATTCAAACTAGAATACTTAACAGAGACTACATAGTAATCACTTAACAGAGACTACATTTTATTTGTTTTTTGTTTTCAAATTAATTAGTAAAATGGCTAATGTCGGCTGTGAGCCGCATCAATCGGGAAACGCTGGGAAAACAGTTCAAACTTTTGTAAGTTAATCTGTGTGATAGATATGTTCTTTGTGAGATTTCCAAATCACGAGTACGCATCCATCAGATTTGGAACACAAGCATCTCGCCATAAGGATTGTGCCGCTCTAGCTATCTTTCTAAAAAAAAACCATGCACAACTAGGATTTACAAGACCTGCAGGCTTGCTAAAGTGGCTATTTACGGGAGATCTGGAAGAAGACACTGAGGAGTATGGTAAAAACAACTCATACTTTCCATACCAAGTAGATTTAGGTCTCGTTATAAAATCAGCATACTCGACTGTGGCATGTCCCAGTATATAATTTCTCTGCAGCTGTGTCTTAGCTATTAATAATGATGTAAGAGGGCTAAATGCAAGGTTCACGCTACAAAAGAATGTCAACAATGTTTTGTGCAATGCAAAACTAATTGCCTTTGCGTTCACAACGACATCAGATCTGGAAATTCGATTTACCGATTAAGCTCAACCCGCCCAAATAGATCAACCCAATGAGGATGATCTAGAGATCAATGTTTTAGAGAAGCCAACAACCAAGAACCCAAGTGACTGGTTGGTATATTACACTACCAATGAGGGTGCACGCAACACAGTTGATGCATTCGTAAGAGCCAGACTCAATCAGGGTCAAACTTTACGACCGAATTCAGTAGGCTTGTACATTCGAAACACGACTCCTGAAATCTAGATTAATCTGAAGATTAAGTAGTTCCGATTTGAAAAAAAAAAAAACATTAATTATCAAAAAATCTTGAAACGAGTCAAAAATATGGCTGTAAGAAAATATGTTTTATTTATACACCATTTAACTTAAAAAATTTCGTATTTCTATAGAAATTATTCCTTTCTATTGTGAGCTTAAAGTGATTAGACGTGTTTTTCAAGCGATCCTAATATTAGTGTTTTTTTTTCTCTGATTAGAATTTAAATTTTCCTAACTATCTCATACATAACACTATCAATATGAATGTGTGTGTTCAATGTAGAGAAAAACTTCCATACACGCAAAAACATTTCCCTTAACCGAGTAAGATTTTTGCTCGGTTAAAAAAAAATCGGTTAAAAATAACTGAGTCTTGTGAAAAAATAAACAAGAAGTTTTTGCTAAAAACAGCTAAGTCAGATCGGTTAAATAAACATAGTTAAAAATAACCAATTACATGGGAAATATCTACCAAGCAGATCGGCAAAAAATAACACATTTACTTAGTATTTTAACTTTGTTAAATTTAAATAAGTTACTTGATTGCAAAGAACCAAGTAACTTGTGTGTTTTCAACTAAGTAATAGGTTATTAATAACCGATTCACTCATGAAAACTTAAACAACTGAGAAACTGTTAATATCTCACAAGCATCTTTGTAAATAACACACGACCACGGTTGTTTAAATACAGCAGATCACTTGGTTGATTTTACCCGATTTGCTTGGGTAAATTTATATATACCCCTTCCATATGAAATCTCACAAGTACTCTGTAGAATTCTCACAAGTATGTTTGTTGATAACAGTCAACTAAAGTCATTTAAAAACAGCAAATCACTTGGTTAAACATAACCGACTTACTCGTCAAAATATAAACGAGTTCATATAAGATCAATTTTCACAAGTGCTCTGTTAATAACAAATAACTACGATCGTTTAAATACAGCAGATACTTGGTAGTTTTTAATCAATTTACTCGGGAAAATTTTGACATGTGAATTGGGTTGAAATCTCACAAGTACTCTGTAGAATTCTCACAAGTATGTTTGTTGAAAACAGTCAACTAAAGTCATTTAAAAACAGCAAATCACTTGGTTAAACATAACCGACTTACTCGTCAAAATATAAACGAGTTCATATAAGATCAATTTTCACAAGTGCTCTGTTAATAACAAATAACTACGATCGTTTAAATACAGCAGATCACTTGGTAGTTTTTAATCAATTTACTCGGGAAAATTTTGACATGTGAATTGGGTTGAAATCTCACAAGTACTCTGTAGAATTCTCACAAGTATGTTTGTTGATAACAGTCAACTAAAGTCATTTAAAAACAGCAAATCACTTGGTTAAACATAACCGACTTACTCGTCAAAATATAAACGAGTTCATATAAGATCAATTTTCACAAGTGCTCTGTTAATAACAAATAACTACGATCGTTTAAATACAGCAGATCACTTGGTAGTTTTTAATCAATTTACTCGGGAAAATTTTGACATGTGAATTGGGTTGAAATCTCACAAGTACTCTGTAGAATTCTCACAAGTATGTTTGTTGATAACAGTCAACTAAAGTCATTTAAAAACAGCAAATCACTTGGTTAAACATAACCGACTTACTCGTCAAAATATAAATGAGTTCATATAAGATCAATTTTCACAAGTGCTCTGTTAATAACAAATAACTACGATCGTTTAAATACAGCAGATCACTTGGTAGTTTTTAATCAATTTACTCGGGAAAATTTTGACATGTGAATTGGGTTGAAATCTCACAAGTACTCTGTAGAATTCTCACAAGTATGTTTGTTGAAAACAGTCAACTTAAGTCATTTAAAAACAGCAAATCACTTGGTTAAACATAACCGACTTACTCGTCAAAATATAAACGAGTTCATATAAGATCAATTTTCACAAGTGCTCTGTTAATAACAAATAACTACGATCGTTTAAATACAGCAGATCACTTGGTAGTTTTTAATCAATTTACTCGGGAAAATTTTGACATGTGAATTGGGTTGAAATCTCACAAGTACTCTGTAGAATTCTCACAAGTATGTTTGTTGATAACAGTCAACTAAAGTCATTTAAAAACAGCAAATCACTTGGTTAAACATAACCGACTTACTCGTCAAAATATAAACGAGTTCATATAAGATCAATTTTCACAAGTGCTCTGTTAATAACAAATAACTACGATCGTTTAAATACAGCAGATCACTTGGTAGTTTTTAATCAATTTACTCGGGAAAATTTTGACATGTGAATTGGGTTGAAATCTCACAAGTACTCTGTAGAATTCTCACAAGTATGTTTGTTGATAACAGTCAACTAAAGTCATTTAAAAACAGCAAATCACTTGGTTAAACATAACCGACTTACTCGTCAAAATATAAACGAGTTCATATAAGATCAATTTTCACAAGTGCTCTGTTAATAACAAATAACTACGATCGTTTAAATACAGCAGATCACTTGGTAGTTTTTAACCGATTTACTCGGGAAAATTTAGATAATCTCATTTTGTTGATTTTTCATAAAGAAAACCAAAATTTCATGTTATTTAAGCTTGAAATCAACGTTTTCTTACAATTTTTAAATACTTTCTCAGAATTTTCTTCTTATTTAAGCTTGAAATCAATGTTTTTTTGACAATTTTTCATTAAAAACTGCAAAGTCAAAATCTAAAGACAATCTCTTATTTCAACAAAAATTCATTCGCTTTTTACCTTGAAAGCACATTTTGTTGATTTTTCATAAAGCAAAATCATTTTTTCCACATTTTCGATTTTTGTATAAATCATGAAGACTGAAAGCATTTTATCAACTTAGCACATATTAGCAACCAACATGGTTAATTTTAGCAACACAACCTGTTGTTTTAGTAGCGTCGAAATATTTAACTGTAAATCTATGTATATCAAGCACAAGCACGACAAATATATATTTTTCGTGTTTGTGTAACTTAGCATATAATAGCCGTCTACTTGGTTAATTTTAGCAACACACTCTGTTAAATTCAGCCGGAGTCGCACTAATACAGATACACATTTAACTAGAAGCATTCAAATCAGTGTTACCACTGAAAATTTGAAATATATAATGTTTTTATAAATATAATCTACTTGAAGAGAACCACTATATGAAAGGAATATAAGATTATTTTGTTTATTAATTATCCATAACCTACTCAAATATGACAAGAACACAAACCTATTTTTAAATACTAATAATAAAAATCATAAAATTTTATAGTTTGGTATTGATAATAGTGAAACATGAAAGTGGTTAAATTTATAGTTTCCATTTTCTAATGTACTTGAAATTATTTTATTTCAGCCCAATTAGCACATTTTCATGAAAATCAAATTCCCCAATGAAAATATTATGTGGCAATACTTTTTTGTCATTCACATTCCATTAAAATGTTCAGCGTCACACACACAACCACAAATTACAATACCCAATGCCTAATGCTAAGCTAATACCCGCTAATACCATCTGCCTCTGCAAATCTCAGTCAGTCGTCAGTTCTTCTTCAGTCAGTACAGTCACTAGTCAGTAGTTGTGTAAGTCGTTAGTTTTCAGTTTTCATCGTCGTCGTTCAAGTTTAAGTAGCCGCGATTATTAAATGGTGTACATATTATTATTAAATACATACATTAATGGAGTACTAATTCCAGGTAAGTAAGTTTGAATCAATAATAGTTTTAATTATGTACCTGAATTTTGCATTTTTTATTTGAATTCTACAAAATATGTGTGTACATATATATATGCCTACCTCAAGATTATGTTTCTTTGCTGGGTCGTCTTGGTTATTCTGTGCAATGTCGAATAAAAAGTAAAAATATAGTATCGCGTCTGTCTGTAAAAAATTAAAATTAAAAAGTGATACAAATTGCCGCTTTCTATGCTAATTTTTACTGCATTTCTAAAATAATGACGACTCGGCAAAGAAACACAATCTTGAGGTAGGCATAAATATATACATGCATATTCTTGATATGTATATAGTACATACAGAATTTTTGAGGTTATTGCGTTTCCGATTTTTAAATACTAATAATAAATATCATAAAATTTTATATGTTGGTATTGATATAGTGAAACATGAAAGTGGTTTAATTTATAGTTTCCATTTTCTAATGTACTTAAAATTATTTTATTTCATCCCAATTAGCAAATTTTCATGAAAATCAAATTCGCCAATGAAAATTCAATTCCATTATAATGATCAGCGTCACACACTCAACCACAAATTACAATACTCAATGCCTAAATACCATCTGCCTCTGCAAATCTCAGTCAGTCGGAGTCGTCATTTATTCCTCAGTCAGTAGAGTTCACCTGTGTAAGTCGTTAATTTTCATCGTCGTCGTCGTTGGAGTTTTTTCAGTCAGTACAGTAGCCGTATTTTAAATAGTGTACATATCACATTAATGGAGTACTAATTCCAGATAAGTAAGTTTGAATCAATAATAGTTTTAATTATGTACCTGAATTTTGCATTTTTTATTTGAATTCTACAAAATATGTGTGTACATATATATATGCCTACCTCAAGATTATGTTTCTTTGCTGGGTCGTCTTGGTTATTCTGTGCAATGTCGAATAAAAAGTAAAAATATAGTATAAGTAATGCATTGCGTTGCCACATTTGCGAGTGGTGCAATCTCATTATATTTGATACAAATTCAAATGAATTTAACCTTCTGCAACTAACGTGACGCCTGGCAGACACCAAAAAATAAAAAACTTGTGTATCTCCCCTATTTATTTTTTGTTAATTCTTTCATTCTCAATACCTTCTCCTACTATGATCATGCGTGCGTTAGTCCTGTGTGAGCGGTCCTAGTGTGCGCGTGTCTCGTTGTTCAAGGGAAAGTGTCTGGTAGGCAACCACATCAGTGTTAAGGTAGGTGTCTGTTAGGCCACCACCTCAGTGTAATAGTTATATGTTCATAGTGTCTCCTAAGTAACACGTCAGTGAAATGGTTTTCATTACTTCAACTTGTTTATTTCTTAGATGGATCATAGGCCTAAAAGAACGTCGGCTGGAACATTTGTTAGTTACGACGAGCAAATAGAACAATGGTTAGATGAAGAAAGTGAACACGAGTTCAGTGATTGCGACAATGAAGATGAGGACCCGAGTTTTGAGCCAGAAAATGAAGTCTTTGAAGCTGACGAAATTTCAGAAGGAGAAGCACACGACGAAGTTTCAGATATCGAAGAACATGAAGAACCAAGTGAAGATGTTAGAAATTCTACCACCAATAAACAGTTGCATCAAGAATTTTATATAGGTAAGAACGGGTTTAAATGGAATAAAAAAGAGTGCCTTGGGGCATCTAGAACAGCAGCCCACAATATTATAAGATTACCTGGTCGTTTGCACACACTTAACTTCGAAGGCTATTTTGAACGTTGGTCTAAGATTTTTGACAATACAATGTTGGAATGTTTGGTGACACATACAAACCAAAAACTACAAAATTATAGAATGAAATTCAAACAAAGCGCTAAGACAGATCTAATGGACACGGATGTAACTGAAATAAAAGCCTTTATCGGTTTAATGTACTACTCGTCCGTTTTTAAGTGCAATCACTCCGATCTGAGCATGATATTTGCTACAGATGGCACTGGCCATGAAATATTTCGGTGCGTTATGTCAAAATGGCGTTTTTCTGTTGCTGCCATTTAGAGGTCGTTGTAAGTTTATCATTTACATGCCACAGAAGCCAGCAAAATATGGCATCAAGATAATGCTATTGGTAGATGCTCGTACATTCTACATTTATAATGCCTACATCTACCATGGTAAAGACTCGGATGGTATAGGGTTGAGTGAACAAGATAGAAAAATGGCAATACCTAGTCAGTCTGTTTTGAGACTAGCGAAAGTTGTGGAAAAATCAAATCGGAACATTACAGCAGACAATTGGTTTAGTTCGATTCCACTGATGGAAACTTTGCTCAAAAGAGGACTTACTTACTTAGGTACGCTGAAAAAAAAATAAAACGGAGATACCACCATGCTTCTTGCCGGACAAGAAAAGAGATTTAGAGAGTTCAGTGTATGGGTTCACAAAAGACTTCACATTGTTATCATATGTTCCGAATAAAGCAGCATTCCCAGTTGCTATGTTGTTAACTGTTCAAGCTGCTAATGTGGAATATAGGAAATTTTTCTCGGGAAAGGAGATTCCCAATACACCAATATTATATAACAACAAATACTACACACAAAACGAAGGACTCGCAATGGGATCCCCATTAAGCGGACTAATGGCAGACATATATCTCAACCACTATGAAAACAAATATATATTATCGGAGTTGAACCCCCAACATAATAAAATCGTATATTATGCTAGGTACGTGGACGACACCCTAATAATCTTCGACGGCACAAAAAGACAAATCGACATCTTGCAGAATTATATAAATAAAATAAAAAATAAAATAAAATTCACAACAGAAATAGAAAATAATAACTCAATAAACTTTTTAGATATAAACATAACTAAACACAATAACAAACTTAAATATAAAATATACAGAAAGCCTACAACTACAGATATCACCATTCACAAAGATTCGCACCATCCTTATTCCCAGAAAATGTCAGCTTTCAACGCCCTAATAAACCGCCTCTTCAATGTACCCATGGACCGACAAGATTATGATAATGAAATCAATATAATCAAACAAATTGCAAAAACAATAGACAAATTAATTCATTAAAAGAAAGAGAAAAACAAAAACAATACAAATAAGAATAACAATAACAATAACCCAGATAAAAAATACATCTCAATTAATTACACTAACATACTCCCACATATACTCCACAACGAACTTAACAAACTTAACATAAAAGTATCATTCAAAACAAACAATAACATAGCCAAAATATTAAAACAAAAAACTATCAAAGATATAAAAAACTGTTCAGGTGTCTATAAAATCAAATGTGACAACTGTGAAAAATTTTACATCGGACAAACAGGCAGAACATTCAAAGACAGATTCTCTGAACATTTACCCAAAAGAAACACAAAGTCAAATTTCGCTCTTCATTTAATGGACAATAACCATAAATATACTGACTTCGAATCTAACTTAATACCTTTGCATTTCTGCAAGAAAGGGAGAAATCTTGACGCGCTGGAGTAATTTGAGATTTATATGGCAAGTAAAACAGAACGAGACAATATTTTAAACGACAAATTAACAATTAAAGGAAACATAATATATGACACAGCTATAAATTATAAAAACAAAAACAATAGATAAAAAGAGACAAACACATATAACTACCAATTAATACACAAAGTCATAACAACAATTTAAAATTAAAATAAACAATAGACGAGACAACAGGATTACATAATGAATGGCAATCAGTTCCCCCTTCTACGCCCGATGATGGACATATAGTCCGAAACGCGTCGCGTTACATATTTATATAAAAACAAATAATAAACTAATATTGTGATATTAAAAGTTAACAAAGTAAAATAAATAAATAAAAAATACAAAATTATCAAATAACATTTGTTCGTTTTTGTTTTTTATTGTTATTTAATTATTATTAAACAACACAATATGGAGATTAATCCACTAATTTACACCAATATTGGATAGAATGATGCAGGACAGCGTGAGAGATATAGACTTCTCAGGAGTTGGAGCATTCCGGTTTTGGAATGAGTGCGCATCAAACTATTTTTCTATTAGAAGAGGAACTGGGATGACTGACAGGACAGCAAAAGAGCTAGTCTTCCATGCCATGAAAGAGGATTTAGGGCTTCTCCGATGGATGACTAATCATGAGTTCCAAACTAGACGACAGATGGGAGACCAGTTCAAAGGAAAGGGGGCATCAGGAACAGTAGAACCTTTTTACCTATTTTACACCTGCCTGTAGGGGCCAAAGGCCTTGTGTAAAACTTTATGATGCTTACACTTATTTTAGAAAAAAAAAAAACTTTCTGAATCTAAACTGATAAAAAGGTCGAGAAATCGACGAAACTCCGAACCCACTATATCTGCGGTACCAGAAGAATTTATTGGTAAACATTAAGACCGTTCTACTAAAACAATGTACTTGACAATTTTTTTCTTTTATTAGAAGAATCAAACTTTGACTTAGAAGCTCTTGAATGGTTGAAAACCGAAATAGAGCCCTGGAGTGATATTGAAAGTAATTGGAAACAAACACACTATCTTCGACAGAAACTACTTAAAGCGTCGAGTACTATTTTGGGTTACCTGCATAACTTCCCGATATTTGTTGCAAATTCAAAAGAATCGATTAAACTGGTAAATAAAATACTTTTTTTTTAAGTAGGTACATAGTTAATTAAATATGTAGGTTATAACCGCAGAAAAAACAAATAGAATTTTTTTAACTCATTTTTATTTGTAAAAAAGAAATAGAATCAAATTCATATTCCACTATTGAAAATTCATTTGATGCCATTTCCTGTTGTTGTCATTAAGATAAATCATAAAGAGGAATAAAATGCCGACAAAGTGTTTATCACCAAAAATAAGGAATTAATAGATAAAACTAAGACAAAGAGTTTGTCGCGAAACACACTGGCTATCTGCGATAGCTTAGTTAGTTCTTAAGATACTCTCGTTCAATAATAAAGGCATAAAGAGCTCCGCTCTTTAATTAAACTTTAAGAAAAAATCTTTTATTGAATTTAATTTAAAATTTATATGTATATATAAGTTAAGGAGATGCCTTCACCACACAACAAAAATAAAATGATTCAGACAAACCATATCATGTTGCACACGCAAACGGAAACAACATACGATAAACATAATCCAGACGGCACCAATGAACTTCGTTTATCAACTAACCAAAAGCTCACGTAATCAATAAAAGTCACGTACGACTTCTTTGTTCAACGAGTATAAAAACCCAAACCACACCAGAACGCCACCGCTGTTCTTATCCGAAATTCTGAATTGAAAGTGCTACTCCGACAACACCATTTATAAGAATAAATTAAGAACAAGTCAAAAAAAAAAGATTTTGTAAAGCTTTGAATAAGATTTTGTTTGAAATTAATAAAGATTTTTTTTAAATAAAATCGAGTAGAAATATTTAATTTATATATATATAAGTTATATCCCCCAGAATATTATAATAAACAAAGGCACAATGAATTATAGGAATAATATCACACTGAAGGCATTTCCTGCTGTAGTTTACTTAAGTTAATGAAATAAGATAGGGACTATGATCAAAGTCCAAAACAACAAGATAAAAGTCCATTAGTGGCGTGATCAATAAAGCTGATCAAAAAGAGTATAAATACTGGTCGTCTGCGACGTTCCAATTTAGACTTTATTTTATTGCGAAAGAATCAACATTAATAAAGATAACCTCAAGAATCTAGAGCTCCGCTCTTTTATTCTTTTTAAAAAGTGTTTTATTATAATTACATATTAAATTTATATATAGTTTAATATAGATGCGAAAATTTTGCTGCCTCAAGCCCAAAACTTTTCAGATTGCTGGTTGGCATATTATCCAAAAATCTTAAGATATGGTGAGAAATACCATACAAGAGAATCTGACAACCACGAAATAAATCTAGAAAAGAATAATACAGGGGCAGCCAAGAATTGTGGTTTTAGGAGATCCCACCAAAAAGCTTACTGCCTACATTACACTTCTGGATAAGAAATATTACTTTGATGATCCATTGGAAGCTTTTGAAACATGTTTTTTCTGTTTTACGTTCTTGACCTCAACTACCCAGCAGAAAGTACGATGGTTTGGACGTTTACTCAAATTTGTTTATTTGGAATTAAAGTGGAACAAAAATTCAAGAAAGCTGTCAACATTGCCACAATCGAAACAATCCACAAAGATCTCTCTAAAATGTAAGTTATTGTCTTGAACAAATATTTTTATATATTTTTGTTTTTATAAGTTTTGACACACAGTTCATTGTTTGCCACATAACCTTCTTTGTTCATTTTTGAGAAATTTTTTGATTATCTTTGGTTACCACATATCTTTCCTTGATTAATTTGAGATTTGACTGTACAAGTGTTTTGAACTTTATTCGCACGTGGTCTTTACTTATCACATTATCTTTTTTCAATAAATTTTGACTATAAGTGTTTATTAGAATATTAACAACATAGCCGCAATCGAAACAATTTACAACGATTTGTGTTAAATTTAAGTTTGTATTTTGTTTTTTTTTTTTGCACAAAAAAAATCTTATTAAATATACTTTCGATAAATTTTGACTATACCAGCTGTGACTACACAATTCTTCTGTGTATTATTCTTTATTTTCTTTTGGCAGTTTTTTTACTATCTGTCGTTATCACATATATTTTCCTGATTAAATTAAATGATAACCTTTTGTCCGATGATAAAAATTTATTTTTGGATTTTATGCAACCAGTAGAAACTGTCAATTCTTCCCATGAGAAAGTTAACAAGGAATTATTGGATTACAAAAATGTTAAAGTCATTTATTACGATGGTTGTGAGGTTTTGCAGTGGTCGAATTTACACAAAATTGATTTTCCGCTATTGTATAAAGTCAGTTGCAAAATTTTAGCTACACCGGCAAGTTGTGCAGCCTCCGAAAGAATATTTTCTTCAGCCCGAACATTAATCTTTGAAAAAAAGAAGTTTAATTGGATCCGACCCAACTTTAATCAACCAAATAATGTTCTTACACTCAAATCTAAGAAAAGTTGACATTTGTATACGAATGAATAATGTAATTATTTTAAGATCAATATTTAGTAAGTTAATTTTTAGCCGTTACCCATCAGGAACACATCAGTTCCTAAATAAAGCCGTATAAGATTAAAATAAAAGAATTGTTTTATTTCTTTTAAAAAACATCTCCCGGCAACCTAGGTAATTAATTTACACACTACTCAGTGTACTCAGTGTACACAGTGTGCTTAGTGAGGTTTACACTGGTTTTCTGAATACCTATATTTGAAATACCCGTTCTTATAATGAACACTACTCGGAGTGCTTGTTTTGAAATGAGTGAACTATTTATATGACATCAATTAAAGAATTGATTCATTCATTCTATTTTCAAGCATACTGTACAGTACACAAGTTTGTTTTGAAATAAATCGAATGTCTTGAAACATTCATTGCAGACCTCTATTCCTTAAGCCGGCTAACCCCTATCGTTCAAGCACTATCCCAACCTTCGGGTGAAGCGAAATCAAAAGGACGAAAACAATACAGTTGCAAATGTAGACATGTCAAACAAAATATAAGAAACCACTAGTAATCCTGTCACAAGGTATTGAACTTTTTATTTTCTCTTTCTTGTTAACTTAACTTATATGATGAGTTATTTTAAATTGCAAGTTAAAAACTAAATGAAAATACTAAAACTAAATGTAAGACGGAGACAGAACCTAAACAAACATATGTACGAAATCTCTTTCAAAACCTTGAAAATATTGGAGAAAACAAAATCCCAGTTGGAGAGATATGTTATGAATGTGTATCGAACGCGAGCGTACGAGTTTCAACGCCACTACAGCCAGCAACCGCCAGCTAAACCTACACTTCAACATTATATATTCTTATTATGTATTATACGAAAGAGCATACAAAAGAACATGCATTCTTTGTTCTTAGATAAAATATTTTTAGTCTTCATTCAGCTCTGTAAATGGCCAGTTGACAAGTAGAAAAGTGTTCACGCTAGTGTTTAAATAAATTGTTTTTTTTTTGCTAATGCTTTTTCCCAAACAAAATTGTTTTAGTTTTCTTTATTTAAAAATTGTAGGAAACACTCATATGACCTATCTATAAAATAAAAAACACAAAGTAGAGTCATTTGCCAATTCAGAGTCGGAAGCTAAATGCCAATCAGTTAAACTCATTAGAAAACGAAACTAGTTGCATTACTTTCAACTCAAACCTGAAATAAAAACTAGACTAGATTCAACTTTTATACGAACAGGCTCAACAAGAAACTGAACAAACCTAAAAGTTTACGCAAAACGAACTATATTACGAAATAAGTCTGTTCCGTTTCAATTCCATTTAAATACAAGTAGCTGCAGCTATCTTCGCTGAGCTTTCGTTCGAACATTCTTGGCAAACTTCGTTCTTTTTTTGTCTGGCCGTCATCAGAACAACATAACCGAAAACCCCCATTTTTCTTTGGTAAGAATTAAAAAAAACTTTTTTTTTTCAGTGGATAAGAATAAAATAAGGTTAATTAAATTAACAAAATAATTTTTGGCTAGGTAGTCGTATCTTTTTGTGGTAAGGCGTTTTACTTGGGTGAATTTAAGGAAACAAATTCTTAGGCATAAGAAAAAAGATCTCCAATTTCGCAAGCGAAAGTTCCAGACACACATGGATTTTTTTTGTGATATCCGTATAAGAAGGTAATCATTTTTATTTTTGGTTTGCATGCAATATTGGGGAATCTTCTCTCGATTGCACATATAATAAAACGAAAGAAGCAACATAAATAGAAATTCATGCACACATTATGTCACAAAAACTTTACTATTTCCTTTCCATTCACTACGTAGGTACGGCGATAGGAAAGAAAAGAAAAATCAAAACTACAATCAAGTTTCAAGAAAACTTGCATAAATAAAGCGTCAAGAATACCCAAGCAACACCGAAGAATATCACAAGATAATCCAGAAAACAAAAAAACGAGGAAGATTCCAGAGACACACACGACTCGAGAATCCTCCGCACGAATTTAACTGTTATTCCTAAAACCATCCATTCACTCCATTCATGTGCCCGCATTTACTTTTGGTGTAGCATGAATCGACTTACTTACAAATATAATTCTGGTGGATACATACCGACGATAAGTGTTTTTGTGGATTCATTCTTTGGTAGAAAGGAAGACATCAACGAGACACAGGCACAAGACCGACACGAGAACGCTGTCGAACCTCGATCATAGTGTCTACCTGAGTTCTATCCGGAGTGTGACTTTTTATGTACATACTTACCGTATCTTCGTTCGAGGGAATTTCGCTAAAACCACCCTTGAATCGATGCAGCAAACCGAATTTTCTTCTTTTTGAGTGCGTGTATAAGGTATATACATACTGGCAGGCGCATTTCTTGTCGTCGTAAGAAAACAGCGCACGCTCAAGTATACGATTCTGAGAATATAATCATAGTGGATTGTACACAAGCTACAGTCGTTCTGGCTAAGTCTCAACCAAAATCACATCGTCATAACGTACGAAAGGAACATATTTCTGAGTTCGTTAGTTAAAAAGGTGATGAGAAGGGTATTCTCACGATGGAATACCCTTCTCATCACCTGAACTGAAGTTCAGGATTTATCTCTACGGGATGGAATCATCTAAAAGGGGAAATATACAGTGTGTAAAGTTTAGTGTATAGTATCAAGATTTAAGTGTTTTTTTTTGTTTTTTTTTTTGAATAAGTTAGTATAAAACCAAAAGAAAGTAAAATTAGAGTAGTTATGTATGTGAAAGTTAGAGTGAAATTTATAGAAAACTAATATTATCTGTGAAGAGATTATTCTAACATCAGTTAATCTAATTAGAGTAAAACATTTTTTTTGTTTTGTTTCAATTTTTTTTAACGTGAGAAAAGAAAATTTAGAAAAAAGTATAAGCTTCGGTAAGCAAAATAATATTAAAATCTTTAGATTTATGTTGTTTTTTTTTTAGAAAAACGCGAACCTAGAAAAAGAAAAAAAAGAAATTGTGAATATCGTTAGTACTATTAATTAAATCTGAGTATAAAACTGCGTTTGAGAAAGTTCAGTATGCAGCGTAATCATTATATTTCGTAGGAAAGTCATTATTTATCGAAGTAGGTAGAGTAGAAAAATTAGATCTCATAGTGAATAAAAATTGTGTGAATTTTTCCACTCCACTGAAGATAAGTAATCATCAATAAGAAGATTTGCTCGAGACTAACAATAATATCTGAAACTGAATATATGAATTTTGGGAAATCAAGCTAATGGTAAAAACGTTTTGAACAATCAATGGTATTTACAACTTTCAACAGCATCACTTCAACAAGGATCATCTATAAGTAAATGTGCACATCTACGTATGGAAAGATCGGCGAGTGATTTACATTTTTTTGTTTATATATTTTTCATATTTAGGTATAATATAAAACTTGATACGTTTTGACATAATTTTATTTTATTAATTCTTTTCTGAGAAATGGAAAAATACTCTTTTGAAAATGAATAGTAATTACGTCAACTGAGAATTATTAACTCAGACAAACCGATAACGAAGATTTTAAGAATAAATAACGATGAAGTTAAAGATACTTTAAAAAATAACTAGAAAAGAAATAACGATTTTTGGTTAATGTTTTGTGTTAGTGAATATTAAGCGTATATTAACAAATTACATTGCGAGATGTAACTATAAGAAACGCATCTTTTTTTTTTTGGGCTTCTATTTAAGATATGCATAATTTTTTTGAATAAATATTTAATGATTCAAGGTAAAAACAAAAAAAAATGATTTTTGAGTAATTAGAGAGTATATGGGGAAGACGAATTTGGAAAAACGATAGATCATAAGTTCATTCTACAGTGAAGATGTTGCTGTGACATCTTTCGCACTTAATAAGGGGATTCTTTTCAGTATATCAATAGCCATAAAAGAATCATTACAGGATGTGATAGAGAGTTGATTCTGTCACATAATAGGGTGGGTATTGAAGGCTAAAGAGTGACCACACATCTTCGTCACTCGATAAAGGGATCTCTGATAACTTGGAGCAAATGGAGATCATAGGTTCTTGATAGGAAGTACAACTGTCGAGATAGGGAAGGGCCAAGTTAAGCTCTATGAGACATACCATCTAGTTCTCTTTCATAACGCGTGGATCGAAGCTCGCATATAAAAATAACGAATCAAATTGATGAGTACAGTCAATTTTCTAGCGTCAACCATCTAACGCTGTTGTCTACAGCAAGAAAACAAACGGAGTAGGATATTTAGGTGAAGGATATTTCTAGCTTCGCGAAAATAATTATTCTTTTTTTTTGTCTACATCTGGGACAAATCGGGTCTGAAAAATAATGTAACACCGTTCCGCGTTCCGGCCGCAAGAACCACTCACCCATCCGGCGAGCTAAGCAATCGTGCACCCAGCAGGCCCAGGTGGTTGTCGAACAGGAACAACTCTCCCGTGCTGTGTAAGTATTGATAGGATTTGTTTAATTTTTTTTGTTTTTAAGCGAAGATTATTGTACTGAATAGGGGAGAGAGCGAATCCTTAAGGGGAGAATGAGCGAAAAGCTTATTTTTATTCAATCTTCCTTTTCGGGTATAATCGATGTCCGTGATAGTTCGAGTTATGATAGTTAGTTTGATGTTAGTAAACCTAGAAGGATGACATCATTTAAGTTATCATAACTTCGGATATGGTTGAGAATTTTTTTTTTTTTTTGTAACTCGACTAGTTGGTCGAAGGTTATAGCGGTGTGTGATGAGTAAGGATATGTACGACATCGATGCATATCGAATAAAGGTGAGGATGTGGCAACTGCATTGACTTTTAAGCAAAGCCAATCAGCATGATATGATAAGTATTCCACCCGAAGATGGAGCAGTAGCCCCGAAACGCGTAGTGAAATTAAAATATAAAATATAAATAAATAAACTTAAGTTGTTAAATTAAAAATTAAATAAAATTAAAATAAAATAAAACTATTTTTACTTTATTTGTTTATTCTTATAAATATAAAACACAACTTGGAGACAAGAAACCCATATCATGTATCTTGTTTCGTGCTCACTTCTGTAATGAGGATTCAGATTTGAATAGGATAAATGGTGATAGTAATAGGTTGATGGTCTCTGAACAGATTCAATTTCAATTACTAATAGTTGATTCCTAAGTCGACAAGTCAAATCACCAAATTATATATATGTATATCCAATTCAAAAAAAATCAGTATACGTTACAAAACAAGCATCGGTTCAACGTCGAGTTAGGTTTTCCGCTTTTCTATGCGAGGTTTAACTTCGGTTTAAACAGAATGCACAAATTTTATGATGACTAAAACGGGTATAAAATGTAATAAGTGCACCAGAGAAATGCACATTTCATGCATTGAAAAACTTAACTTGCTATACCTCCCTGTTTCACATTGACTGCCAAGCGATATTAACATTATGGCTTACGCCAGGCCAAAGCATTTTTTTTTTCATTTTCTGTATCTTAGTACCTAAAAAGAAGTTTCCAACTAATTCCTACATTTTTGTCATCATAACTGTGAAATTTTAAGGGTATTTGTGTGTCACACGTTTTCGTACGACGGACGTGGCCCCATGTTACATAAGTGATTGCGCCAGTTGTCAATAATATTTTTCGTACAGTTATAGGTTTCTGAAAAATAACATTTAAAATGGAAAGACAAAATTTGAATGAAAATAAGGTGGAGAGGGAACCAGAAATGGAAGAAAGTGACGAAGATTTTTCAAGCGACGATTTGGACTTTGATGATAATTGGCTACCAAACGATGATCCTAACTCAGATACCGACTCGGAACATGAAGATTTGAACGCGGTTGATGCGGAAATTCTAGAAAGTGATGAGGAAGAGATGCTTGAAGAAACTGAGGAAAAATTAAGTATATGAACAAACACGAAGAAGAAATTTCACTCTTATATATTTTCCTCCAAAGTTATCCTACATCTACAATCTATACAAAATCCCATATATTGTCGCACAAGAACGTACATGTCCTGAACTGAAGTAGGGGAGAGTGGGTACGAAAGTAACATGAACTTTAAAAACACCCTGAGACTGTATACGTTCATTCTTAAATGTAGAAATCTTGGCAATTTGGTCCTGAATGCACCTACAAAAATCCAAACGTCAAAGTACTGAATTGTGCCAGATAAAGTTGAAAACGTGAAATTGGGGTCCTGTCGTAAATTTTTTGAGTATGTTATTTTTCGTTGTATTTTTTCGAATAACATCGTTTTTAGAAAGTGGTAGCTGTGTTATTAAAGTTCAATTTTTTTTCTTTATTCAATGCTGTTAAAGTTTTTGTGATCGACCCAATAGTTTTTTTTTTAATTTCATATTCAATATAAAAAAAACAGTTGTGGACTGTTGTAACATTTTTTGAGTGGACGTTTGTACAATGTTACAAACGTCCACCCAAAAAATACCAATGTGACAGTTCTTGTTTTGATCTTCAATTGCAGGAACTTTCATATTAAAAAATTATCACGATTTCCTTTTAAGGAGTAATGCCACGAGAAAGAAAAAGAAAAACCTCTCGAGGCATGATATCAAAAAATATTATGATAGAAGCAGCAGAAGAAGTCCTAAAAAATGGCAAATCAATTCGAAGCGTTTCAAAGGCTTATAATATCTGCCACGTTACTTTAAGTCGATTTGTTCGGAAAACTCAATTTTCTCGAGACTCTCCTGAAAACGCTGTTTACCCAGTTATAGGATACAGGCCCCACAATAGTTTTTACAGTTCATTACGAAGTATGTATGTACCCCCCAAAATTTCCCTGTAAAAGTGAATAGTGTCCCTGTGTACCTTCCCTCAACCTACTACATATAGCTAACCCCCCCCCCCCTGAATTTTTTTTGTGCAATCCCAAGTGTGTGATTTCGTGTAGTGTTATAAAGTTTTGTGTTTAATTATAAGTTTATTTTAAAAGAAAAAAAAAGGAAAGTCTTAAATTCAAATATAAAAATAAAGAATAATAAGTTAAATCAGAAAAAAAAAATGAAAATTAAAATATTAAACCTAATCAAATAAATAAATATATCCGTAGAAACAAAAAGGATTAATTGCAGGTGAAGGAGCAACACAGTGGTGCACTACGGTGGGGCTGCCCCCAAATTTTGTGAAACAAAAAAGAAAGTATTTTCAAAGTAAGTTTATTTTCTTTAATCTTTTTAATTAATTTGATTTTTGGTTTACGATTTTATTTTATAACGTTTTAAAAGATGAAAATATAATCTTTTATTGACTGAGTTTTCAGTTGGTTCTTAGTTGTGTCTTTGCTGTGGGAAGGCGGATGTTTTCTCTTGTTTTTTTATATAGCTAGGATGAGATGGAGGTGACGCACATGGAGTAGTGTGCGTTAGGCGGAGCTAAAGGGTGAGTTAGGGGCTACTACATAAATAGGAGGTTGTAGTAGCCAAGGTGGTATCCGTTGGATACAAAGGGTGGCAAATCCTCCGAGGGTCAACAACATCAACGACCCTCATCACTTTACCCAAGGACAGTTCGGGTCTTCATTTTTTTTTTTATTTATATATATATATGGCATGAAGTCGTAACACAGTCCAGGTCAGCGGTAGCAAGAACCCCCCCTCCGGCGAGCTAGCTCGTGCTTTATGCAAGCATGCCAAGCTGCCGTTGCCTGGACACCCTCACCTTTCTGCTGCCAGGATCAGCCTCTAGAGCCTGTAGCTAGGGGTTGTAATGGTGGTAAGGTAAGGGAAGGTGAGGTACAACATCTGGTTCGTTACAATTTATAAAATAAAAAAAAACATCGAATTGTTTTTATGTTTTTTTTTTCTATTCTATAAAATTGGAAGTGTTTTGGAATCGAAAGTGATCGGTTGTGTTAGGAGTAAGTTGAATAAATCTTTTTTAAAACTTACTCAATGTAAGTACAAATTTAATTGGCGACCGTGACATGACCTGCAAAATTAAAGTATAAGCAGAAAGAACAGTATGCTTGTTAATGCCAAACTGGCATATTCAAATAAATAACAAACATTTTGAAATATGACATTTAGAATGCATTGCATAGTTTTAGGTTAATAATTAATATTAATAATTTAAAAGCTCTTAAACATATGTTATTGTACACAAGTTTAATCATATAATATGTATATACTCTCCTTTCTCTGCTTAAAATATAGAACTCTGTAAGCTTCGTAAAACCGAAGCTAGTCTAGTTAAGTTTAGTTATTAAGAAGATTTCAAGGTGATCATAATAAAAGAGCTGAAGGTAAAACCCAAGTATCGTTTTTTTTTATCAATACGGTATTCTATTTTTTGGTTTGCTTTCTTTTTTCCCATTTTTTTTTCTATAGCGGTGGATTTGAACTAGTACAGTCTGCAGTGTACTTATATTAAGTTGAGTTTCGGATTGCTAATCCCCGATGCATTTTTACGATTCTCCCCCCAACAATGCTCTTTAATTGAAAGGTCTTCGTGAAAAAAAGTGATTTACGCGAAAAATAAAAATCCTTCAAAGAAAGGAGAAAAAATAGTGAAAAAAGTATCCAAAGAAAGGAAAAAAATTTTTTGTACAAGTATCCTAAACGAAAAGGTGAAAAAATATATATGAAAAGGGTTATCCCAAGTGAAAATTTTAATTTTATTGTACATAACATGTCCAGAAACACCCCTGTAACACGTGAAGAAATTCGGTTATATTTGTTACAAAGTCAAGAGCAAACCTACTCTAAAGACTTAAAGAACACAATTAATGAAAGAGTAAGGCGAAACACAACAAGTGAGAAAAAGTAAAAAAAAACAATAGCGTGAAAGAATAAAAAGTGAATAAAAAAACCCAATCAACAAGAAATAAATTTCCAAATTAACACAAGTGAAATAGTGAAATTTATGGAAAATAAAGATAAAAGTGCATGTTGAACTCCGTTTTAACTACTTAAAAAGAGGAGCGAACGCGAAACTAATGTGTGATCGCCTTAAGGGTATTGTCTTTGTAGCTTTCATTTGGTCAATTCAATCATCCAACTACCACCAACTTCACTCCAAGATTTGATTCTTTTTTCATTCTTACTTTTTCATTCTACAGCGCGACACTTAACTTTTTTACCCGGGATCCATTTTTGTTTATTGAGAAGCAATTAAATTGAGAAAAATTGTAAAGATTTCAAGAAGTGTTTTTATTTTAATAAAGGTGTATTCAAATCAAAAAATTATTATATCTTTTTTTGACTACAGAAGAAAGGAAAAATATTGATTTGGAAAATTAAAAATAATAACCTCTTCGTGCAGTCAAACAGTGCAAGTTATAATTGCAAAGAAGCTAAAGACAAACAAACAATTTACAAATAGAGCGGGAAAAAATAAGAGAGACATTCCGGAAAGCAGAAGAAGACATCAGGAACAACAACTTGTAAACAATCAGAGACCGGAGAAAGCTGTAAAGGAAAATTCCACATGTCACCACCCAGACTATATACGTAAGAATTATTTAGTACTTGTAAAATGTTAGAATATTAAAAATTGTATTTAGTTATATATATAAAAAAAAGGCAATTTACATTAAAGGCAATTTACATTAAATTAAAAACCCTTTAAAATTTTATTAACATCCTGGACGAATTTATAAAAAATTTTGAATCACTATCCTTAAAAATGCCCGTCATTACCGAAGAACTAGTGGCTAGGTTGATAGCAACCAATACTGCAGGCAGAGATAGCATCTCTGAAAGCAACATTAGAGACAGTGACTAATACTAACTTAGTGACAGACTACTCTACGCAGACATTATCTGAAGAAATAACGTGTACCGAATCATTAGATGTGATTAAATCTTTGCCAGAATTTTCAGGAATAAATCCCAATGCTTACGTAAGTTGGCGCGAGGCATCCAACAATTCTATATCCCTTTATAACAAAGGAAGCCGCAAATACTTTGCTGCTCTCACTATCCTCAGAAATAAAATCACTAACAATGCCAATGATATCTTAACAAATCATGGCACAGTTCTAAACTACGACGCAATAGACTCGATTTTGCTTACGCCGATAAGCGTTCCTCTCACATCATAGAGCAGGAAATGTGTATTCTCAGGCATGGTAACCTACATATCTATAATAGACTTCTACAATGAAGTTAACAAGAAATTAACTCTCCTGATTAACAAAACTATCATGACACACGGTACAGATCTGTGTAAGCGAATCTCTGCACAGATGGACCCCCCCTTTACTTCGCTACTCGTGGCAATCCAAATGAATAATTTAAAACAAAACCAAATACAAAAACAAAAACAGTACTGGAAGAAAAAACGTCAAACCGGTACCGGTATTCCAGCTACACCGGGCGGCAGCTCGGCGGCAACGTCGGCTGTCGTTACTCCTGTGCCGAGCACCGGAAAAGGGTCTGTGCCAAGTCACTGCCCTTCTTCTAGTGCGGTGCAGGATGTATCCACACTGGGCGGCAGTTCGGCGGCAACGTTGGCTGTCGTTACTCCTGTGCCGAGCACCGGAAAAGGGCCTGTGCCAAGTCACTGCCCTTCTTCTAGTGCGGTGCAGGATGTACAATTGGCGAAAACGCTTCCTCATGTCGGTAGTGGAAAGTTCGTGAATAATGATCTTTCCACTACTAAAGAGAGTAAACCTCTCCAGTATGCTCCTAGGAGCTCTTATAAACAACGGCGGAATGCGATGAGGATTATAAAATCCTCTGGTTCAACACTGGGGGATGGAAGTAATCCCATCCTTAACAAAAGGCTGGAGTGGGCTAGATCCATTCTAGACAATACTAGTCGCCACGACTCCACGTCAAAGCGACAAAGGTCCTTGGAGGAGTCCACTCCCGTCCCTAAAAAGCCTAAAGTGCAGAACACCAGCACTCCTATCATTCTTAGAGTTCCTCTCACTAAACCTTTTAGTGATGTACTCAAGGAATCTAATAAAATCATTATCGCGGTCATTGATAGCAGCAATATTGATGGCACGATTACATCTGAACGTTGGCAGAGGGTGAACCTGGAGCTCTCGGCTGGCTTTCTAAAAGTCATGCGGGATCATCCGGGTCCACCGCCTGTAACAAGCGATGAGGGTTGGCATCAAGGTCATGTCAAGCTCATCGCTTGTAAAGATCAGAGGTCGCGCGATTTTTATACGCTTGCTGTCGGCATGCTGGGCGAAGTCTGGCCAGGTGCAAAACTCGAGGTCGTTGCAAAGGACATTCTATGCAGGCCGAGAGCTCGCACGCGGATCCCTAAAGAACCCTCATGTCCGGATGACATACGCGAAATCATAAAGATTAGCAACCCGGACCTCCCTTGTCACGACTGGAAGATCGTGAAACTGGAGGAGCCAAAGGGTCTTTATCGAAATGCGATTATCGTTATCAACAAAGACTCTGTGGCTTCTCTGGCGCGAGATAAGGGAGTGATAAGATACGGTTTTGGGACAATTACATTGCGTATCTATAAAAAAGATGAGGTAGACGCTTCATGCGAGCCTCCACGACCCTTTTCGGAAGCCGTGTCGCAGGACGTTGGGGGTTCCAGTGCTACAATCACCTTCCCTTCCTTGGATGTGGATGAAGTTGTACCTGGGCCCTCTTCTGTCGCAGCACGGTCTTCCTCTGAACCCTCTTCAGAAGCTGTGCCGCAAGACGTAGAGAGTCCCAGTGACATCATCACCTTCCCATCCTTGGATGTGGATGAGAATGTGGCAGGGCCCTCTTCTGTCGCAGCACAGTCTTCTTCTAAAAACGTCGGAGGTTTATCCCTAATGGAGACCGAAGACTCAAATGACAAAGCTCTCCCCAGTGAGGAGGAAGATGAACTATTAGGTTCTTCTTCGTCTGATCTGGATGAGCTGGATCGAACAGTGGTGGAGGTTGAACTGCCAACCTGTAGCCAAAATGCTGCAAATACTACAGATTAACCTCCAACACTCTAAAACGGCTTCGGCCTCCCTACTTCTCCGCCTGCCAAAAACAGGAGAAGATGTCGTTCTCATCCAAGAACCCTGGATTGTGAAATCCCTGGTTCGAGGATTGAGAACTCCTGGTTACTACGTGCTCTATGTAACAAGAAAAGGTAACCCAAGGTCCTGCATACTAGTAAAACGTAATCTAAATGTATTTTTACTCCCTAATTTCAGTGATAAAGACGTCACCACAGCCAGTATGGTAATAGACAACCATACCTACTGGCTGGTATCAGCGTATTTGGGCCACGACCACCAGGGCCCACTACCTGGTACCATTCTGGAGAAGACGGTCGCTGAATCAACAAGACTTAAAACCAACATAATTATCGGTTGTGACGCCAATGCGCACCATACTACGTGGGGTAGTATTGATATAAATGACAGAGGTGAGTCTCTTTTTGATATTTTAACAACTAATCTGGTAGTATGTAATGTAGGTAGTGAACCAACCTTCGTTACTAAAAATCGACAAGAAGTTTTAGATATGACTCTTGTCTCTTTACATCTCTCAAATAAAATATTGAATTGGAGAGTATCAAAGGAGCACTCGTTCTCCGAATATAGATACATCCAATTCACACTTATTGAAGAGTTTCCAAAACCGATCCAATTCCGAAACTATAGGAAAACAGATTGGCCAAAATATAGGGCAACTCTGAAGAATCTGATTAAACCAGAACTTTATGATCCGCCCTTATGCGCTTTTGAACTCGATCAAAAAGTCGACGAGCTTACAGCAGCCCTTAATAAAGCCATGGAAACTGCCTGCCCCCTCACTACATACAGGGAAAGAAGAAACCATATTGGTGGGCTGCTGAACTGGGTACACTCTGGAAAGGCTGTAGAAGGCTTTTTAATCGTGCAAAAAAGACTAGACATTCACAAGACTGGGACTCCTATAAGGAATCCCTCAAAAAGTATAAACAGGAACTGAGAATAGCCAAAAGATCCTCTTGGAGATCCTTCTGCAGCTCAATAGAAGAATCCTCGGAGGCATCAAGGATAAGGACGATTCTCTCGACAAATCCAACCATGCCTAGTTGGCTAAAAAACTTGGATGGTGCTTGGACTAACTCTTGCGAAGAAACGCTAAACCTGCTACTTGACACCCACTTCCCTGATAGCTCCAAATACGTTAATACAACAAACCATCCTGGGTCGGGTATTAACTTAACTTTTCCTCAAGGTCTTGTTACAAAAGAGAAGTTGACTTGGGCTCTGAAGTTTCAAACCTAACAAATCTCCAGGGCCAGATCACATCATACCAGCTGAGCTGCAATTTACGACTGACATAACTCTACCCATCATTGAGATGATTTTTAAAAGTTGTCTAGATTTGGTCCATATACCTCAGCGATGGAGAGAAGTAAAGGTAGTTTTCATTCCCAAGGCGGGCAAATGTTCGCATGTCAACCCTAAAGATCTAAGACCTATTAGCTTATCATCATTCATTCTCAAAACTGTGGAACGTTTGATTGATATCCATGTACGTAACAGCATTGATAAGAGACTATCGATGTCTCAGCATGCCTACTGCAAAGGGAAATCGGTAGAAACAGCCTTGCACACCTTGGTAAGAACTATCGAATACTCCCTAAAACAAAAACAATATACTATGGTGGCCTTCCTCGATATTGAAGGCGCTTTCAACAACGTTGACACATCCGCTATCACTTCTGCTATGACGACCCTAAACGTCGAATACTCAGTGGACAACTAGTGAATTTATTATTTTCTGATTCTTCCAACGACCAGGACGATTCCATAAAGCTACATGCAATATTAAGGGAATTTGATTTGGAAATTCTTATTCATAAATTTGAAGGTAAGTTTAAATTGAGCAGTGGGCTACCAAGCGACGACGCACGGCGGCGATGGAGCGACGCGATGAAACAAAAAAATTTTTACTTTCGGGTTAAAAATCATACAAAATTCATAAAATAAGAAACTAAGGAGACAATTTATGAAAAGACCATATTTTCTTATTTTATTGTTTTCTCTAATTTTAAAATGTAACAACCATTTGCTATAAAAGAAAATTTTAAAAAAGAATTTTATGATAAGATATCCTTAGTTTCATATTTAATTAATTTTCTATGATTTTTAGCCCGAAAGTAAGCATTTGCTTGTTGCCAAATAGCAACGCTTTGTTATAAACAATTATTCAAAATGAAATCCAACATAAGTTTTATAAATACCGTAACATGGGGTTACTTTGCCCCGGCAGGGGTAACTTTGCGCCACTGACGAAAAGAGTTAGTTTCTTGATTAAATCTCAGACATGTTAGATTCTCTATATCGAAGCTACTGTAATATATACACACACATATATACATCTGCCACGTGTTACAACGGACCATCTGCCGTCAGTTTTTAAGAAGCAGTTGACCTGTGAAGTTGAGGTAGGAAATTTGTGTTTTTTTTGTGTGTGAAAATTTGGTGTGTAAAACAAGTTGTGTGATAATTGACAAAGTAAGTACAAATATTCTAGTTATGATATTATTTTGTTATTACTCTGCTCATGGCATTTGTTTGTTTAATTAATAAATAATAATTATTGCATTTTTTTTATGTGACTAAGCAGTTTTTTTTCTGTTTTGGGGTTACTTTGCCCCATCGCATTCGATGAAATAACGGTAACGATCAACTCTATGCAAAAATCACTTAAGCTATGGAAATGGCCATATCAAAGAGGTGAACTTACCTATCCTTGGACCGATGTTTTAGGCTCCATTGAACCACCGAAACAAGTATCTAAAAGAGGAACTTTTTATGTCGAGGAGCTTAGTTCCATTTTTAATTGAAAAAAAAACATTATTTTTATAATTACTGTTCCTCAAATTATTTTTGTTTTTATAAATAAATGTGTTTTTAATTCTATGTATGTTTTTATTGTTTTTAAAAGAGAACTATTTTTTCGTTTATTAAAAATTGTTATTTATGTTTATTTTAAACTTATTTTGTTTAAAGTAATGAAGTTTTCTGTTTTTTTTTCTTTAAATTTGTATTTATTTATAATCAATTAATGAAATAAAAGAGGCTGTTTTGTTTTTTGTAAAAAAAAAAAAAAGTTTTGTGTGTACACATTTTTTTTTCTTACAGATTTGAAGCTTTGATCCAGGGCTATTAAAATACAACACTAACTTTGCTCCAGCTCTTTAAATACAGGCAGTATAGTCAAACATTTCAGGTGGAGCAAAGTAACCCCTTCCCTTGGACTACTTTGCCCCACTTTTCAACTTAAAAAAAAAAATATTTTTACTGTTATTTGAAAGTTTTTTTTAGAATAAATGCATTATTTCATGTCTTATCAATGAATTAAAAAAAAAAAACAAATAGATAAAAAACTGTGTCTATCATTTTTGAGAGGTTTTCTAAAAATAGTGCAAAAAACGGAGCAAAGTAACCCCATGTTACGGTATGTTGAAAAATTTATATTTATGTAACTATCGCTATAATAAAGCAAAGTGGCAGCTCAGACGCACCATTTTGTTTCACTTTAGTTTAATTTTGCTTGGCACGCGCATTCAGTATCATTTTCTTTCTCATTCA
This sequence comes from Eupeodes latifasciatus, assembly GCA_920104205.1. Classification (NCBI taxonomy): domain Eukaryota; kingdom Metazoa; phylum Arthropoda; class Insecta; order Diptera; family Syrphidae; genus Eupeodes; species Eupeodes latifasciatus. The sequence goes on from OV049925.1 coordinate 29,161,881, forward strand.
GTTTTCAGTATAAGGTCGAAGTCAATGGTATTGTCTATTGTTTGTAATCGTTTAAAAATACAAATCTTGCTTTCAACTGCGTTTAATTATACAATGCAAGTTAACATATCCACAAAAGTGAGCATTCATCACATCATATCTTTCAACAGAAAAGTATATATCGATACATCCAGCACACAGATATCCATCCGTCAAGCCACCGTCGCTCGTCGTCGCCAATCGAAGATACTACATGTATCAATTTCATGCACTTCATGCACTATATTCACATACGCAATATTATTATAGATAAGATCCAATAATGCAATTATTTGAAGATGAATATTTGTAAGATCAATATTTCTAAGTTTAGTTTTTAACCATTACCCATCAGGAACACATCAGTTCCTAAATAAAACCGTTTGAGATTAAAATAAAAGAATTGTTTTATTAAATTAAAAGTTCTTTTTAAAAACATCTCCCGGTACATAAATATATTAATTTGCATACATATTTAGTGAAAATACAAAAAAAAGCTAGTGCTAAAAGATAACAAAGTTATAGGTAGTAAGTTTTTCTTTTATATATTAATAAATTAAGAAATATATCAATTCTTTCTTTGAATGAAAAGATTTGTGTCGAGTTAACATCATCATTTGATGATTAATCATCACAGTAAGCCTTAAGCATAAACGATACAATTCAAAGTATCAAATTACTCTTTCAGTTCAGTTTCCCGATAGACATAAACATCCTATCGGAAGAACTTTTATTCTTTTTATTATAAATCCATGGGAACTGCATGATAAGCAATATATCGTCATCTCGAAAGTGACATTGGATGTGATTGGCTATCGATCACATCATATTAATGAAAGATATATTTTAAGTTTAGTTATAATACAGCACTAAAAGTAAGAACATATAGTTCTCGAGCAATATTATACTCAGTAAATAAAAATATTTTTAAAACTTCAAAAAGTGAGTAAGAATATTAATTTGTCGCCAAAATAAAAAAAAAATAAAAGTGTATGTAGTAGGTACGTGAGCTTGGCGGGCGTCGCGTGGATGGCTTGCTTGTTCGCAGTGTATGCATGTGCAGCTATTTGCCATTATGCTTTTTATTTATACCTACAATAAAATTTGTTACTAAGTTTTGGTTTAATCAAATCAAAGAAAGAATTCGTTGAAAAAGTTGAAACTTATTATTTTCAACTTTATTTTCAATCGAACATACATAATAATTCAAAAATGCATAAAATAAGCAGGTATTTCGAATATTTAAAGACAAAAATCGTTCTAGAGAAGGAGCATATCTCCCTCCGTTAATCCGGAAGGGGCAATTTTCAAAGACACTGACTTAAATTGGATACAAATCATTAAAAACAATGGCAACACTTCGTCATTTTACGTTATTAAGTACTATTTTCGTTTTTAATATTAATGCTCTTATTTATTCAAAGTAAAACACTGAAAACCTGATAGTCTTATGACTTATTATATACTTTTAAAGATATTAGATAAAATCAAGAACATTTTTGTTATAAAAAATAGAACAAAAAACTGACACCAAGCATTGGTAGCTTTCTTAGAATATACCCAAGAATAACACCCTTAAATAATTCCCCCCAGGTCCGGGACACCCTTTAGGTATATTAAAAAATTATAATATACCCATGTATTTTAAAATTTGTGTTTCCTTTTTTTCTTATTTTTTCTAAAGATAAACATTGATTTTGAATTACTATTTCCTGGAAAGCAGAACTGCCTAATAGAATTATGGGAAGAATTTAAGGCTGCCATAATTCCTGTTTTCAATGACAGAATTAAAGATCAAAATAGCCAAGAACTGCTTGGTTTCCTAAACAAGAAACATTTCGCAAATAGTATAGTATAGTGGACAGGGGCGGATGTGGACATCGGCATTTCAAGTCCACTCGTTGAAAATTTGAATATGGCAACGATATGCCATCCATTGCCTTTTTCAATTGTGAATAAACCTTAAAGTTTTCAAATCTGTCAGTCTTGTGTAAAAGTTGTTACAGGTTCATTCATGATTTTCACTCTCTAAAAGCAAAATTATTCTCCGTCAGAAATTCGCAGATATTTTTTAAAAACCAAGCAGAAATAAATGCAGGTAAGTGTTTTTTATATTATCGAAGTGTCTTGATAACATTGGTGATCATTGTTTTTTAAAATAGAGGGTTTTCTAAGAAATAAATGTATTACTTTCCAAAAAGTGCTTGCGGGGTGAATGTGGACATACTATAAGGGGTCGATTGGGACAGTGTCCACATCCCTCCCAGTCTATGTTTTTTTAATATCTTGAAATAAGGAGACATCTTATTTGTTTCAGACTAATAATGGTTAGAAATCGGAAGACAACAAATAGGGCTGTTTAGTAATAATTTATCAATACGCAAAGTCGCAGGGCTTAGCAAATCTATGTATGTTTCATAAACGAATCCAAAAGTCTGACCCTCTGTGTATTGAAATCAAGTCAGCATCTTAAAAAATTAACATCAAAATACACAAACAATCAAGTATTTACAAACGAAGAGGAGGGATTATTAGAAGAATATATTCTTCACTGCTCAAGCCTTCAATACGGTCTAAGCTTTCATCAGATTCGTCGACTCTCTCTTGACTATGCAACAAAACTTGAAAGGCAAAGTCCAGCACCCTGGCAAGACAATAAGATTGCTGGAGTTGATTGGATGTAGGCATTCATGAAGCGGCATGTTGAAATGTGTATAGCACCTAACCGATGATACCTGGCGCCATCTGCTAACTAAAAAGGGGAACTAAACATATGTTGCCACCTTTAATTGAGCAACATATGTTCAGCACTTCAGCACATCAACATATCAGCAGTCAGCACATCAGCGGCTCAGCGACGCTGTAACCATTTTCTTTTCTTAATTCATTCGTTGCCTTCATTTTATATAATAAAGACCGACTTTTATTAAACTGCGTTTTTTATTACACGGCATCCAACACTTTCCTTGCGTAAGCCGGAAAATACTTCCATAGCCAGAAATATGAGTTTCAATGAAACAAATGTAAGAAGCTTCTTCAAAAATTTAAAAGAAGTGCAAACGAAGTGGAATTTTACCGCGGAACAAATAGTTAATGTTGATGAATCTGGCATAAGCACGGTCTTGCAAGCGCCAAGAATTGTTGCAAGAACCGGTTGCAAGCAAGTCGGTCAGGCAGTGAGTGGAGAGCGTGGGGAACAAATAACATCGTGAAAGCAGATGGGAATGCTATCCCCCTGTCTATATATGTATTTCCAAGGGTGTTTTTCAAAAAAAGCTTTTTGGTAGGATCACCTGAGGATACAACCAAACAAAATAATAAATACAAAAGCATCCTATCATAATAACTAATAAGATAGAAAAAGGATAATTAATAATAATTAATAATACATAATTATAATAATTAATATTTAAAAATATGTTTTAAAATTTTTCAAGTGTTATCATTAAGAATCAACTAGCTTGTTCTTCCGTTTGGCTATTTTTACAAAAATATTTTTTCGAAATTGAGACTCAGTTTGACATCAAATCAAGTAACGTAACTTCACTCTTAAATTATCTTAAAACTCAAAAATAATTTTCATTTTAACTTTATCGGCCTTTTAAAATAAAAAAAAACATAACTTTAGAAAAATGTATACCTACTTGCTTTAAATGTTCAAAAAAATTTCCAAGTCTAGACATTCTTATACGTCACTTGAAATATGATTACCTAATAAAGAATAATAGTACTTTACAATGTAAACAAAACAATTGTAACCAAAAATTTTTCTAATTACAAAAATTTTCGCCGTCACTTAGAAAATGAAAATGTACATTTATTACAAAACGAAGACTTGGAACAAAGTATTTCAAATTCAACCGACTTTTAATTAAATATTCCAGCCTCCGAACGATTATTATTAAATGAAAATAAAGAGATTTCTGAAGTAACAGCAAGTGGCAATGAATTTAAAATTAATGATTGTATCGAACTGCATGAGATTTACAACCTCAGCAGTCGATGATTCCAGAAATAAATAAATAGAAGGTAAATAAAACTTATATAAATATTGTAAATAGCTTAACGAAGGGGAAGTGTTCGTTCTGCGAACGAAAGCTCTTAAAAACGTTTCTATAGTTTTTGTATTAGTATTATTAAGTATCGCAAGAAGGATGGTCGCAGGAATACAAATTCGAATAAAGATGGATAGTGTTTTTTTTAATATATTTTTCCACTCTAAAAAATCGTTGGGTTTTGTTTCTTTTAATTCGGAAGGTTTCTTTAAATAAAAGGTAAGCTGGGCTACGATACATTTGGTCCATGTAGAGCCGGATAAGTACCAGTGCGGGAAGGTATAAAGTTAAAAAAAAAAAAAAATAAAAAAAAAGGGAAAAAAGCAGAGTGTTGTGCCAATTTTCGAGGGAAGGTGCTGGAAGGAAGTTTTGTACAAAGCTACAAAACATAGTAATGTGGCAGTAAAAATGAAAAGTAAATGAACGATAAATTAAAAATTAAGAGAGATATGCACTGGAAATTGTAAGAGGGGAAACTGGCTGCCGTATTGGTAGGATATATTTAATAAAATCAAAAGAGTTCAGTTGAATGCTGACCGAGAAAACAACCAGTCGTCTTATTGAAACGCAAAAAGGAAAAAAAACGTAATAAAGTGAAGTCTTTGTTTTTTTTACGCCTAAAGTAAGGAATTTTATTGGTCACTGAATTTAAATATATTTGTATACCAAAATTTAAATATATTTGTATACCAAATTTGAAGGCAATTTCGTTTTATACAAAAAGTACAGTCCACTAGCATGGAGCGTTATATACATTCACAAAAATATATTGGAATGATGGAAACGCTATTTTTTTCTCCTTCCTTCGGTTTATTCTTAATTGAGCAGCATTGCAAAAACAATGTACGCCTGGAAAGTTTTCAGTTTGTTGAAACAACAGACACAAGCTGGAAAGAACCACTGGCCTATGTGCCGTGGCTAAGGAGGAAGGAAGATGGCAATAGTCAGAGTGACTACCATCATAAATACATAAGTGATTATGTGCAAGCAGGTATATGAACTCTGAACTGGAATTTTGTTCAGTCTTCTCTTCAGTTGATGTTCATTAGTCAGTGCGCGCAGTCGTGTTATTGTTAAATATATCTCAACAACAGAAAAAAGTAGTAGTATTTTACACATACGTTAAATAGATAAAAGAAGAATAATAAATAAAAAAACAACATAATGGAAGGTGCGAATCACGAATATTTATTCGAAAAAGGCAGGCACACGGTGAGCAGGATGCTGTCATATACGAAAATGGATGGATTCCAGGAGTCATCACAGGAGGAGCTCGAGGTAAGACTCGAGGCTCTGAAGGACGCGTGGCAGCAAATGCGGGCAAGTGAAGGGATGCTCGCTCAAAAGAACGTCCTTCTGGTGAGCTTGGAAATAGAGAGGAAGAGCGTGGAAGCCGAGGTGGAATTCTTCCAAGCATCCACTAACTTGAAGAGCAGGATTCGCCAGCTAGTCGCAGCCAAAGCAGGAGATGCGCCCCCTATCGCTGTGCGGTGAGTGGGGTGAGTTTGACAGCAGCTACACAAAATGGCAGGGCTTCCGCGATCGGTTTGTCACTGTTGTGCACGACAACGACAAGATCGCTCCAGCATAAAAGTTATCATACTTGAAGGCATCACTTACCGGCAGGGCGAAGAATGCGCTCGGAGAATGGCAGCTTTCCGACCAAAATTATTACGAGGCATGGAAGCGGATGGAAGAGGTGTACAACAAAAAGTATGCTACATGCAGGGAGCTTTTGAGGCAGTTCTTTCGGCTGCCCATGCTCGAAGGTACCCCGAAGGCAACGGAACTTCAAAGAATGTCGAACACCTGTCATGAAACAATGAGGCAGCTGGCAGCGCAGGGTGTCCCAACAGACAATTGGGACATGATCATTGTCCATGTTCTTCATGAGAAGCTGGACCAGGAGACGGCTTGCAAATGGGAAGAGTCGCGCACAACCGAGCAAACTCAAATAAAGAGTACGTTGATGGAGGTGTGAGTGTTGCGGAGATACACCGAAACTACGTTGAACAGTGCAGTGCTAAAAAAGTCTCTTTTGCAAAGTATAAAATATTCCACCAAGTGTTCGTGAATAACTACAATAAAGCTTTTCACCATCCTAAGAAAGACCAATGTGAGGACTGCATTGGTTTTGAAAATAGCAAAAATAAAGAACATCTGCAAGAAAAGTATGATGAACACTTGGCAGAGAAAATACTTTCTAGGGAGGAAAAAGAAAGGGACAAGCCAGCAAAAACAAGTTTATGATTGCATTGTATGCTTATGCTGTTCAAATATTTCCTAATTTGAACAGCATAAGCCATAAATATTTGATTTAAGGACACACCCCAAAACGAGATCGATTCAGCCCTGATAAAGGTATATTTTCAAAGAAGAAAGAAGGGCTTTTAAAACTATTCGAAAAAAATCAAATTCCAGGATTTTATAAAGATTTTTACTTGAAATTAAAAAGTTATTAAGTTTTATAGGTGTTAAAAAAACTCGTACAAAAATCGTGAATTTAGTTTTAATAAGGAAATACCTTTTTGTTACCATGTAACTACATACTTATTCATTAAAGTTCCTATATTTTTTTATAAATTACTTAATAATATTTGAAGTGGGTTGTCTCTACAAAATGCACAAACAAAGACTGGAGAACAGTATTATTTTTGATAAATGTGTGTACTTTTTTTTAATTACTTAAACATAAACTTCATTTTTTTTTTTAATTCATAAATTATATTTAATATTGTTTGTAAAACATTTAATTTATTTTAAATGTAGATGACTATTGATGCTTGTCAATCTATGCAAATTCAAATCATCAGATCTGTTAATTTTTAAAACTTATTACTCCAACTGGAGTAATTTCTTGAATCAACTAATATTACTTAGACAAATATTCAGAACAATCCAAATAACTAGGAGTTAATTTTCTTCCAAATATTCAACTGAAGTTTATTTGATTTGTTCCGGAGTGTATGGTGCTTTATCAGATCTTCCTCCAGTAGACAACCTCTATAAATCTTGCATGAGGTTTAAATCATCATACTGCCTCCGTATTGATTTCTAAATTGAAAAATTACAGCTCTAAATCTTACAGTCAGTCTTTGGAATCTCCTATGTCTTTTGAGCATAATAAAATATTCATATTAAAATTGGGACCCAAATTAGAATCTGTACTATTCGACGATAAAAACAGCTTATATAGATTTCCTGAAGATTTTGAAAGAAAAACTAAATTGAATACTCATCTGGTGAAATTCAACAATAAATTTAATAAAATTACAAAAACAAATTATATCACGAAGAGATTTATGACCAGGGTTGCTATCAATTATTTAACCATATATTAATGTCCAATCCATCCTTCACTTATGAACATTTTGACACTATCTTGAAGGAAGGATCTTTATTCTTTTATAAAGTTCTGGATCATCATTGAAATTTTTCTATATGTAAATCCCACCGTTTATTTGGAAAGAAATGCAGCAGATTAAATCTAGAGGAGGGCATATTACCAAGTCATAAGAAAGAGATTCTAACTAAATCCTCAGTTTTGTCTAATATTACTACTCATCATAGAATTTTATTTACTCAATTCTTTGACCCTTTCCCAACTTTTAGTTTTAAGTTTCATGATTCTATGTTTAAATTTCATCAAGGGTTGTTGCCTCTATGAATACCGGAAGATCCTGAAATAGGAGTAGGGGTGCTACAATTGCCAAGAAGGTTGTATAATTCTAGTTATAAAAATGTTCTAGAGTCTACAAAGAAAATGTGGATCTCTGATAGGAAAAAAGTGTTCAAATCAAATTTATGGGTGTCTAAAAGTAAGACTGCTCCAGACTTGTAGTAAAAAGAATCCATCCTTACAAGCTATTTTATAAGCCATATTACTTAAACTTTAAAGACTGGATCTTGTTGTCAAAGTACAATATTGTTATATTAAGATGATTTTAATTCAGATGTGTTTTCACTTCTGACCAAATGATCATAGCCAAATTCTGTTCTTCCATCTATATACATGCATAAATTATGCAAGATTATAAAAAAAAAAAACAGTTTTTTTTAAGTTTAACATAAACGTTATGTGTTCCTTGTTATTTATTAAATAAAATTTAACTTATTTTAAGTTATTTAATAAACAATATATTTTTCAACTATAAACTTTGCTGGTTTTATTTAAAAACAAAACCACAATTTTTAATACATTTTCTGAGTTTGATTTCAAATTTATTAGATATTTTGATGCTAAATGACGTCAGTTTGCTTTTCAAGCGACAATTAGTGAAAAGAAGCATAAATGTATTTTTACTAGATAATTTCAGTGATAGAGATACTACCGCAGCTAGGCTGGAAGCAGCCATAGGAAAATACTGGCTAGTGTTGGACCCTTGAGAAAATCATCACTGAAGCGGAACAGCAGAAGATCAGCCTAATAAATGGAAGTGATGTTAACGTTCATCACACTGTATGGGGAAGTACAGATATTAACGACAGAGGTGAGTCTCTTATTTTTAAAAAAAATTATATAAAATTAAATGAAATTAATAAAAAGAAAGTACTTAAAAGCAGCTGGTTGCAGTGTTGCCAAAAACTATGATTTATCATAGTTTTCATGAATTCTGAACTCAAATCATGAAATCATGATTTTTGTCTCAAATCATGATTTTTTTTTATCCCCTTAGCAATTAACTTCAAAACAGGCACATCTATTGTTGCCCATGGAAATGTTTTGTTAAAGTGAAAGCGAACGAACATACCTAGAAAATGTCAATCGTAAAACAGAAAACTAAAATATTTCTATTTCAACTTCTTTTTCTCTTTCGCACTTATTCCCTTCTTAAAAACGTCTGAGTGTAAATAACACACAAACGTAAAACCAACAAAATCAACAAGTATTGCAAACTGAACTGTTCTTTTTCAACTATTTTTGTGAAAATTTTTTGCGACCGATGGGACAAGGGCGAGATATATTTCGAATGTTCATGCCTTCAAATTCATTTTACTTCCTATTAGTATGTCTTCGTTTTGACAATCCTGAAGAGAGAAGTGAAAAGATAAAAACTGATCCAGGATACATTGTATTAGACATAATTAATATTTTCTATAAGAACTCTCAAGTTAACTGTTCTTTTGATGCTAATGCTACAATTGATGAAATGTTGATTGCTTTTCGAGGTCGTTGTAAATTTAAAATGTATATCCCAAGTAAGCCCAACAAATATGGATTGAAGATGCAATGTCTTGCGGATTCAAAGACGCACTATGTGCTCAATGCATATCTATACTGTAGTAAAAATACAGACGGCCTAACTTTGACTGATGAAGAAAGAAGAAAGAACGCAAACGTGTCTTCGATTAAACTCTAATCGAAGGTATAACTCTCGTTGGGACTTTGAAGAAAAAAAAAATAAAAGGAAATTCCAAAAGAGTTCCTACCGCAAAAAGACAGGCCAGTTGTATCACCGTTCTTTAGATTCACAAAAGAAACTACAATTGTGAGTTATGTTCAAAAAAAAAAAAAACAAATCTGTAATTTTAGTTCCATCCATGCATCATGATAACACCATTGATGAGTCGACTAACAAACCAGATATTATAATGCATTATAATGACACCTAAGGTGGTGTGGCGTATCTACATCCGCAGCGTTAACCATGCGTGTAAACGCATAACATCTGTACATTAAAAAATGTTCATCTCGAACTGTACGAAAATGTCATGCCGCCATGGCAGTTTCCTTTCCTAAAACTAAATTATACATAGCTAACTTAAAACTTAAGACTAGGTTGCTTACTTTAAAGTGAAACAAATAAATTTGTGGTGGTGGTGGTGTTGACACGCTCTTTGGACCAAATGTGCTCAGTCTACTCAAGTAGTCGCAGAACACGCCGTTGGCCGATGCCTGTTCTGTATAATAGGATATTAGAAATGAGTGCTCTAAATGCTTACACTATCCAGCAGTCATGAAAAGGCCCCAAAGATTACGAGGATGTTTTTTTTTTAAGGACTAGCACAAATGTTGTGTGAGAAGCACATGAAGGAGAGATACTACAACCAAAGGCTACCAATACAATTAAGGACGAGCATTGGAGTAGTTCTCAAAATTGAACACGCTGAAGCAAGTAATACCGAAAACTTGACATTAGAACGAAATAAAAGAAAAAGATGCTTTTTCTGTCCACCCAATAAAAGAGCAACGACGATACACTTGGGTGCAAGGTGCACGCAACCTATTTGCCTAAAATGTTCCAAGCAAATATGCATATTTTAAAAATGACATATTTTTAAACTTAGATTTTTAAGACTGAATTTTAAAGTGAAAATTTTATTTTAAAAAGTAAAGTTCATATGTATATTTTTTTAAACTACCTCTGAAATTGTTATTTTCTAATGTTTACTAAAAAAAAATAAATTTTGTATTTTATTTTATCATTTCAAAGCACCTGGGTTCACTGTACCCACCACTATAGATACGTCACCAAATTTCACCACTATAGTTACAAAGTTTAAGAATCAAAATAACAAAATTTAAGTCGATAAGATCCCAGTTTTTCCCTTTGAAACGATCACAAGTTATAACCTTCCAGCAATTTCAATTAAGCACAATGAATTATTTTTCAGTTTTAGTTTAAACCGGAATTAATCAACTCGAGAAATAAATAAACGCCCGATGATCCAAGAAAAACGGTTCAACAGCACCAACTCTTTTACATTACAAAAACAACCGTGGTTCAAATTTATTATTTTGTCTGCCAAACACATACATACATATACTCTTCATTTCGATAACGTTTTGGTTTGAAGAAAAAGGCATTTTTAAGTTTTTTTTTTTTTTTTTTTTTTTTTTCTAAAAGGGTTTTAAACTTTTTACTTCACAATAAACTCTATTAAGTATTTCTATTTTAAGATCATCTTGCACATTTAAAGGCAGCTGAAGCATATAACTATCAAGGGTTTTGTAATAATTTTCATTTCGACTTTTTATTGGATTATTTGTTTCCGGATGATTTACTTCAAACCTGGTTTAAAAAAATTATTGCATTAGTCTTGAATAATTGAATTTGACTTGATAACACAAAATTGATTGAATTTAAAAAATTGCGTTACCAAAGTAAAACCAACCTTTCATCCAAATCTACCGAATCTGTTCTGCTTCTCTTTTCATTATTTATAAACTCAACGAATGCCATTGGATTTGATGCTGGTATTTCGTCGATTTCTACATCCGAGTCTTCTATCACTACCGGCGTTGGTTCTTCTAGATCTACTATCTCCTTCTTTTCGTCACATTCCGATATTGGCGTTTCCGAACATTCTTGCTTCGTGTATGTTTTGTTCTCTTCATGAGCGATGGTAGTATTTGTTTCTGAATTATTACTACACGACCCGACGTCGTCATCGTCATCGTCATCCGTTATCGTTATGCTGCTATTGTCATAACTACCGTTTCTAGGTAAACAAATTCATGATACATAATAATTAAAAAAAGAAAAACCTAAATATATAAATTTTAAATCAAATTTACCGTGAATTTAACTGAGGATTGAGAAATGAGAGAAGACTCATATATTTCCATTTGCAATTTTTTGATTTGGATTTTACTTCCCTCACATATCGGTCACGAAGAGATCGCCAACGATGTCGACATTCATTTACTTTAAACAGGTAGAAATTCATATGTTCAACAACACCAACAATAAAAGAAAATAATATTTACCATCGGATCCCACATCATCTGCCACTTTATACCATGCATTCACTTTAATTGATTTTTTTCGATAGGAAATTGATTGCTTATTATAAAGACAGATATGATTTTGTATCGCTGCGATTAATTTTTCTTCAAAACTCAATTCACTTGAAATATCTGAAACTGAATTATGCATTTTGAAATACGACTGCGAAATACGAATGTGATTGTGACCCTTCTAAGCGCGTATCGACTTCAAGACTAAACACATAATTTTCCATGACGCCGTCATGTATTTTATTTACTCGTACTTTTAAATCGAAACTTGTCATCATCGGCCATCGCATCCGTCGACGCGACGTGATAGCAATGTATGTGTTCTTTGTTTTTATTACCGTTGTGCGTCTTTTTAACCAAGAGAGAATACATGCGCATTTTAATCAAGTTTTAAATTAATTCACATGAAAAAGAACTCGTGTGTAGCAGATACAGTGAGGCGCAAAAGTAAAGCTATTTTTAAATATATTGTCAAAATTATATTTTAAAGTAGGTGGTTAGTTAGAAAACTTGTTTTAACTAACTTTACAGACTACACTCATCAAAATGTTCTTTTAAATATAGAATCCTTTTTTCATTAAAATATATACATAAATGATAACGATATGATACATCAACAATGGGGCCTATTGTGAACCTCCCTGGAAATTTTATTTCCGTCGGAATTAATCCCCTTAATCGGGAATCTCTCTGGAAATAAATTTCCCAAGAACAAAAATTATATGCAATTACAGCTCAATTTCCCTAAACATTTTTTTTCAAGATGGCAAGTAATTTCGAAGAAAACTTTTAATCAAAATTTACGTTCCCAATGTTCGAGGGAAATTTGTAATCACAATAGCCCTAATTTTATTTGCGTACCGGTTAAATTACGCGTAGCTCGTGTTTACTTTTTCTAAAAAATAAATTTAAAATCAATAAAAGACTTAAGCTTATTAAACAAGGACAAAAAATATCATAGACAATTAAATGTACCTTTACTATGGTTTGACACTGTTGAAATATATTTTATCTTAAGAGAACATTTATAATATGCGACGTACTTGAAGTGAGTTTCTTCTTCACAGCTTTATGGTACTAACAGCAATTCTTTATTCGAACACAGACAAAAACAAAGCTGTGTATAAAATGATACGTAGGAGTAATGACGACGACGGCGACGAATGTGACGCCGTCAACGATATGCATGGCACGCGCATTGAATTAATTAACCTGAACAGATTGATAATCGGTAAGAGTTTTCAAACAAACGGAAAATTTACCTAAAAATAGGTGTTTTACTAAAAATCATCCCTTAAATGATTCAAGCAAAATTATTGTCAATTTTGATTTTAACGATAATCTGGACTTCAGGTAGCTGTAGCTGCAAAAATTGTTTTCCAAGTAATGCGTCAACACAAGCACTAAAATAGCAGAATTCTTCTTTTTCGACAAAGCACTTTTGACAGGTGATCAAAAAGATCACATATTCACTAGTTAAAAAAACTGATGTAATAATAAATAAGGTTTTTCAATTCATAAATGAAAGTCTCACATGAAACGAACAATTTTAATATACATAAATGTAAATGTTTTAAGATATAAATATAAAGTGTTTTTACTTTTGCGCTTCACTGTATTTACTTTACACGAGTTCTTTTTGTTTTTGCTACACCTTTAAATAATTGAATATAATATAATGCGCATGTATTCTCTCTTTGTATACATATACATACATATAACGAAGATGATAATAATAACAATAAAAACAAATACATAAAATTTCATGCCAACGTAGAAAGTTGCTGTGTCGACTGATGCGATGGCGACGCGACGCGACGGCACGTCTTTATTTGCAGTATATACACTATACAGTACACATGACGGCGTCATATTTTATGTGAAAATATTTATTTAGTCTTGAAGTCGATACGAATAAAGAAGGGTCACAAGACAAATTTTGTTTTATTTTTTGCCATAGTAGGTATTAAAAAAATATGAAGCGACTTTCAACAAATTCCGATGAATCAACTGAAATAACCTATGAAGAAAAATTAATCGCTGCGATAGAAAAACATTCTTGTATTTATGACAAGCATGCAGTAAATTATCGAAAGAAATCTGTAAAGCAGAAAGCATGGGAAAAGGTTGCAGCAGATGTAAGATCGAATGGTAAGTTGTTATATTTTAGGTTAACATTTTTTATGAAAAATTATTTATCATTGATTAAATTTTTAATATTCACAGTAAAAGAATGTAAATTTCGTTGGAGATCTCTTCGTGATCGATACGTAAGAGAAATAAGAGAAAACTCAAATCGCAAATGGAAATACATGAATCGGCTTTCATTTCTATATCCTTATTTACGGTAATTTTGATACAAAATGTTATTACTGAGTTTGTGTTTATTAATTCGTTACTGTTTGTATTTTTGCTTTGAATTTAATTTAGAAACAGTAATACCAATAGCACTGACGAAGAAGTATCATGCAGTACTTTAGAATCATTTACTCAAACCATCGAATATAAAGAAGAGAACAAAAATGTGAAGCAGAAAGTTACTGAAGCATCAATTCCCAAATTTGAAGGAAAAACAGACATAGAAAATGTAGAACTAGAGATGGAAGATACAGATGAAGAGGTTGAAGAGATACCAGCACCAGATCCGAAGGCATTTGTTGCGATTTCTTGTAGCAGTCAATTAACACCAACAGCAACAATTCCAACAACATTTCAAAATGACGCAGTAAAGAGAAAAAGAATGAATTCGGTAGAGAGTAATGGAAGGTTTGTACACAACTTGATTTTTATTGCTATCATACATATGTATATTTTTGAAGGAGTAAATTGTATGGTATTGAATTTTAACAGGATTAGCATTGTGTCGGATAGTGCAGATATAGAATGCAAAGAAAAAAGCCGAAATGAAGACTATTACAAAACCCTTGACAGTTATATGCTTCAGCTACCATTGAATGTACAAGATGAACTTAAAATAGAAATACTTAATAGAGTTTATTGTGAAATAAAAAAACAAAAACCTTTTTAAAGGTTTAACTTTATATACAACTTGAGTTTAATTTTTTCATTGTTGATAGTGCTTTCAAGAGAATTTAGGAGGACCTTATATTATTTTCTACATCTATTTTCCTTTCTTCGTTGCGAATCTAAAATATTCTTAAAATTCAGTTGAATACTGCTAACCGTTAGTAAGACGCCTAGGGCCCTAGGTACTCTGTATTTCGTTTCGAAAGTCAATTCTATTCGAAAGCCGAATTTCATTTCGTACTCGTAAGACATTCGTAATGAAAAAAAAATAATACTAAATCCTTTTTTCGAATTAGTTTTTTCGAATATAGAATTATTTCTTATGAGATCTGTCAAATCGAGAAATGAGAACAAAACAAACTTTGGAGTCAAGAGAAAATTCGATTTTTAAAGAAAAAATTTATACAAACATTATTATTATAACAAAGTAAATGTATTCATTGGCTCTTTGGATGGATACCGAAAGCAGTTAAGAGCGAATTAAAAGAAAAATCATAATTAAGTCACTGGGAAATGTTAACCCGTTCGAAACTCTGTGTAAGCTCATGAGATGTCAACCAATTTCGTTTCCGATTCTTTATTTGAATAAAAAGATATATTTTTGTGATCGCAGAAAACAATTAAAGAATCGGAAACGAAATTGGCGCAGTCGCACAGTGCGGCGACTAGTGGAAAAAAATCAAAAAAAAAAATTTGCCAAAAATGTGGAGCAAGTATGCCAAATTCAAGGTAATTAGTCTGAGTGAATGAATCAACAGTTAATTTATGATAAAGTTCAATCTTCTGTCGTCAGAGATGCTCAGAAGATCAATAAAAAAAAACAAAAAATGAGAGTAAGATTTTTCGTTAATGCTCAAAAGAGCATTTGTTGAAGAAAAAAAGAACATATGATATTTTTTTTGCTAGATTCATATTCAGGAGAGAAAATATTATTATTCTAACTGCATTATTTTTTTTTTGCATGTAAATTTATATTTTTTTTGAGAGTCCAAATCTAAGCTTCTTTGTGCGTGTTAAGTACTAACTTCGATAAGCTATATATTTTTGGAGGGGTCCGATGGGAAAAAAGTGTTTTTATTTAAAGAAAGTACACAATTATACCTTTTAAAAAAAGTAAGATTTTTTTGCAGCAGCCTGCGCTTTCTCTTGCAACAAGTGTTTGTTTACAAGTATTTTTTACAGAATGTGTTCAAATAGGGAGCTTTTTGATGTTTGGTTTTCCAACTCAACAGCCCGTGTGCGTGATGTTTTGGAGTTTATGGAGTTAAAACTAAATATACAATCAAATTTAGAGCCTGAAGATCAAGAAATCGTAGAAAAACACGCATCAACAATTTGCTCGGAAATAAATAAACGTTGGCAAAGTTGCCACAGAAAACGTGATAGGTTTTTAAAAAAGAATAAAGACTGGCTTGACAATTTTCACTCCTTTCCCCAAAACATCCTAACTCTAATGAGTGCATCGACAAGCCAAGACCTTAGTAATAAGCGCGGGAGACCGCAAAAAGAATTTGTTGAGTGTTGCCAAAAAACTAAAAAACAAAAAGTTCATGATTTGGTAAGGACAAGATCGCTCGAGGAATTAAAGTATGCTACAGACCAAGCAGCATTAAATTCAAGCACTAATTCAAATTCAGAGCAACAGTTTTTGTCACCGGGAGCAGCCCTTGCATTGTATCTTGACCTTGACTTAACAGAACGAAAGTATGAGGTATTGAGAAAAACCGTGAATGCTCTGCACAAGGACTGCTTCCCAAGTATTTACGCATTACGGAAAGCTAAGGCTGGTATTCTTCCAAAATGCGACGTTACGGAATCTTCAGCGGAAGTTGATTTTCAGGATATTATGGAGAAAACTGTTAAAAGCATTTGCAAATCTGTCACAGTGAGTAGAGAAACAAAAGCTAAACTAATTTGCAAATGGGGTTTTGATGGCAGTGGCAACCATAGTGCTTATAAGCTAAGATTTGATAATACTGAAAACTCGGACGAATATTTGTTCCTTATAGCATTTGTACCTCTAAGATTGGTCGATATCGATTCTGGTGTTTCTCTTTGGGTAAATGATCGTCCTGGATCAATATTACATTGTAGGCCCGTGAAATTTTTATTTAAAAAAGAGTGTTCCGATCTTGTAAGACGGGAGGAGACAAATATGCAAGAAAAAATAATGAGCCTTTATGACCATACCGAAATGATAGCAGGACAAATCTGCAATGTTTCTTTCGAGTTTTATATGACCATGGTTGATGGAAGTGTGTGCAATGTCTTATCCGGAACAAATTCATCATCTAAATGCTATATTTGCGGAGCACTCCCGAGCGAAATGAATACAGCCAAATGTTATGAGAAACAACCAAACGAAGAAAACTATCGTTTCGGTCTTTCAACTCTCCATCTCTGGATAAGGTCGTTTGAATGTATGTTGCACATTGCTTATAGGCTGCCCTTTAAAAAATGGCGAGTCCAAGGAGAGGAATACAAAACTCTTTTCGAAATAGAAAAAAAACGCATTCAGATTCAATTC
Organism: Eupeodes latifasciatus; assembly: GCA_920104205.1. Taxonomy (NCBI): domain Eukaryota; kingdom Metazoa; phylum Arthropoda; class Insecta; order Diptera; family Syrphidae; genus Eupeodes; species Eupeodes latifasciatus. The sequence continues at coordinate 29,179,249 of OV049925.1, forward strand.
AAAACAAAAATGGGACTAAATGTTGACCAACCAAAGCAAGGCTTTGGTTCATCAAACGATGGCAACACTGCTCGGACATTTTTTTCTAATCCTGAGAACAGTTCCGAAATCACAAAAATCGACCAAACTTTGATTCAAAAATTAAGTGTAATATTACGAGTAATGGCAACAGGTGCTGAAATACATTTTGAAAATTTTGATGTACTCATCCATGAAACACGTACACTTTATTTGAATTTATATGGATGGTATTATATGCCTTGTACATTGCACAAACTATTTTTTCATAGTGTAGATGTAATGAAAAGCTTTCATATACCCATTGGTCAATTGTCTGAGGAAGCTCTTGAAGGCTTGCATAAGACTTTTCGCCGAACCAGGCTTAATCATTCAAGGAAATCTTCAAGAACAAATAACTGCAAAGACGTTTTAAATCACTTATTATTATTGTCAGACCCATTTATTTCATCGCAAAGAAAAATTAAAAGAAAGCCCAAAATTTACGATGACACTATCAAAAAATATATAATTAATTGTGATGACGATGACGATAATCAATCATCTTCATCGGATACAGAAAATTGAAAAACCATTTTTAATTGTGCACTTTAATATAGGTATTAACAGCTCATATTAACTTCACAAGAATAAAATTTAAATATTAAAAAAAATTATCAAACACAAAAAATATCGTTTTTTTATTTTTTTTTTTTCGAGTTTTATAATTACAAGTTCCTGAATTAAATCATTTATACAAAAGTAGGCGTGGCAGGGGGCGGATATGGTCGACACCATTTTATATTTTTGAGCTCGATCATCAAAATTCTACAGTTTTATTCAAATCGTGCATGTCGTTTTCTAGATATAAATAATCATATTAAGAAGTGGGCGTGGCAGGGGGCGTGAAAATTTTGCTAAACTTTGTAAAACTTGTTGTTATTACATTTGCAATAAACTTTGTATGCAAACTCAGCTTAGTTTTTGAAAATTGATTTTTTTCCATCATCTCCATACAATCGAACGCACTGTGAGTCGGTAGAAATGAAGATTCAACATTAGCCACAATTCATAGTGGAATAGAGGAAAGAAATGATCACATAGGAATTTCAGAATTACCTACAAATATGTTTAAGCATCAAATAGAAATTATAGAGTCAGAAGATGAAGGTAAAGATATAAAATATATATACAAAGGTATAAGAAGACTCACTATTAAATCAAAAGATATAGGTGAATATTTTACTGAAGCATTAAGGGAATTTTTACATGATCACGGAAACGAAATTAACCGATCGAGACTCGAGAGTATCGAATTGGTGACGTCATGGATTTTTAAAAAGGAAAATGAAAAGGTTAAGTTAGGATTGTTTCCTGGCACAACAAAAATGTATAGTCGCAAAATACAGAAACAATCATGCAGAAAGTATAGGCGCACCCTTAAACTGCAATTCGAACATGGCCCAACTTCAATTGGACAAGTTTTGACAGATTAAAAATGAGGTGATTATTTTAACAACTCAACGAAAATTAAACAACACACAATGTCTGCTATTGGCGATTGTAAATCGAAGTAAAAAAATATATTTTTTTTTAATAAATAAAATAACATTGCATAACATCACTTACAAAATAAGATTGTTTCCTGGCACAATAAAGATTTCTAGTCGCAAAAAACTGAAAAAATCATGCAGATTTTTTTTTTTGTAATTCCTTCAGAACCACCGCTAGTAGCTTTCGAGTTATTCATAGTCTTAATGAAAAGAAATAATTTAATAATAATTTTTGTAAATTTTCAAATGTGTTCAAACAATGACAGTGATAGTAATTCAGTGTGCAATTATAATTATTCAAATTTTGAAAATTCTGAAAATAATTATAACTGCACACTGCTAGGTCGAATCTTGAATTTGGATGAGTCATCTTTTTGCACTGATCCATCCAAAACAAAAGTTTTTCAACACGCACAACAAGTGGACCTGGAAGAGAGAACATAACGGTCAAAAAGCTCCTCCATTAATAAACTATTTCGTGGAAAAAATATATATGGATACAAGGGATGGCGCCTTCTGGAACTGGTTTTCCAAATATAACTTATGCTGCAATTCAGAGGATGAATGGAGGCAGATGCCTTTAAAAGTTTTCAAATCCCTAAAATGTAATTGGGTTGACAAATTAGTGAACTGGACCAGGAAAAATGTCGGTAAGAAATTGCATAAAAGCATTTTTTCTAAAACAATTGGAAATTTATGAATGGAAACTGAACTTGGAGTGATTACCAATGGATTTAAAAAGGCTGGCATAATCTTCTTTTAACCCAGATGTAATCGGAAAAGAACATTTTAACCCTAAAGCTTGTGTAGGCCGCCTCATATTTTCCTTCAACCTGTTCTTTCTATTTTTTTTTATTATCAATAACCTACAATTTCTTTTCTCATTTAAAGTCTTACTTTAAAAAAAAAAAATATTGATTTCCTAAATAGTGATGCCCAGACATAAAAAAATATTACTGCCTTGAATTTATAGAATAACTATACATACACATTTTTACTCATTGTATACATACATTTTTATTCCGATTCTGAAAGATGATTATTGCTATTATTCGCCCATGTCACTCTTCTTGCGAAAGCTCGAGTCGAAAATGATTCCCCATGATTCCCCAGCCATGTTAGTCGATGGCTGTGGATTCTACTTCCTCTTTATTAACTAAACCACCGTCGAGTGAAGACCGTCTCGTCGCAAAAGTTCAGAGCTGCCCACGCGGCAAATAAGTTGCTTAATACATACTAAAGTACGAAAAAATTCTAAGTTTACATAGAATCAAAGTTTTTTTTTCTCAATTTGTGTTACTTCGCAAGTAGCAATTAAAGCGAGATTCCTGTGATATCACGTTTTGAGACCGCTCGGTATCAAGGTATGGATCTAGCCATCAATTTCATCATGCTAAAGGAAGAACTGAGAATCGTTGCAAGCTCGATTTAAGCCTACGAGATGGAACAAGTGGCCACATGTTTCGCCATCTTCACACGGGCTAACCTCCAACCACCTAACCAACATTTAAGACAACCGGTAACACAGGTTAACCGGGCAAAGCAAAAATATCAGAAAATTGCGACTCCGCACAAGGTAAGCACATAAGAAACAAGTATTACGGTGTAAGCGTCATTTTAAGGTCACGTTCATTTGTCGTAGGAAAAAGTTTCAACGCGAGACTTTTATATTCGACGCGGCCTTGGGTATCGTCGTCGACTTGTCCATCGGAGCACCCCTGTGAAACCTACAGCTTCTGACCAAACCTCAAAATTGGCAACACGGACATAAGTTGGAGAATAAAATCTCAAATAAAAAAAGGGCCGATGAGCACCCACGTTTTAATTTGCTTCAATATACATATGTATAAAAAGAAACATATATTTGCAGTGCACACATACATACGGATGTACATCCATTGAAACCTTTTAATACGAACGATATATTTATTGCACCAGTGATAATGCCAATGAAGTTCATTTTGGGAGCTTTAATTGCTTAAAAATCAAGTGGAATAACAGAAGATAGCCCGATGCTAATAAAACACATGAACTACTTAACTTATAAAACTTAAACACTACTTGAAATAATATAAAAAAAGGCATGCGATTAAAATAATATTACAACACTACATTACAACATTACAACAACAAACACACATCATCATATTCGAGCTGCCTAAACGGATCGGAGAGCGACAACATCTTATCTGGCAGCATCGGCGTCCAGTGATCAAACCACTCTTTCAAATGATGGTTTCCTATATGCCCAAGCATAGAATAGCGAAATTAGCCTAAGCTTACATTGTTTTTTTTTTTTTTTTTTGGTAGAACTCTTATTAACCCATCTCACTCAAGAGCAATAAGATAAGTATAAAAGTTCCAACTTGTTCCTTGAGAACACTTTTTAATGCATATATGATAACATACCAGATTGTTCCCCATGCATCGTTTAGCTTCATAGTAACAGAGTTAAAAGAACTCAAAATTGCAACAACCCGCCTTCCCGTAAAGACGTGCGCTGCGCACCTCTTCGGTGGAGGAGACAAATTAATTAAGTGGTGAGTGCTAAAATTAAGTTATTTTACTAGAAATTTTGATTGTTGACATATGTATGTGTATGAAGGAATGTATTTAAAGTGGAATAGTGCTAAATAAGAACATTGAGTGAGGTAGGTCAAGATTTAATTTGATGAGATCGATACATAGAAATTATGATCTATGTTGTTAAATTGTTTAAATATTTATTTGTGATGTGTTCTGTTAAATTAAGGTACGTTTTTTTTATTTCATTAACTTTTTAGCGAAATATTTGGTAAAATAAAAGTTCGGTAGTCGGAGGAAAAAAATCTACCTTAGCTGAGAATAAAATAACACTGCATAGTGCATAACATCACTTACAAAATAAGATTGTTTCCTGGCACAACAAATATTTCTAGTCGCAAAAAAAACAGAAAAATCATGCAGAAAGTATAGGCACACCATAAAATTGACATGCGAACATTGCCCAACTTCAATTGGACAAGTTTTGACAGATTAAAAATGAGGTGAGTATTTTAACAACTCAACGAAAATTAAACAAAACACAATGTCTGCGATTGGCGATTGTAAAACGTAGTGAAAAAATATATTTTTTTAAAAAATAAACATCAAAATATTTGCATTTTGAAGAACTTTTCTATTTCTTTGCATAACTTTTTTGACTAGGGATTAGCTTAGAACTGTCGTTAACAGACTGTTTTCGCAGCTTATACCAGCTTAAAAAACACAAGGCAGAACTATTGCCTGATTTGACTGCTGTGTCGGAGACAGCTTCTGAAGTAAATTCTCAATCCCTTTTGAATACCACAAAAGTAATAGTCTAAGTGAAAACAGTGAAAAAAGGTTCCACAGTTGAAAACATGTTAAATAGACAGACCTTACCTGCAAGAGCACATTGTTTTAGTCCTCTTCTGTTTTTTTTATTAATTTCAAACACAATTTTCAAAAACTGATAATTCCTTTTATACATAAACTTTTCAATTTGAATATTAAAATTCAAAACTTCAAATGATTTAAAATAAAGTTTTAGTTTAATGAGGTGAACAATAATAATGCTCAACAAAAACAAATATTTTCTGAGTATTTAATGTACAGAGGAAACTGAATTGTGATAAGACCATTACTTTCGGCGTACTTCCTCGAATGTCTAAATTATTTTTCAATTTAACTGACTTTCTACACACTGTTCATTTATATTTTAATTCAGAAATAAACAATTAATTTTAGTTCCTGAAGATGATGTCGACCAAATTTTAAGATCATTGAAATACGATAATTTAGCGGGGGAAGCGTTAGATCGAAGCTGGAAAGCTTGCACAAATCGAAGGTTATTGGATGTGAGAAACTCAAGCTCTACTGCCGAAATTTTTTTGAAATGGCCACAATACAAATGCCCAGCTGGCTATCGTATGGTAAGTAAGATATTTGTTGCATACCATACCCTTATAATAAAACTGTAACTTCATTAACTAGATTGACATGGATTTTTGTTTCTTACACCAAAAAACTGGTTCAATTCTTGAAAATTGGGAACAATTAAAGCCCCAACTTCTGAAGTTCCTTTTAAATGACAACGTGAAGGAAAAAAAACATTTTAGAAGTATTGAAAAAATTGTCAAATGAAGCATTAATATGCACAATACCTGCCAGTGAGTAACTTATTTCGTTTTTATAATTTTAATATGTATTTGGGATTTGGGTCTTCTCATGTTAGCACAGAGCAAACAATTTGTTTATATTTTTAAAATATTTTGTAACAACCAATATTTTGTAACATCAGGGGGTTTTTGACAGCATCATCTTGAATCAAAAACAATTCAAATAATCTTAGACTCAAGTTTATGAATTTTTATATGGGTATTAATTATAAATAAATAATGAACAGAAAAGTTCAAACAAACAAATCTGCCTGAACGTCAGCTATTAAATTTCCAATACGACTATAGTTGTCTCATTTTATTTCGTGCACCTTGATTTTCGCATCGTGTTTGTTGTTTGTAAATTGCAAATTAGAGTTCATTAATCATGTGTTCAAGTTTTTTCATATTTGTATTCGACATGTATTTAATCCGTGTTATTTTGCCTTAAAATAGTAAATAAATTGTTTAAATATTTATTTGTGATGTGTTCTGTTAAATTAAGGTACGTTTTTTTATTTCATTAACTTTTTAGCGAAATATTTGGTAAAATAAAAGTTCGGTAGTCGGAGGAAAAAAATCTACCTTAGCTGAGAATAAAATAACACTGCATGGTGCATAACATCACTTATAAAATAAGATTGTTTCCTGGCACAACAAAGATTTCTAGTCGCAAAAAACAGAAAAATCATGCAGAAAGTATAGGCACACCATAAAATTGACATGCGAACATTGCCCAACTTCAATTGGACAAGTTTTGACAGATTAAAAATGAGGTGAATATTTTAACAACTCAACGAAAATTAAACAAAACACAATGTCTGCGATTGGCGATTGTAAAACGTAGTGAAAAAATATATTTTTTTTAAAATAAACATCAAAATATTTGCATTTTGAATAACTTTTCTATTTCTTTGCATAACTTTTTTGACTAGGTATTATCAAAAAAGCAAACAACAACTTAGCTTATACCAGCTTAAAAAACACAAGGCCTGATTTGACTGCTGTGTCGGAGACAGCTTCTGAAGTAAATTTTCAATCCCTTTTGAATACCACAGTTTAAATTCAAAAAATGAAAAAATTATTTTGACCTTATTTGAAAGTAGGGACTCGATGGCTGTTCTGGCCACAGCAATTACAAGCACACTTTCGTCGCCAGGGAAACTACCGACAACTCTTTTTTTGTGCATTGTGCATATTTATCATGAAACGATAAATTAAAATTAAATGTTTAGTAAGATTCAAAAACAAAAACATTTAACACTAGATTACGAAGACACAAAAGAAATTTGACTTAATGATACATTTGGCAATACTTTTCTATAAAGTTTATTATTATTATTATTTCTATAGTTCAAAAATTGACGAGTAGGGGCACTTGTGTCGTTAGGGTGACTGTCACTTTTGATTTTTTGATTTCTAATATTATATTTTCATTTATGTAGTAAGCCTTGACCTGTAAACACATCATTTATTTTTTCAAAAGTGGCATATTTTGTAATAGATCTCTTTTCTATTCCAGGTAAGTTCAATGTTAGTACTAGGTTTTTACGATTAAAACGTTTTATTTTGTGTTGTGACGGTATAGAACAAAAAAATATGTAAGGTTTACGAACGTAATATTTTGAAATCTGCCAGTCTTTTATTGAAAGAATACATTTTTCATTGTATTATTTTGTTTTGTGACTATACTGATAGAGAATTATTCATTAGTCAAATAGGAGTTTTGTATTTGTCACAATATGACGTTCTTGTTGATAATAACATTATATTATTTGTAAATCCTTAGGAGTTACGTCCTTTTTTCCACAAAAAAGAACACGTTTTGGTAAATAATACCTGCAATGCATTCCCGTGGAAAGCAACTTATTGAACTTGCAAAAGCACAACTATTGAAGAAAAATAATCATGAACAGTCTCAAGAAAATTTCATTGGTCCAGATATATATTTTACTGAAGCAAATATAAGTAATATTCCATTACCTGCGAATGATCCTGGTACGTCCGTGCAAATGATTTCTTCGCAAATTTGTTGATCTAATTTTTTCTAGAATTTAAAACTAAAAACTATTCATCAACTTCTGTTGATCAAGTAAACGAATCCTTGCAAACAAGATCGTCCTCATGTAGTTCCTCATCGTCTAATTTTATAAAGTATTTACCGAATCTTTCAACATCTCCTTTTTCACGCCGAAAAAAGATTTATGTGAAACTTGTGTTGCCTACGAAAACGCTTCTACTGATGAAAAAGTAGTACAAAGTACTCAACGGAGTAGTAGCGGTTTATGACTTACAAGCTGTGATGCAGATACCAAAAGGAGACGTCTCTGTTTTCTACAAATTTTACAGTTTATGATCTTCGCGATAATAGCTGTGAATGTTTTGTGTGGGACGAATCCAATGGTCATGGAGGGGTTAATAAGCTTGGAACATGTGTTCTTAAAGTATTTGCAAAAAAAAGCTGCAATGCAGGACGTATAGGTCATTTTTCATTCGGACAATTGTGTTGGACAACAAAAAAATAAATGTATGCTAGCTCTTTATTATAATGCGGTGCGGTTTTTGGGCATAAAAGACATAACTCACAAATTCTTGATAAAAGGACATACTGTTGTAAAGTAAAAATCTCAAGTATAGTACAACACAAATATTAAACTCTGCTTATATGTATATGTACTTACAGTTGAAATTGCTTATAAACTTTTCTAACGTTCTATGGATTTTAACTTTTGTGATTTTACTTTTGTATTACTATGATTCTCATTTACCACTTCCCAATAAACTTTTGTCTTAACAAGATCGTTTTTGCCTTTTAATTTCTTTTTGGTTTCCACTTTTAAATCTAACTGGTTATGGGCCCAGAACCCATATTTGAAATCATAAGGTAAAAAGAAATTTAACAAATTAATAATGAGTTCGTCTCTATATCAAATAGAAAAGCTGGATGATAGCAACTATGATTCCTGGTGTGTCCAAATGCAGAGTGTGCTTATCCATTCCGAGCTATGGAAGATAGTAAGCGGAATATTTCTCAAAACGGAAGAAATGTCTGCATCCGAGAAGGCAAAATGGGAAAGTCAAAACGAAAAGTCGTTGGCTTCAATTATGTTAAGTGTGAAGCCATCCCAAATCAATCATAATAAGCATTGCAAGATTTCAACAGAAGCCTGGACAACATTACGAGAGATTTACCAGCCCAGTGGTCCAGCGAGAAAAGTTTCACTTTTTAAACATTTACTGCACCTCCGTATGTCGGACGGCGACAACATTTCAAAATTCATCAATTCGTTTTTTAATATTGTGGAAAAATTGGCAGAGATTCATGTAACTTTGAAGAAGAGTTGTTGGTAATTATATTGTTATCTAGTTTGTCTAAATCATTCGAAAATGTTGTTGTTGCAATGGAGACTCGTGATTCTTTGCCTCCAATAAATGTTCTTAAAGTAAAACTTATAGAAGAAGCTGATCGAAGAGGACATCAAGAAAATCGATTGGATGACGTAGCATCAGGTAGTCAGCAAGCATTTATAGCAAGAACAAATGCAAAGGAGAGAGAGGAGCAAGAAAGAAAAAATAATTTAAAACGTCATAAAAAACTTACAGGCAAGTGCTTCAATTGTGGTTTAAGGGGTCATTTCGCGGCAAAGTGCAAAGCAGCCAAAAAACAACAACAACATCAATCATTTTCATATTCTCTTTCTGTATCAGATACACATGTGTTGAATAGCTCAAACTGGTGTATCGACAGTGGAGCGACATCACATATGTGCAGTGATGTAAATATGTTCAACACAATAGAAAAAGGCGCAGAGAGAATACGATTAGCGGGTGACAATTTCATCGAAGCAACGGGGAAAGGTACGGTCATCATCAAAACAACTATGTGCAACGTTACTTTGAGAGATGTCTTATATGTTCCCGGTTTGCATGGGAATTTTATGTCAGTAAGTAAAGCGGTGAGTAACGGATTTACGGTTGTCTTCAATGATCAGTTCGCGATAATTAAATCTAGCTGCGGTACGGTGTTGGTTAAAGCTAAAAAATATAATAATTTATTCATCTTTGAAAACGAAATTAATTCATGTTTTTATTCGTCAGTCGATAATTTCATGAAGTGGCACAATAGATATGGCCACTTAAATTTCACAAGCATGCAAGAGTTATCAAGAAAAAAATTAGTATTCGGGATGACAGTGTGTAATGTGCCAAAAGATATTAATTGCAAAATTTGCCCAAAAAGCAAGCAAGAAAGTTCCCTCAAGCTAGCCAAACGCGCTCTAAAAAATTATTGGAATTGATTCACACGGACGTGTGTGGTCCCATTAACAAACCATATCAGTTGGAGGATCCAAATATTTTGTGACTTTTATCGACGATTTGTCAAGACACATGTTCGTCTACTTTATGAAGTCCAAAGGTGAAGTTTTTGACAAATTTAAAATATTCAAGGCCATGGTGGAGTGTCAAACCGATATGAAAATTAAAGCTTTGAGAAGCGTTAATGGTTCAGAGTACATTAATACTAATTTTAATAATTTTTTAGATGAGCATGGAATCCAGAGGCAGCTAACAGTGGCATACACGCCCCAACAAAATGGCGTTGCGGAGCGTGCCAATCGGACGTTGTGTGAAATGGCCAGGAGTATTCTACTGCATGCAGGTCTCGACGAATCTTTCTGCAGAAGCAGTTGCTACATCAACTTATTTGCAAAATAGAGCGCCAACTAAAATTTTAGTCGACAAGACACCACACGAGGTATGGACGGGTAAAAAGCCGATGGTACATCACCTGAAAATATTCGGATCTCCTGCAGTAGCATTAAATAAAATGCATCATGGTAAATTTAGTCCAAAAGGTAAGGAATATATAATGGTGGGATATTCTTTAACCTCGAAGGCCTATCGTTTGTTCGATCCGGCAACTCGAAAAGTCATTGAAAGGAGGGACGTGATTTTTGATGAAAATGGCTTATCCAAGTTTAAACAAAATGAAATTAACGAATCTGTATTTTTAGATGCCTACATGCTGCCAAATGGAAGTTGTAATGAGTCCATTGTTTCAGAAGGAGATCATGAAACCGCCACCACAAACAAAGACACCGCCACCGATACAACCACCGTCGCCGCCAAAACCATCGTCAACCCTTCAAAAGAACCAAGTGTTATAAAAAATCGAACTACTAAAGACGAAAAATGCGATGCAGAAGCCAGGATTGGACCTGGAAGGCCCAAGCTACTTCGAAATGGGAAACCCGGCCGCCCTCAAAAAAAAATTTAATGTTTTAGGTTTAATGGAGGACAATCGTGCAATGCATATACCAGAGACCGTTCAAGAAGCTTTATCCAGCACACATTCTAACGAATGGAGGGAAGCTATGGAGAAAGAGTATGCTGCTCTTATAGCGAACGACACATGGAAACCAGTTGAGCTACCACCGGGTATGAAACCCATTGGTTGTCGTTGGATCTTCAACATAAAAAGAAATGTCGATGGAAGTATCGAGCGTTTCAAATCGCGACTTGTTGCCAAAGGCTGTAGCCAACAATACGGAGTCAACTTTAACGAAACCTTTTCTCCAGTGGTACGTTATGCCACAATTCGAATGATGATTGCTTTAGCAGCTGAGCATCGAATGTTCCTTCATCAAATGGATGTGTCCACAGCCTACCTCAACAGTGAGCTGACAGATGAGGTGTACATAAGGCAACCTGAAGGCTTTCAAGACGAGATGTTTCCGGAACGAGTGCTGAAACTTAACAAGGCGATGTAATTTTAATTTAATAGCCGTATACGTTGATGACTTAATTTTAGCCAGTTCATGCAAAGAAGAACTAACCAAAATTAAAGCCAAGTTAGCCAGCAGTTTCGACATGGTGGACAAGGGTCCGCTTCAACATTTTCTAGGTATGGAAATTGAACGAGAAGGTGAAACTGGTGCGATTTCTGTTGGACATAAACAGTATGTGAAAGATCTCTTGCGTCAGTATAATATGGAGAACTGCATTCTGTTTGCAAACTGGCGCAGCGTAATATTGACCCACATGCTGAGCACGAAGCTGGTGCAAAGCATATATTGCGATATTTGTCAAAAACAATTAACCTCAAATTAAATTATCGTTCGCAGGGAGGTCAAATTCAAGGTTTTGTCGATGCATACTGGGGAGGAAATTCTTTGGATCGCAAATCGTATACTGGATACACGTTTTTTGGCAGGCTGTGTATTCTCTTGGGAGTCCAAGAAGCAGAATTGTGTTGCCCTCAGCAGCACGGAGGCTGAATATACCGCATTATCGACAGCAGCCAAAGAAGCAGTCTATTTACGAAGACTGTTGAGAGAAACCGAACTTTACTCAGATGACCTTCCATTGATTTTGAACGGCGATAACCTCAGTGCACAACAACTTGCGAAAAACCCAGTTTACCACGCCCGAAGTAAACATATTGATATAAAATATCATCATGTGCGAGAAGTCGTGAGCAAGAAGGAGATTAAACTGAAATACGTTCCTACAAACGACATGGTAGCCGACATCCTAACAAAAAAATTTGCCAAAAATTAAACATTTGAAATTCACCCACCTAATGGGAATGTATTAATGATTTTTCGTAACGTAACGTTTTTAAATATTTTTTCTAATTGTTTAAATTTTGATTTCTTGTATATTTAATATTTCTGTTGAGAAGGAGTGTTGTAAAGTAAAAATCTCAAGTATAGTACAACACAAATATTAAACTCTGTTTATATGTATATGTACTTACAGTTGAAATTGCTTATATACTTTTCTAACGTTCTATGGATTTTAACTTTTGTGATTTTACTTTTGTATTACTATGATTCTCATTTACCACTTCCCAATAAACTTTTGTCTTAACAAGATCGTTTTTGCCTTTTAATTTCTTTTTGGTTTCCACTTTTAAATCTAACACATACACAGAATGAAGGTGATCCCGCTGATTCCCTTATTGAGTGGCAGGTCAAACTTTAGCTAAAGAGTGAACCCATTTACTCACCTGAAGGTTTTATTTCTGCAATAAAGGCAGCAAAGAAAGAGGGGAAGCCTTTTGTTGTCAACGAGCAATGCCGTGAAGACTTACGACATAAAATATCTAGTGGCGAAAATGGGTCCGATGGGAATGGGTTGCCGAGAATGACCTGCACCCTGATTATGAAGTTCGCGGCGGATCGTTTTCAATTCGCAACGAATTCGTGTAAAATAAGGTAATTTTTAAATTATTTAAATTATTTTACAGGCCTGTGACCACAAAATAACGTGAAGCGAAATTCAACAAAGTTCACTCCAAGTGTCGTTTTGGGCTGCTGAAGGGAAGATTTAGATGCCTTTTGCAATCTAGACAGTTACATTACCGTCCAGAGAAGGCTGCACGCATTGTAAATGTATGTGCTATGTAGCACAATGTATGTACATATAAAGTTTAATACCCCGTTGGATGAAGAATTTCCGGATCAAAATTCATGGATGATGTCTCAAACTTAGTTTCAACATCTGAAGCAAATAATTATTCTAATATTTCAAAACAGATAAGAAATCGAATAAAAGATAGCTTGTAAATTGAAAGTATTTGTCTATTAATACAAACAAAAAATCACATTCGATATTTTAAAGGATGTAGGGTATCCTCATTAAAAATAAAATTAAAATAAAACGCAATTCAATTGCTTAAAAAAAAACTTCCATTTAACAAACGAAACAAAAAAATTGTTATAAAAATAATGAAAATAAATATGTGTGTAGATATTCAAGCTTTGATTCTTTGATTTAAAAAGGAACATAATCAAATTATTGGCTCAGATCCCTTTGCAGTCTCTCAAGTTCTTTTTTTTTTTTTTAATTTCCAATTCTATAAGTCGTATTTTATTGTTTCCAACAGTCTCTTCCATTAATATTTCGATTTTTCTCTTTCTTAAAACCAAACTTTCTAACTTTCTTCGTTTATTTTCCTTTCTTTTCTGAGCTCATCATCGGCTATTTTCCTGAGCTCTTTAGTTTAATTTTGCAATTTCTTGGCTGTTGTTACAGATGTTTTTGAAAAAGGTTGTGAAATTGGTGTCGAATCCACGAATGTTTCAAAACACTGCGATTGCTGTGCTTCTGAAAATTCTTGTGTTTGATTTTGCAAGTATTGATTGTGGTGCAGTTGTAGTTGCAGTGAAATTGGTGTCGAAGGCACGAATGTTTCAAAATTTCGCAATTGCTGAGGTTCTGAGTATTCTGGTTTCACATTTTGACTAGAAGTGCTTCGATTAGGACTTGAATTCGAATTGGAGTGATATGCACTCGTGTCCAAAAACAAATTTCTAAAGATCAAAATTTCTAAAGTGCAAAAAATAAAGCTTTGGAAATGAGATTTTAAAAAGCCTATAAGCTTGCTTTAAAGAAATGGCAAGTTCGAACAAAGGAACATAAAGATATTTTCAAAGAAAAAAAAACAAGAATTGCAAGAAAAATTCAAAAACCAACTCGGTCTTATAGTGGATGTTGAGGAAATGCATTCTCGTTTTTTTTCCAAAATACGCATTGGAGAAAACCGATATAAAATCGACATGTTCGAGAATTGACTGCTTTTTAATGTCGCCGTTTAATGCGAATATAAAGTTGAAAAGCTTCCTAGCTTTCAAAAAATAGTATAAAATTCTTTAGTTTCGGTCAAGCGATTTACGCTATGATGATCGAAAAGCTGAGTTTTGGTGATAACATGAAAACGTTTGGAGGAATAAACATACGATTATTCCTATTATGCTTAACTATGATGTCAAAGGCTGACATCGAAAATCTAGAAAATTACTTCGTAGAGATGTTCAAATGGTTAGTGCTGAATACGTGCGATTCGTGCTTGGAAAAGGTTCTAATTGCTGAGTTTCCCCAAGGTGAAACTCTTTATGACTATACAAAGCTATAGAGACCTGTGATAAGCCGTATTGGCTATCACATATCAAACTGAGCTATAAAATAACTAGATGTGAAGAAAGCAATGCTCCAAAAAACTTATTTGTCCTAAAGCGCTTAAGCCATAGCTTTGCGTTCGTGTCAGGCGTGCGAGATCAAGCGCAATTTTATATGCTGTATAACGATGCAATCTATCAGATTAAAATGAACACAGGATCTGCTATAATGTTAAGAGAACTGATAAGCTTGATAGTAAGAGGTGTGAGAGCGGCGACGTTTGGACACAATGATTCTATCTCAAACTGGATAACGCGTCAGTACGCAATACATGGGAATTTCGAATTGATATTCGAATATATAATAGAATTAGTGAGGTTAAGTAAGTACCATAATGTCTTGTTGGGATGCTCAAAATATATCACATTAGCGCTTGTGTTTGGTAGAGTATCACACACTTTAGTTGAAGCGTGTAAGATGTCGGCTCAAAATTATGACATTGTGACGAGCACCATGCTGAGTACAACCCCTCCGGATTATGGGGGTGCTCTAACATATTTATTCAATCCACAGGTTAGTACGGAGAGTAAGTTGAATTATTTGCGCTCTTCAGCGCATATCAGTTTTATGTGCAGAGACATGTTAATATATTAGAGAATTATGTGAATTTCGGGAATTCAAATGATGATGATCCGCAAATTTATGCCGAAATAACAGGTGTTGACATTAAGTTAATTTATAGACTCAAGGTTATATTAGAAGTTCTGTCCAGTGGATATAAAATCGATATTTCCAAGTTTGGTAAATTTGCATTCGATACAGCAACACTTTATGTGAATTTGTATTCTTGGCATCCGATGACACCAACAATGCACAAAATTTTAATCGATGGATCAACCGTAATTGAAAATGCGATTTTGCCAATTGGGCAGCTTTCGGAAGAAGCAGCCGAAGCTCGAAATAAGCACTTCACATTTAATTACTCAAGGAAAAATTGCAATGTAGATATTTTTAATTGTTTGTTATTAACATCTGATCCCCTAATAACAAGCATTAGGCCTCATCCTATTAAAAAAACAAAGGCCTCTATTACGAGTGTCGTTCAACGATCGATGCGATAAATGTCGAAAGCATCGAAAATAAGTATTTTTGGTATTATGTATCTTCATCGACAGAGTTTCTTGTTATTGTGAACAGCGAACTTTGGGATTGTGAATAAAGACTAAATTTTGACATTTGAGTTAATTTCAGTTATTATTCATGTAGGGAAATTGTTTAATAATTTAATGTGAGTAGTTGAACTTTATAAAAATATAATGCAAGCAACTAATTGACTACTTTTCAGATAGTTAGCATGTTTTCCAGCGAGTTTTTTTTTGATTCAGACGACGATGAAATAGCAAGCGAAAGGATGGACAGGAATAGAAGTAATGACCTGTTGGTGATTGCCAGAAATAGAAGGCTTTTGAGGGACGCTTCGAACCCTCTGGAACTTGAAGAAAATATGTGAATAAATAACCATAACATATTCACCCTTATTCTAATAATCGTTTTGCTAAAACTCCAATAAAACGACAAGGCTCTGGAAACAAAAATTGGAATTTTATTGAAACGATTATCGTCATAATGCTTAGAAAAGTGAAGAACATAGAGAACGCTGCTCTTTTCGTATTATTTAAACACCAAAATGTGGTCTCTGGAGCGTTCTCGTTTTAAAGGCGTTTAAAACGACTACCGGAATAAGGGTGATTGTTTTCATTTGCTAATTTATTATTCTTTGAAGATTTTTGAAACACTTCAGGCTATCAAAGCCAGCTTTTGTCCAATTACTTGCTGACATTGATAACCATCTAAGGCCAGCAAAGCGAATAACTTCGATTCCAAGCATTATAAAATTAGCTACCGCACTACGATTCTGCGCCCATGGTTCATACCAATTTAGTGTTGGCAACGAATATTGCCTGGGACTTGCACAGTCGACCGTATCCGTCGTGCTAAAAGAAGTGTTAAACTGCCTCGAAAGAATAATTTGCCCAGTGTGGATTAAGTTTCATTATACCGAAGCTGAAAAATCACGCGCTAAACTTTATTTTTATGAGCGCAGCCATATACCAGGAGTAATAGGTTGTGTCGATGGCACGCACATTAAAATTGCTTCTCCAAAAAAGGATCTCCAACATGCGTACTATAATCGTAAAGGATTTTACAGCATAAATGCAATGATAGTAAGAAAACTCTTTTTCAACAATTTTGTCTATTAATTTACAAGTTTTGTTTTAGGTTTGTGACGATACGATGAAAATCCGTTTCATCAACGCAAAATACCCTGGATCAACTCACGATGCCAATGTTTTTAACATGTCAACCCTAAGGGTAATTCTGGAAAGGGAAACTGAAAGAGGACAATCAAACACTTTCCTTTTAGGTAAGATTACAAAGAATAGAACATTCGTTACAACATAAAAGAACTGAAGTTTTATTATCCCCAAGGAGATGGAGGATATCCCCTAAAACCGTATTTGTTGACTCCATATCGAGATCCCGAATTGGCGTCACGAGAAAGTGCATTCAACAAAAAACATGCACAGGCAAGGAACATAATCGAACGAACAATTGGGGTTCTTAAAAATCGATTCAAATGTTTGCTACGGGCAAGAGAGTTGCATTATACTCCGAAGAAAGCAACTCAAATCACAAACGTGTGCGCAGCATTGCATAACATTTGCTTGTTCTACAATACTCCTATGGTTGATGACTCCATAAATGAGCCCGAAGATGATGATGATGATGACTCAAGTGACATTCAAAATTCAAATGATACTGTACACCAGAGAAACAACAATGCTATCAGTATTAGAAACGAAATTCTAACATCAATGATGGAAAGTTGAAATAAAATAAGATGTGCAACTTTTTTTTAATAAATACTTATTTTATTAGGTACAAAAAGTCATTTAGTAAAAAATCCTAATTTTATTAGGAACATAGGAACATTCAACACGGTAGGTTTCAAAACAGAACAAAAATAACACAAAAATACTTCAATTAATAAAAAAACAATGGTATAAAAAAACTTCCATTCTCAAGAAAAACGAATGAATTAAAAAAAATTAAATTTTTTGCAAATGCATCTCCACTTGAGTTTTTTTGATTTCCAGCTTTTGTTGTTTTAATTTAAGTCTTGCAGTTCTGTCTCTTTGTCGGCTTCTCAAATCTTCTTTATACAGCTGAAGCTTTTCTCTCTTTATGGCAAGCAATTCTTTGTTTTTATCCTTCTTTTGATAGTACATTTTTTTTTGTATATTCTTCCAAACTTGACATTCTTTTTTTTAGTTCCCTCAACGTTGATTTGACTTCATTATTAAAGTCCTCCTGAATATTTGTTTGGTTCTTCAGAATTGAAAGCCTCTCGTCCTCTCCTTTCTGTTTGTTTTTTTTTAGACAAGTTTTAATAGGAGCATCACTTTCATCCGCCGTAATTTCATTGGTTGTTATCGGGTCTGGGTCTTCCTCAACATGCGTAAAACTTGTTTTCATGTTTTGGATTTCCTCCTGCCCAAACTCAATCCCTGGCGGATCTATAGAGGCGTCAATTGAAAGTAGTCCTATGACACTTTCCTCCAAATTACTGAACGTATGCACTCGGTTTGGTCCACCACCTGTTGCCTGGATTTCTGTCTTATTTTCAGTTTTTTTCTTTTTTATTTTAAATTTGAGATCAGCCCAAACCTATTACGAAAAAGAATTAAAAAATGTTTTCTGATGCTAATGCAAAATTACCTTGATCCATTTATCGCAAGTACGTACAGGAGGCCCGAGACTATTAAGTTCCATTGTAAATCTATCCCATCTTTTCTTCGCTTGGGCTTTACCGCAAATTCCCTTCGCAATATCTGGGTTTGCTTCCATTATTGAAACTAGCCTTTCTAGCTGTTTCTTATTGCTCACTACTTTTACCCTGTGATAACAAAATATTTACTATTTTTAACAAAAAAGAAAATAAATTACAAAGCTTACATTTTTACCCGGGGATTTACACTCAACACCAGCACTCGAACAGAAAAATGCAGACGATAACCATCGAAAGTGAAAACGAATAATATCGAACAAAATCATTCACAATAGTAATACATAATACCAAATTCAACTATCAATGTTCGACTATCGATAAATGTCGTTTATCGAAAGCCAAACGACACTCATAATAAGGGCCAAAATCTTTTTCAAAAGAAGCAATTGAAATGCTAATAGCTGAGGATCCGATTCCATCTCGATTTGATGACTCTGAAGAAGAAGATAATAATAACTCTGAGGAACAAAGCGAGTCTTGTTCAGTCTCTTTCGGAATAAACATTTACCTATTTTAAGAAAATAAATCTTCGTATTGTCAAATAAACGTTATTTCTAATTAAAAAACATATTTTGTACTTATTTATCGCACCCTCAGAATGAAAGTGACCTAACTCAAAATTCCAGTTTTTTTCTGATTTCCCAATAAACTGACCTTAAAAAGGGATATCTAAAACCCTGTGGTGAAAAAGACACCAAATCATGAGTAGGAAAGGGACAGCCTATACATCGGTCACTTTAGTTGATCACGCTATTCACCTCTGCATCTTATGTGAAAGAGACCAAGTCAGTATTGCGTTCGCTCGGTGTTCGCGAGTGGACGTATTTTAAACCGGCGGATATTGAATTGTTTCTCTTTATTGCAAATAGTGTGAAGGTAAGTACATTTAATTTTTTGTGCTAAGCTGACTCTTTTTTACATAAGTCTGTTTCTTACAAAAATATTTATAAGATAAGTCTTTTTATTACAAAAGTTAAATAAAAGAGGAAAAACACTTACAAGAATAGGTCTATTTATGACTACACATATACGAAAACTTCTTGTAGTTTTATATATTCAGTCTCTTTAGTAGAAAAAATAATAAAAGAAAGTAAGACATTTCTTGAAATATGCCTCTATTAAATAAAAGCTGCGTGCAGCAATTTTAGATTTATGTACGTTTTTTTTTTTTAAATCCTAATAATGCTACGATCTTATTGTTTTAGCTTTTTGCGGTTCAAGTTTTTTTCTTTAAAAATGACGTCAAAGCGAGTTCAGGATATGTTTCGTCTGATGGGAATATCGCCTCCAAACTTAGGGCAGAAATTAATTGCTACAAAATGTTCCGATGGTGACATCAAAAAAAAACCAAACATCCACAGAAAAAGTAATGACGGATCTTTACTCTGAAAAAAAAAGGAAGAGACGGATTCTTTGGTAGACTGTCCTGTTGATGTAGGAGATGTGATAAGCGACACCCACGGAAGCGAAGTAATAGATGATAGCTTTGAGAACCATGTGGTACAAACATCGTCACAGAACTCCATTTCCAATAATGATGCACTTATCGTCAACAAAATTGATAGTAAACGTGACATATGCACAGATGTTGACGTTGAGTACAACGTGTCGCCTACGTTAAGTGTAACATTGCCTACTGTTCCATCTGACTGTCGTCCACGAAGAAAATCTAATCAAATTGATAAATACAACATATCACCAATACACTCCGATGAAAGCGATGTAGATCTAAGCGATAATGATCCTACGTACTATGTTGGGCAAGAGAACTCGGATTCCAGCAAACTTAAGAACTTTACAAAATTGGCCTCTACCTCTAATAGCAATTCGTCATCTCGTAACAATTCATCTCCTTGCAGATTTTCATCAAAGAAGAAAGCCTCTAGCCGCAGTTCATCTGGTAATAGATCATCCAGTAGCAGTTCTTCATCCAGCACCAGTTCGGCATCTACAAACAGTTCATCATCCAGTTGCAATAGCGGATCGACTAACAAAGGCACTAATAAAAAAGATGGCAGCTGTTCTTTACCCAATAGCAGAAAAAGGAAAATTAATCTTACAAAATGGAAAAAGACGGCCGCTAAAATTGCGAGAAATAGTGGTCAAGCTAACACGTCAATGTCTAAATCCAAGCGTCAAATTAAGGCACGCTCCTTAAAACCTCCGTGTTCTGAAAAGTGTAGGTTCAAATGTCGTGAAAACTTCAACGAGGATCAGAGATTAATGCTTTTTAATAAATTTTGGGAGTTCAATGACATTAATCTTCAACGATCCTACATCAATTCTTGTATGACTAAAATTGCTCCAAAATACCGTTATTCTAATGCACCAAATCCAAGAGCATTTAACCACGCATTTTATTTTATTGTTGATAATGGAAAACGACGAGTGTGTTAAACATTTTTTTTGCAAACTTTGGACGTTACTGATCGAGTGATTCGTACCATTAAAAGCAAGATAGATGACGAAGGTTTCGTACAAAAAGATCTTAGAGGAAAACATAATGGAGACATAACTGTTGACTCAAATATTATTCAAGGCATGAAAGACCATATAAACTCTATTCCCAGGATCGAGTCTCATTATTTAAGAGCACAAACTACACGAGAGTACATCGATGGTTCTAGAACAATCACAGAATTATACAGAGATTATGTGGATAATCAAACACAAAACAACAAGTCCTATGGAAAGTTTAACAAGTTTTACGAAATATTCAATACTGAGTTTAATATTAGTTTCTTTAAACCAAAGAAGGACCAGTGTGACTTATGTAATCAATATCTACTGTGCCCAAAAGCTAACAGACAAGGTATTCAAGAAAAATACGACACACATTTGGAGGAGAAAGTTTTGTCCAGAGAAGAAAAGCGAAAAGATCGAGACAACGTAAGCGAGACTACTGTTTGTGCCGTTTTTGATCTTCAAGCAGTGATGCAATGTCCAAGGGGTGATATCTGTGCTTTTTGCTATAAATCGAGGTTGAACAGTTTTAATTTTACTATAGTAGAATTAGATAAATCGAAAAAAAATAAAAAGGATTCCACATATTGCTGCTATAAGAATGTGAATTGCTATTTTTGAGACGAAACACAAGGTAAAAGAGGTTCTAATGAATTAGGATCTTGCTTATTTAATTTCTTACAATCTATTGACGCGCGATCAACAGGACAAAAAGTAGACGTTATTTTTTATTCTGACAACTGTGGTGGCCAAAATAAAAATAAATTTATAGCTAGCCTCTGTTCATTTGCGGTAGTGTATTTTGAAAATATCAATACCATCACCCATAAATTTTTGGTACAAGGCAACACAGAAAATGAAGGAGATAATGTTCATAGCTTAATCGAAAAGGAAGTCAAGAAGAGCCTCAAATCCGGTCCCATATATATTCCACAGCAATACGTAACCTTGATCAGAACTGCAAAGAAACATGGATCACCATTTGTTGTTCATGAACTCGATTATAATTATTTTTATGATTTAAAAAATCTACAAGATCAATGGGGCTATAACTATAGTGAAAATGAAGACAGAGAAATATTTACCTGGGGTAATGTAAAAATGTCGAAGTTTGTAAAAGAAGATCCGTTTTACATTTATTACAAAACATCTTATAAAGAAGATTTCAAAAGACTTAATGTCAGAAATAAAAGAAAGAAAATGCGAACACTTGAAGAAATAGAGCTGCAAAAGCTCTTTTCTCATGCAATTGAGCTAAGTACAAACAAAAAGAAAGATCTCAGTGATTTACTTAAAAAACATTTGATACCAAATGCCTACGCTGCCTATTATAAATCTTTTATATAAGAAAACTACTATTGTAAGACAAAGTTACCTATACTGAAACAAAATTGTTTATTTTTTATTTTTTGTTTATTTGCCTGTTAAAAACAGAAACTTTTTAATGTGATTATCAGTAACAATTACCTGATTAATAATAACCTTAGATATAAGATTATGAAGACTGCTTTATGGATTTGAAATAAATACTATGTTTTTTTTACGTTGTGAGTTTTAATGTACTACCTTAGATTCGTGGAAATTTATAGTAAAATAATAACTTATTCCATAATATGCCCCCAGGAGTTGTGGCATCTTTTGTCTTAAATGGGCTGAAGTCGTAAAAAGTTCCAAAAAAAAAGAAATATTTTTACAATAAAGTGACTTAATTGGAAACTGTTTTATATTAAATCTAAAAAAATATATTTAAAAAACATTTAAATTGAATTTTATGTTATCAGTTTGTACATAAACGATCAATATATAATTCCTAAAAAAATCAATCATTTCCAATGAAATGTGTAAGCGCTACATTCAAACTAACTCAAAACTATACTTTTTTGAAACCTTTATTGCTCATTTCCCACAAATTGCAATTTTCGAATTAGGTCACTTTCATTCTGGGGGTGCGATATGTATAAGATGAAATATATTTTATACGTCATAAAATATTGCATTGAAGCCAAAAAATAATTTTGTCGAGTTTTTTCATGCATTTATTCCATAGTGCGTCGTACAGTGTGCTGCTACGCACGAAAACCGAAGCCGGTTCCTGGATTCAAGCAAGAAGCTCTAAATCCCCTTCAAAAGTGCATACGAACCTCCGTCAAGAGCGCGGGGTCGAGCGAAGCGACTCGCAAGAGCGTCCGAAGCATTTATATTTTTTTTTGTGTTAAAATTTCATTAGTCAAGCGAAATAATAACGTCCATTTTGTAATTTTTCCTTGTATAACATTTAAAGTAATTGTCATAATTTTCATTTTTTTTTTTGCGTGCCACAAGTGTGGAAAATTATTTTACCGGCAAATTGATAAGATTCCGTGGAGGAATTCTTTCCAATCTCGCGCGTGGGAAGCAAGATTTTGACCCTAGAAACGAACAACACATAGAGCTCTATTTGTAGGTAGGATACAAAGGATGTTCGCCTTGTTTTTATTGGTGTGAAGTGATACATCAAACAAGTAAAGCCTAGTACATACTTGTGAACCATTTCGTGAACCCATACAAATTTCGGTTTTTGGTTCACTTCGCTGAGTGGAAAACAAAGTGGAGAGTTTTCGTTCACGGGCAATTCACGTGCAAAATGTACGGGAACTGTTGGTGAAGCTTTGACATTTGGTTACAAAAAAAAGTACAGTTTTCAATTTGTACTGAATACTGATACTGATTCCTCATTTAAAGTTTGTGGTTGCTTTGCGCGTGGTTTAAAAAAAAAAAGCTAAAATGGATTTATATGAAATAGAATACCTGTGTGAAGAGTCGACAGATGAAGTTGACGATGTTGGCCTCTCACGCAAACCGCAAACAGAAAAATGTATAATAAATCAAATAAGAGACGAAAGCCAACATCAGATGCGGACAAAATGAAGCTCTCCGGTTTTATTAAAGATGAGGATGTGATCCACAATTTGCACTCAAACAAAAATTTTGTCAGCGCTGCTTGGATAGGGTAAACTGGGGTACATTCATCATCGGGGCACATTCGTCAAAGTCATTTTCGGTTGAATGCACTCTGAATTTAGAAATGGATACAACACTGAACGCATCCTTTACTGAATTCATGAATACGTTCTTAGTTTGACATTTGTGGTTTCGCGGTAAAAAAAAGTTGTGTGTTGTTTTGTCTTTTTGTGATCTCCGTTGTGATTTTGGGTAGTGAACAAGTAAGTGATTTATTTATTGAAAAATTAACTGTAGAAAATCCAGGTTTCGCTTACTTTTTTTAGTTCATTAAGTTAGGAAGTCGAATTAAATAAAAAAAAAGCCTATTTTGAATTGTTTTAAGAATATGTGCAAATAATGTTTTTGTTGGGAAAATGGGTTACATTCGTCATTTTGATTGGGGCACATTCAGCAGGTGCCGAATGTACCCTGGGTTTTCAAAAGTTTCCATTATTTTTAATTTTACAGATATGGTTCGAAATTATAAAAGGAAAACGGATAGGAATCTTATAAATGAAGAATCGATCAAAAAAGCAATTAAGGACGTATTAAATAAAAGCGAATCAATTTCATCTGCTTCAAGAAAATACGGATTAAAACGTCAGACGTTGCAATCAAGGCTTAAGAAACGAGATCCTTTGAAAGGATCATCGGAATCCGAGGACGAAAATGAAATCAAGTTTCAGTCCAAATACACATCTAAACAAGTTTTCACAAAGGCTCAAGAAGAAGAACTAGTTGCGTATGTAAAAAAGTCCGCTTTTCACCACTTTGGTTTAACATATTCTTCATTTCGAAAACTTGCGTATGAATTCGCATTTAAAAATAACTTGCCACATCCAAGCAATTGGAACACACTTAAAGAAGCTTCTGAAGATTGGCTTTTTGGATTTTTAAAGCGGAACCCGAGTCTTGCATTGCGGAAACCAGAAAATATAAGTGTTTCTCGCGTTAAAGCGCTAAATAAAGCAGCCGTCGAGATTTACTTCACCAATCTTCGGAATCTTTATGCAAAATACAATTTTCTTCCAAAAGATGTCTACAACCTGGATGAATCGGGAATAACGACCGTGTTGGATACACCAAAGGTAAAATGACACTTCATGCTGATTGATTTTTAAATTTAAATGACTTTTTACAATTTGGTAACAGGTGCTTGCCCAAAAAGGGCAGAGAAGTGTTTGCCAGGTCACTTCGGCAGAACGAGGCACACTCGTCACGGTTGTAGGCATCATTAATGCGATTGGGAACCATATACCACCTGTATATATTTACCCCCGACAGAGAAGCAATCCAAGGTTTGCGATCGGAAGCTTTCCAGGATCATTATTCCTGCTAAGCAAGAGTGGTTGGATGGTATCCGAATTATTTATAAATGTGTTGCAACACATTAAGAATAATACTAATTGTTCCAAGACAAATCCAATACTCTTAACATTAGATAACCATTCCTCACACTGCAGTTTGGAAAGCATAATTTTCTGCAGAGAAAATGGAATAGTTCTCTTAACATTTCCCCCACACAGTTCTCATCGCCTTCAGCCCCTTGATGTGTCTGTCTTTGGTCCTTTTAAAAAATTTTGTAGAACAACTTTCAGTGATTTTTTGTCGTCTAATAAAGGAGTGACCATAACAATTTATGACATAGCTAAGTTGACAAACTGCCCATTTCAAAAGGCCTTTTCAAGTGAAAACATTACAAGCGGCTTTATGACAACTGGGATTAACCTTTTGATTCTCAGGTTATTAAAGAGGAAGATTACGCAATTGAAAATCCACTAGAAGAAACCACACTATCCCAGGAAAATATAATTCTCCCCTTTAATGATCCTGAAGTTGTAAGGGATCCAGTCATCGAAAATGAACCTCCATCGCCAATTAGCCAGACCATTCCTTTGGAAATAATGCATCCAATTCCTCGTTTATACGCCGATAAAAAGTCAAATAAAAGTGGTTCTTCTAGAATCTACACCAACTCGTCACAAAAAAAGAGACTTGAAGAAAGTGCGCATAGACGTGAAACCAGTAAAAACGACAAGGTTTATAAAAGAAAACTAAAAACCGTTAAACGGGCCATACAGTTTTCAAAGAAACCGAAAAAAAACAAAAGAGTAAAAAGAGCTAACGTTTCCTCATCCGATGAGAGCAATGTTGAAGTTCATTATGCGGAGTCTAATGAATCAACAGGAGACTTTATTGCAAATGATAGCTCTTCTAATCAGGATATCGATGCGGAGCCTAAGGACCTTGAAAGTCAATCAAAATCGTTGATAGAGAGTCACCACCAGGATTCATTTGAAGTTGGAGACTATGTGTTAGTTAAGCTCCCAGTCAATCTAAATCGAAAAGCATTTTATGTTGGTTATATTACAGAAAAAATAAGTGATACTGCCCTTAATATAAGTTTTCTCCGGAAAGTATTTAATTCACCAACAGATTTTGTTGACCCTCCAAACGAGGACATATCGGTCATTTTAAATAGAGCTTAAGCTTCCAATTCCGACCACTCCAGCGTCAACTTCAAGATGTCGAAGAAAATATTGCTTCAATTTTGATTTTAAGCACTACAAAATCAAATAATAAGTCTCATTGACAACAATTTCGTTGATGTTCTTATTTTATTTTTTTTATTTTTTGTAAATTGAACTGAAGTCTGTTTTGAGTTTATTTATTTATTTATGTATGTTCGTATATTATGTGATGTTTTTATTTTATTTTTTTTTTTAATTTATTTATGTTCGTAAATTATGTAACAAGTAGTTTTTGTTTGTTGTTTTTTCATTGAGATAACTTGAATTCTTAAGATATTATAGCTTTACTTTTTATTTTTTTGCTTATGTTTACCCAAAGTTGTTTTTGTTTTTATTTATTCGTTTGTTTGTATGACGACATGATGTTTTTTTTGTTGTTTTGTTTTTAATTGAATTAAAAAATCAAATAATTTGAAATTATATTTGAGTTCCTATACATGTGATGTTATATATTTTATTTTTTAGTTTTAAAGTGAAGAAAAATATTTTTTTAACTATAAATTTTTTTAAGTTTCATAATATAACCTTTTGTTTTGTTTATATTGTTATTTTAAGGAAATATAAATACGTTTCGAACATAATTTTCACGAATTCTTAATACTTTTTTTCAATGCTGAATGTTCCCCATTGAATGACGAAACTGCCCCGGCCCGGGGCACTTTCATTAAACAGGGTTGAATTTTTAAAAACGTTATTCTTACGTTTTGGTAAGTAAAATAAAAACTTTTTCTTCGTAAAACTACAGTTTAATATTGAAACCACCTGTTAAGCAAAAAACAATATATTCGAAGCATAAACAACGAAGTTATAGGCTAGTGAAAAAAATTGCCGAATGTGCCCCAGTTTACCATACGTGTGGCAAAGAAAATGGTCAGAAGTTCCTAATTAGTATAATAATTTTTGTATAAATTTTTCAGTTGATGACTGCCGAGCCATTTATAAAAGTATTCGAGACAGCCTACGCCACAAACAAAAAAAAAATTAGTGTAAAATCGGGAGACAGTGGCGACGAAATGTTCATTGATGAAACCGAAAGTTCTGAACTGAATGACGCTTTGGCATTCCTCACGCCATGCCAACCTCGTTCAAGTTTCCTCGGTCCACGATAACTATGGGTGGCACAGAGGAGGAAAATACAAAGTCTTTAAGTGAAGGGGAGTCAAGTTCGGCAGTATATAAATATGTAATACATTTTTCCTTAAACTAATTAATTATTGTAACTAATTTATTTAGGTACATAAATTTCAGGCTTCAAAGAGAGGAAGCAACACACCAGATGCGCTGGAAGCATCAGTGTCCGACTTGACAAAGTCACTCAGCACATTTGTTAAACAAAATTCGGCTGCTTCGAAATCTGAATTCAAGTTTGAATATATCTGGAAAAACCTCGACATACTCTTTCAGAAATTGTCGGAGGATGATGTGATTGATTTAAATCAGCAATTCATTGCAATGACCTGCGAAAAAATTAAAAGTGTGAATTTATCCAACTGATTTATGTATATGTATGTATATATACTCGTTAGTTGTGTATTTTACATTATTAGAAAAAAAATGATGAATGATGATGATGGCCCGAACAGGTCCTTAAACTGAAACACTGAAGATGTGGCAAATGGTAAATGTAACTTTAATTAACATCTTTAAAAAAAAAAACATTTTCATTTTCATCGATATTTAAGGAAGATTTAAAACAAAAAATAATTCGTAAAAATCTCCCTTCTATTTCGATTTTTTAAATCTTACAATACAATCATATACATTTTACTAATATAAACTTCTTTTTTTTTCTACCTTTTCAGATGATGCATCCATAAAAATAATGTGGTGCCTCCACGCCTACCTCTTCGCAACTCAAGTTTACGGTGAAGAGCTCTCAGGAGGCATTTTTATATCAAGCCAAAACCACACAGGAACTGGACGACCACATCAACTTCCTATTAAGTAAACATCAGAGCATCCAGCCGTTTATAATCGGAATAGTTGAAGAACATTTTAAATTTAACAATATTTTAGTATATATAGATGGTATTAAATACCAGTTTAAAAGTTTTTTAAATGCGGTAGATATATGCTTTAAGGCATTTCATCTCTTTAATTT
The DNA here is from genome assembly GCA_920104205.1 of Eupeodes latifasciatus. Taxonomy (NCBI): domain Eukaryota; kingdom Metazoa; phylum Arthropoda; class Insecta; order Diptera; family Syrphidae; genus Eupeodes; species Eupeodes latifasciatus. The sequence goes on from OV049925.1 coordinate 29,207,787, forward strand.
GGAATATCCAGCTGCATGCTCGCAGTTTTGGACATTTGTAGAATATCACTTCTTTGATATTAATATTTCAAAAAATAAAACTTCAAAAATGTTCATATTATCCGAGGAATTAAAAAATATTTAAAAGAATTTAATTTTAATTTATTTTTATGTAAATATGTATGTACATAGTTTATTTAGTAGAAACTCGTTGTTTATTTTAAGTTTAATAATAAAACATTTTTATAACGTTAAAACTCAAGCATTTCTTTTATTTAACTACTAAGAATTTCAGATTTCGTTGCTGTTTTTCAAATTGGGTTGTTTCTTTTTTGTTGGTTTCCTGTTTGGAATCAATTTTATTTTTCAGGAACGATCTGAAGCATTGAAGTGGTAATCTATCATACGTTTTATAAATTGAAAACAATCTACAACTTTATGAAATAATTCATATTTATTGATGCTTTATTTCATAAATTTTAAAAAACATTTCACTTACTTTTTCCGGAAATTAATGAAATATTTCCTAAAATTTAAGAAATAATTCATACATTTAATGATTTATTTCATAAATTTAAGGAAACATTTTACTAAATTTTTTCCAATATATGTAAATGAAAAAAATCATAAAATTTATGAAATAAATCATTAAATTTATGATTTATTTCATAAATTTTAAGAAACATTTTACTTACTTTTTCCAGAAATTAATGAAATGTTTCCTAAAATTTAAGAAATAATTCATATTTAATGATTTATTTCATAAATTTTAGGAAACATTTCATTAATTTTTTTTTTCAAAATGTATGAAAAAAAATCATTAAATAATTTTTATGAACATTTCTTATAAGAAAAAAATAAAAAGTTTAAGAAATAATAATAATAAATAAAAAACTTTTCATAAAATAACTTCAAAAATTTTGGAATGTTTATGAACAGAATTCATAAAATTTAAGAACTTGTTCTTACTTTTTAAGAAAAATTCATTCCCTTATGAATTCGTTCTTAAAAAGATTCTTCAATTTAATGAATTTATACGTTGGCTGATTTCCCACGAATTTTTTCATTGATTTAATGCACAAATTCATTTATTTTATGTACCTTTTTGGTTCAGTGTATTCATTATATAAAATTATAAATTAGTTAACATAACCTATGAAATAAAATTGAAATGAGTGTTTTGTTAGATTTGTGTGTTTATATTGGCGTTATTTGGGAAGCTGACGAAATCAAGAGTGGAAAATGGATAGGCAAGAAAGAAAACAAAAGGTAATATGACGAAATGGAAAGGAAAGTTGTTAGTAGACGTTTAAGTAAGCTATGGGAGCAAGTTCATGCGAATTAGTGCATTTATTTAATACAAGCCAATAATGACGGTGGTTTGCATGTAAACACTTACAAGAATTTCAAGCGAAATATTTCGATATTACATATTTTGGACATAATAAAATCCCATAAGTTTTAAAGTGCGTCACTGATGTTTTAAATATTGGAAACATTGTTTTTAACCTGCAAGTTGTACTCCTTTAATTTTTAATACAACTTTTGAATACATACGAATAACTTTTCAATCCGTGAGTACTACATTTTAACTTTAATGTAAAAATCAAAAGTTCTTAATTTTGTGAATAGAAAACACATATTCATAATTAATGTAACTGTAATGTGCTTCTCCTTTTTTGGTATAAAAAGGCCAAGCAAATCATACTCAGCAAGCATTCTGTTCAATAAACTTGTAAACACACAACACCTAGATCTAAAAACAAAGGAAAGAGATCTGACAAGAAGTCCCAAAGAGACGAAAAGAGAATGGAAGACTTCAGAAGAAAACAAGGAGAACGGACCGTTAAGGAGAACCGCGCAGCTTTGTTCGAAAAACTATTCTTCGGATTTAATACAGTTAACGAAGCACTGAAAACAGTTCAAGCGCAACAGGTCAGCCGAAATCTGATTCTCCCTGTTAGCACTCGATCAGCTGGTTTCATAATCAGAAATCTCATGGTAAAATTCATTCAGTTGGGTGTTATCGATCAAGATCAGGCAAAATTGTTGGCGTCAGCTTTAAACCGTGTCACTTTACTTCAAATGGATTTGAAGATTAAGGAAGCAGTTTGGGGGCATTAGTATTTCGGATTTTCGGTAAAGTTAGCCCATAAATATAAAAGATGCCAACATCCATAAAGTTTATCAAAGCAGCTTTCCTATAAGCATTCAAAAGAAAAAAGACTTAATTAATTTGTGTAAATCAGGTGCCACCCCAGATGAGTTTCATCACTGGTATAATAGCTTAAAAACAAGCAAAGCTATCATAAATCGAGCTCCGAAACCCGACTAAGCCATGTGCACGATGATGGATAAATAAATCCGAAACGCGTCGCCAAAAAATTAATATGTTGTAAAAATTAGTAAAGTAATATAAATAAATAAAGAAAATTTACAAAAATTTGATTTTATTTTATTTTACAACACGAACAATAAAATATTAAAAGTAATGTAAACAAAGAATGTCTAACAAAGAAACTACAATAGATACAGAATATCCAACGATCAAAAACAATAAAATTGAATCATCATAGAATATGATGATAATACATGTGTACCAATACACACATATTTATAGTATGTAAGAAGAATTAAGAATATCAAAATATTGTATATAAGCAGGGTTTTTCCTGGCAGTTAGTTCAGTTCGATCTTGATACTCCTACGTATAGCAGAAGATTTCCCCCCACCAGTAGCAAGGGATCCGATGCTCAAATTAATAAATAAAATACTTGTTTAAATTTTAATCTTGCATTTTATTTTAAAATCTTTTTAAAAAAAATCCCGGAGGATTTAAAATACAAAATTCCCCCCTGGTGTCAGCCAACACGTCTGGGAGTACTGGAACCGAAGAAGCAGAAGGAACATCGGAAACAGTTTCAGACGCAGCGAACGCGACGCCTTTATCGTATAGGAAAGTCACCCAGTTCTACGTAACTGTGCGTGTTATGAACCCTGCATTCGTCAGTCCTATATCCCGCACTTGCGAACGACACTACAACTGCATTAAAAGTGTCGGTAAAAAAACCTGTAGTGGATATTAATTTATTCACCTAAAGTAAAAATAAAATCAATCGCGTTAACAAAGATGCATCGCATCATATAATTTAATATAAGTTGCTTGTTCGAACGCGACCACTACTTACTTTCAATTAACTACCTGAACGCTTCCGATTTCTAAACTCTGAACGCATCTGTTGGATGCTGCCGCCAAGAAGAGCTTAGAACGCTACCCGATGTAATATTTCGTTAAATATTTTATGTCATCAAATTATATTTATGTTTTGTAAATAATATAAAGAAAGCGAAGGTGACAAAAAGGTCACTAATGAAATAAAAACTTACTTTCATTATAACGTTTAAAGATTGTGTTTCTTTGTTCTCTGGATTTTAATTTCTTTTAGATTTGATTTCAAACTAACTTACCCTTTTTTGAATTTAACTCGGAACATTTTGGTCCTTCGTTGCCTATGAAAAAGCGAACCATAAAGATTTAATTTTGCTACACAAACCTTAAAAATTAAAAGAGTGTGTGCCGACATTTTGTCGTTTTTCAAAGTTTATTAAACAAATTTTAAACATTTGAAATTAATTTAATTAACATTTAATTTGAATAAAAACATTTTAATCATCATCATTATCAATTAAATTATCAATTAAATTAGAATGTCAAAAGGTTTCCTTCTTACTCTCTTTCTTTCAAACTTCATAATTATCAGAACATTTGTCTTGTGTGCTGGTGCGACAAAGCTCCCAACCTAAATTAGCTTAAAACTTATATTAGGCGTTTTTTATTGGTAAATTTATACGCAGCGCAGCAAAATCTTACACACTAAACAACAACAAAGAAATAGTGCGGATAAATAAGGCAGCAAAAATAGTGCATATAAATAGTTCAGATAAAGTTTTGGAATGCTTGGAATAGAATGACACTTCATCCAGTTCCAGAAATATTTTTTACTTAAAGGTTGGCAGGATTTTATTATTTGGGGATGCGTTCGTATTTTTCTTGTGCTCTGTTTTCACTAGAATAAAAATAAATTGGTGTGAAATATTAATCTACGATTACACTGTCAACGTAAATATTCAATGCGTTGACTACTTGACATCACCCAAAAATCATCAATAATCACAGTGCTATCTCTAAATTTATTGACGTGTGATGTGTGTTAGGACTCGCCCAAAACCAAAGCGAAACATTTGATGCGAAAACAAAACTTTCGTCATTGGTCGGGTTTAAAGGCTCTCCCAAACCAACATTGTTTATTTGTCATTTTTGTTATCATTGTGAATGATTCGCCCTGATTCGCTTCGCGTCAGTTATCGCAGTGTAAGTTTATTTTGAGAAGAGAAAGTTTAATTGTGGCGCTGAATGTTTCGCGTTGATTTGTCCCCTTTCACCCAGGAAAACTGAGTTGCCAGCAACTGGGAGCTTGTAGGCATGACGGGATTACGGGGAAGGACAAAATCTCCCCTCACACAATTCTTTTGGCTTTTAGTGCCTGTCTACATTGGATTTTTAATGCTGGGTTTTATTATGTTTGTTGTGTCTATACGATGAAGAGAAAATCAATCTTGAGTACGTATTTTCAAAACTGGTTGACAGCTGATTTTGACATAAGTATGATTGCACAGATACCAACTTGGAGATTTGAAAAAAGGGTGCATATAATAGTGAACATATGTTTTATTCACACTTTCCATTAATGCACTTACTTTCCATTACTGCACTAGCTAATAATTTACCAATAAAATACGGCTATTGTCAATAATTAGTGTAATAAAATACGAACAGTTCATCCACGCGTTTTTTTTATTGAAAAGTTTATAAGATAATAGCCACAACTAGCTATAAACCCCTTATGAGAGAGACCACTTCATGGTACACACTGACAAAGGTCTTGGCACAGGAGAAAGTCGAGTTCAGAGACGTTGCACACTTGCTTCGCCTGCTCAACATCGGACCCAGCATGTGTCCCGATTTAGCCAACACCGACTGGACCCCTGATTCACTAGTTCCGAACCTGGACGACACCAAGTACGTGGAAACATTCATAACGCATACACGCAAAAAGTATCCTTTCAGCAGATTGGTAGCAATGCCCGTGGACATTTTTGTTCCCTTCCTAACCGGACTAGACACCCAGCACAGCCCTCCAGCTGCATTCCCTACTAATTTGATAGATAAGCAGTGGCTTGCAATTCCTATAACATCTAAGGTTCAGAATAGTGCTTACATATGTATATGAGTACATAGCATCGCCAGCTTTCTGTCATCAGCCTTGACATATGGTTCTTTATATTAAAAAAAAAATGCAGCTCAAAACTGTTAGATTTGTGGAGCGAAATCCTCTCAAATGAATTTATCTTCAATTGCAGAACGAGCGCCAAATGTCCAAAATTACAAATACGGCCTATCTTCTCTTCATTCCTGAATAAGATGCTTTGAATGTTTGCTGCACATCTCATACAGATTACCAATTCAAACTTGGTCAGTTCGTGGCAAAGAAAATAAATTGATATTTGATGAGAGGAAAAAGCAGATACAAGAAAATTTCAGGGAAAAAAATGAGGCTCCTTGTCAACATCCCAAAGCCCGGTTATGGAACAACCAATGACGGAAATACTGAGGTTTTTCTCAAACCCAAGGCCCAGTTCTGAAATTACTGGTGTGGACAAGGACCTGATTTTTAATTTTGGAATTATTCTTTGAATAGTTGCATCTGGTCGTCAGATAAACATGCACAATTGTCCATGTTTACCGCAGCAGCAGTAAAAGCACCCCCACATTTTTTCCCGGTGAAAGTGTAAAGTGTCCCTGTGTACCTTCCCTCAACCTACTCCATATATGTACATACATACCTACTTCTTATCCCCCCTTATTTTTTTTGTAGTCCCTAATCCAAGTGTGTGAACTCTTGTCGTGATAAAAAAAATAGTGTTTAGTTATAAGGTTTAAAAAGAAAAGACTTAAATTAATATGTAAAATGAAAATAAAAGAATGATAAATTAAATATGAATAAAAAAAAATTATTAAACCAAAACAAATAATTAAAATATCAGTTTCCTGGTCTATGCTAGCGGATTTCGAGGTAAAAGTTCGTTTACCTGTATCCTGGTAGCCAGTACCACGTACCAGAAAGAAATATTTTGTACCAGATTTCCTGTAAGAATATACCAGGAGAAATCTTGGTGGATGTTATCAGATTCCTGGTGTGTACTATCGAATTTCCTGGTAAAGTAGGTTACCGTTGAATCTGATTACCCCAACCAGAAACCAGGAAATAAATTAATCCTGGTAAACTGGTAAATATTACCAGACATTTCTGATAAAAAAAGAAAAACCTTTATCCTGGTAGATTTTATGCGTACCCCGATAAAATATGAAATATTTCTGGTAGGATTTATCAGAGTTTCCTGGTATCTGGTACCACAACTTATGATATATATAAAAAAATGTATACAAAAAAACAAATTTTATCATAAGCCTGATTATATTTACCACTAACATTAAATTTGAAGGAATGTTAAATATTATCGGACTTCAGATAAAAATGATTGTTTATTTTTTGTTTACTTATACAAACTGCTGGTAATATTTACCAGTATTTTTAGTTCAACTCACCAGCAAATATTAAATTGTTTTATTTGTCAGGGTTTCTGGTTCTAGCTACCAGTAAAAGGATGTAATTTATTGATCCGATATATTAAAATATTATGGGACTTTTCTGTTTAGATTATTTGCCCGGTAAAAGCTACCAGATTCCTGTTAAATTTGTTATTTTTCTTGTTACATTAAGTTTACCTTGAGTATGATAACCTATACCAGGAACCAGGAGATTAATGAATCCTGCTAAACTGATAAATATTATCAGGTTTTTCTTGTAAAAACAACAAATCAGTATCTTCGTAATAATTATAAAATTTAACATTACAGGAAAAGTTTATCAGAAGTTTCTGAAATGGGGAACCAGGAGTCATGGTAAATACCTAAAACAAAATTTGTTTAATTACAAAATTCTCCTCCCTGTATGTATCAGAACTCTGATTATATTAATAATATATAAAAGTCTGATTTAGTTTTCAATTTGTAAAATGCAGATTTTACTGCCCGCTACTTATGTACAACCCTGTTCTTTTGTATTCTTTCTGGTACATAGTACCATTCTCCTGATAAATATTACCATGAAAACTAAACGAGTGGAAAAAAGAAGTTTACCTCTTAATGTATCTTTCCCTTTCTATCGCTAAACAAAAAACATTTTCCTGGTAACAGATACCAGTCTCCTGGTATATACTATCAGTGACGCCAATAAAGAAAACGGTAAATATGGAGAGGGAGACATCGTTCATACAGATATGTTATGTAGGTATTGTGTTGAATTGAAAATGATGGATATGAACAATTTTCATACTTAGACAAATTCATATAAACGTTTATACCAACGCCATTAAAATATCTTTGAATTCGACTTGAAAGTTGGATTGTAACTATTAATAACTTAATCATTGACACTTATTTGTAGTTTAAGTGATAAACAAAAATGAGCTTGGATGAACGTCCAAATAAAGGTACATTTATTTGACCTGATCGAAACTTATTCTTAAAATCTTGATACTTGAACATAGTTTAAGGACTTTACCCAGTTGACAAACTTTCATAAAATTCTTACTGAAGGAAAATTATAAACTAAATGCAGTACATTGTACTTGGTTTTAGTTCTCAACTCTGCATACGAAAGTTTAAAAATGGTTTTAAATTTTCCCAAAAAAATATATGTATTGCATTTTATAAAATTAATTTGCAAACATAATATCTTTAACATTTTCCCATCAAACAAAATATTGTTACAAATTACATGTACAAATATCTTTTTTGTATCGATTAAAAAAGTTGTTTCATTAGCCTCTATACCAGCCCTGGCCTCATGTTTCACATCGTCATCCTCAGCCTCACCTCATCATATCCCCGTCGTCAACTCATTATTTCTATAGATCATTAGTTGATTGTTCTTGTGCTCGTGCGGTAGTAAAGTTCTCAGTCTTGTAAAAAAAAAATTAAAAAATCAGTACAAAATTTACTGGAGAATTAAAAAATATTCCTGCGGAAATATTGTTTGGTAAGTAGAGGCTTAAAATTAACGTTTTTTTTTAATCATAAGAGAATCAAATTCTTAAAATTTATTTTTTCGAAATGTGTAGGTACCTAACCTACATATATATCGCTCTTTTGTTGCAATATCGTCATAACTAAAAACACTCGATTTTCCAGGAACTGATTTTAAAATTTTGCAGTGATGCCATTTTTTTGTGATAGAGTGCATAGACGTACATATATTTTTACCAAATCAACAAAACCGCAACCAACTCCAAGGTTCGTTCATTGTTGAAATTTCTGAAATCAGCCGAAAATGCCAATATGCAAGTTAATAATCCGTATTCTGCTATTAAAATATCCTACCTATCTCTATTTTGTAGATATGGTAATGCTTAAAAAATGTATAATATAATATAATATAATATTGTATAATATGTATGTATGTATATATGTTTACATATGTTTTAATTTAACTTTATAAAAACTGGTAACCTTTGAATTAGATTTAAAGTAATAGGATCACTCTCCCAACCCAAGGACAATTCGGGCTGCCAGGATCAGCCGCGGGGGCCTGTAGCCCGAGGCTGTAATGGTAGTGAGGAAAGGAGAGGCTTACACCTAAGTGGGTTCGTTACAGCTAGTGAAAGAAACAAAAAGCATATACTTAACAAAATACAGTGGGTGGTACATGACAAGCAGTGTGCACAAGCTCCTTATTCATGGATAGGACATAATAAGCTTTTTCGAATTACCAATTAGAGTTCTTTTCGAAGAAGCCTTAGAAGCAAGTCATAAGGAAATAAGAAAAGCTAGACTGGATCACATCAGAAAAACAACGAGAAATCATACAATGAGTGATATAATTAATCATTTACTGATTTCATCTGATCCGCAGTATTCGAATTTGCGGTCAAGAAATTGCAATATGTCAAAATATGATCAAAGTATATTTCCATATTTATTAACAGACAAAACAAATATTAGTTTTCCCGTTGAATCTAACCCGGAAGACTTAAATTTTACACCCGAAACCGACACCGAATAATAATTTTTTTTTCCTATGTTGCTAGTTTTTTTTTTCCTATACAAATAAAATTGTTATTTTTTGTTCTATTTGTCATACATAGAAATCATACAAGAAATTTAATTATTTGTTATTATAAAAATTAATAATAAAATGAAAATGCTAAAAAAAAAGTTCGCTGCTCAACTCTTTTGATAAAATTAACTTTAATTTCCTTGCTTTGTTGTAAAAAAAGTCAATGATTTTTTCCTAGTAGTCTTTTTCGTTCTTACTGTACGGGCTGTACACTGTACAGCGACACTGACCTAGTTAGCAGAAATAAAGTAAAACGGCTTAGATGGCTGGGTCATGTAGAGCGAATGGACATCAACGCTCCAGGACGGAAAGTCTTCGAGTCCAATCCCGAGGTACGGCGCAATAGAGGAAGACCGCGACTCAGGTGGCGTACTCAGGTGGGTGAAGACCTCAACCAACTTGGCGTGCGAAACTGGAGACAGCTAGCTAGGGACCGAGCTGGCTGAAAACGCATGTTGGTTACACCTTAAGTAAGTAAGTCTTTTTCGTTCTTATTGTTTTATATGTACATACTTCCAAAGATTCAATCAAGTGTAGGTGTTTAGGTGAGATAATACCCATATAATATCCCATATAATTTCCCATTTTAACCCCCACAAACCCATTTTCCTTTCTACTAAAATACAATTCGGCCACTTTTGTAAAACTCATCTCAGAGGTAAGACCTACTCAATAAAGAAATATTATTATTCAACCCAACACTTACTCATTGTATTCAATTGATTTTTTTCTTCCTGAACCATCCCAACATTTGGTCCAAACGAGCCGGATAATTTCTACCCTTGAAATTATTTAAAGGAATCAAGCTGAACTCGACTTAACTCAACCCATAAGACAACCCATCTCAAAAAGCTGAATAAAAATCTTTAAGATTTTAAAGATAAAGCTGGATTTCATCTCAACATCCAAAATTCCCATCTTATCATTCATCACCAATTCGCTACCATTCATCCATCATCTCAATTTCCCGCATGCACACATATATGGAATTGGATTTTTTATACAAAATCATCATATACACTAAACTTTCAACATACACACAAGACTCAACCCTAACCTACCTCAAGAATTGCTAAAAAACTGCCCTCAGAAGCTTTCATCATCACATCACACAAAAAGAGAAAATTCATCATAAAAAACAACACATACATCATCTATATTAACGAGACCACAATTCTCTCATCAATTTGGCAAAAAACACTTCCCAACGAAGAGAAACTGTACCCAACGCGCTTTTTATCAACCACTGATCATCATTATTATCATCATTTGCAAAAACACCGCTAATCCAGAGCAAAACTTCTTATCAGGTGCGTACAGTTTGTGTAGATTAGTGCATTGCAAAATATATTTGGTAAATTTCATTAGTTTGTCTTGTTTCTCGCGATCGGTTATACCTACATTCCCTGCAAAGGTAGAAAAACGAAAAAAAAAAAACGCGTGTAAAGTGTTTTTTCCACCTCATTGCTAGTGTCGTTTCAATGATATTTCAGACAAAATTGTTAGTAAAATAGTTAAAAATTTCTATAAAAAGTTTGTCTTGTTGCTCGCGATCGGTAACACATTCCCTGCAAAGGTAGAAAAACGAAAAAACCGCGTGTAAAGTGTTTTTTTTTCCATCTCATTGCTAGTGTCTTTTTCAAGAATATTTCAGACAAAATTGTTAGTAAAACAGTTAAATAGTTAGTTCTATAAAAAGTTTTAAGAATAGTTAACCATATAAAACTTCTAGCAATTCGATAGAATTTCGTCAAGTTAAATTTAATATCCTTGGCTATAAATCCCCTAATAAAATTAAAAAAAAGAAATTTTAATCATACCTACCTACAATTCTACACACACAACACACATATACATATTATTTTATACCTTTATAAACACAAGATTTCAATTAACAGGTGAGTGTTTGCCATTATTATTTGATCTGTTAAATACTTTGCATCCCCATTCAACGCTTCGTAAAGATCTCAATTTCGCGATCATTATTTCAATTACATATCCACCCTTCAATTCCTATAAGCATTCTTGTTTGTCAAACTCTATTTAAACTTATTTTTTATTTTTCATTTTTTATATTCATCTTCCAATATGATTGCTCTCGATGAATTTATTTTGGCTTCAGATCAGTTGGTCGAATTTTGTTACGATTTTAGAAGTAAAGCTTCTACTGATTTTACAGCCAGTTCCTTAGAAGCTTATAAATTTGAATTGAATAATCTTTGGAATGAGGTCAAGAAAAGTTATTCATTTTGCATTCGTTCTTCTGAGTGCACAGACGATGAAAATCAATTAAAATCAGTGAAAGCTAAATATAAACAAGCTTCGGATACATTCGTTAATTGTTTAAGTGATATTATTGAGCTCACAAAGAAATTATTGACAATTTTTTGAAAGTAAATTAAAGGGTAATACAACCGATTTTCAAAGTGCAAAGCAATCTCAGGATTCAAGTAATAATTCAAGTAGTGAAGTGTCATGTCTTAAAGTCCCTCCGTGTGACACCGAGATTTTTTATGGTACATACCAAACATGGCCCTCGTTCAGGGATATGTTTACTGCAGTGTACGCAAACCACCCTAAATTATGTGCTGTTCAAAAACTATATCATCTTCGATCTAAGACGCGAGGTGAAGCAAACAACATCGTTTGCAAATTCCCACTCACTGCTGAAAGTTTTGATCTTGCTTGGGAAGCCCTTAAGGATCGTTTCGAAAACATACGTATTCTAGTGAATACTCAACTTAAAACGTTATTTAACATGCCATACATCGCCCACGAATCAAGTGCAGGAATTAAAAACATTCAAAGAGATATTAATGATTGTCTATCCAATCTTAAAGTTAATAAAATAGATACATCCAATTGGGATTCTATTCTCGTTTATCTTTGCTCTAGTCGTTTGCCTGACGTAACACTTTCATTGTGGGAACAGTCCATCGAAAACCCGCGGAAGATCCCTACATGGTCCGAGTTGGACACTTTTTTAACCAACCGGTTTCAAGTTTTAGAAACAGTTTCTGATATTCGCTTAAAACCCAAACCAAAAGCAACTTTTACTAAAACTCATTCACCTCAACCCCCTCACGAAAGAATTCAACAGTCGTATCATAGTAAACAAATCAATTACACATGTAAGCTTTGCGATCAAAATCATCCCCTACGGTTTTGTAATAAGTTTTTACAAATGAAAACAGATGATAGAATTAAAACCGTCAAATCCCATAATTATTGCTCGAATTGCCTTGCAACTTCTCATTTAGAAAAAGATTGTAAGAGTACCTACACATGCATACAATGCAAAGAACGTCACCACTCTCTACTTCACCCTTTATCTGTAAATCAATCACACTTTACAAATTATGGTTCAAATTCAGATCCCCATTCAGCTCATAGTTCCTCGTTTATACAGTCCACTCAACCACAAACTCAAGACTCATCATATTTACATTCATATTACAGCAGCAACAGAAACCGCGTTATATTAGCTACCGCTTTAGTTGTTGTTGAACACCATGGTATAACATTTACTCTTCGTGCACTTCTTGACCCGGGGTCTGAAGTGACCTTTATCTCGGAGGAAGCACAAACTCGACTCCAGCTGCCCGCCCAGTCTATCCAAGCTCATATTTCTGGAATAAATGCTGTTATTACTGCCAATGCTTCAAAACGTTGTTCTCTAATGCTTAGATCTAATCAAATCCCAGATTTAACCCTTAGTGTAGACGCCATTGTCCTAAAACGGCTCACGGGAGATTTGCCATCTTGTTGTATAGAACAATTTGAGATTTCACAACCCATTGATTTTCCTTTAGCAGACCCTGATTTCCAATCAAGCTCAAAGGTTGATCTCGTACTTGGTGCCGATATATATCCTTCGATAATTCGAAATGGTTTAAAACATAACATCTTCGGTTCTTTGGTAGCTCAAAATACCATCTTTGGATGGGTCTTATCAGGACCTCTCTCTCAACGACCCAACGACCCATGCAATGTTTTTCGACGTTCTTAATATACTTCAGTGAAATTTCTCTTAATCAAGAGATTTCAAAATTTTTAGAAATTGAAGAAATTTTAGAAAATATACCTTCTCCTGAAGATGAAATTTGTGAAAAGTTTTTTGTCGAAACAACAACTCGCAATGCTGATGGTCGATACATTTGTAAGCTTCCTTTCAAAGATGAAGCTCCAGCTCTCGGGGTATCGAGAGAACAAACAGTATATTCGTACAGAAAATGCATTAGCTAGAAACCCAAGCTTCCACACTGAATACAACAATGTTCTCGAAGAATATTTAACCCTAAATCACATGAAAAAAGTTGCTCCACTCGAAATTCAAAAGTCTACCGACATAAATTCTTATTATTTACCTCATCACGCTGTGATAAAACCTGAGAGTACTACTACCAAAACCCGAATCGTATTTAATGCATCCAGTCCAACTTCAAATGGTAAAAGTTTAAACGACATTCTTTTTACTGGGCCTAGCTTACAGTCAGATCTCATTTCATTAATTCTCAATTGGCGTTTCTATAGATACGTTTTTAATGCTGACATCACAAAAATGTACCGCCAGATTTTTGTTCATCCTGAACAAACCCCATTCCAAAGAATTTTGTTTTGAAACTCAAGAAATGAACCCGTAAGCGATTTTGAACTGCAAACCGTCACATTTGGTATTAATTGTGCACCTTATCTAGCAATCCGAACCCTAAAACAGCTAGCTGATGATGTTCAAACTCAATTTCCATTAGCATCAAACATCATCCGAAATGAATTTTATGTTGACGATGCCCTCTCTGGTGCCCATGATATTGGAACAGCTAAGCTTTGCCAACAAGAGTTAGTGGGAGCCTTAAACTCAGCTGGTTTCACTCTCAGAAAATGGACTTCTAATTGTTCCGAACTTTTAGATTCATTTCCCTCTGAAGATCTCTTAAGTCTAGAGTTTCTAAAACTAGAAGAAAAGTCCTGCGCAAAAATGTTAGGAATCCAGTGGAACGCTGCTAATGATGAATTTCGCACTTCGAAGAAATCGAATTTTCCCCAATCACTAAAAGAAAAGTTTTTTCGGCAATTGCAAAATTGTTTGACCCAGCCGGTTGGCTAGCCCCGACTATCATAACGGCTAAGATTTTAATGCAACGGATATGGCAAGATGGCACGTCTTGGGACTCAGCCCTAGAGCCTCTAACGTGTCAAGCTTGGAAGAATTTCGTAGCAACCCTTCCCGAAATCCGAAATGTTCGAATTTCTAGATGGATTGAATATAATCCGTCAGTTTCAATTTAGCTACACGGATTTAGTGATTCTTCTGAGCGCGCATATTGCGCTGCATTATACATCCGAGTTAACCATGGAGATAAAAAATTTGCCTGTCACCTTCTTTGTGCTAAAACTAAGGTTGCCCCAGTTAAGCAGATATCACTCCCAAGATTGGAGCTTTGTGGATCCCTACTTCTCTCAAAACTCATCAAGAAAATTATTCCTCAACTCAATTACCCGATTGAAAAAACGTTTTTATGGACTGACAGCTCAATTGTTCTGGCTTGGCTTAAGAAACCCCCACATATGTGGAAAACCTTTGTAGGAAACAGAGTTTCTCAAATAAATCAAAATGTTGGACTTATCGACTGGCATCATGTTCGCTCTGCAGATAACCCAGCAGATCTTGCAACTAGAGGCTTGACCCCGTTAGAACTCCTTGACAAGCAACTATGGTGGCGTGGACCTTACTGGTTATCGGGACCACAAAACTCATGGCCTAATTCGATTCCCAATTCGCCAATAGAACAAGATCTAGAAGCTCGCCCTATTCAGACTTTTCTGACTATACTGTTTCCCGATATTCAATCAGTTCTAAGAAGATTTTCTTCATGGACAAGAATGTTACGCGTCATGTGCTATGTTTTTAGATTTACCCGAAATTCTAGACCCCGAAAACCGAAACCCTTTCAGGATATTAATTTTTCTCTTACACAACAAGAACTCTCTTATACCAAAATCCTTTTAATTCGTTTAACCCAAAACCTTTATTTCCCAAATGAATACTCAGCCTTATGTAGAAATCAACACATTTCGAAGAAAAGTAATCTTTTGACTTTAAACCCCTATTTAGACTCAGAAAAGATAATGCGAGTAGACGGAAGACTCGCTTCCTCTACACTCTCATATAACGAAAAGTACCCCATTATATTACCCTATTACTCTACTTATACAAAACTGTATGTGGAATTTGTTCATAAAGTCACTCTACATGGAGGAAACCAACTCGTTATTCGATTGATTCGATCTGAAATATGGATTCCAAAACTCAAAAACCTAGTCAAATATTGCATAAGTAAATGTACCATTTGCACAATTTATAAACAAAAATTTACCACTCAAATAATGGCTGCACTTCCTAGGGAAAGAACAGAACTTTCACTTCCCTTTGCTAATACCGGCATCGATTTTGCTGGACCATTCTCTATCAAAAGCTTTTCTGCACGTAACTGTCGCATTACAAAGGGTTACGTGTGTCTGTTTGTTTGTTTTGCTACTAAAGCAATACACCTAGAACCCACAAGTGATCTCTCTACCTCTGCCTTTTTAGCTGCCTTTTCTCGTTTTGTAGCTCGACGTGGTCTTCCAAACACGATATTTTCCGACAACGGAACTAATTTCGTAAGCGCTAGCAAGGTTTTAGCGAACGATTTCAGACTCTTCATAGACTCATTTGCTCGAGATGTGTCTGATATATATCAACCCCAAGGAGTTAATTGGAAATTTATACCTCCTGGTGCCCCACACATGGGCGGCTTGTGGGAAGCGGGCGTTAAGTTTTAAAGCCCACTTCCGTAAAGTTGCGGGTCAAAATAAATTCACTTTTGAAGAGTTTACTACTCTCCTGGCAAGAATTGAATCCTGTTTGAATTCTCGTCCCCTCATACCCTTAACTGATAATATCATAGATATACTACCCTTGACTCCTGGTCACTTCCTACGAGGAGCACCCCTTTTGGCTCCACCGGAACCGGATATGACATCCACTTCCTTGAGCCTAAGCAATAGATGGAAAAAAGTCAAAATTCTTCATCATAACTTCTGTTTGAGATGGAAAGAAGAGTATCTTAAAGAGCTCCAAAAAAGATATAAATGGAAATATTCAAAACGCGATATAGCCCTTAACGATCTTGTCGTCATCCGAGAAGAAAATGTTTCATGTAATGAATGGCTTTTAGGACGCATAGTAAAACTTTATACAGGTTCGGACGGAAGAGTTCGGGTAGCAGATGTTAAAACTCAAAAGGGCATATTGAAACGTCCTATCGTTAAGCTTTGTATCCTACTACGCGATGAGGAAGAAAATACACTTTAAATTATCTGTATCTTTATTTCTAATTTTTTATTTTATATTTATTATGTGTACAAATTTATTTACCAATGCACTTATCTTCAGAAATTGTACGTATTTGAAATAAATTAGTTTGAAATTGAATTTATACACTTAACTTAAATAATATTATTCAAAAATTGTATTTCCCTTTCCCATACTAACATTTCCCGCCGAGAGTGAGTAGAACCCCTCTTTTCAAAGGTTCTCCAACCCATAATAAATAATTTTAATTATGTACTATCTCGCATATGTATAGTTGTTTTGCAGGAATCCTGCAAGGCGGCCGGCAATGTTTAGGTGAGATTCGCCCACGAAATATTAGATGGCGCTCAGTTCAACTTCCTTTGAACAATTTAATACCCCATATAATATCCCATATAATTTCCCATTTTAACCCCCACAAACCCATTTTCCTTTCTACTAAAATACAATTCGGCCACTTTTGTAAAACTCATCTCAGAGGTAAGACCTACTCAATAAAGAAATATTATTATTCAACCCAACACTTACTCATTGTATTCAATTGATTTTTTTCTTCCTGAACCATCCCAACAGTAGGTAATAATTAATTCATATTTTCTCTGAATAAAATATTTAAGATTATAATAATATAATAGCCACCTTCAATTTAAAATACAAAAACATCATAAATAACAAGAATGTGCAGTCGTTTACTCAAGCAAACTGCATTGCTTGCGACGAAACAAATATTTTAATGGCATCTTCAAATGCACTACCTCAAAAATTCACTTTAGAAGAAGTTAATGACGATGAATTAGTCATTTTTGAAAATATAATTCCTTCGAATGATTTTACTTCCAACGAAATTATAGTCTATATAAGTGGATTTGTAGAATTCAAACTAAAAAAAAATTGTTAAGTGTAAAAAATGTGTTCGGTTTTTACTGCATTCAGAAAAAGTTAGTTCGAAATTAATATCATTAAAAAGAAAGGGGTTTCTTACATATCCGCATAAGGATACTATAAAAATATGTAAAACTGTAAGAACTAATACATATATCTGTATTAGAAAAAAAAAAAAAAACTGACAAATAAAAATGTCTACAGTTTAATAGTTTCAAGTACGCTTAGAAATTTAGATTTAAGCAATATTTATAAGGAACTGGATAACCATATATTAGATGGCGATGCTTTAAATAATCACAAGTATGAGTTTATTAAAAAAGTTATCGAACAATTTTCAAAAGTACTTTTGCATTTTGTTGCAAAAAAAGAACTATATTGAGTGCCACTAGAATCTAGTCCGCAGTAAACTGCCAAAAATTGTGCAATTTATGGGCCAGTAATTATTTGTATCTATTATTTATTTTGTTTTAGCTAAACTAAAAGCCTAACCCTAAAAAAATCTTATTTTGTTTTAGCTAAACTAAAAAGAGAAAAAAAAAGTCTACCTTAGCTCAGTATAAAATAACACTGCATAACATCACTTACGAAGAAGATTGTTTCCTGACACAACAAAGATTTATTGTCAAAAAAAAAACAGAAAAAATCAGGCAGAAAGTATAGGCGCACCCTAATTGGAATGCGAACATGGTCAAACTTCAATTGGACAGTTTTGACGGTTTTGAACAGTGTTATTTTGTCTTAAAAAGACTAAATAAATTATTTAAATATCTTATCTATTGATGTTAACTTTTTCGTTCGGATTTTTTTTTTGCATCTGCATTTAGAAAGCTCTTTTCGCTCCAAATTTTGTTTGTGGATATTTGTAGCGCTTCTCGCACATTTTTTTTAAGTTTTTCCAAATAATTTTGCACTTCAACAAGAATAAAATTGATTTTTTGGTTTAATAATTTATTTATTTTTCAAGTTAATAAACTTTTTCTTTCAATTATTCTATTTTGTACAGTTTGTTACGCGTCGAGATCAGAATGTCGAACTTGCCAGATGATGATGCAAGCTTACAACAGGGCGCGGTTGACCATCAAAGCTCATCAGGCTTCGTCAGTGGTGCAAGGAGTGGAGGAGTACCTCCAAGTGCCCAAGTAAGTGCAATAAAATTACAAAATTTACCGTTTTGTCCGGAAAATCCGGACGTGTGGTTTGGATTTTAGAGGGACAGTTCGCGGTAGGTAATGTCAGGTCGGATAATTCTAAATATTTTACAACACTCGGGTTGCTAGATACGCGAACGATTAACTTATGTAAAGACATAATTTTGAATCCGCCCGCGAGCGGCTTGTACGATCACTTAAAAACAAATATTCTTGCTCGCTTAATGGAATCGGAGGACGTTCGCTTGCAAAAATTATTAAACGATATCGCGTTGGGTGACAAGAAACCCAGTGAATTATTGAGGGACATGAGTGCGTTAGCCGGTAAGCAACTCCAAGAATCGGTTTTAAGGAATTCATCAGCCATTGGTTCACTCGCTCAGTATTTTGATGAGTCAATAATCATCGATATCAATCTTGATATTGAACGAGGATAACTGATTGTAACGGACAGAAGGGTGGTCTGATCCAGCAGAGAGAGATCGAGGGTGACAGTTGGTCCCCGGCAGCTAGATGTAACTCATTTTAAGAATGGCCGACAGCCCAACATAGACTCCTCGTCAACTGAATACACACGAACATTTTTTAATATACTTTATCCATTTTTCCAAACAGTGATGGTTATTATGCCATCTGTTGATGCTAACTATTCCCTTAAGATGTTAAGCAGATAATTCCGAAAGAATTATCCAAAAACAACCACAAGAATTGCGAAGT
This sequence comes from Eupeodes latifasciatus, assembly GCA_920104205.1. Taxonomy (NCBI): domain Eukaryota; kingdom Metazoa; phylum Arthropoda; class Insecta; order Diptera; family Syrphidae; genus Eupeodes; species Eupeodes latifasciatus. Next base: position 29,227,112 of record OV049925.1, read on the forward strand.
AATATTAAAAGAAATTTGTAGTTTAAAGTCTCAACTATCAAAAAAAATTATTCCTGGATCAAAAATGACACAATTGAGGTTCCTCAAACCCTTCACAAGCTCAAAAAAGAATCAGGTGAAAGATATAAAAGGTAATAATATGAACTCTAACTCAATGAATAATCATTTATTTTTAGGACTCTTGAAGTCGATTCTGTAGGCCTATTTTAGGGCGATATAGTATTTTCAATAAGCAAGCAAACTTTAACCGTGATTTCTGAACATTTAGGAAAATTGCATTTACGTCATTATTGCACCGGAGGAGGTGCGATATGTGATATTTTAGTTTTTTTTTTTTTAGAAAATCTAGAGAAAACATAAAAGTTACAAAAAATTCAAAAGAAAAAACCATCAGCGCTGGGTTCGCCTTATCAATATATGTAATGTATATGTATGTACTTTAGACGAATGATTGTCCAAGGTTGAATTATATATGTATATGTATGTATATACATATATACGCCGGTTAGTTCGCTCCTAAAGTAAGCTTCCATAAAGAGAATTTCGATAGAAAATAAATAATAAAAAGCATTTTGTGCTTTGGTGCATTTAGGCTGTTAAAAAATTCTTTTTGACGGCCTCAATTTTTTAAAGCGAACGTGAACAAAGGACATTAACGAGGCGAGGAAATCCCTAAATCCTTAAATCGTCCCACCAACTGCAACGGGAAAACCAATCAATTCAAATATTTATATATTTTATATATGTATATAATATGTACATATACATATGTATGTATATGAGTGCATTTCTTATATCAATTTATACATCAATATGCATCGGTATTTTGGGGTGAGTGATTTTCTTGTTGTTAACTTGTATTATTGAGACAGATATAATTATAAATATTGCTCAATATATCCTCAAAATAATATAATAAAGCTATTATGTTGTATTAAAAAGGAGGAGATGAGAAAACCGATGTAGAAGGGCGGAGGAAGAGGAAGGTTTAGAAAAAAATATCTCGCGCATCGACAACATCGGGATGGCAAAGACTGGCATCTGTTTAAATTTGCTAACGAGGAGGATAAATTACCCATGTGGAGCTTGGAAAACCGTACATTGGCGCCAGCAAATCTTCAGTGACGACAAAACTCGTTACAGAAGTCTTCAAGAACAAACAATATTGTCAGAATTAACAGAAAGACCAAAATATGTGACGGATTTTTTTTTTAAGATACAAGGAAAATATGTTGGTTTGGTGATGTGGAAACTGGGGACACTGCTCCTAATTTAAAATATATATTTGTCAATTTAATAAAGTATAAAGAATGAAATAATTAAAACGTTAGTTTGTGTTGTGTATTCCTCTTTCAATCATAACCACATCCCCATACACTTATAGTAATATTAGTTATTTTTTGAACATAACTAAAAAATTATTTTCTGGAAAAAGTGTATATGGCAAAACAAAATATAAAATATCTGTTGAATTGATAATGAATGTAGGTGATTTTTGTTTGTTCTTTAAATCAATCAATTGTAACTGAATTTCTATATTTTTAACGGGCCATCATAATGTTGTTTGTTTTAATAATTTTGGGCCATTTTTTTAAATATTTCTTTCAATAATTTAGTGTTGCAAAAAATAAAAAATGAATGTATAAATAATGTAAATAGAAATGCAAACTCTTTCCTAACCACATTTGTCATAATAACTTAGCCTTACAAAATACCTCGCTATACATAAAGTAATTAATGTAATTTATTTTTATATTGTACAAATATTTGTTTGTTTATATTTTAAAGTGATTTTGGTTACACTTTTTATATATAATCTAATAATCTATAAACTAAGCACTTACCCAAGGCATTTATCAACAAACAAAACTCTTCTAATCCTCAAAAAATAATATTTCTAGAATTCTTTTTTGGACGGTTTTTCGACGATCCTTATTCATTTTGAGGAGCTCAGATGTTACCAATTCGCCAAGGAGATGTTCCGAACTGCGTGCAGAGCTTGTTGAGGCCACAGCTGCAGCGGCATTGATATTTCGTTCTTGTTGAACTACTGCAGCAGCAGCTGCTGGCGACATTTGTTGATAGAGTGAAAATAAAAAATCATTGCTCGATGGATAAAGTCCTCCGGAGGCAGCTGATGGTGTATGGTTGAGGGAATTCATATTACGTGATGGATTGTTGAATATTTTATTGTATTGTTGTTGGTGTTTTTGTTGCTGCTGTTGCTGTTGTTGTTGATGATGCTGATGAGATTGATGTAAATGTTGGACAGCGTGTTTGCTATCGTTTAACATCTTCGCATGCCGCATCGATGACAATGGACTATCATCTGAATCTGAGGTGTCCAGATATTGATTCGACACTTGTACACGAGCTTTCTTCATGCTATTGCCACTGCTATTTGTTGCAAAGTTTTGATCATCACTTAACTCAGAAGACGCATTATTATTTGCTGCAACCGGTGGTGGAGGTGGTGGCGATGACGACAAAGGAGACTTCATTGATGATGATGTTGATGAAGCCACTCCATTGCCAACATTGGCCGCCCCACTCGCAGATGCACCTTGCTCACTCGCCCGAAATTGGTCATAGTTATCTACAGATTGCTGTTGAATAGGCGGGGGTATAATATTGGAAATGTGATGATTGCCGCCATTATCGCCAGGACTAGCCATCATACTTTGGTTGAATGACGTCGAATTATGGGCAGTGATTTGTTGAAGATGTTGTGATTGTGATGCAACTGCTGCTACAAAATCACGAAACGTTGGATCTTCTTCGGTTTTGATAATATTCTCTTGAGGATAGGACAGAGATTGTGATTGTTGTTGTTGTTGATGATGCAGCTGTTGTTGATGATGTTGTTGGGCATTAAATGGATGATTTTTCATTGAACTATTTGATTTCGAAGAATCCATATTGTATTCACAAAATGAATTACTGGCATTGGGTGATGTTAGGAAACTTGATACATTGCGATAGGATTTGCGTGGCTGAATGTGTTGATCGAGGAATTTCATTTTTTCCAAATATGGACGTGAGAGATGTTCGTATACTGGAGGATCGCCTTGCTTGCGTTGTGATACATAACGTTCTCGTAGATATTTCCAACGTTTTTTGCATGTTTCAACTGAAAACGATCACAAAAGAAACAAAAAAATACCGAACTAATTAGAAATACGATAGCATAGTTTTTTAGATCTTGATACAGGTATGTACATAGCTTGTTTATGTGAGTCATCACAAAATTAGTTGATATTTTTATCTAAGGTTTAGGAACATGTCCAACTGTGTGGATTAGATAGATACATTGAAGACCAACTTATCCTTAAAACTGGTAGCTCCAAAAGGGCTTTCTAATAAGAGGTTTCATTTAAAATAACACGATATTTTGACAGATGTCACTTTTAAAGCTGTTTGAAATATGAAAAATTACTAAAAAACTAACAATATACAAGCCAAGCTCTGAAATTGTTAAAAATTACTACAAAAATCACAATTCTCAAAACTCAAGCACTTTTGGGTTATCACGTCTTGGAGCTCCTTTTCAGCTGGCAATAGTGAAACTGATGGGAAAATTTGAATTGTTTGGACAAGATATGAATAAGTTTGTCTAAGTTTCTCGTTGATGATTGGAATTATGCATTCCATAAACGAAATTACTCCATATTTTGTTTGGACTTGGTTCTTAAGGTATTTAAAGTTGAGTTAACACAAAAGCTCAAGTAGTCTTACTATCGCAGATCGTTTAAATACTCAGTTTTGAAAGCTGAAAAGTCTTTCCATCGAACTATGATTAATGATGTTTTATGGCCGGAATTTGGAAGATACTGATGTGGACGACGATTTCTTTTTAAACATTGTGGCAGAGATACGTGCCACACAAGCATGAAAACAATAGCAATTTCATAATAAAAGTTACCGTTAGACTTTTTTGGCAACACCTACAAAACATGGTCTATGCCAATGCTCACACAATCCATGCAAAGCATTAAAGATGGAATTCGTGGAGTAATCAAGGATATATTTTTTTTATAATAAGCGCACACTGAAGGGAATAATACTACCCTTATTATGTAGACACAGTGTGAGCACTAGGAAAGGTTTTGAATTCCTGAATATTGCAATGGCTAGGAAAGACAGAGTCTGGCAAGGCATTCCACATTCGCATAGTACGGCTAAAGAACGAATCTCTGTACTTGACAGTACGACCGAAGTTGGGCTCGAGGATATATTGATGAGCATTCCTAGAAGGGCGAGTATTACGGTTGAACTGTTCAAGGGTAGGAGCATAAACCATTAAAATAACGGTAAAAGAGGGTGAGACAAGAAAAATTTCGACGATGTTCAAGCGACATAAATGATCTTATGATGGTAATATCACCAATCAATCTATCAATCAATTCTTTACGTTCAATACTGTCCAAGAGGCTTAAGTAAGTTGCAGGAGCACCAGCCCACATATGGGAGTTATACTCAAACTTTGGCCGTATAAAAGTCTTGAAGATAACAGCCAGCTCAGAGGGGGAGAAAAACTTCATGCATCGCCTTAGAAAACCCAAACATCTTGCGGCATTTTTGGCGACATCGCGTATGTGATCGTTCCACAAAAGGTGGTTGGTGATACACATACCGAGAATATCAAGATATTCAGTCTCCTCGATGCAAGTGCCATCTATGGATAATGGCAATGAGGGTATATCTCGCTTTAACGATACAAGACAGCATTGGGTTTTCGAAGCATTAAATTCCACGCGGTTTCTTATTCCCCATTGTACAATGCTGTTTAGGTCGGAATTTAATGAGCTTATCATATTTTGTCGTTGCAGTTCCACATCCGAAGAACAGGGATGTGAATCTGAAAACGAATATGAAAAGCTAAGAGTACTATCGTCAGCGAAACAATGTTTTGGATTAGAAGTGCTGCAGAATGGTGCTGCAATCGTAACCGTTGCCGACATTTGGCTAAAAAAGTTTTCTATTGTTAATGGCATACCTCTTTTCTTTACATGACCATGAAGACGGTGAAAAATGTTTAGCTTTAGAAATATCTTGAAAAACGATTGCTTTCAAATTACTGGCATAATAGGTTATCTGAGGATTTCATAGTTCATCTCACCAAAAAATTGAACAAACCTTTACATCGTCGAAAAATTAAGATTATTGCACTTAATGTTTTAAAATCATTTTATAGAGGTTGGCATCGAGCTCTCTAATCGAAAACGCGTAAATTTGGTATCGATTAATTACTTCTTTGTTGTTAAAATCTGATATTCACAAAATAAACATTGGTGTGCCTCAGGGCTCCCTTATGTCTCGAACACTTTTCCTTATTTCTTTTGTTTAAAACTCCGTCATTTGGAAGTAGACTACCAATGTATGAAAAGTTCAGTACAATTCAATACTATGAAAACTCAATGCTGTCTACTGTCGCTAAAACGCTACCAATCTGTCATGGAGAGATCACATACTTAACATCGCTAAAATTGCTCATAAAGTCATAAGTATTTACCTTTTCTTCGAAGATGCAAGAACAAATTTGAAAAAGTGGTCGTAGAAAATTTAGAGATGAGATTCCCATTTCCAGAATGACATCGTAGTTTGGAGTGCTTAATGGAAACTGAAACAGTCTTTTAAACAAATTGAAAAAGGAGTCGCCTGAGTCGAATTGTTTATTTCCCCAAGCTTGGGCAACAAGTATCTTCTTCACTTCTTTAGCAAGGTAATCTGTCAGATCATCTAAAAAGACAACAAAGAAGCTCGGACTCAGAGTACATTTTTATCTTACTCCTGAAATGCTTGCAACTCAATCAACCAATAGTTATTTTCCACTCTAGATAACGTTTATTTCTATAAGAGTTTTCAAATAAACTTCCAAATATCAGTGGCTTTAAGACGATATAATTTATGGAACATGGAAACAAGGTCAATGGAATCGAAGACTGCATTGAAATCAATTAAAAAGACATACACATTTTGTTGATATACTTTTCAGGACGAACAAAATTATACCACTCTTGTTTTGTTTTTGTGTGAAAGATCATGGCTGAGGAAAATATGGAGAAAAGGGTTGACAATTCGTCGCTGTCTGCGAATAGAAATAAAGCTCATGTGAAAGAAAAGTCAAAATATGCGTACATCCACAGTTCGCAGTTCGTAGCTCATGTGCAAGATGCTTTAGTGACAGCTATTTAAGCAACTTGCACATGAGCTACGAACTGCGAACTGTGGACGTTCGCATATTTTGACTTTTCTTTCACATGAGCTTTATTTCTATTCGCAGACAGCGACGAATTGTCAACCCTTTTCTCCATATTTTCCTCAGCCATGATCTTTCACACAAAAACAAAACAAGAGTGGTATAATTTTGAGGTTAAGTTAAGCGCGAACAATTCATTCGTTGCAGTGTGGATGGTATGTGGAACGCGAATAGAGTTTGACAGTTCGTAGCAACCACACTGCAATTCGTTACTAACAAATTATTTTTACAAAATTGTCTTGTTTTAGAGAACAAAATGCAAATTTTATTATCCTAACAATATTGTCAATTGGTTTCTTATAATTTAAATGTGTTTTTGTTTGGAATTGACTTTTTGAAATATGTATGTAATATCACGTTTGTTCGTCCATTCGTTCATTCGTTGTTCGCTCTCATGTGCAAAGCACTTTAGGTGTCACTTTCATATATTTTGATTAATTTTTTGTGAGAAAGATAATTTGTGTAAACTTAAGCTCCACTATACATTTTAAATTTAGTGAAAAAAGTGAAAAGATATAAAAGTTAAAATAAAAATAAGTGAACAGTAATGTATACTTCAATGCAAATTTTGTATCAGTGCACCAGAACGAGAAATTACTACAAAAAAGTTCAATTGCTGAGAACCAACTTAAGGAATAAAGCAAATATTTTGGAACTTCCTAACCCAATGTAACTATGAATAAATATTTATAAATAAGTTATTTACAACATAAATGTTTGTACGTATAAATTATTTATTTCAGATTCTTGAAAAATGTTCGATTGAACAAAGAAACGTTTGTGTATGTTTTGCGGTTGCTCGATTTACCATCAGGAATAAGATCAACACATATTCCACCTATCCTTCAACAGGCTGCAACTTTAAATCTTCATGGAGGTGGTGGTTATCAACGACAAGTTGGGGCTGATTGAGCGAGCTGAACCGATGGGCCAAAGTACTGTAGCTGAAATAAGTGCTGCAGTTATTAAGAAAATGCAGTCCGTTCTATGACCACTTTTCATTAAATTTGAGCCCTTGGATTCAACAAAAGAATATATTTTTGCAAAATATGACATGGTTAGATTAGGTTGAAGTGGCTGTCCAAGATGGAAACGGACACACTTAGGCCAGTTTGATGGCCCATTGTGATACCACATGAATCTTGAGGTTTCTTCCTAAGCTCAATGGAACCAGTTTGAGTCTCTTACGAAACGTGAGAGGCTGCTTATGCCGATATGATTTAGATCGTTTAGATCGTTAAAGAAGAATTCTCCTAGGTAATTCTTGCGTTTTCGAGCCAGAGCAGGGCATGTGCAGAGAAGATGAAGAACTGTTTCTTCTTCTTCCTCGTCCATACAGCTTCTGCAGAAGTCATTTGAGAATACGCCTAATCTCATGGCGTGCTTTCCTATTAGACAGTGTCCGGTTATGACACCTATTATCGAGCTTATATGCGATCTGCTTAGAGAGAGCAAGCACCTTGAACGTTTTAAATCCAGTGTTGGCCAGATGTTTTTTGTGAATTGACACGTGGTGATGTTGTTCCATCTGGTGCCTGCCCTCCTCACAGCGTCTTGCATTAGCAACAGTTTACAAGTAGCGATTGGTATGCCAGTACGTGCCAAACGTGGTAGAATGGGCTGTACTGTACCGTTCCTGGCGAGTTCATTTGCCTTACAGTTACCTGGAATGCCTCTATGGCCCGGCACCCAGCAAAGGTGAATATTAAACTGTTGTGCCATCTCCATTAGAGATGATCGACAGTTCTGGACTGTTATAGAGTTTGTAGAGACAGAATCCAGAGATTTAATAGCGGCCTGACTATCTGAGAAAATACGGATATCAGATGTCGATACCACGTTTTCTTTAAGCCAGGACAAGACTTCTTTTATCGCCAAAAGTTCCGCCTGGAACACGCTACAATGATTGGGAAGGCGGAATGAGAGACTTAATTTCTGTCGTTCAGAGTATATATAAAATATGACAAACATTCTTATTAATTTATATCTATTATTAAGTATAGTTATAGGTATACTTACATTTTCAAAGAAAGAAAACTTTGCAAATTGAAAATTTATTACAATAATTACAACAGATGATCGAAATGACATTTATGCCTGTTGCAATTTGTACCAAATTTTCCCAAACTTGGATAAGTCCTGCCAGCAAATAGTAAAGTTTTAGCAATCACTTTACACAGAACAAAGAAAAGGTGATGATCAAAATTGACTATCAAAACAGTGACAATCAACTATCGCCTTACGCCATTCCACCCCAGTATATTAGCACAATTTCGGACCTACTGTCCGGGCGAGCGATACTCTTTTATTTTAGCCGCACTTCATGAATGTGGAATGTTTAACCAGGTACAATATTTGCCACTCATTGCAATATGCAGACATGCAAATGAAAACTCTTATTGGAAAATTCTAAACCATATCTAAATATGGTATCGTTTGTGTGGCTTCCGTATTGGCAAATTTTAATGATTCTGTGCAATAAAATGCAACAACAATTAAATTAGTTGTCCTACCAACCTTTTCTAATTGGAACTACTAATTCCTGAGCAAATTTTATTTTCTTAACTAAAAAAAAAATTAATGAAAAGATTACTTACCGTCAGATCTTAAATTCATGGCGATTTCCTGCCAAGCCTCATCCTTTGTTTCGTACTTGTTGACTCCACCACCACTGCTATTGCCATTTGCCGAACCAGCACAAATGTTGATGCAATATTTTTGCCGATTATAGATAACTCCATGTTGTTCAACTTCATCAATTAATTGCTCATCAATCATTTTCTCGTATCTGTCGTAGACCTTCAAAATGTAAAAATAGAAAATTAATAAAGAAAATTCTTGATTGATCGGCTGCGCCACGGTAGTGCGGCGGCAAGAGCCAAGAACAAATCAAATTAAACTAATTAAAACTTAATTAAAATCCATCATACCATGAAAAATCCCACCGGTATGTGTTGTTAACTGTATTCTGCTTTTCTGCGGTGCGCTTAGATAGCCACTTAAAAAGAATGCAAGCAGAAGAAATCTAGGATTCTTTTTATTTTTTTGTTTCATCCAAGGACAAAATTAGACTTTTCCCTTTTTAATTTATTTTTTGATGTGATTTTTAATTTCAGTTTTATGTTTCTTATAGATTATTAAACCAATAATTTTTTCATTTCTCTCTGAATTGGTATTAGCTTGCTTTGGATTTGGATGAGATGAATGAAGAATCAAAATTATTAATTAATGAAATATGGAAGAAGAGAAAGGAAGAAAATGAAAAAAGCAAAACTAACCGTATAACCGGTGAAACAGCTGGGGCGGCAGCGTCCTTTCATTTTGCTTGTTTCTGTCAACGAACCGGCAAAAATACAACAAGGGCCAGTTCAGATTTATGAAATCAAAAAAAAATTAAAATACAGAATTTCATTATTGTTGATAACAATGTAGATTCAAGTGAAAAATTCTGAAAAAGGTTTTCTTTGTTGAAACCATTTCTGTCATTGAACATTTCTGTCTTAAACAAAATTTCCTGATTGAAATGAACGGGTAAACTTTTTTTTGACAGACAACTTTCAAATACTGTCAATTGTATAAAATAGAAATAGAAGTCAGTGTCAGAATAAAATCAGTGTTCAGAAATTAATTTCCTTCAAGTAAAAAGAAATCTGCATTATTAATCGTGCAATTTAATTTTCTCTCTCAATAAAATCTCTAAGTGATTTCCAAACGATCGATATATGTATATATCTAGTTTCTAGTTTGTGTTTCTAATCGGAAGAAAACACATGAACAAATCTATTCAAACATTTTTCCTTATTTATTTTAATGAGAGCTATAACTTGTCCCAAACTGAGTAAAGTCAATAATTGGACTATTGAGTTTGTGATCGATTTGACATTGGACACTTTTCAAAACAAAATTAATTTTTTTCAGTTTTCAGGTTCACATTAAAATGTCAGTTAAGTGGTGCTTATGTGATGAAACATGATGCACCTCTGTTGGAGCCTGGCGATTCCCTCTCCTTTGACATTTATTTTGCACCATATGCGCCCTCTTATATTCATATTTTGTATTACAAAAAAAAATAAGAAGAGTGGAAGCGTTGCCTATATCTTAGGCTAAGCGTGCACATGCAACTTTTTCGAAACCAAATAGTTCGATCGTTAGTTGCCCAAACCTCGCGCACATAAGCAGCTCCGAAATAATCAACGAAATAAACCAATACACACAAAACATTTATTTACTTTTTCTATCTCATATACACGAAACAATATAGTTTCAAAGTTGTCCTATTCTTTGGCTTATGAAAGAAAAGAGTAGATATTGATTCAAAACAAACTTATGAGAAGGATATATTATTCTGCTCGTCTGGAAGTATCCTACTAACCGCGTCACACTTTAAAGAATCATTTGACTGAAATGCACTACTACATGTATTCCAACAAAACTATTTACTTGAATGAGGGCGCAGTTACGTGTATCATAGTAGAATAGACATTTTTATGGGCTTAAGCAACTAATAAATTTTCGCAATCAAGTAAATTTTTCTCTCTTGAGTCCGCGCAGTTACCTATAATTCCTTGTGAGACAAACTAAGGAATTAGTTTGAGGTGATCACTGATCGTCTATTTTGTGTCAAAACACAAACTAAAAAGTTGCTCGAATGGGCGACAGAATGGTTTCTGCATGCGCGCAGACTCTCATATCCATAAGTCTATAGTGCTCTGTTTAGAAACCAAACAGTTTCGATACTAATATAATATATTGCTGCTTTAAGGGCAAGTGTTGTTGATAATCCAAATTTCACTGTATTACTTGGATGTTGTTCCAAAAAGACCAGAAAACAAGTATCACAACACGACTAAATGCAGATTTGCTATATGAAAGGTTTCCTAGTCGTGTAATTTCAAGTTTTGGTGACATCAATCGCCACTAAAATCATCCCGTTAAATTTATTGTTGTGTGACTACGCTAAAAGACCATGTTTATAATAATTCCCAAACTAAAGATGCATTAAAACAAAATTTTTAATCAAATCATGGCCGAGGTACCACTTGAAATATGCAAAAATGTTATTAAAAATTAACGTAATTACAAAATTACCAACGCTAAGGCTGCGATATTCACCCTTATTTTGACATTCTCTTTCGTTCGAAAGTTATTCGAATTCGTATGATACGCATTTTCACATTCTAACCATTCGAAAGTTCATTTTAATTCGAAACTAAAGCAAACTTTGACTTTGAAAAAAACATGAAATCGCGAGAGGTTTTCTTACAAATCGAAACCCCAATGGATTTGATGCATCCATAATTCTTCTTCTATTTATACTGTTTTGATTTTTCATAAATAAAACAATTTGAATTTTTGAAAGACAATTTAAACGATTTTAACGACTGTTATACTTTTTGATTCTTGTTGACAATTGTGAAGTGTGACCAAGTGTGATTCAAATAAAGAGACTTTAAAGTTACATTTTTTTGGTAATGCATGTGGGACAAAAACCAAATCGAATTATAAGTATATTAATTATTTTATTAGATTTAAAGGTACTGAGTTAGCTGTACAAATTTGTTTAATGTATTTTTTTTTTACTTTTCATATCAATAAACTTAAATTTATGTTCCCATATTCAAAGTGTCATTGATGGTTTTTTAAATAATTAACATCACTAGCACTTAGAACTTTATTAATTTAATTTTTCTTAAGTAAAGGTATTTTTTGTTTTCCATCCAATTGTTTCAATGAAATTGAAAGTTTGTGAAACAATTTTAAATTTTGTTACTTTGGTCACACTAATTAAGATCGAAACTTCAAACAGCTGACTTCGAATTGGAGTTCATTCCGGTTCATTTAATATATTCATTCAATAATGAACGTTATTCGTTAGAATGTCAAAATCAAAAACACTCCATTACCAAGACCGGAATCTTTCGTACGTTTCACTCTCCAAAACCCGTTTGTTTACATTGTTGTATTTGTAATTTTGACAATTAATCCATGAATAGATGTGAGCACAAACAAAAAAAAACGATGCCGTGGGCTAGCGGCATTTTGCACAGCAAAAACAAAATGGAGGGGTTAATAAGTTTTTTTCAGGTTTTTCTTTTTACTTTTTTTCGATGAAGAAGTCAGTTTTAAGCTTTAATTTTGCAGTAATTTTGTTGATAGCGAACCAATGTACATTTTTGTCTTCAAAAGAGCATGTTCACCATCAGTTTATTATAATTAATTCAATAATTTACAAAAATCACTACGAAATTCTTCAAATTTCAAAATTAACCTCGGATTTTTGTATCAAAGATGCGTTCGAAGAACCATCAAGTTAAGGGTGCGAGTGCAATTTTTGTATTGAATTCTAATAAATTTTCGTTAACGAACGGCCCAAATATTTTGTTTGCAAGTAATTAAAATCTGTATCAATTTAATTAATCCAAGTAGGTATATTTATAGTTTGTTTTTAATGATTTAAGCTTGCAACTATTTTTCAATTCCATTATGATTAATAAATATTAAATTTAAAAAAAAAAAGTTATAATCGAAAAATATCTTATCCATAACATTCTTGATTGATGGAAGCATACATGTATTTGCTATCAAAAAAAAACTATGCATCAAAGGTACACCAATGTTTTAAAAAAGTAATCGGAACGATTATAGCGCACCTGTTGAATAAATGCAGAGCAAATAAAATGCAAATTTTGACATATATCACAAAATGAAAACGTCTTAAAATCGTTCTGAATTCATGCACAACTAATTCAATAGAACATGTAATCGTCATGAATGTTTATTGTTGACGTACAGAAGTTTTTTTTAGTGAATTTCCACAGTTTAACGCAAAATATAATTTTCATTCATTCCATAAAAATGTTTAGTTACCAAAGTTCAAGTTTACTTATTATTGTTTTGAAGGGTATGTTTAGTAAAAGTGCTACTAAAAATGAAACAAATTAATGAGTTTTACGTACATGTTTTTCTTAATATAGTAAATACTTCCATCGATTACATTTTATAAATGCAGAACATAGAAGAAAATATACATAAACAATAGTTTTCAGGTATAAAGCAGAGGTTAGTGTAGAAAAATATTTTTGAGAAAGCCAATAATATTTTAGGTCATCAACTTTTTAGAAAAAAAAATTAGCATTAATAGCAGCCAATTATTTCATAGCATAATGATTGTAAAATGTCTAGAAATTTTTATACGCTACAAAATTCGTAATTTTATGCGTAAACATAGAAGATAACATTATTTAGTTAAGAAGTATGGATTTTCGCGCGTATACCGTTTTTTTTCTATTGGGTGTTCGGTTTCCCCATAATGGAATAAAAAAAAGTTACTTAAATCTATTTATTGCACTCATTTAGTTGGTATTGTGTGTAAACATATTGCCTATTTCTATTCCTTAAAGATGCTTTACACAAAGCAACTTATTTTTAAAACATGGTTCCCTCAAATTTGTATTCCAAAATCTAACTACAAACAAAATTCTAACTCTAACATAGTCCCTCAAAAAGAAATTTTCAGGAATATTTCTGCAACAAACAAAACTAAAATTTGGTCTTGCAACTACCGAACTGCTTAAATGATGAAAATACTAATCTAATTGAGGAATCTGAACTAGCTAAATTTGGAAATGGAACTTCACAAGTATGCTTCTCGTAAAAAAAACTTCTAACGTCGCCAAAAAAATGCTCTAAGCAAACAAAAGCTGAAAAAATTGTCCGTTTTGTTGTTTTACAAAGTATTGTTACACTTTTGTCCATTTCCAATTATACTTAACCAGTTGCAGCGAATGTTGCGTTCGCAAATAATTTAAGTAAACAAAATACAGCACTAATAAATCATTAAATATGTATTTGGTCAATTTTATTTTATTTAATATATTATGTACATTAAAGCATCTTGGACATGAGCTACGAACTGCGAACTGTGGATGTTCGCATATTTTGACTTTTCTTTCACATGAGCTTTATTTCTATTCGCAGACAGCGACGAATTGTCAACCCTTTTCTCCATATTTTCCTCAGCCATGATCTTTCACACAAAAACAAAACGAGAGTGGTATAATTTTGAGGTTAAGTTGAGCGCGAACAATTTATTCGTTGCAGTGTGGATGGTATGTGGAACGCGAATAGAGTTTGACAGTTCGTAGCAACCACACTGCAATTCGTTACTAACAAATTGTTTTTACAAAATTGTCTTGTTTTAGAGAACAAAATGCAAATTTTATTATCCTAATATTATTGTCAATTGGTTTCTTATAGTTTAAATGTGTTTTTGTTTGGAATTGACTTTTTGAAATGTGTAAAATCACGTTTGTTCGTCCATTCGCAGTTCTTTGCTCATGTGCAAGGCACTTAACAACATTTATTTGGATTGAAATTAAAAAGCTATACAAATCTTCTAATTTAAGACCATGTCAGCACTTCAGATTTTGTTGGTTAGGATTGTTTAGTTTTTGAAGGAGGCCATGCAACATTCAAAATGAAGTATTTAGATGGGGCTGCTTACTATAATGAAGCATTTTGATGGGCCTGAGTACTAAATGTGAGAATGGGTTTGGTTTTTTGCATCATTTCACGCACACTTTCTCACATTTAGTCCTCAGTAGCTTGTAGGCAAACCGAAATGTCAGTCTGAGATTCCGGTCTTGGTAATGGAGTGTTTTTGGTCAAAATACAGAAATTTCATTCTAATGAATAGATCTATTCTAACGAATTGGCTATTCATTAGCATGTCAGAATAAGCGTGATTGTTTTTTACGCGATATGCTTTTTCACACTTACACACATTTGTGACCGCTGGCCTTGATTGAGTTCTGTTTGAACAACAACCTATTATTCAATAGAAGACAACGTGACTGGCAAAATTACCCCCCCACCCCACCAGACCGCGTTCTGTTTGACCAGGCCTTTAAAATGATTGACTCGTGTTTTACATTTATATTTTTTGTAGGACTCAGATTACCAAACATGTTGTGAGTGATTTCTCAAATACAGACTCGTCAAACGGTTATTTCTTCTGTCAATATTCAATAACAAAGATCTGTTTGATTACTATTATAAAAAGACGTTGTTAAACGATGCAACTTGTTCTCAATCATAAAATAGTTTAGCCGAGCTATTTGTATTTGAATTTATAGAAAATAAGAAATCCAACAAGCAAGTCAATTTGGTTAGTAGCAAATTGAGCTCGATGATTAAGGAAAGCAATAACCGAGTCGACACCTGAACAGCTGTCAAGGAACTTATTCTAGTAGAATTAATAATGGTTGAGAATCACTAGCGCCACCAGCACACATGTCAATGTACAAAAATTTCATATACATATTATGAAAGTCCTACATTTTGTATACGGTGCCCAACAAAGCCGGTGACCGGTGAATTTAAATGACTGATATTGTTGAAGTGAAATTTTATTCACATCTTTCAATCTTTAAAAATTTCAAATTAAAAGTTAAGATTTGATGTTTCGTTGAACAATCTTCAGAATTTTGTTCCAATTATTTAAAATATCAGTTGAGATCTCAGATTTTGATTTGATCTTTAAAGAAACACGAACACTTATTTAAATCAAGGACTACTTTTTTCTTCCTTAAATAAAATTAAAAAAAAAACGAACTTTTGCTGAAGTAATAAATAGTTTTTCTTTTTTTGCATAATTTCTTTGATTTATATATAAATATGAATAAGAATAGAAAATTATTCAAACAAATTACAACAACAACATGGTAGTGTGATTGATGATCTGTAACATTTTCTTTTGTTGTCTATCGAGTTTTTTTCTTTATTTTTCGAAAGCCATAATCAATAATTTAGTTCCTCATCTTTTAGCTACAATTTAATTACCCAAAGTGCTGCTTTTTAAGCTTTTTTTTCAAGAGCGTTATTACCAGGGAGGGTTCATTCATCACCTGCTGTAAGATATTACATTGGTTGGATAAGCATCAAAAGATCTTCTTTAAGGAAATTCTCATCAGAACCATTTGTTGACGGAGCAATAAACAGAAACATCACACTTGGAATGAGTCTTAAAGAAAAAACGAAACAAAAACATAAACTAAAACGGATTTTAAAACATCTCTATGACTCACCTTAAGTCATAAAGAGACTTGTCCAAATCCTCATCAGAGAACTGGCTACCACTAAGTGTTAAGCTGAATTCCATTGCCTCATCTGCCAGGCATGATTGCACAAATTGATAAATGTCCATTAGTTTTTCATAAACATTAAATGTGCCCTGTGAAAAAATGAAAACAAAATATTTTTCAAAAATATCCAAACAAATAAAATGGAATTCCTGCTACAAACCTGAATATAAATTCCATTTGGAAATTTGATGCGAATCAAAGCAAATCTATACATTCTCAAATTCCGTTGTTCTTCACGTTCACGCATAGCTTTTGTCTTTAAAATCTGTGCGCTCTCGATGGCTTCACTTCGAAGTTGTTGCTCGCGTTTTATCTCTTCCGGGCTGATACGGAAGAAATCGGGTGGTAATTCAGTGCGTTTTGCTTGCATTGGTAAGAGGACTTGAATATTTCGATCTAATTCCAGGAGAATCGGTTCGGCATTCTGAAGGGCATCGAGCAGGACTGTAAGATCCATGTCTGCATCAAGATTGTCTTTGCACCAAAGTAGAAAAGGTTCGTTGTCGATTTCAAGTTCCCTAAATCCGGCGCCGTTTAGAAAGTCCAGGGCACCCTCAACGTAACGAACTTTTTCACAAAAGATTCTATGAACAAACATTTTGTAGCACAATGAAAATTTCTTGAAATGTACTTACCTGTTAGACATTCGGATTTTGCAGTATTTTTCTTCGTCCGGGTGGTTTATGAGGTTCTCAATGTATTTGGAGAGCGTTGCCACGCAGTCCTCAGCCTTAATAGAATATTGATTTGAAACAAAAACAGATTGGCCATCAAATTCTTGCGACATACCTTTTCCTTAGTGTTGCAGTTGTATATGATCAGACAAGCGGTTAGGGCTTTCTCTGATTCCAGCTGTTGGTAGAGGAATTCTTTAATCTTCACCTTCCACTCTTTCTTGGGGAGAATTTCTTCGCCAATCATTGGACACCGGAAGAACACACCATGACAAGCTAGATTCTTATTTTCGACTAATTCCTTTGGTACCTCCGAACCAGATGGTGCATCGGCTTCCTCCTTCAGTTTTCTCTCGGCTTCCAGTTCCCGTTTAGCTTGCGCCTTGATTGCCGCCAACGAAGTATTGAATTCCTTGTTGTCTTTTTTTTGGACTCGGGCTAAAGCAGCAGCTGCTGCGGCTTTTGCTTCATTGCTTAGTTCTTGGCGTTTGGGAGGAACATAGACGTCTTTGGGTTGTTGCCGTTTGGATGTAGAAGGTGCAGCAGGTGCATTTAGCTGATGTCCAGTTCCAATATTGCCTACTTTGAGCTGCAAATGGAAACAATCAACCACGTCATTAATGACGTAATAAAAATTGAATTTTCATACTTCCGGGAACCTACCTTAAATTTAGCTTCTTCCTTTTTACGGGAAAAGAATTTCCGAATGTGATTAGACATTTTGTTTTGATTAGTTTAGATTCTAGGCGAGTGTTCCTTGGGAAGTTTCAATTTCGCAACAGACAGTTTAAGTTCCTCGATTTCTTTCAAAGTGCCTGTGCAAAGAAAACAACAAAAATCATTTTCGATTTGATGCTATATTTTTGTATGCCAACTTACTTGGTTCAACGAATTTCTCGGTGATAACTTCACCGAATTTTCGCCACGCAAATCCAATCAAAATAAGATTTGTCAGTAGAATCAAAAGCAACACCTTCAGCAGAGTTATTTGCAGTTCAGTGAACTCGATGGGACTCTGGAAGGTGTCAGTTGCTTGATTGAATTGCGTACGCAGATTCAATGCAAATTTAATTGAGACATTAATTAGTTTTTCAGTTTGTAAAGCGAATCCCTCTAGAGATTTGTTAAAGGTTTCGTAAAATGAATCAGCAGCATTCATTTGTTACAAGAAAATTAAATGAAAAATAAGAAAACTTAAGTTTTTCTTCTTCGTTCATAAACAAAAGAAACGTGAACAAAGAACTGAAAACATACAAATAAATTTAGTTTATTTAAAATGTTGTTCCTTTTTTAAAGGTTGTGTTATGTTTTTAAAAAAAATATATTTTTTCTCTTTTTTTAATTACATATGTATTTCTTTGTGAAACTTGTTTTTCGTATTCGTCTGATTCTGATTCAACCTGCGACACTTTTTTTTCTGCACACAAAATTTTCCGACTTCAAGTTGACAGATGACGTTTGACGTCTTGTCAAAATTGTTGTTTCGTTCTCGGTTTTGGAATATAGTGGAATCAGAGATTTACGAATTTGAACAGTGATGATAGATGGTATTTATAAATTCCTAGTTTTATCATTTGGTCAGAATAAAGTTATGACATAAGAATATTCATCGCGAAAACAATCCTATAAATGAGTTGAGTATCAATTTGGAATGATTTTTGACATTTTTATTAAGTAGCAGATGTCGAAATTGATATTTAATTCCACAACCTCTTCAGTTTATTTCTTTATTGATGCGATTATTCTTATGGCTTTTTAAAGCCGAATTTTAGATCTGAATATGAAAAATCGATGATGAGACACCGAATTGGAAACCCGAATAAAACTATCTGCCATTATACTGCCATGTCATTGAACTTCTAAAGCTGGCCTTACACAACCAAGCCAATTGGTGCCGAGTTCGAATCTAATTAGCTATTTCATTTTGTTATGTATCTTAAGATTTATTTTTATTCTCTGTTAAAGGCTTCAAATTTTTTTCGGAGGGGCCTATTTTCACAATTGAGAAAAATAAAGAATTCAATTTTATATAAAAAACGACTGTATTGATATAAAAAAGAAAGTCACCATGTTTTTTCTCATGAAACTTTCCATGACCAATTCGCATATTTGCGTCTGTATATCCTAGATAAGTTCATGTATATCATCTTCATGGTCTTACTTATAAAGCAATTGTGAAACAATGGCATAAACCTATAGACCTATAAATAACAGGTTCCAAAGAAAAAAGTCTAAAGATGTTAAATCAAAAGATCTTGTTGGTCAATTGTGACCACGTTTTTGGAAAATAACACGGTCTAAAAACTTATCTTTAAAAACTGCGATTTGCGACTTGTGACTGCAAAAACGCATATACTTAATTCAATATGGCCAAGAAATTAGCAACTAGGAATAATGTTTGTATCAAAAATTTTCTTCAATAAATTGACGTGTAATAATTGACATCATAAATCAAGCAACAGCTGTCAAAAAGATGTCAATTCGTATTAAACAATAATATATTTTAAGAAATTATTACAAAGCATGGCAAAATGCCACATACCGTACAAAAAAAAATTAAAATAAAAATACAATGAGTAAGTATGACTTTACAAATTAGTTCTAATGAGTTTACATTTATATTAAACAACCTGTGACTTTTAGTTTAATCAAAACAAAAAATAAATCAGTGTTTAAAACTTCTTGTATATACAAATTTAAAAAACATTTATAATCTGGACTTTTAGTTTAGTAAAAACAAAAATATACATTCTTATACTTACTTAAGGTGAAACTACAGTCCTGTGTGAATTAGGGCCTCACCCAACAAACTTCTCCATCTACTCCATCTAGCTCGGTCTCCATATTCGCGCTCCAATTTGTTGGGTGAGGTCACTTTCCAATTTGGTGCGCACAATTGATTCGCGGTCTTCCTCTACTGCGTTGTCCTGTGCGCATGGATTCGAAGACTTTGGTTTCCGTGCGCTCTTTTACCCTTCTGTCTAAGTCTACGCTGCTGTACAACCCTTACAGATCGTCGTTTCATCTTCTCCTCCACTCACCTTCTATGCATACTAGATGATGCGAAGAACTTTTCTCTCAAAATGACCCAAGGTGCTTTCATCCACTTTTTCCACAGTCCATGCTTCTGCACCGTACAGCAGGACGAGGATGATGTGGGCCTTATATAGCGACAATTTGGTCTCTCGAGAGAGGGCTTTGCTACTTAATTGCTTTCTTAGCCCATAGAAACAGCGGTTAGCAAGAGTAATTCTTCGTTTGATCTTAGTGCTGGTGTTGTTTTCTACGTTCAGAGCGGAGCCTAGGCCTAGTTAGAAGAAGTCCTTAACCACCTCAAAGTTACGTCTGTCAATGGTGAAGTTTCGAAAAATATAAAACAGTAAAAAAAGGCTTTAAGTTGAGCTAAAAATAAAATAATCTGCATGTTGAGGTTTTTTTTAACATGCAAAGGAGTAGTGGTGAATTCTTGCTTTAAAACATGTTCAAATAAATAACTCGGTATTTCTATGCGCGAAAAACATATTCTATAAGAGGTTTCCAACCACGTTAACTATTCGAAATGTTGATGCATTCTTCTAGTATTTGAGTTTTGATTTTGAAAACCAAGCTCATTACATTAGAGGTCCACGAATGAATTTCTATACGCAACAGCTTCAGAGAAAAAACGGATAAGAAGTTTCCAACCACCCTCACCATTCAAAACTCCAAGACAGACCTCAAACGAAAGGAAGCTCTTATTGAAATAGAAACGCCGGATCTCTTGTAAGATCGGACATAACGCTAGGAAGTGAAAAACATTTTCAATTTGATTGAGGTTACATAATGTACAGTTAGGATTTATATTATTTCTGTGAGGTCTATAGTTAAGCTCAAGCATCTCCGTGTGAACCTTAAATATCAGACTTATCTCAACAAAAGTGAACTCGGTTCAAAACTAATTTGCTTCCCCCAAAGAGAAATTAAGTTTACTGTATAATGATCTAGATTCGGACTCCCTTGCCTGATTGAGAAATGTCTGAAAAATGTTGTCATCTATAACAGAAATACAATCGTAAAGTTCATTCCTCCACGAATCTAGATTATCCAACGTTTATGTTGTCAAAAAAGCACATTGAGTCCTCACCAAAAGTTGTTTTAATAAATGACAGTTCATCACTTGTTGTTATTTTCAACCCTCGTAACGAATCATGGGAAAACGAATAATCTGCTATTTTTAATTTCGATCCTCTGATTAGAATTTTTACATTCGGGTTCCTTTCCAAAAGTTTTGTTTTCAAATCGAAAAGTGCTCTTCTTTTTTTCCGGTAGATTGCAGATTTGCAGATTCTACAATTTTCTTCGCGGTGATCTTGTCAGTGAAGTTTAGCACCATGGTGGTTTTGTTGTTGTGTCGATTTACAAACTCTTGCGTTTTTTCATAAGATAGATGTCGAGAAGGCTAAGACAAGTTTGTTTTGCTAGATAATCCTTGTCTGTTTTCTCGTTTTGGCGGCAAATGCAATACAACAGTATTTTCGTTAGATTTTTCGTGTAGAATTTCCAGTTGTCTCTCGAGTGCTTCGCAATAGTTCTCAACAACGGCCAAACGTCCCGTAAGCTGCTTGTTTTGGGACCGCAACAGCTGTATTTCAACGCAGATGGCAGATATGTCGGACTTAGTGGCAATATTTTTTAGATGCTCAACCAGGCAACCATCGACAATGGATTTTAAGTCATTCGCTTGCATGTTGGTTTTATTATGCAGTAAAAAGTGTTTAAGCAGTGTAGGTTTTTTGCTTGATGGGGACTTAGATGGAGATATTTCCCCCAACTTTCTCTTCGATTGCATAAAGTTAGACACACACAAAAAATATGGCTACCTTTTGTGTAAAGTTTAAGATTTAATTACATCGTACCTTTTGGGTGACTCTATAATTAGGGTTCCACTTTTTGTGGGTGAAGTTTAACTTACATTTTTTTAATTATTTTTTTAAGTTTTAATATTAACTTTTATTACTCAAAATTAAAAATTTTAAAATAAATAAACTAGAGCACTTAAAAAACTTGACTTTCACTTCTCTCTCTCTCTCTCGCAAATTAAAAAAAAAATCTTATTATTTTTAAGCGTTAGAGTAAACGGGTTATTTGACATAATAACGAAATCGTCTACATAAAGGAGGACCAGGTCACCTTTCTTAAAAACAGCTGACATTTTGGGTCATCTAAAGTTTCTAGGAACTGTCTCTCACTATATATTCTATTGAACAAACTTAAGAATTATTCCAAAAACTCTGGACTGGCATGTTTAAAGAATTCAACTGGAAAACAATCAGAACCAGGCGCTTTGTAATTTGTAATTTTTATCAAGGATGCTTGTAATTCCATCGTTGTAAATGAATAATCTTATTCTGTGATGACCACATTTGGCATGGCGAAACTAATCATTTTTGAAATCAGATTGGGAATACAATTGTTTCATAATAAGTCACAAGAACTGCTATAGAAGCTTTTAATGATTTTTCCTGTATATTGATGTTTGGCTAAAGCTAGGCATACACGATAAACATGCTCAGCGAACATGCTCGTTTGCGTTAGCCCACACACGACGAACACAACGACGAACATTCATTTCGGGACGATTGTTCAAGAAAGAAGGATGTCTGAAAAACAAGCGCAATTAATTGCCCTTATGACAATTTACTTATGTGAAAAAATAAAAATAAATAAATAAAATTAGTTTATAGCCAATGTCTCAAATTTTTGAAAAGTTATTTGAGTCGAAAATCAATTTTTACTAACTTTTATTCATTTTTTGTTTTAGGTTTCCATTTTTTGTAAAAAAAACCGTCAATTCGATTTTTCTCAAAATTATCAAAAGATAAAATTAGTTGGAGGCCATAATCTCAAATTTTCGAAAAGATATTTAAGTCGAAATTCAATTTTTACCAACTTTTAGTTATGTTTTTTTAGGTTTTTATTTTTTATAAAAAAACTCAATTTGATTTTTCTCAAAATTTTACCAGATGTTGAAAACGTTATTCTTCGTTACACAAAATTGTTTTGGAGATAAAATCATTTTTTATTCGTACAATTTTCGGAATGACAAATATTTTTTTTTTTCAGTTTTTTTGGTTTATAAAAAAAAACCGTTAATTAGATTTTTTCCAAAAAAAGAGGCTGGGATGCGACCCACACTGAAAACTTCCCATCCCGTCTGTCGATTTGTCTTGCTTCAAAGTTTGTAGGTTTTCGTGTTGGGTTAAAAAAGTTGTATTCTTAAAAATTTTAAAATTACCAACAATATTTTTCATATAAAGAAATAGTTTAGTTTGAAAATCTAGTTTTGTTAAATAGATTTTTAGTGAAAAACAAATTTTTACCAATTTTAGTAGCATTTCTTAAATTTTTACTAATTAGATGAATTAAATTAATTTGAGAGATATCAAGAACCGAACATCAATTTTTACCAAATTTGCGTACTATTTCTTGTAGATTTTATTTTTTTATGAAAAAATGGACTGTTGGATTTTTATAAAAAAAACACTGAATATCGAAAACAATATTTTCTGTGAAATAAAAAAAGTTTGAAGACAATATTTTTAATTTTTGAAAAGCTATTTGAGTCGAAAGTAAATTTTTACCAAGTTTTAGTATTGTTTTTTTGTTAGGTTTTTATTTTTTGTAAAAAAACTATCAATTCGATTTTTCTCAAAATTTTACCAGATGTCAAAAACATTATTCTTCGTTGCACAAAATTGTTTTGGAGATAAAATCATTTTGAATTCGTAAAATTTTCGAGGTGACAAATTTTTTTTTTCAGTTTTTTTGATTTATAAAAAAAACTGTTAACTGGATTTTTTTCAAAAAATATACTTGTTTGGTATCACGTTACAATATATTATATAAAATTTAATTCAAGTCTCTAGCATTTTTGGTTCGTAAGATATTAAGGGTTAACCAAAATTTTCACCTTTTTTTTTAAACTGCTATGGTAAAAAAACCACCCACGCAATTTTCTTGAGAGCCCTTTCTGCATCTTTCTGCCTTATTATCTGTATAACAAAATTTATTTGAAGTCGATACCTCTTCTGGTTCTTGAGCTATGGACAACGAAAAAACGTCGCGAACGTACGGACATACGGACGTACGGACGTACGTACACACGCACGCACAGACATCTTTCTAAAAATCTTTTATTTCGACTCTAGGGACCTTGAAACGTCGAGAAATGTCAAAATTTTCAATTTGACAAATCGGACCCATTACAATAACTTCCTATGGGAAGTTAATATACTTGTTTGGTATCACGTTACAATATATAATATAAAATTTAATTCAAGTCTCTAGTGTTATTGGTTCATGAGATATTTGGGGTTAACAAAAATGTTCACCTTTATACTGCTATGGTAAAAAAAACTACCCACGCAATTTTCTTGAGAGCCCTTTCTGCTTCTTTCTGCATTATTGTCTGTATAACAAAATTTATTTAAAGTCGAAATCTCTTCTGGTTCTTCAGCTATGGACGACGACGAAAAAACGTCGCAAACGTACGGACGTACCAACGTACATACGTACACACGTACGCACAAACATCTTATTTGACAAATCGGACCCATTACAATAACTTCTTATGGAAAGTTAAAAAGGTTGTGTATGAAAGACTGGCTTTCGAAACCTTATATTCGTTCTCATGTTAATTTATTGAGAGAACTGGAGATAACATCACACGAAGATTTAAAAAAATCTATAAAAGTATGACTTACAGTTGCCATCTTCCGCAATGTTCACTCGACGACATTCATATGAGAAATGAGAATTTGTTCGCGAACATCGCCATACACGACGAACATGACAGCTTACGAACATGAAAAAATCAAAAATTTTCGCCAACAGCGAGCGGTTCGCGTACAAGCCCATACACGAGAAAACAAACAGCGAACACGAGCAGGTTCGCCGAACATGTTCATCGTGTATGCCTAGCTTAAATTGTGCACTTAGTAATTAAAAAGCTAAAAATTTGAATTTAAATTCCCTTTTCAAAAAATCCCATTTACTTTCAAATAATATGTTTTGAGTAGTAGAAAATCAGGAATAAGTTTGTAAACCCTTTAATAAGTGAGCATCTAAGGGTTTTCCTATAGATACGCTTTTGGAAGAACATTTTTCAGAGGTCTTAGGAGACCATTTTAAATTTTAAAAAATTCAAACTTGAATGGAAAACAAAAAGAAATTATCGAAAAAATCCCTCACAAAATTACATCTTTGAACTCAATAACTTGTCTATTTCCATATAATTCCATCAAATACCCACAGGTCTACCAACATCTAGATATTATTGAAATTTTATTTTATATTTTTTTCTCCTCAACAATCAAGCTGTCACATGATTTTCACCTGACTGACATTTTTCTTCACCCAAAAAATAAGAAAAGAATCGTCGTCGTATTCCAACAGGAATAAAGAGAGGATAGTGATTAATAAAATATTTTTATTTGCTTTAATTCACAAACTGTTGGAAGAGAATCCATCCACCTAATCCCAAAATGAAAATCTGTGGTCCTAAATTGTCCCTCTGCGGTCTAATCATCTCTGTTTGGGGAATCATCCAATTGGTAAGTAAAATCACCCAAAACGAGCAAAATCGATTGAGAAAATAAAAATTCAATTTATTTGCCAAGAAAAATCGTCTACGCACTATTTTCTTTTTCTTTTGGTAATATTCTTTCCGAGTTAAATTAAATTGATGTGATAAGAAATTGAATTTTCTTTGGAATTTAATTTCAGACGCTGATGGGATTGTTCTTCTACATCCACAGTGTGGCACTGATTGAGGATTTGCCCTTGGCAGAGAATTATGACACTATCGGGGAATTTTACTCAGCTGCTAATGCTGCTTACAATCAGGTAACATTCATTTAGTCTCTCTAATGCAAGTTGCAACTGATTTGATCTTTGGTGGTTGTAATTTGCGTTATGAACAAAAGCTCAAGGTCTCGTGAGGTTGTCATGTCAGTTATTGTAAGTTGACGCCCTATGACTAAATTGATAAGATTTACATCTCAGCTGTTAAGAAAAATTGACACTTGTTAGTGCTGCAAAATTATCAAATCCATATTCTTTTTGAAGAAAAAGCAACAAAACTACAATGATGTGTTTTTAGATCGAATACAAGGTTCTTTTATAGAGCTACAGCACATGACTTTTTTTGTTGTTAACTTATTTCAAATATATATGTAAATACATACATATATGTATATTTGTGCTATAACATTCTCCATTAATAATAAATATGGCAAGAAGATTTTTTCGACACTGTCAAAAGCTTAGCTTATTTAAGTATAACACCGTATTGAAACTTCAAAACTGATGAGTCTTAAACTGTCGCAGGTACTTAAAAATCACAAGAAAAGCAAAAATTATATATTTACTATACTTGAAAAATAAAATAGTAACACACGAATAAAAATGTTTACAAAGACAAAATTACGAAAAACAAATGTTCAAAACCAAATATTTAAACAAAAGTTACAAACAGAAAGACACTAACAATCCAGAACTTAGCTCTAGGAGATTAGTTTCAAGTTTTGGAACTGTCAAAGTGAAAGATTTGCTTACAAACAGCAGTTCATCATCTAAATCGGACACAAATTTGCATTATACAATAAACCAATGTTTTTCGTTGAACCTTTTTTTGCTGTTCATCGTTTTGTTAAAAAAAAAAACTAATGGGTTTTTCCATGGGTAATTTCAGATTTCCGTCAAAAATTGATTTTTTTGTGGCGCATGGAACACTATTGGAATTGTTTTGTTTTTTGTAATTGGGTAGATTCAGACAATATTAGGGACTTCATTTGCAGTCAACTGCATTTTTGAACGTACATTTTGACCAAGGCAGCTAGTTCGTTTTTCAAGTGTCATAAATTTAATTTCAAACTTAACTTCACTAATCTTTACCTTCAGTTCAGTCTAACAAAAAATCTTTAGGCATGAGAATATGTATTTGTTTACAGGCTTACAGATCAGTGGTTTCCGAATGCAAATAAAACAAACTTTATTTCATCCTTTTCCCGACGTTTCGTTGGCTTTTTCCAACTTCTTCAGGGGCATAAAATAGGATATGAAATTTAGCACACAAAAAAACTTATAATTATGTCACAGACTCTTGATGACCACCTTCTTCAGGGGCATAAAATAGGATATGAAATTTAGCACATAAAAAAACTTATAATTATGTCACAGACTCTTGATGACCACCAGAAGTTGGAAAAAGCCAACGAAACGTCGGGAAAAGGATGAAATAAAGTTTGTTTTATTTGCATTCGGAAACCACTGATCTGTAAGCCTGTCAACAAATACATATTCTCAATAAAAAACCCAAACAGATCACCAAATAAGCTCAAAAAAATCTTTAGGCACCCAAATCTTTAGGCACCCAAAAGTCCGATTTTCATTTTGTATTTTAAAGTAATTTTACTTATTTCTTTTCAAATTTGAGAAGAAACCCTTCTTTACAAAACATTAAATGAAATTTTACAGAAAACAAATACTTCATAGAGTAATAAAGTTCAGCTTTTAGTTGAATGAAAAAAACATGGTCAACTGTCAGTTTGACATAAGTAGACTTGACTTCATAGTTAGGGAGAATTTGCTTGAGTAACTTTCCAGTCAACTTTCCAACATTTTTTAGCAGCTTACCAATCAGATACTTGAAACTTGCCTTACTTTAGAGCAGTGTTACCACTTCTTAAAAAAAAAGTGGAAGTAGATTTTAGGAAAAAAGTGAAGTAGATTGAGAAAAATGGAAGTAGATTTCAAAAATTAACTTTTTCATATTATTCCACATATTTTTAAATTACATTATTTCAATAAAAAATTAAAAAAAAACAAACTAGAATTATTTAAGCCTTCATATCATATAATTCAATATGTTAATGTAACATTTCTTAAATTAATTTTTGGTTGTTGGCAACGAAAACGCAAAGATTGGGCTCGTGTTGGTCAAATGAAATGACTTTAGGATGTTCTGATTGCAAAGGACGAGTTCTGCTAGAAATAGTTATTGTAATCGTAATACAATTTCAGTACATCAACAAAACCTTTTATCTTTGATTTTGGACAAATTGAAAATATCTTTTCATATTGAAAACAAAAAATCAAATCCAAAAAAACACTAGAGCACATCTTAACACAAATAACATTAACAAACAGAAAAGAAATAAAATGCACGACTGGTTCGCATGACCTCGCTCATGTATCCAAAAAAGTCTGTTTAAAACTAATTCCTGTATTTTAAGAATTAAAATGTAGCTGCAAAAAAGTTTGTTTTCAAAAATGCAAATGCCATTTGATTTCTCAAGAAAACCTTAATTTTTTTAAATTTGTATTTGAAAATTGTTTTTGAATTTTGGTTCAAAACTATTTTTGGTATATAGTTTTGAACTTATTATTATACGTCTTGCATTTCAATTTTGTAAAAAATGATGACCCATTTTCAAGATATCAAATTTCGAAAAAAAAATATTTGTTTTTGAATTAAAAACAACAGAAAAAAATAGTTTAGTTCTTGAGAAAACTTAAAAACAAAACAACGGTTCTATCTGAGGTACACCTCTGGAGCAATACAAACATATTTTTGTATATTGAAAGAAGCCAAACTAAGAACACAAATTTTAGCAAGAATTTAAAAAAAAAATCTATCGGTTTGTTTTTGAAAAAATTCAAATTATAGACTTTTGACCGTACAAATTTGCGAATGCAAAACTTGTCATATAGGTCCAATATGTCCAAAGTAAAAATGACAAAAGGGTTAAACTAGAATACATTAGATAAAACGGAACCTCACCGAAAATGTAAATACTCAAGCGATTTTTAATTCTCTAGAAAGTTTTAAGACTACATACAAGAGTAATAAGGAGAAAAAAGGAGTAGATTCAGTCTATTTTTATTAAAATTGAAGTAGGTAGAAACACAAATCTTAAAAATGAAGTAGATTTCAATATTTTGATGATAATGCGAAGTAGGAAGTAGATTTTTAATTTATTTGAAAAAAAAAAGAAGTAGACCTACTTCAATTGCTGCTTAAGAGTCACTTATGTCTTCTGAAGCTGCCCATTGTTTTAGTGTAAATTCGTCAAGCTGTCAAATTTCCAACAAAACATTTTTTTTTGTAAAAAGGGTAAATCTGTCGAAAAATCCCGATCTGCAGATTTGATCTTAAATCAAAAACAAATCAATTTATTTACCCATTGGAATTCAAAAACGGGAAATTCGTGTTTTGACAGATCCAGATCAAAAATAAATTGATTTATTTTATCCATAGAAAACCCAATAAATATTCTTTCCAGGATGTTTTAAAACGTAATTTATTCACCTCCCAAGTTTTTATTCTATTTTTCCAGCGGAGTTGGAAAAAAATGATACAAAATAAATCAATAAGTAATTGAAATAAAATTTAAGTTAATTACTACATATGTTGT
Organism: Eupeodes latifasciatus; assembly: GCA_920104205.1. Classification (NCBI taxonomy): domain Eukaryota; kingdom Metazoa; phylum Arthropoda; class Insecta; order Diptera; family Syrphidae; genus Eupeodes; species Eupeodes latifasciatus. Next base: position 29,256,642 of record OV049925.1, read on the forward strand.
ACGTAATTAACACAACATCACTTTACTATTATTAAAATAAAAAATAACTTAAACAGTAATATCACAATGGGCAGGTTCAGGCGATTGGTCAGCTGCCAAAAAATGTCCTTCCAATTAAGGCAACTTTATTGGAAAGTTGACTGGAAAGTTAGTCAAGAAAAATGTTCCTAACTATCAAGTCTACTTACATATGTCAAGATGACAGTTGATCATATTTTTTCAGTCAACCTAAAACTAAACTTGATTTATTTATTTTCTGTACAATTCCATTTTATGTTTTTAGTTTTTGCATGATCAACTGAAAGAAGAGGTTGGTGAAGTTAATTTCCGAATTTGAAATTTATGACACTTTACCAACTAACCAGTTGACTTGCTCAAAACGTACGTTCAAAGAAAGCAGTTGACTGCAAATGAATTCCCTTATGTTGTCTAAAGCTGCCAAATGTTTCACTCAACATACTCATTTTCATAATATTTGTTCTCAAAAGCTTCAAAACCTAAAAGCTCCTTAATAAAATCCACTGAATAAGCTCCTTGCTTGCAATTGAGAGTGATGATGGTAACTCTGTTACTTTGAAATATAGATAACAAGTGCACGGTTGTATTGACAGTGTCCATTCCATTAGAAGTGGAATACAATGATCATGTTGGGTGTACAATTTTGTTCGAAGAATTACAATAAAAATTCTTTAAAGAACGTCAGTTGCTTGCTAATTTTTTTAGGGGCATTTTTCCCGACGCAGTGTAGTGAGGGTACATCAGACGCCACTACTTTGGAAAAAGGCAAATTTAAAAGATTATAAATTTTAAGAAATTTTGAGAAGGAAGCTGTTGTGTCTTGGATTTCTGGATTGAATGAAAAGCTGATTCCTTTAACTCAATTATGAAACGTCTTTATTATAATATATAAATGAAAATCGAATAATATTTTATTTTGATAACAGGAAAATATTAAATCAATTGATAACTTGATTAAGTTGATATTTAAAGTAATAATTCAGTACAGTTGCTCATATATATGAATATTTATATACAACAATCTCCCACACTATTTTATTCATAATCTTGAAGATATCCTGGCCGCCGTCGGTTTCTATTCGTTCTTCGATTTGGAACAGGGATGTTGCTTGGTTCTATGCCTGTGTGTATTCGATTTTCAGGAATGTTCATTGCTCTATTCCTGATTGTCTTCGAACTTCAAAACTTTCTGGAATTACTGGAACTTGCTCAAATTGAATTTGTATTTCATCTATACTTGGATCACTTCTTCTCGGTTGATCTTCTTGAATAGTATTTTCCTTTTCGGGTAAAACTACTTCTGATTTGTATAATTGGTTTATATGGCGTTTTAATACATATCCATTGTCGAGCTCGATTTCATAATGCAGTTGACCAAACTTTTTCTTAACAACTCCAAATTTCCAAGCTGGCTTTCCGTTTGAGTAAAATCTTGACTGAACTCTATCTCCCACACTTAAATTTCGAATTGAGTTGACTTTTTCGTTGGAAGATTTTTCATATTTAACAGGACGTAGGCAATCTAATTTGATTCACATCTCTCTTCCAAGATATTGTTGCGCTGGCTTTTTACCATTTGATAAAGGTGTTGCTCTATAACGATATAATATTTCACGTACTTTATTATGTATTGAGCCTTCTTCTTCTAACATCGCGTTTAATTTTGATTTTAATGTTTTAATATATCGTTCGGCTAACCCGTTTGTAGCTGGATGTCCTGGCGCTATAAATTTTTGCATTATACCATTTTCCTTACAGTATGCTTTGAATTCATTGCTTTGAAAAATCGAAGCGTTATCTGATACAATAACTTTTGGTAGACCATGTGTTGCTACAATGTCTTGAAGAAATTTGATAGTTACCTCTGATGTAGGAGCTGAATTTGTAACTTTGATTTCTGGCCACTTTGATTTTGCATCGATTAGAACGAAGAAATTATAACCTTGGAATGGACCAGCGTAATCAATATGTACTCTATCGAAATTAGCATTTGGTTCATCCCAATGATGAGTAGTGATCTGAGGAGGACTATTCTTACAAAGAGCACATTTTTCACAAGACCTGACGAGTTTTTCTATGCTTGAGTCTATTCCATTCCAATAGCAATATTTACGAGCCAGTTGTTTCATTTTCACAATTCCGATATGAGTACGATGCAATTCTTTAAGGACTTCGTCTTTAAGAGTGTTTGGAATAACGACGCGATTTCCTTTAAAAATAACACCATCTTGTAAAGAATAATCTGGGTTTTCTATTTGGCCTTTAAGTAAATCCTGTTTAAGTTTCGACAGTTTTGAATCTTTTTCTGTTTCCTTCGCTATAGATGTTGCTGTTAACGACACGGTTGATATTTGATTGATAATTTGGTCTTGAAGGTCTTTGATTTCGTCGTCTAGGAAAAATTTAAATTTTTGAAATGAATCGGTTGAAAGGTTTCGCGACAAGCAATCTACATGAAGATGTTCCTCTGCTTTTTTATGTTGAATTTTGTAGTTAAATCCTTGAAGAAACGAAGCATACCTTAGAAGTCTATATGATGTCATTGCTGGGATTTTTGAATGTTGATGAAATATTCTGGTTAATGGTTTATTATCTGTGATCAAAATAAATTCTCTTCCATATAGATACATGTAAAATTTATCAATGGCAAAAACACTAGCTAGTGCTTCGCGGTTGAGTTGGCTATAATTTTGTTCTGACAGTGTTAGTGATCGAGATATAAATGCAATTGATCTTTCTACACCCTCATCAATCTGTGACAAAACAGCTGCTATTCCAACAGGACTCGCATCACATGCTAAAGTAGTCTGTAACTGTGGATCATAAGGAGTTAATACACGATTGCTCATAATTTCCTCATTGAGTTTAATAAATGCTAATTCGCACGATTTTGACCACTTAAATTTATAATTTTTTTGAAGTAATTGTCGCAAAGGAAAAGTTATTGTCGAAAGATCAGGAATGAATTTTGAATAGTAAGTAATCATACCCAAAAATGCACGTACTTCATCTGAATTCTTGGGCCGTGACATATCTTTAATAGCTTGAACTTTATCTGGTGACTTTAGAATTTCATTTTTACGTATAACATAGCCTAAATATCGAATTTCTGTTTTGAAAAATTCACATTTATTTTTGTTTACATGTAAATCGTACTTTTGTCATTTTTCGAAACAATTAATTAATCGTTCTTTGCATTCAGTAACTGTTGCACCATGAATAAAAATATCATCAAAATAAGATAACGTACCTTCTAATCCTTGAAGTATTTGGTCTAGTATTCTATTGAATTCACTAGGAGCTGTTTTAATGCCAAAAGATAAACGGTTCATTCGATACGTGCCTCTGTGTGTTGATATAGTTTGTACTTGCTTGCTTTCTTCATCGACTAAAACGTGTAAATATGCCTTGTATAAATCCAAACGACAAAAATATTTTGAATTTCGTAACTGATTCAAAAGTTCATCGATTCGTTTTATCGGATAATGAGCTGTTTCGAGCTGAGGGTTTACACCAACTTTGTAATCCACACAAAGTCGCACCTTACCATCGGGTTTTGGAATTATCACCAACGGTGAACCCCAATCGCTTGTATTTACTTTTGAAATTATTCCGTCATTTTCGAGTTCATCTATTTCTTTTTCAACTTTCTCACGCAGTGCAAATGGGACTTCTCGTTCTCTTACGTAAATGGGTTTGGTTTTCTCTTTCAGTTTAAGTGAACAAACAACATTTGGAATGCATCCCACTCTTTGTTCAAAAACAGTGGAATATTTGTTTATTAGCTCTGTTACTGAATCGATAGTGCAAATTTCGTTTTTGACAGTACGTGTAAGTTGATCGATCGTTTGTAAATTTATGTTAAGATGTCGTATCCATACTCTGCCTATAAGCGGTGCGTATTTTGAAGGAACTATATACATTTCCTCGTTCGATACTGTATCTTGATATTGGACCTGTACTTCAACCTTTCCTATTGGAGCAAATATCTCACCAGTATAGGATCGAAAACCAATATCTGACTTTTTTACGGGAACATTTAAATTCAATTTGTTGAAATCTTTCTCTGGAAGTAACGTGAAGCCTGCCCAGAGTCCACTTCGAATTCTTGACGTTTCCCATTTATTGAAACATTTATGTAAAATTTGCGACCATCTATTGAAAATATTTCAGATTTTCCATAAACATCAATTATTTTATTTAAATGATGTATGTTATCTGAATAATCGTACTCTGCGTTATCTGGGTTGTAATAGCGTTTGTGTTCTGGTTTGATTTATCTATTTAATAAGAATTTCAAACAAACTCGCTTCACATGACCATGTTTCTTGCAGAATTCACAACTTAGTTGATTTCGATTAGATTTACAATCATTTGCCAGGTGATTATTTCTACCACATCGTAGACACAGTCCTTCGATTCCCAAACTTTTGTAATCTATAAAAGATTTCGATTTTTTCGTTTTTGAATATTCTTGAGATCGAGGTTTTGGGCCATGGTTGTGAATTTTATTTTGAGATTGAAAATTTGAATTTGATATTTTATTTATTTCTATGTTCGAAGAGTTGTTCGTAATTGAAATGAGTTTGCAATTAATTTTTGATGCTTCGAGTTTAATCGCCTGTTCAACAATTTTGTCGAATTCCAAGTTTTCTTCCTGAAGTAGTTTTTCTCTTATGTTGTTTTCCCTAAGCCCTCGAAAAAATTGAGCTCGTAGAAAAATGTTGGCTATGGACAACCCACATGTGCAGTTGAAGTTGCTGTATAGTACCCTTTGTCGAAGTTTTGCTAAGTAATCATTTATGGAATCCTTTTCATTTTGATATTCCGATAAAAAATAATGTTGTTCTACCAATGAATTTTTTTCCGGACAAAAATGCTTCTCTAAGTTTTCAATCAATTCATCATATTTCAATTCGTTAATATTTTTGGGAGCTGAGAGTGACGTCAGTAACGAATAATTTGAAGAACCAATAAATTGAAGCAATAATTTAGCGCACATCTCTTTATCTTCGAATATCTTTTTTATCTGAAAATGATTTTCTAAACGTTCTTTATAATTATTGAATTGTTCAACCTTGGGGTTGAATGGGTCGAAATTTGAAATTATGCTTATATTTGCCGTTCGATGTTCCTATTGATTTTGCAAGGCCGTCGTCATATTCGACATAGCTTGAATCATGGAATTGAGTTGCTCGGAATTCATTTTTATGTTCGATAATGTTCGATGATCTTCTGTTTTTTTGAAAATAAGTGTTCACCTCGTCGCCAATACTGTTGTGTCTTGGATTTCTGGATTGAATGAAAAGCTGGTTCCTTTAACTCAATTATGAAACGTCTTTATTATAATATAAATGAAAATTGAATAATATTTTATTTTGATAACAGGAAAATATTAAATCAATTGATAACTTGATTAAGTTGATATTTAAAGTAATAATTCAGTACAGTTGCTCATATATATGAATATTTATATACAACAGAAGCTAAAACGAAAATTTACCCCTTAAGTTTTTCCACTTAAAAGGACCTCACAAACCCATGGTTTTCTTTTGCAGTAAGGGCTATTTATAATAAAAACCCTACAAAATTTGTTTCTTCTGCAAAAAGTTAAAAAAAAATTTAAATGATAAAAAACGTAAAATTTAATCACCAGTCAGAAAGGACTCAGAACTCCTACTGTATAATATTTATAGTGAAAATTCAAAGATCATCTTAGTGAAACATTTACTTAAGTAATTAGGGTACATTTCGGGTTAATGAATTTAATAATTAGAAATTCATTTAGGACTATTTTAAAAATGTTGGTTTAATATTTAATTCTGTGAGTTAATTGCAAAGTTCGTGAACGCTATAAAAACCAACTACTAATATACCAAAACATTGGTTGACAACAAAGGTGATCGATTTTTGATGATAACTAATAAAATAAACACTTAACGTTTTATTGACCATCCCAAAGAAAAAATCGCAAAAACGCTCCCATAAACCTTTGTTTATATCAAAATAAAAATAATAATAATAATGAACTCACTCCTTTTACCTTTTTTGCCCTTAAAATAATCTTAATAAAATCCTATAATTTATTATAAATTTTTAACGATCATCTTCTTTTATTAAATGAAAAAAATAAAGGGTGTTCCAAAATGGTCCTTTAATTGGTCAAATTAAAAACAAAAAAATACAAAAATCGACCACTTTTTCAGGCCAAGTTAGCACCGATAGTTTGAACCTTGCCTTTTCTCGTCGAAATGGGTCAGTTTAAAAAGTTGAACAACAATTTAAATATTGCAAATTGCATTTAGAAGTTTGAAAGTATTGAATCCCCTTTCCAATCATCTTTTCTCTTAACCGTGAGCGCACACAGAAATGATTCTTAACATCTGGTTTCTCGGATTTTGTACTAAACTTTTCTTTACACTCAATAATTCTTTTAATTTATGTACAGCTTCATTATTAAGCCTAAAGGTCAACCCGTGTAGTGTGTACCTTTAACAAGCCTCTCTCCCCATCATCGTTGAACACTTAAATCAAAATAATTGTTTTCCTTATCTTTTCTAGTGAAATTGTCGCACTTTGAATTCTTTTTTAATTTGGTTGTTAATATTTCTTCTCTTTTCAGAACGCCTACAACTGTTGGATTGCTGCTTGCATCTATGTGCTGACGTTGCTGTTGTCTGCCCAACAATTTTACGCGAACAGTCGAGTAACAGCCAACTAAGTTCAAAAGTGATGAACAACAAAAATGCGCTTCTATAAATTAATTTAATTTAATTTTGTTTTCTTTTTACCACTTTGTTTATTTTCTTTTTTCGTCTCTATTTTGATTGTCGATATTACTCCATTCATTAAGTGTTATAAACCTCCTAATTCGTAAGAATAAAATAAATTTTGCAAAATATCTTAATTGAAAATATAAACATTATTATAAATAAGAAGTAAAGGTTGTTTTTTGTTTCTTCTTTAACAATTTTGTTTCTGTTCTATTCAAAAATAAAGCACACATTCCTTGAAGAAAACTTAGCTTAAATTTGCGCATTCAAAAATTACACAATACGAAACCAGAAGAGGAACAAATGTGAATAAATGTTATATAGACATAAAAATTCAAAAATAAATAGTATATTTTGTTTCTGTTTTAAATCAACTATACCTCCTTTTTATTGTTCATTAAATTAAAACGTGTATAAATTTAAAATTTCTTTTATAATGGCATATTAACAAAACAAAAATCATAGTTAAATTAGAGAAAAACCACAAAACATCTGTATTAATCACAAATTTAAATGAAACAAAATTCTGTAACTGCCAAACGCAGATAAGAACATCATAATATTAGTCGTATTCGTTTAATTAAATTGTAAAAACATAACTAAGATTTATTACATTAATTCCACTAGTGGAATTAGTGATATTTTTCTTTTATTGAAAATAAATGTTATAAAGTATTATCAGTTCAATTGTGTAGTTTTTACTTGGAAAACATATTTGTTCTTCTGTTTTTGTTTTGTGATCACCACTCCACATGTGTCATAGTTCGACATATTGTTTGCAAAGCAGAAGAGAACAGGTCAGTGGGTACATGGTATTAAAAATACCTGAGGTACTTATTGGAAATTAATGAAATTTTTTGATTTTTCTAGGTCTTTCCATGGAATCCAAATCCGTGGAGTTTAGAAAAATGTCTGTGCGCCCGTGAAAACTTACTTTAGCGTGATCTTTCAAATTGACATTAATGGGGTTTTCCATGTGTAAATTCAGATTTCCTTCAAAAATCGATTTTTCGTGGCGCATGGAACACGATTGCAATTGTTTTTTTTTTCGTGTCATTGTATTAGTGAAACTTCTTGTAGGTGTTAGCGAGTCCTGTAGAGATGTCAAATTCCCAGCAGTATTGGTGCAAAGAGGGGTAAATCTGCCGAAAAATCCAGTTGTACAGATTTGATCTTGAATCAAAAATAAATCGATTTATTTTCCCCCCATGGAATGCAAGAACAGGGAAAATTTGTACTTTGACAGATCTCGATCAACCATAATTTGATTTATTTTACCCATGGAAAACCCCAAAACTTTCAACTTTGAAACAAAATTTGTTTGCGGGATTTCCAGCACGGGTAAGCTAGTAAAAACTTATGTTACGTGACCGATTGATCATTTTGTGAATTTTAATTTAAGTCGCATGCTTTTCTTTTCGACTTTTAACATAAAATATAATCCAAAGCAATACAATTTTAAACCGTACAAAAAAACATTTTTAAAATACATCCATTTAATAAATGGATAAATAATATTAACGAAGAACTACTTAAGAGGCTATTTATTGTGCGGTCCACCACTTTCAGTCAAGTCGCATGTCTTGATGGCATAGAATGGAACTCGTTCTCATCCATGTGGTTCCATCTGGATGTCTAAGTACGAGATGTTATTCAAGTTCTAGAAAATGAAACCTAAAATTGAAATACAATCACCCTTATTGTAATAGGCGTTTTTCTTAAACGACAATTGTCACTTTTTGAGTCGAGTCACTTTCTTGGCGTTTAAGAGTCGGTATTGCACTAAAACAAACAGTAAAACATTGGAAAAACTTGCATTTTTATTTAATTTTTCACAAGGCGTTTGAAAATTTTCTGTCGACAGAAAGTGGCGTTTTACTCGTCATAAAAGGAAACTAAAATGACTGCTACAATAGCGATGAGAGTGACATTTGTCGATCAAAAATTTGGATTCCACTAACCGCCAAATGTCAAGAAGCGTAACGCTAAGTAAAACCCTACTAAAACGCCTTTCGCAATACCAATTTGTTTGTGTGACAATTGTCATTCAAATAAAACGCCTACTACAATAAGGGTGAATACATATTCCAAATGCTAATTGCTATTGCCCTGGTACTTGTGCCATCTAGAAACTATGACTCTGTGGCCCTTTTGGATCACCAAAGGATTCCTCTTCGATGCTCAATCTCAATCAATTATTATAATTATATCGTTCTAAAGAAAAGAAATAAAACAAAACGTACATCATTCCAACTTGCGACGTTTTCTAATGGAAGGTTAAAATCTTTAGCATCTGTAATAAGTATTGAAGACGGCATATTTTAGTTTAAACTCCTCTTATTGGTCATCTAATACCAATACGTGGAATACAAAGAAATAAACACCTGCATCATCTGTTAATTCAACTTTTTAGTAATTATTTACTAATATTCCAAAACTACAAAATTTTCATACGAAGTAATCATAATTTCAATTTAACTAATTAATTAGGTACTTTTTGTATTTAAAAAATGTCAATAATTTAAAAAGTGCTTTATTTTTATCCCACTGATTATGAACTCGCTCACCTTTTTTGTTTTCTTCTTTTTCTTTTATCTATTTACTCTCTGAAGAAAAAAAATTATTTTTCTCTTTCTAATTCATAACCCCACTTTCTATTTAAGAGTGCGAAGAACAGGCACATAGATAACGACTCTAAAAAAAATTTTTTCCTGCGTACCAGGCGTTCATGAAGCGTAGTAGGTTTTAAGCTCTTCATTCCGGCCTTCATCAATACTTCCATGGGAAAATAAAACAAGGTAAAAAAATACGCGTGTTGTGTTGGTTTCTTTTTTTTTTAACTATACATCTACTTAACTACTGTAAAATTGGCCACGCCCACTCTCTTCTATTTCTTTTAGTGTACATACATACATAGATAATTTAGTAAAAAATAAAATTCAAAAGGAAAATATGAATATACGTATGAGATCAAAAATTTAGTTGTGCCTTCTTTAGCGGCATGATCGCCTGGTACATCAAATCCCGCCACCTAGATAGAGATCCTTATGACTTTGTAATACCCGCTTTGTAAAAAAAATGACAATAATTCACTAGGCGCTCATGATGATAAAGAAAGTATTTTGCTGCATTTCGTCATACTTTTGTGTTCTCTCTCTGCCTTTCTTCTTTATTAACACAGTTAACATTTGTTTTTTTTCTTTTTACAAGAGCAGATAGCGAAAACAATCCTTGCTACGTAGTATGATCACCTGGTACACTGTTTATGAATAAGAGAATACTTTTTTAAGGAGCTAAATTTAGCATATTTATTTTATTTTTGTGCTAAAAATTGCAAGTTGTTAGACGATTGATTAATTATTTTTAAAAAGCATTTGATTTCCAGGCCACAAACATCTCATTCACGTGGCAATTCTTTTCAAATTTGTGTATCAGGCGATCATGCTGCTAAGCAAGGAACAAATATAATTTTGTTTTTGTTCCTTTTCATTTTGTATAGAAATTTATTTAATATTCAAATTGGTAAAATGTCTCTACACAATTTTTAAGTCTAAAAACTAAAGGTAAAGTTAAACTAAAATAATACCTTTTTTATTTATAATAATTTTTAGCTTATTTTTTAATTTTGCTATAACATACTTTTTTTAATTTGGGCGACCAGTCCGAAATTATCATGTGAAAAGTATAAAGATTTATTGTTTGTTCTGTCTTGTTTCATATTTCGTTGTAAAAATGTGGCTCAGCTGTGCCAGTAGTAGTTGTTTTGTTTTATTCTTATATCTGTTTTTCTTCTTCTTTGACTATGATATTTCCAGGAGAGTTTTGATAACGAAAAAGACTGAAAGAGGTGGGAGTGGTTAAAGCAGTAGTGTGGGTGATCGCGACCGGGATGGTATGATAGAAAGACTCAACAAACAAAAACTCGCAGTTTGCTTTATTTTTTTTTTATTTGGGAGAGAGAATGAATGCAAAAAACAGGTAACGAATATAATACCTGCTAAAAAGCATGCTTGCCTGGTAGATCAATTATAGTTTTCTATTTTAATAAGAATAATTCTTCAAAATCAGATGAGAGCGAGAGAGAGTCTCGACTGAGCGGCAAATAATAAAAACATTTTTGAGATCAACGATCTTTCCTTTTTTGGAAATATGGCAATTCATTTTTTCTATTTAAAACCATGCCCATCAAATCTATTTAAATCTGGAATCTAGCTCCCATTAGTAGGCATTGAATAAGGATAAAAAAAGCCTTAAAAGTAGAAAATCCGTAAAAAAGTTAATAGCTGACTGAATGACTCTCATTGGCAGAAGAAATAATAAAAAAAGGGGTCTCGTTTGAAAATATTGCTTCTTTTTCTTAAAAAAAGTTTTGAGACAATTTTATTAAAATTTATTAATAGTAAACTAATAGTTTCTAGTTCTTATTTGTATTTTCAAAATAGCCAAGTTTTGTTTATAGTGTTGTCAAATATTAAAGCCTAAACAATAAAAAATGAACGAGGCCCGGCCGGATCCCGGTTGTGGCAAAGATGTCAGAGTCATTGGCCAGACCGACGAAGTAAATAAAAAAAAATTTCTTTTTTGAAAAATATTAATCAACTGATAATTCATACAACTAGCTGAATAGTTCGATCGGCTAAAATTGGGACGTATTGGAAATCTAGTTCTTAACCCACCGCAGGCCACGTTTAAGTAAGACAGCGAAGGTAAAATCTTATGAATCTCTTTTGGACACTTAAAATCCTATTTTGCAAGTAAAACATGCTTGCAAGTAAAACACATTGTTTTGCATTTGTAAATATTTAAAAATAAACGATTAGTATTGTACCATTCCCAAAAACATAGTAGTATATTTTAAAGTAGTTTAAAACCAGTCAATGAACTTATTTTATATATTATTAAATAAAATAAATAATAATGGTCCCAAATTGCTACCTTGAGGTACGCCGCCGCCGGCCGCAGTTAACAACAATCTTATTTGAATGATTGTGTCTAAGAAGTACACTATAATGTCCCTAACTCTCAGGGGTAAAAAGTTAATCAACTTACTGACTTAACGGTTTATAATTGGGAATCTATGCAGACTAACAATATTTTTATTAGAAAACAGTACGAAGAGAGAATGCAGAAAACATACATAACTAGGTCAGGTTAAAAGCACAAAGATAAATATCGATAACTTGGTATTTTGATTTCGGGGAATGTAGTAGAAACAAAATATTTATTATTTGTTAAAAAGATTAGGGCAAACAAATATAGGCACGAGTAGGTACGATAACTTTGGCGCCAAGATATAATAACGGTTTTTGGTAGAGGGTCTTAATACAAGCATTTTTTACTATGGGAGGGGGGTCTATCTCCCCCCGTTTAGGCGGGAGGGGCAATTTAAAAAAGTTATTATTTAAAATGGAAAAAAAAATTAAAAAATAACGGTGATACTTACAATTAAGTTATATACATTTTTTTAAAGCCAACATTCTGTTCTATTAGCCAGTTTTTAAATCAAGTAAAAACTATGCGTAGTTTTTGAAAAATTTAATTTTAAACTCAAAATTTGAGTAAAAAAAGTTAAAAAAAGGTTTAAAGTGTAACTTTTTCAATACTTCAAGATTATCTACTATTGTTTTTATTTCAGAATTTATTGCTCTTATTTGTTTTCGATCAAAAACTGAAAACTAGATGATTTTATGTCTTTTAGTTTTTGAGAAAATTGAAAATAACCACAACTACTATTTTAATTTAATTCTTTTTTTTTTGCTTGAGTGGTCTTATTTTGATAGTAATAATGGTATTTGCGTATGCGTAATGCGTGTTTGGGTGTATGCAACAGTAAGGTGTGTAAGGGGGGGCATGCTGCCCCCCTGCAACCCCCCTGCTTGGGCACACTATAGGATTTGGGGTGGGTGCAAGTTGGAGTGCGTGCAAGGTGGGGAGGGTGCAAGGTGCGGTGGGTGCAAGATGGGGTGCATGCAAAGTTTCTTTTGCATTTAAATAAGCTGGATTTAAGAAAAATTAATTTACCTTAGGTATATCTTAATCCATATTCGATTATTACTATCAAAATAAGACTACGTTAATACTTAAGCAAGGAAAAAGTAATTTAATTAAAATATTTTGTTTTGGTAATTTTGAATTTTCTCAAGAACTAGAAGACATCAAGTCATCTAGTTTTCAGTTTTTGATCAAAAACAAATAAGAGCAATGAATTATAAAAAAAAAATAGTAGATAATCTGAAAGTTTTGAAAAATTACACTTTAAACCTTTTTTTAACTTTTTTTTGTACAAATTTTGACTTTAAAACAATTTTTTTCAAAAACTATACATAGTTTTGACTTGATTTAAAAATAAGACAAAAGTGTTGGCTTTAAAAAAAGGTATAATACTTAATTATAAGTATTACCGTTATTTTTTAATTATTTTTTTTCCATTTAATGTACATATTTTTTTAAACTGCCCCTACCGCCTAAACGGGGGGAGATAGACCCCCCCTCCCATAGTAAAAAATGCTTGTTTTTAACTGTTCTATACAAATCCGTCATTAAACTTTGTCGCCAAAGTTATCGTACTCTCCCCCAAATATATATGTATATGTAAGAGCCAAGGTTTGGAATTAGGCAAATATGAAAATTAAGAAAGAAAAATGTTTTTAATAAAACTTTAAAACTTTTTAAAGCACTAGTATATGATTTCTCATCGTAATGAGTAACAACAGATTTAAAAGCGATGTCAGCCAAATAGTTGTGACGTCTAAACCTTATCCTTTTCAAGAAATTTTTCATGACATCTTTCGTAAGCCTGTAATTCCACATTAAATATGTATAATATCTGAAATTTATTTTCTTGAAAACTTTGTTCACTGTTATTAAATTTCTCTATTTCTTAACTAACTTTCTAACTCCAAGAGTTCTAAATTAATACAAAAATATTTAGATCCGGAAATCTTGTTTTTTAAGAAGTTTAAAACTTGTGAATACGAGGTTTGCTTATGAGGCCAACGATTTGCACATTTGCAACTGTATGTCCTCGATAACTTCACGAATCCGGGCAGACCCTATCTTCCACGCGTCTCCAAAGACAAGGTGTTAAATTACAAGATCTCGATGGTAAATAGTAATCTAATCACCTGCTTTAAAAATTGTGTTGGTTTTATTGCATGTGCAACAAGTAGCGTATGTTTGTAGTGAATTTTAACTATTTAAATTTTACAAATCTCTAGTTACTTATGTTTTAGCTTTGGCTGTGTTTATGCTCTCAGCTTTGGCTGTGTTTATGCTCTCATCTGTTTTACTGCAGTGCAAGAATATACTTCGTAGCTAACACTAGTCCACAAGGTAATAGAAATATATTTTCCGGCAGGTTTTCAATGGCTATTAGTTAGAATTCGAAAGCGACTTCATCACTCCTTTCAAGTTTTTGAGGTATCCACTTTTTAAAATTTGAAGTATTACTAGTATACCTACGACTTTCATGGCGTTATGAAGTAAATTTTCCAAATCAATAATCCTTATCTTCAATATTAAGTCTAATTTTGTTTCCAAACAGAAAAGGCTAACGATTTAAAAGCAAGCGAGATTCTAAAATGATTTAAATTGTAAATTAAATTTTACTATGTTAAGAAAATCGTCATTTTACTTAAGCCCGGAGGAAATTCATTCTTAATATTCTTTCAATTATTTAAAATTTCCTATTAAAATATTAGATTCAATCTAAGATTAAATTAGGCTTTAAAACATTTTAAACTGGTATTTACGTTTACGTTTACATATATATATTCTATGGTCTGTACCGAAAGGGTTAACTTGCCAGTTATACTTAGAAGTAGTCATATTTAAATCGTAGGTCAAATAAAAACGCACACATTTTTAACATAGGCTTTAATTTTATTTCACGTCTTCCTCTATAAGCACACTTTTATTTACCAATTAAGTGTTTTATTGCATATTTAACTATTGATGTATTTTAATTTCAGTTTTGTTTGATTTTTTTTTTTAAATTTTAATTTAATTTAAAACTACAATTTCAATAATTTAAATATTAAAACTTAGTTCATTAAATAAAATAAACAAAACAAAAAAAGAACCAAAACTTTCATATAATTTACAAAATAAAACACAACAATTGATTAAAAAAAACTGCCTTAGCACACATTAATTAATATTTTGTTTTTCTTTTAAATATAAAAATAAAACAACTCTTGTTTTTTCTTAAAAATAAAAT
The DNA here is from genome assembly GCA_920104205.1 of Eupeodes latifasciatus. NCBI lineage: Eukaryota > Metazoa > Arthropoda > Insecta > Diptera > Syrphidae > Eupeodes > Eupeodes latifasciatus. The sequence goes on from OV049925.1 coordinate 29,271,651, forward strand.
GTACAATTATTTATTATTTTTTCACTTAGGTATAAGAATAAGAATTTTTGTTTTTGTTTTTTAATTTCAAATAATTTATGTAAAATTTATTTTTAAAAAATTAAATAATATTTTTATTTATTTTTTTCTTAGAGATTTACAAATTATTTTTTTATTTGTTTTAATTTTAAATTATTATACAATTTCGACTTATACATTAGGCTATAGATTCGGGAATAAATAATTTGTTTTGTTTAAGAAAGTTCTTATAAAATTACAATTACAAAGGTATATTTATATTTAACGATAGTATAAGAATAATAATTTACAAAAAGAAAAAAATATAATTAAAAAAAAAAATTAGAAAAGCCACACAAAAGTGTTAGTTGATTATTTTTCGATTTAAAAATCAAATAATTCACAAATTGCGGGGCAAAATTTTGTTAGTTTTATGTTTTTATACATAATTTATTTGTAATGTTATAAAAGACTAGAGAGAAAGTTATATATTCCGTTTTTATAAATTAATTATAATTTGGGGCCTTATACTTGTGCCTCCTTCGAATTTGTATTATTTTCTTAATTTTTTTTGTTGTTGTTGTTAAACGCGATCAAATTCATCGAAAAGAGAAAAATTTGTTTTTGGGCAGGTTAGATATTTTGAGATAGGTTGATAATATTTTGTAGGTTTTTTTTAAATTTAATTTGAGATTATATTCATGTAGTTGTTCACTGCTCGTTCTTGATTCCGACTCGAACTTCTAGATGATTTTCGATTGACTGATTCCAAGTACGCGGCTGGGGACCAACCTTCTGAATTGGTATCTGAAAGTTATAAGAAAATATTTATAGGTAATTTTTGAAATTTGTTTTTGTTTTTGTTTTAATTTTGTTTTGTTTTTAATGACGGTTAATTTGTGGTTAAAGTATTTTGAGTTTTTGGTGAAAACATAACGAGTACATGCGAAGTTAGAAATCGTTGTTTTATTTTTTAAATATCTGTTTGTAATTGTAATTGATTGAGTTGCAGAGTGTTAAGACTTATCTAATTTGGCCTTTGAGTTTTCTCTTCAGATTTTTTGCACTTTGTTAAAAGAATGTAGGTAAATATAATTTTGTTTGATTGAAAGATAAATTTCAAAAAAAAAAGGCAGCTGGTTGAAGAACTTTGTGTTGGGCGCCGCTTAACAAATAATTGACATACTTTTCACTCATGAGAGTTGGTTTTCTTAAATAAAACTAAATTTTCTTGGGATAAGGTAATCTAAACGTCCTCTCCTCCGATGTCTTAGTTTGAATAATTTGTTTTACACGCCCATGTTCCGAATTTCGATCGAAAGTGAATTGAAATCACTTTTCAATTTCACGTGAAATGAAATTGCATGTTCTTCAATTCGATCGAATTCGAAAATTCGAAATTGCTTCGAACTGTCAGAACTGAAGTATCATCCATTTTTATTTTGTTTCTGAAGTAAAATTTTTTGCTGTTTTGAAGATGGATCCAATATTATTGACAATTTTAAGTGAAAAAAGGAAGCAGAATTCAAGAGAAAAAATAAGAAGACGAATTTTGCGAGACAAATCAAATATATTCGATTGACCTGACACAATGTAAGTGTGTGAAAATTATGTAGAATTGTTGTGATAAATAAAGTCAATTTTTGATTTCCTCTTTTAAGTTTCCATTGTAATTTTAGATTACGCAAAGGCGCTTTTTTATATGTTCTAAGGGAAATAGAACCTTTTATAATACCTTCATCGATTCCTTCAATTCAAAAACTTGCTGCAACCCTCCGATTCCTAGCAGAATGAAGCTATCAAAGATCAATTCACAGACATACAAAATGTGATTTGAATGCGTTCAAAAAATGGAACAAACCGAAATACAGAACATCCATTTGCATGTTCGAAAATCCAATTCACATTAACGAATTGTGGAACACCCAAATCCACTTTCGCAAAGTTTATTTACAATAAGTGAAATGCAGAACATGGGCATAAATTAGAAGTTTATACGAAATCTAAGCCTGGTTTAATTATTTTCACAATTTGCAAACGTTATTCATTTTTAAAAGGCAAGCTAAGCAGCTGTCAAAATGACAGCTGTAAAAATGAATAAAAGTCCGAACTAAAGTATTCAGAGATTAAAAACCACACGTCTAAAAAAACGCCCATTACATATTATTGTTGACTTTGAGATGTGTACCTATCTGCTAAAAATGGAGAAAGTCTTATTTTTATATGTTGCTGTTTTGGGGATTGGGATTAATCTGTTTTTTTTTTTTTTTTTTAGAAATCAGCGATGTTTAAGGCAACATACATACGTCTTAAATCGTTGCTATTTCAAAAAGTAGTAGTTGTCCAACGAAAAAGGATCTTATAACTAAATAATGTATTTTTTTAATATTCACCGCCTCATTAAAAGTTTCTAGTTTATCATATATAGACATATACATATCTGTTGTTGGGTACTGCTTACTTTTCCTAACTAAAACAAAACTATGAGAAATTATCTGTTGGGCGCCATTTAAGAAAACTATTGTTCTTTTTTCTACTTCGACTGTGGCATTTCTTGATATTGTTATATTTAGTTCAAATATTAAAAATTGATTTTAAAGACAGCTCCGAATGTTATTTCTTTGACTTGAAAATTAAATGTATATTTCAGCGTTGGGCGCCACTTAAGTGATCTGTCGAAATAACACGTTTCAAAGTTGATTTGTTCGAAAAAGTAGATAATAAGATTTGCGTTGACAATTAATATGTATATACTACAAACATTAATACTACAAGTAATAAGAAATATTTTTTTTCGAATATCAAAAACTTTAAATACCGAAGGATAACTACAAAAACACAATTTCTATATTATATGTAAATTTTTGCAATGAAAAAAAGTGACTCAAAAATAGATAAATAACATCAAGTACATATTACGTAAATATTATGAAAGTGAGATGGAAAATACATTAAAGAGATCACATTCCAACAAAAATACATGAATAAAATGTGCGAATTTGACAGAAGAAAAAAAAAAAAAACTAAACAAAAATGCAAGTTAATTAATTTATTTCTTAAAAAAAGAAGTTACCTAAAATACGAACAAACCACCATCCAGCACAGCCGACTTTAAGCAATTCAACTGCATCACCTTCACGCATTGATACCTCAGAATGACCCATTGCATTATAGTCAGCCAAAGCAATAAACTTACTGCCCTATTTTTATTTTTTGGTTAGTGTTAAGAGTGAAAACATATAATATTTATATATTTTGTATTTATTTTTTAAACAAATAGTATAAGTGATCATTTTGTTGTGAAATGTGAGTATCCTATACGTAAAGTGTATTATTTATAATTATTTAGAATAATTTTAGTGTATAGTTAGTGATATGAGTTTAAGCGAGCGATAAAGCGCAAGCATTGTGTTAATATGTTTTTGTGAGATGCTGTTTTTTTCTTACTTTTATTTCTTATTTAAAAAAATAAATTTAAATAAAATATAATAATTTGTTCAATTTGAAATCAAATTTAAATACAAAGTAAACAAAATTAACTTTAAATACTGAATTTGTGCACACAAATTAGATTGCAAATATTTATGATGTCAACGGGAAATACCTGCATAAAAATATACCTCTTAAAAACTAGAAAATAAAGCTTTAAAGTCCAAACCCTATTAGAAACAAACATTCATGTTCCTATCTTAAAGGTCGGTCGGCCTCAGGCTAGATATCTGAAATGTCAGATCTGGTTGTTATGAAATCTTTTACCTTTGTTAACAATTGATTAAGTGCGAATATTATTCAAGGTAAAACTGTTGCGAATTGACAAAAATAGTTTACTAAAATATTATGAACCTTGGAAAATAATTTGGAATGTCATAACATTACAAGAGCCACTTGGACTCTATTAGATCTTACAACAATCTTAATGTTCTAATTAGCCACTTGGTTACTTCTGCAACACCAGATGATAATTCTTATCCTAGAAAAGGTTTTCTTTTGTTCAAAACTATACTCGGTTGCCCGATAAATTTCATGTTGTCGAACTCACCTTCAAGTTGCTGTCAGTTTCTTGGAGTTGATCTCAGGTGATCGGCACAACGAGCAACTGAGTTTAATTTTTTCTGTTTAGTGCATTAAAAATATTTTTGGTCGGCAAATTAAAACGTTTTATAATTGAATTGTTCGTAATTTCAGCAATAAAATTCACATAACAATGGTTAGAACAGCTTGGTTACTGGCCATGGTCATTGCAAACGGAAAATGCCATATTTTCATATTTTTTAAAATGTAAAGTTGCAAGTAATACAAATTTAGTGGCAACTCTAAGCTACTTTAAGTTGCATACAACTTCGTTTTGTTTTTCTATATAAACCTTTATCAACTTTAAGCAAACTGTTTGAAAAAAGAACATAGGCACAAAGAAATTGTGATGATAATTTCGTAGTTAGGCACTGTTCAAAATCAGTGTTACTGACACACTAACATTGAAGCTTGAAGTTCTAAAAGAATTCTGTAGAGACTTGAGCAGATGGAGTTTGTGTTCATTAATTTGTATTACTGAAACTTTGTTTCATTTAAAAACTGACATTGAAAGCCTCAGATACAAAATGTCACTTTTGACATTTGACAAGTAAAAATTACACTATTACTAAAACTGGAACGAAACACACTTTAACAAAGAATTGAAGTTGTTAACATTCACTTCTAAGATATTGACCATTTTGAACTCAAACTTGGGAAAACTAAAGCATTTTAGGGTTCTAGTGAAGCACCTTTTTAAGCTGTAAGAAGGTTGTAGTTGTAGAATGTTTTTAATAAAAAAAAAAACTACTTTATTGAGTCCAAAACTTTTCTTTTAGTTAATTTTTTAACGTAACCCTTTCCATTAAAAGTTGATTTTTCAGTTCGTAACTCGGAATAAACTCTTTCCACTGAAAACTGTTTCATTTTCTCTGTATTCCCACCTGTCAGTAATACTTCCAATGATCAAATCTAAGAGGCCAATTATAGCTATCATTGGTTGAGAGAGTTGAGAGCTTTAAAAAAAGTTAGAAGTCATATTTGATATGTTTGGTGTCGATTTGAAGTTGATGAGTTGTAGATTTTTTCTTCTTAAAAAATTCATTACTTAACCCAGAACTTTGCTTTCGTTTTCAGTGAACAGCTGACTTTTACCTTCCGTTCTTCCGTTCCATTTTCTTTGCATTTCCACCTGTCAGTTTTCCTCTTAATTATAAACTCTAAAAAAAGTGTAATTGCTCATTTATTTTTCTCTAAAAATGTATTTTTCTATTTTCCGGACGGACATTCATTTTCCTGAACAGCTGATACTTTTATGTTCAAAAGTGAAACGAATCGTTCCACTGATTTGTGTTCCAATTTCACAGAATTCCAATGTCCGATTTCTGCCAGTAAACATTTTTTTGGTGAATTTCAATCAGGATATTTTTTTCAATGACATACATTTTTAAGGATAGCTGTAAACGACCTGTCAAAAAAAATTCCAATGCTTGTTTTCAACGATGGAAACCAATGATAGCTATAACTGGCGCCTAATTTAAGATTTTGGGCTCTAGTCGAACTAGCCGTTGTTTTAAAATAATGTATTCAATTATAACCGGACTCTCAACAAAGAAGCGAAAGAAACAAATAACTTTGTGAAGTTGAAATGGTGCGATAAAAAAGTACCTGCAAATCTGTCAAAGGAAAACAAATATTGGCATTTTTCATCCTTTGTATTCTTTCTAAAAATCGTCAGTTCTCGAGAAACAACATTTCTTGGGCTGATGTATTTTTTACACACATTTTTGTGTTTTAAAATACTGATTCGAATGCAACTTATTTATTTTTATTTTGAAAATGGAAGGTCCTGATTGAATCATTAATTTGGACCTTTGTTCCAAAATGCTGCTCGTTAAGTCACTTCCCTTGATGGAAGAGGTTCTGTCCAACAAAGTTGGTCCAATTGATAAGGGAGAATTGTCAAATGGAAATTTAGGAAATATCTTCGAAATAATGTTTTATTACTTGTTGTCACTTAAAATATCCTTCTCATTGGATTTAAAAGAAAATTAGTCTTAGTCACTAAAAATCCCTTACCTTGTATTATTTTCAATGTTATAATCTAATTTTTACTGAAAAAAAAACTTCCAAAAGCATTTAAATATGTATTTACATTGTTTTAGTTAGTTATTAGTAATTTTGCAGCCACAAAAACGATTGCATAAGCAAATTCTAGTATAAATTAATTGCTAATTTTACTTTTATACATTTCTCGCTGATAAGTTAGTAAAAATGTGATATGTTTTTTTTAAGTTATTTGTTGTTATTTTTTTTTTGTTTAAACAAAACTAAAACTTACGTAATAAAAATAATGATGTCAAATGATGGCCTCCAAAATTGATGCTCGATGGAGTTGCATTTAAGACACACATTTTTTGTATTTGATTTATTCATAAATAAACTTTTTATTGCCAAAAAATTGTGACAGTGACCAATGACCGAAAAATAGTGGGCCAAAATAAAAACCGTATAACTGCACCCCGCGATCATACGATATAGAAGATAGGTAGTTCTCATCCACATATTATTTTATTTACTTTTTTATTATTATTATTTATTTACAATATTTATACAAATTTATGTTTTAAAGCTTAATTATTTAAAATGCAGCAAAAATGCATTAACTCTATGATGGCAGCTCGAAATACTGTTTTTTACAAAATTACAATTATTTTTTTGTTTTTGGTTTTGTACTATTAGTTAAATAATTTAATTTAATTTTAACTTTCGAATTTTTTTTTTATGTTTTAATGTTCAACCGAAACATAAAATTTAGAATTTGATTTACTTGCACGCGGATATGAACCACCATCATGATTGTAAGCCCATTGTGCCAGAAAATTTAAAAATGTCTGAGTTTTTTTTTTTTTATAAATTTGTTTTTAAGATTAAATTTAATTTATTTAAAGCGCATTGTTTTTGATTTTGTGCATGAAAAGTGAAGAGGAGGAGTCCGAGAAAAATAAAACAGAAATAATATTTAATAATAAATAAAAAAATAAAAACAAAATTGAAAAACAAAATGAAAAAAACACAACAAAAAACAAAACACCAAAATTTGAAAAACAAAAAATGAAACAAATTAGAATTTTGTTGTTGAAAAAAAAAAAAAATATATTCGAAAACTTTTACTTACCGGTGTTGAATTATCCTCGATCATTGACATTTCATCCTCGCTGTTGGAGTAATCCGAACTCCAACCACAACCGTCGGGATTTTCTTTTTCTGTCGATGAGATCGAACTGACACCTGGCGTGTGAGGTGGACAACTGTCTTCGCTGCTGCAGTTTGAGTTGCGATTGGATTCCGATGAGACTTCGCAGCTCATTGTACGTTGAGGTGTTGAAATAATAGAGTTGGGTGTGTCCCAAGAGGCAGTTTGGCGTAAGCCGCGATGATTTAGGCCGTATTGTTTGATTTTTTCACCTTTGAGCTCTTCGAGCTGATTGAGAAGCACCCTTTTAACTTCAGCCACCCACTTGTTTTTCACATCAATTGTGGGCGCTTGAAGGGTGTGAACTTCTTGGCGTCCCTGAAGCCACACTTCAAAGCGTTTCGGATCACCTTTAACAGATTCCGTGAGACCAATTTGTGACATCTAAGAGAAATGGGTGAAATTTAATAAATGTGCTTACAAAGGCTTAATTAGCGCCATCTAGTGCCATTTACCTTAACATAGTGCTTAAACTGATAGGTGCTCTTATTGTGACCTGTCTTTGAGGTTTGCTTACAAAATAGCATCGACTTTTGATACAAGAAAATGTGTCTTTGTTGAGGTTTGATCCTCAGTCGGATGTCCTTTTTACTCTCCGTCCACACTTGGAAGGAATCCTGTAGCAATAGTTCACCTTGTTGAGATAAATCACTCTGCAAATAAAACCCGTTATTTTAAACCCTTAACTTGATTTTGTATAAAAAAGAAAAAAACTTACAGGAAAACCAGTGATAGCTATTTGATGCATCGAATCGTTGACACATTTAAGCACGATCAACATGCAATCTAGAGCCTTTTGAAGTTCTTTCGTACAGCTTCCACTATCGCTAAATCGCAGAAGATCTTTCAGCAGTAACTGATATTTGGTTATCCTTTGAACGGGCTTCAAAAGATAAGCAGCCAAGGGTAGTTTGTGGCCTAATCGTTTTTGGCATTCTTGCAGGAAAAGGTGGGTATCGACTAGAGTTTCTCGCAAACGCTCCGATCGAGGTATATTTTGACAGTAAAACGAGTAAAGGCGGTAGAAAGTGTCACGCTAAATAAACAAACAATATTTTGCTCATAAGATTTTTGTATATGTATTTTCAAACAAAAAAATTAACAACTCACCCTTTGAACAAAACATAAAGCCACCAATTCCGTGGTGGAAATACAATTTTCAAGGTCCTTGAGGAAGATTTCACTATGAAACGTGTACAATTCGTGCAAATTACCAAAGAGAATATCTTCTTTGCCCTGTAAGCTAGCTGGTACTAGGTGCATCAGCTCTTCCGATTGCATTTGATCACAATAGCCCTAAAAATATAACAAAAAAGAAGATTTAAACAATAGCTGAATACATGCTGAATAGCTGAATTAATATACTAGAGAGAAATTATTATTGCTTTTTGCAGTTCGCCGACGCCCTCCACTGCTGCTGAATGTATTCAGTTCTGCGCTTATAAACGGACCAAACTTCGAATCGACATATGAATCAATCGAATCAAATCCATGTGCAGTCACAAACTTTTCAAGAATCTTAAAGTACTTCTCTTCGGAATATGCTGGAAGATCATTGAGGGCTATGTCCTTCTTGCGATTACTTTTGAAGCTTTCATCGAAGAAATCCAAACAAAATTTGTAAATATCTTTGTAAGCGGCTAGAAATGTCTTTGGCTTGAGATTTTCTTCGGGATTTTCTCTATTCAAATCATTCGGACGCCATAATCGGAATCTTTCCTTGCAAGCTGCACACAAATGTGTGCACTCATCGGTGTTGGGTAACTTCTTGGGGTTTGAAAGCTTCTTTGTGTTATTCAGCGAACTTTTGTGTATCGTTGTCGTTGCAGAACTGCATCGTTCTTCTAGATATTCCAAAATATCAGTGTAATTCTTTCGCTGCAAATAGTCCTTGAATTCCGAATCATTTTCAATCTCCGAATATGAATTACATTCAAGGTAATCTTTGATCAGCTGATACTCCACCGATTCATCACAACTTGACAGTTCGATGAGTTCTTTAAAGATGGTCTTCCGTTCATTCTTCATTTGTTGTAGGCTGTCACTTAGCTCCGAACTAGTTTCGCTGAAAATCTTGGTTGATTTTCCTGTTAGAACATTGCCAGTGGAGAAATTCAGCAAATTCATTCCGAAAACGTAACTTTTGTCAGCAGCAGCAGAATCAATTTTAGGTCGAAAGTCATTCGCACTGAAGTTTGCTTTAGGTTTATATGTTTTTTCAAACTCATCGAAGCTATCCTCAAAAAGTGATCCTTGGAAGGACAATGGAGATTCACAAACTGGTGCCGCTGGTGGTTTACTATTGAAGCTACCGATTTTTGTATTGAAACGTCCAACGACATTATTGGCAGTGTTTTGAACTTTTCTTAGCCGAAATGATCGTCGAGTTTTAGAAGCTTTTCGAAGATCATAGCCACCGTAACGCATTTTAACAAATTATAGGAACAAATTAAACACCTCAAAGAATCTTGACGCGTCGAAGAAAGATTCACGAATGAAACATCTTCAATTATGATGTGACCATGCAAGCCAAGTCATATTCTATGTTTTGCCAACTTGATGCACCAGTTACTTTTCGAGAAATCAGCCAAGCATTAGATTTGTGCAAAAACATTTTTCTGTTTAAAGATCAGAAAAGATTAAAATCATCCATGCATTTCTGCGCGATGATTCACTGACCATTAGTTTTATCGGACGCGAAAAGAGCAGGTACTTATGTTTGCCGGAAGAATAAATATTAAATAGAAGTTTTGATGCGTTTTCTTTGTTTGTGTAAAGAATATTTTGTAACAGTTGCAGCGGAGTGGAGGATCATTGAACTGATCTACATATTTATATAGGAATTAACATTAATTCATAGAAATAGACTATTAATTGGTTTAATAAACTTTATATAATTAAAAAATCTACATTTATTGTTATTGAAAATAATTGTGGCGTAGAAAAAAAAATTTACATTCGGTCTTCTTACCTTTAGGATTGAACTCATTTCGGTAACGTAAATTCGTTCGGTTTCGAGAAGTTCTGATAGTACATGGCCACGTTTGAGACGAGAGTCCTGAAATTAAAAAAAATAAAATCATGTTCGTGAGTAGTTTTCTAACTCAAAAATAATTTTTAAGAGAACATTTTTTCTTTTAGCGAAGATGTAAACATTCCTTTATCTTGACTACAAAATGCTTGCACCAATTTTGAAAATACTATGTTTAGTTATGTTTATCTGTCAAAATAAAAAAATGGAGGGTCCAGTTGCCTTGTACATGACATCTAACAATATTATTTTATTCTTAAACTGTCATTTTGTCATTTTGAGTTTTGAGAACTGTCTTTTGTATACCTTTGATTTGTGTGCTGTCAAATAGATCTTCCCTAACAGTAATATTGCATAAACTAAAGACATCAAAATCATAGTTCTGTCAAACGATTACAAACCATGAAGATGCATTCAAAGAAAGAAGTTAACAAAACATTGTTTTGATTTATAATACTGATGCATATCCAGACACAATACTCGTATAAACTAAATAAGGATAAAACATGATTATGACCATAAATCTAAACGAATTGTCAACAAAATCATTGTAAGTAAAACGGTTTATGGTTACTTTGAATTGACGTATGGAGTGTGGACCTGTTTTTAGACTAAGCAACCATCAAGCCGGCTTGAAACCAAACGAGGCATATAACGAGTGAAGTGAGTGTCTGGGTTAAAATTTATTATGCCATCCACACACAGAAATATTTCCAGGCATATCAACCGGAAATCTTATAGATAGGTACAAAGATTTGATGTTAAACAGAGATGCCAATATAATCTATTCACTCGTATTTATGACAGATAAAAGGTAAAGTTGCATTTAGCGATATTATTTTCAATCATTTTGAATGAATGAACATTCGCAAATATGGTGTGGTGTGGATATGTTGTAAGTAAGTAAAGATTGTATTGCTTACACCATGCAATGATTATTAAACGCAATAAATTATTTTTCTAACTTAAAAAGAGATAACATTTCAACTAAGCTTCACTCTGTGAATTTAACTTGTTCCACAAAAATGAACACTTTGTGGTGGGTTTACACTTATTAGCGAGTTTATATTGGTTCATACCTTTTTGTGTTTTTTTTTTTTATAACGTGTTACAAATAAGCCTGAAATGTTTTAATAAGATTTGACATCAGAGCTAAGGAAACACGAAGAAAGAATAACAAATCATTAAGAAAATTGCTGATTTATGCAAAGTGACGTTTTCGAAATATGAATTGTGAATTAGAACTAAATTTCAATTGAACAAAAGATTTAAAAAATCTATTTACAGCGTCATTTTTCATATTGACAAATCGAAAATATTATAGAAACGAAACTATTTGATTTGACATAAGAATTAATTATGACAGTCCAGAAATTATGACACAAAGGACTTTTTTTTTATAGGCTTTTCTAATAAGATATGTCACTTTAATATTAAAAAACTAGTAAATTACTAATTGCCTTTTATTTAAAAACGAGCATCCAAACATGTCTAAAAAAAAGACAGACGTGAATATAAACAAAGCAAATATGCTTAAACGGACCAATTAATTGGAATTCCTAACTGTTGACTGAACCATTCCATCCACTGTTCTTATAAGAATAATTGAACAGATGTCATATATATAGCAAATTGCTAAAAGTTTAAGTAGCTATTCCGTGATTTTAACTTAACTTAATTTTTAAGAGATATGTAGTAAGATGTTAAAATCGTTTAAAAATAATTAAATCATATTTCAAGCTTAGTAAATTGCTAAAAATGGCTTTAACATTTTGATAAATCGTTTAGTTCCTTTTTATTAAATGTGAAAAAGATGACACCTACAAAGTGGGTTTCAAAATGAAATACAATTTAACAAATTTGTTTTCGGATCTTCATTCACAATCATGCGGTACGATTCAAGAAGCGAATTTTGTGTTTGATATTTTGAAGAAACAAAACATTATAGTGCAGTGGATAAAGAGAGATACCAAAACAAAATGTCTTCAAATGTCACTATCCTCTTTTTGTGTTGATTAAAAATTCCTTAAAATTCAGTTTTCCCATGTAATAATCATGACATCGAAATGAACTAAATAACACTGGTTAGCAGCGATTAAAGCTTATGTTTAGAAGATAAATTTCCCGTTAAATTTTAGGTCAAATTTTTGACACATGTTTTGTATCGCTACTTTACGATACCTTATATTCAAACCTTGGACCAATTTTGAACCTCACTGAACCCATGGAATTCAATGCTGAATTAAAAATAGATCAATATTGATTTAATGACTGTGAAACTAGGAAATTTTAATATATTTTTAATAATATCAAATGAAAATCCGTTGTTAAATCTACAAACGTTAAGATTGACAGCTGTCATTTATCAAATGATTCAATTTTGTGCAACTTGAGAACTTTAAATATTTTTTTTTTTCAATAATGTCAAATGAAAATCCGTTGTTATATCTTTAACATATCTTTAAATTGAATGCTGTCAATTACTTTAAGGGTTGTCAACACTAAGCACATACAATGTGACAAATTAATGTTTTGGCAACATTTTAGGTCCATTACTATGAGTGTGCTTTCCTTTTCGGATCTGCAAATTTTTCTTGGCGAAGAGCTAAAATTGATTCTTTCTTGTAGTTCTGTTTGTTTTTAATGATCGGTAAAAGATGAAATAAGTGTCTAGGTGTAAATCAATCTTTAAAAATTTGATTTTTATTTTGATTGACAAGTTAAAGTGACAGTTAAAAAAAAAATGAATAAAATGTGTCCGTCTCAACCTCTCTACTTTGTCCATAATTTAGCATAAGATATTTTTCATTTAATTTTCAAGCTCTTCAAGTTATAGATATGTGTATTCAGTTTTGTGGAAAATTTCCTTAATCGTCGTTCATCAATGTAAACGAAGCGCGCGGCGCTGATCGCTTAAGGAATTATATGATTATACTTCCACACCAAAAGCCCATACCCGGTATATTAGCTAGTTACAAAGTTTTCAAAACTTACCTGTTGATTTTGCATGTGTTCACTGTCGGGACTAGAACCGGTATCGCCATTTAATGAAACTCCTGAGTCAACGACTCCATCCATGGATCTTGGTCTCATGTCGTGTATTACATCAGCCTACAAATAAAAATACAAAAACAAGAAGAGTTAAGTTTGGAGAACATCTGAAAAAATGTCGAATGTAATAATATGTAAAAGGTATACAAGTAGCTATCTACTGTCTTGCAAGACTTCCTCACGGTGAGTGTGTATAGTGTAAATAAATGTACGACATCACTATTATCATCATCATACCATCCATTATGATGAAGGTGTTAAAAAGAAAAAATGTCTCCATTTAGAGCTCAAATGGTGGCTGATATTTTACTCCAGCACCTGGATGTGGCAGTGGCTGAAGATAATCAGCATCGATTACATCGAGAGATAAAAATAATATAACAACTTTCTACGATACAAGTAGCGTTTTGAATCTTAAATATATGAGTTTTGTTTTTATTAAACATCAACGTGATGCTACTACCGGATCTTTTGGACCATAGTACAAAAAAAGGGAAATGGCTAGAAGACTTAAAAATAAATAAAACCATATTTAACTTGAAATAAAACATATACCATTGCTGATGCGATGCGAAAACTAGACTTGAATTCGAAATAAGAGTGAATGCTTAGATGTATGACTTAAGCGATAAAGTTATATATGACTTTAGTTCATAAAAAAAAGTGAAATGGTTTTCTAACTACGAATTAAAAAGACTTGCGCAGAAGAGGTGCAGGAATGCAGATAGGAATTTTGATAAAATAAAATGATTTTTCACAGTTCCAGACATGAGTTGAATTTTTAAAATGTTTAAGTACTTCGTGTATTTTATGTCACTTTACTTCATCAACTATGGGGTGGGGGGGGGCTGTGAAGGGGTTTGTTAAGAAAAGGAAAAATGCATTGTTAAAATATATATACTTAAATTAATAAAACCTATTACTCAACTTTCCTAGAGTGAAAATGGAAAATTGAAAAATGCAGCAAGAATATTGAAAGGAGATCAGAAGAAGGCTTAAGTCTTCGCATCACGGAAAATTTGATTTATAAATAAAATGACTTATTGAAAGCAAAAGTGACGTCACTCCCAAACTAAAAAAGACGACAAACATTCGCTTAATTTCTTACTCATTTCTCCATCAGTCTGAGATAAAACTTCAATTTATTAGACCCTCAAATTTGCGGGTCTAGAATATTAGAACTTGGATAAGCAATGATGCTAATTCGTTGAACGACTTTGAAAACACTGAATTCTTTTATTGTGCAATAATAATAAATTGTTAGAAAATACAGTTATGGACGCGGACAAGTCCAGCTCACAACTTTCAGACTAAAAAATACACATAATATGTATACGTTTATATAACGTATGTAGGTTTTCATATTAAGCTTTCAAACTATATATATCCACTAAATTTAAACTGATAAAATATCAGAAATATATGTCAAAAAATTCTTTTGACAAATATTTTTTTTATTCGTTAGAACTATGTTTTACTAAACCGAGATGTGAGTTCGTAAAACTCAATAATAAATTTACACTGACTTCTAAGAAAATTATAGACAGTGAAGAAATGAACTCGAGCAGACAATATTTTTAAAACCAAATCTAAACCTTTGTCAAGGAATTGGCTGTAAGTTTGAGCTGTTTTCTGATGTCAAGAAACATTTGAGAAGTTAAATCAATAGTATTATATTTTTGATAGGACTTTGATTTTTGTAAAAAAACACTATCTTTAAACAATACAAAATATTAACAATCAAATTTCTTTGGGATAAAACAATTGAAGTCAGTATGGTATTTTTCTATAAGAAACAGTCACTTGATAGTTTAACAAGGTTTAATGTTCTTTATTTGTTCTCAAGATAATTGAATCCAAAATCGATGTTTATCAGTTTTCATTTTTTGCTTTCTGTGTTCCTGAGATTCTTTAATTGAAAAAAACTTCCTTTTCCCAATTTTTAGTAGAATTTTTGTAATAAAGATTTTTATTTTTTTACAAAAAAAAAACAGGGGTGGAATCGGCTAAGGTGATAATTGACTATCAAATTTTTGATAGTCAAATCGACTATCACGAAGTTTCCCGTCTGTGTAAGCTGATTCAATTCAATTCAATTCGATTGAACAATTTCAGAATATAATTGTCACAATTCATTGTTGCTATGGTGAAATTTTAAAATGATTTCTATAAAATATTTAAATAAAAGTATTAAATTGTCTGTGTTTTGATAACATTCTTACTCTTCTTATGCTTTTTCGAATGCCGTAAGCTTTGTCCGTCACAAGAATGTGTTTTTGTACCTAAAAAAGGTAACTGATAAAATTTTCCATTCGTTTTTTGTAAGCGTCTGGTAGCTCTACTCAGAAACGACATGTTTGTAGGAAAACGACTATCAAATTTTTCTAGCGACAGCTTTTTAGGTATCAATTTGACTATCACCTTACACAGATCAAATTCGATTATTTTGACTGTCAACAATCACCTTAGCCGATTCCACCCCAGTTTAAATTTTCTTAAAACTTTATAAAATGTCACTAACAATAAAAATGAAAATTCAATTTTTCCAAAAATTGTACTAGATGTCAAAAACGATTTTCGTGGCATACAAGTATTCTAAAAACAATATCATATTTTCATCGTAAAATATTCGAGGTTAGAAATAAAGGTCTAATTTTAATTTGTTTTAGTAATTTTACCTAAAGTTAGGTAATACCTAAACCACAACAACGGTATCGATAGCACCGACTTTAACTAATCAAATAGACACAATGGGCAATTTTTAAGGAACGAAAATTGTATTCTGTCATAATCACTTTCTTCTCAACGTCCGAGGTTTGAAGTTACATTACGTTTTGCGAATTCTTAGAATGCGCTTTGTGACAAGCTTGTTAAAAGCACAACCGCCTTAATGCGTGACGCTTGGTTGTGGTTTAGCCATAACACTGCACTGCACAACCCATCTAATTAAATGAAATAAAGCCCAAAAAAAGCAATATCGTACAAAATATCACTAAGAATACGTCACAAAGTCCAAATAAATTGTCATACTCGTATTACCCAAACCAACTTTTAATGTCATAACACCCAAATTTAGAAATGTCATAGCACCTAATAGTTTTCTTTTTGTTTGTTAAATTTGGGCTTTATGACATTTATGATGAGCAGAGTATAACAGAAACAATACATATTTTTTGTAATTTTTCATTGAACACAATTTTTCATTTTGGTGAAAATTTTGATGCTGTATTTTGGGTGGTTGGGCTTGTTTGTCAGAATGTCGTAATGTTAAAAACATGACATCTTTTGGACAATATGCCAATATATAATTTGTCCGTAATGACATTTTAAAATTGATTTGGGCTTTGTGGCAACAGAACCAGATTTAGGGGATATGACATTTTAACATCTTGGCGTTTTTTCATTGGGCAATAAGACCGAACGCTTTTTTTATTTAGTATTTTATAAAATTGTAATTTCAAATCGATAGCATTAGCCATATTTTATTTTTCCCATCGATCTATTTTGTAATCAAAAAATCATTTTGTCTTGCAAGGTTTGGTATTACTTCTAACTATTTTAATAAAAACAGTGTTTTCACATTACCATTTTCGTTTTTTAATTAAATAACAAAATATTAACATTTATTGATTTTTTATTTAATCAATAAAATAATGGAAAAGTTTATTAAAACAAAAAATTATTTCGTGAAATTAAAATGAATAAGTACAAACAAATGAATATTTGATAAAACACAAAAGTACATATCATTTTTCCTAAAAAGAAAAGAACAAAACATCATCGTTGAACAAAATGATCGAGGGGCAACTCTGTTCTAAACGTCAAAAAAATCATCGTTGAACAAAATGATCCAGGGGCAACTGTGTTCTATACGACAAATAATAATTTAAATATAATGACCCTAGTTTTTTTTTTATTTTTCTTTCTCTGATCTAGATTGGGTCATTGTGAACATAAAAATTGTGCAATAAACCTTAAATTGAAAAATTAAGGTTAAATACATTTTTACAATAATACAAGTGCTGTAGGTTTTATAAAAACTGTCATCTTGCAATATTGTCAGACATTTTAATGACAATTTGTTTCCAAAAGTCATTCAATCGTGTGAACTTATGACTTTGTGTGACAATGTTACCTGAAACGTCATTGTCAGACCAAGTTTGACATCTAACAGTTGCTGATATTTTTTTTTATTGTCACACGCAATAAACCTTCTGATGTAAAATCGAACTAAATACATCTAAAATTGTGAGACTTTGGCAAAAAGTCTACTAAATATGTGAGGAAACCAATTCTTATTGACAAGTATTTGGCATTGTCAGCTAATTTGTAGCTATAAGATCACTGACTGATGTGACAATAGATTAGATTAGATTAGATTCTTCCTTTATTCATTAGATAAATTACAATTTTTTTTCTATTGGAAATACGGACATGACAATGCTGCCGTCTGCCGGAAATGACATTTCAGTAAAATAAATACAATTATATAAAGAGAAGATGTATGAAAAAGATTTACAAGAAATTTGAAATAATAAATTACAAAAATAAATACTATGCAAAATATTAGACAAAAGTTTATATTAACGAGGAATAAATTTATATAAAATTTTAAATTTTAAGTAGATATCTATTAAATTAATTAAATATTAAATTTTTAATTTTAAAATTTTAATGAAACATTTATTGAAACAATAAAGATTTGATTTAAAAGCAATAATTTGCAGCCCTTTAATTGAATAGAGACTTGTTGTAAGAACTAATTTATCAAAAAACTATTGCGATAAGTCATAGCATG
Source organism: Eupeodes latifasciatus (assembly GCA_920104205.1). Taxonomy (NCBI): domain Eukaryota; kingdom Metazoa; phylum Arthropoda; class Insecta; order Diptera; family Syrphidae; genus Eupeodes; species Eupeodes latifasciatus. The sequence continues at coordinate 29,289,795 of OV049925.1, forward strand.
ATTGCAATATTTATACAAGGTGAGCCAACCACAAGCACCATTTAATATTTCGTAAAGACTATTTACGGACAGAAAACTTTCTTGGAAATGTAATCTTCGGATTTCTTGTAGAATTGGGCATACAGCAATGAAGTGGTAAATATTTTCAGACTCTCTCCTGTTACATAGATCACAAGTTTGCTGAAGATCGACTCTATGTGGCATGAAATTCAAATTTAATAATTCAACTCTGGCTCTGAATATGGTGCTTATAACTTAATTGACGAAAATTTTGTGTTGAAGTAACTATCAATGGTTAACATTTAGTGGTTAAGGTTGCAGTAAATAAATCTGGAAGGTGATGAGGACGCTCTAGTTAAACACTGGTCGTATATTTTGTCATCTTCTTTAGCTATGACCCTTGCGAACATATTTTGCCATTCGCTAACGTTATTTTCCGATAAAGGTAAGTCGATATCATGAGCTAACGCCAGCTGTTGCCAATTTCTGAAAGGATAAGCATTTGTTTGCAATAGCCTAGTTAACACTGCCCTATGTAAACTACTTTCACTTCTCTTCATTACTTTTATTAAAAAACCAGAATGAGCTTTTAGATTTTGCAAATAAATGGTTGGCAAACCTGATTCCACATGAATGGCGTAGGTAGGAGTAGCGTTTGGTAGACGGAATAAACGCTTGAAAAAGTACCTCTGTACAGTTTCGAAATCTTCAAAGGGGTCTACTCCAAATGCCTGCACCCCGTAGCACATACAAGTGTTGACTGTGGCATTGAATACATTATATTTTGAGGACAGATCAATGTTTTGATTTGCGAAGAATTTTGGCCACATTATGTTAAGTGCCAGCTTTGCTTCTCTACTTTTTTCTTTCACATGATTTCGAAAGTTTAAGTTGCTAGACAACAGTACGCCAAGGTATTTGAACTCAGGAACTACTTCTATCGACTGGTTATTGAGTCGCCAAGTCTCCACCCGTCTACTCCTTCGATTCTCGAAAACCATAACTTTTGTTTTCAAGACGTTGATATGTAGATCCCATGTCTCACAGAAAGCCTGAAGTTTGTTTATTTGCAGTTGTAGAGTTGAAGGATTCTCTGCCAGCAACACCAAGTCATCAGCATAAAGGAGTACCTTTATTTGCTGACCAGCGAAGCTAACGCCACCTGGAAGAATTTCAGAAATGGAGTCAATTTATAGTGCGAAGAGTATAGGGCTTAGAATGCAACCCTGAGGAACACCTGCAGAAGTTGGAAACCATTCAGACAGCTTGGATCCATCCCACACGGTTGCACTTGAGGAAGATAATAATTTCGCATATACTACCAAGAACTTTCTGGATACTCCAAGCGATGCCAGTTTGTAGATCAGAGCTTGCCTGTTGACTGTGTCAAATGCTGCTTTAAAGTCTACAAAACAAACATATAACTTTTTATGCATTTCAATATATTTTCTGGCTATGCTAGTTAGTGCGAAAATGTGGTCAATTGTTGAAAACCCGGAACGAAACCCTGCTTGAAAAATGCTGAGACGATTAAAATTTTCTATCCACGTAGAAAGCCTAACATAAAGAGTTGTGGCAAAGATCTTTCTGAGAGAATTTAGAATAGAGATTCCCCTATAATTTTCTGCTTGGGAAGCATCGCCTTTTTTAAATATTGCAAAAATAAGCGATTTGTTAAAACCAGGAGGAACGCAAGCATTATTATATATCTTGTTGAAATAATCCACAATATAATTTTTCAGTTGTACTGTTCCGTTTTTAAAGAATTCGACTGGAATGCCATCACAACCCGGGGCCTTATTGTTTTTCATAACCAGCAAAACTGAATCAAGCTCTTCACAAGAAATCGTACAGTCTAATTCAGATACAACTTCATTTTGTAACGCAAAGCTAAAAGTATGAAGATTCTCCTCCGCTGACAATAGAGTTTTAAAATGAGCAGCTAAAGTCTCAGCTTTGAGAGAATATGTGACAATATAAGTCTAATAAAATAAGGGTTTTACCTCTGAATGCGAGATAGTAAGCTAACAAATTTGTTTAAACCTTCCTTTTGGTATGCTTTACATTGTGTAAAAAGTCTCATAATAATTAAAAAAGGGTTTTCGCGGATTTTGGCGACCCAAAACTTACGACTATTTAAACAATGACTAAAACACCAAAAGGAATGTATTTTTAAACAAATTTCCACATTCCTATCTCTCATTTCGAGGTTGACCCCTTTTTTCGCCTTATTTTGCAAATTGTGTTATTTGTATTTTTTTTGTAATATCTGACAATCGTCTGTACTTAGCTTAATTAAGATTGGATTGCAAAAAAAAATCCCACATGAATAAAATTAATCAAATTCAATCGAGGCCTTGAAAGAAATGGATACAAAAATCATGAAATTCACTTGAGTAATTTTTTAATGGTGTTAAGTACTTTTAGTGCATCAACCTGTTAGTATAGTTTGTTTTGAGAAATTAAATCTCATTTCATAGTTTTAGTTGCTTAACAAAACTTAAAATTACTATTCCGATATCCTATCGGGTTTTATTAACATCATTTTCGTAAATACATTTTTCATGGTTAATTTCACTTCATGCACCTATTTGTATTTATTTTATTATATCTCTATTAATGTTTATGTATCTTGTTCAATTCAAAGTAAATCAAAATTATTTTTATTTTACACGCCATTAACTATTTGTTCCTTTATAAAATATGCATAAAATATGAACAATCTAATTTTTAAATAGAAAATACCTTAAATACAACGCAACGACTTCATCAGTATTTATAAAAAATAAAATTAAAGCTCTAATAAGCATTGAGTTTGTTCATAATGTACATTGTAATTGTTACTCAAGTATAAGTACCTTACCTGCCCGTGAGTCTTACAATTTAGCCATTTGCATATAGTTAATAATTTCACCGACCATTGCGTTTGAAATTTTTGGAACGCTTCTTTTCTTTACTTTGCTTTGTTTCCGTCCATAATCATAAGCATATAAGACCTCTTGTTCTTTTTTAATTTGTTTTTATATAAAATTTAAACTTATTCAGAACAATTTGCATTACAATTAACCAAACTCAACTATTTTGCCGGTTTTATGTTTTATTCATAATTTTGAATGCTCTAGATTTGTATACAAATATACGTTATAAGAAAAAAGAAACAGGCTATAGGCTAATTAAGGTCGAAAGAAAAAGAAACAAAAACAAATATATGTTTACGTTAGAAGTTACATCCATATGTACATACGTTACATTATTTTAATTGGAGCAAAAAGAAACTCTAAGACGTTCGATTTATTGTTGCATAAAATGTTTATGCTCAAGATCGATAAATTCGATGCGAAAGGTGTCAAAAAGGCAAATCAAAACGTATTTGTTTAGCTGCCAATTTGAAAGTTTTTAAAGTTTTATATAGTTTCATTTTAATTTAATTTGAATAAAAATATATACATAAGTAAATATTTTCTTTTAAATATTCAGCAGCAATTTTTTTAAATACAGAAATAATAGTTGATTTAATATTTTTCAAAAGGGTTTTTCAATACGAGGCTTCATTTTAAATAAGCCGATATTTTGGCGGTTGTCACTTTTGAAGCTGTCTTTTTTTGACATTTGACAAGTTAATATTAAGTCATTACTACCAATAGAATGAAATGTATTGAAAATGTTGAAATTCACAATAAAAATGGTGCAAATGTTGCAGTAAAAATATGTGAAATTATAGCTTTCTTAAGTCGTCCGCATCGTGGAATTTAAGCTTTTGGGACAAGATAATAATGTGAAGGATTGATACCGACAGTTTAGAACATTATTTCCTTAACAAAAACCCAAGTTTGCCGATCTTTGGGATTAGACCTTATACCGTGCGTCGATATTACACCGTATTTTGCATAACAACTTAGATTCTAAAGCTTAGTGTACACGATTGCCAGGTCTGAGAATCATTGTCAGATCTGCAAACGTCTGACAATGTGTGAAAATGATCTGACAATGAGCTGAAAATTTAATTTGTGTGTACACGGTTTGCAGATATCTACAAACATCTGCAAATCTGTTGCCAAATATTTGTCTGACAATGTCGACAAACTAATTTGGCCAAATAGCTAGCAATAGTTTTGCAAACATTTGTAGATTTTCTGCCAACCGTGTACACACCAAATCAAATTTTGGATCTGCAAATTTATTTTCAGCTCATTGTCACACATCGCATCAGTCAGAAAATTTGTCTGCCAATGAATAAATTTGCAAATGTCCCTCAAACGGCATCTGCAAATTTATTCATTGTCAGACGTTTGCAGAAACGTCAGAAAATGAAAAAAATTTGGTGATCTCCCAATGAATTTTGTGTACACACGATTGCCACATCTGCAAATTAATTTGTCTTCAAAATGATTGATGAACAAATTTTTCTGCAAATCAATTTGGTGTGTACACGGTTGTCAGCTTGCGTGTACACGATTGCCAGATATCTACAAATTAATTGGCAGACATTTGTCTGCAAATTAATTTGGTGTGTACACGATTGTCAGCCATTCGAGACAATTTTTCCAGTGACAGATCTGGCAATATTTGCAGATCTGGCAATCGTGTACACTTAGCTTAAGGCCTTTAAAGTTCTATTCACAAAAAAACTCAATCCGGTAGATAACCAGCATCGTGATTCAAAATGATTTGGATTTTTATCGACATATTATTTTCATTAATGAGGCTCATTTTCAGCTGAAAGATTACGCTAATAAAAAGAATTGTTGCATTTGGGTCTCGGAAAATGTAAAAATGATTGTTGAAAGCCTCTCCATCTTCAGCACATCGATATTTGGTGCGTTTTTTGGGAAAGCGATGTGATTGAACCTTACTTATTCGAAAATGAGGCTTGTGCAACTAAATGAATTGATGTGGACAACGCTTATTTTTAACAAAACGCCGTTTACGCGAAAGTTACTTAAAAATTTTTCCCCGAGATATTGTGATTTTAATTTTTTTTTTAGAGCCGTGTTAAAGACAAGGGATGGTCCATAATCAATTCAAGACCTTAAAGATGGAATTCGTGCATTTATCGAGAATATGCAGTTTCAAATTTAATCAATTAGGTGGCAAAACAGTCCGTAAAAAACCAGCTATTGACTCATAGCTCTCATTGATTTTCTTCATATGTCAGGTATGGAGGGGACCTACAGTGTTTATGTTGAATCCGAACGTCTAATAAAATATAAGAAGGAATTATTTTATGACAAGAATTAATCTTGGAGGATTTCTCGCAAGAGCCAGTGCCCGTGAACAAATTATTTCAAGTGGCACAAGCATCGATTAAAACCAAGGCCTCTGGTATGACAGTGCTACGCACTAACCTTCACAAAACGGGTATTACTACACAGAACGAAAAAATTCATCCTATTGACTATTTTGGTAGTCAAATTGAATAATAAATAGCCAATTTTCAGACGATGACCGCGTTAGTCAATAAGACAATTTTCGGTTGTCAATTTTGGAATCCGAATTTTTTTTACAAGTTCGTAATCAATATGACAACTTTGGTTGAAGGAAATTGAAACTACGGTTGTCATTTTTACTAATGTGGTAGTCGATACGACAGCTGCGGTAGTCAATATGACAGCTGCGGTAGTCAATATCACAACTGCAGAAGTCAATATGACAATTGCGGTAATCAATATGACACGTTTTTTTTGAAAACCGAAATCAAATTTGACTAAAGGATAACCAATATAACAATTTTCAATAGTCAATTTTGGTAGTCAATATGACAACCAAATTGTTTCGATAGAACGAATACTTTTGTTGTCATATTGAAATACCTGAAATTGACAATCAAAAATTGCTCTATTAACTATCCAGTACTCAATGTTTTTAAAATAAGGTTGTCATAATGACTGTTTTGGTAGTCAATGCAGTAATTTGGCCAAATTTCAAGTTGACTATCGACACGGTTGTTAATATGACAACTTTTTTTCTGTGTACATGTGTGAATTTGAATTGAATTGTATATAGTACCCAAGGCATATTGGTAAGTGCGTTAGACTGTCATGCTAAAGCTCTTGGGTTCAATCCCTGGCTATGCCATCTAAAGTTTTTTTTTCACGGGTACTGCTTCTTGCGATGAATTGACAAATTCTCCAAGAGTAATTCTTGTTATGAAAAGTGCTTTCTCAAACTAGCCGTTCGGATTCGGCATATAAACTGTAGGTCCCTTTCCAACTCTGCCAACATTACTCGCACACAGGGATGGTTGAGAGTTGTAAGTCACTACACCCTGGTTCTCCATGGTCTGTTGCGCCACCTAATTTATTTTATTTTTACATGTGTGAATTGGTCATGCAAAATTTCATGGAAAGGATATGGTGATTGAACTGCAACTGATATTTTTTTCCATTGCTAATATCATATACCTTCTTTTAATACAATGATATAAACATCAATTGGTTTCTATTTAAAATTACTGTTATTTTAATAACAAAATAAAACCTCTTATTAGAAAACCCTTTACATTCTCACTTTTTAGCTATTGCATCTTAAGCTGATTTATTCTTCACTGGGTAGAAGTATCACTTCCGCAAAATAATAAACTAATACTAAAGGTGTTTTTAGACGTGTGTTTTTCAAGATGAAGTAAAATGCATAATTATTAGAGTTTATCCTTTTGTTTTAAAAATGATTTCGGGCAAGTGGCCGCCAAGGTTGGATTCAATTAATTCCAGCCGAGGTGCCCAATTTTCAACCAATTTGTGCAAAGGGTCCACTTTGGCCGGTGTGTCATCAATAAAAACTAACAAGGCAGCAATCGTCTTGGCCTTAACTACGTAGATAAGCGACTTTACATATTATAAATAAATAAATTAGGTGGCGCAACAGTCTGTAGAGAACCAGGGCCTAGTGACTTACAACTCTCAACTCTTGTGTGCGAGTAATTGCAGGGATGGAGGGGACCTAGAGTTTATATGCCGAATCCGAACGGCTAATTTGAGAAAGCACTTTTTCATGACAAGAATTACTCTTGGAGAATTTGTCAATTCCTGGCAAGAGGCAGTACCCGTGAAAAAAGTTAGGTTAGGTACAGGCAGGGATCGAACCCAAGACCTCTCGCAGGACAGTCCAACGCACGAACCATCATGCCACGGGTACTACGACTTTACATATTACTACAAAAAATAATACAGCGGTGTTAAATTGCAAGATATTGAAGTCCACGCTACATGCCCTAAACGAGAGATAATGTGGTAACCAAAATTTTCCCTCAATACATTTTTTGTTTAGTCGGTGCGGCCGGCGGGCGTCCCAAAAACTCAACTATTTTGATGGTATAAAACTTGCACACTTTGCAAACGTTTTTTCGGGAACAAGGCTATTTATTGTGAAATTTCTCATGTCGAAAAACCCAGTTAAAGAAAAAACTCCTAAGAGAACCGTTTGGCAACATGAGAAAGCCAACTGGGACGGTCTCAATGAATTCTTCAGGAACTTTAACGGATTCCAGCGCAGGATATGGTTACAAATTTAATTTTTTGTGGAATGAGAAATTTTATTCCGAATAAGGTAAAATCTATCAAACACAAGGAAAACTCATGGTTTGATTCGAGCTGTAAAGAGGTTATTAGGATCAAAAATGTAAGTTTCCGGATTTATAAATCCAACCCCACTGAGAAAAACCGGAATAAGTTCAAACAAGCTAGAAAGACTTGCAACGGTCATATTCGACGAACCAAATTTTTGCATGAACAGAAATTAAGGCAAAAAATACTACAATGTCCCAAAGGTAGTAAAAATGTGTGGTCATTTGTAAAAAACGTACGAAACACCACGTCATCCTCGGTTCCAACGCTCGTCCATAATGAAACTCCCTATGTGAGCTTGATTGATAAAGCCAATTTGCTTGCAGCACAGTTTGCTGTTATTTCGACGCTACCGGTGAGTGTCATGAGTCCTCCTGTTCTATTTTACAGGTCTTTTTCTGAGTGGATGGAAAACTGCATTTGTCCAGCCTGTCCCTAAAAAAAGCGAATCCTCCTCCCCTTCTAACTATTGTCCAATTGCACTTACGTCCCTTCTTTCCAAGGTCATGGAAACGCTGATTAATTTTTGTAGCAATAGCTCCACTGGTGATCTCATGGTTTATCTCACCGAACAGTGGAACAAATCTTTACATCGTTTTGGAGAAAGTAAGATTATTGCACTTGATATTTCAAAGGCATTTGATAGAGTTTGGCATCAAGCTTTCTTATCGAAAATGCGTGCTTTTGGTATTGATGAATCTCTTCATTGTTGGGTTAGGAATTACCTTTCGGAGCGTTCAATTCAAGCAGTATTGGACGGTTTCAAATCTGATATCCACAAAATAAACTCTGGTGTACCCCACGGCTCCTTTTTAACTCCGACACTCTTCCTTATTTTTATAAATGATCTTTTGTCTGAAACTTCTAACCCACTAAATTGTTTCGCTGATGACAGTACCTCTCATATTCGTTTTTAGATTCGCGTCCTTGTTCTTAGGATGTGGACTACCAACGGCAGCGTATGATAAGATCATTAAATTCTGATCTTGACAGAATTGTCCAATGGGGAATCAAAAACCGTGTAGAAATTAATGCTTCGAAAACTCAATGCTGTGTACTGTCGCAAAAGCGGAACCCTCTTTCAATGCCCACTATCCATGAGTGGTATTTGAATCGAAGAGACTAAACAGCTTTCAGTGTTAGATATGTGCATTACAAACCACTTGTTGTGGAGTGATCATATATATATTAGTCCAAAACTCGAGTACAATTCCTATATCTGGGCACTTACCCACTTGAGTCTCTTGAACAGAATTCAAAAGAGAGCCCTAAATATGATAGGTGACCGTTGCCTAACTGAAACTTTTGTATCTCTCGAGCACCGTCGTCGTAAGGTTTCATGCCTGTCATTATTTTATCGCTACTTTTACAAACAATGCTCTATGCTCTAATGAAATAGCCAGTTGCATTCCTCCCCTCAAAGAATTCAACCGTAATACTCGTTCTTAGGAATGCTCATTAGTTTGCCCCTCAGTCGAATTTCGGACGTATTGTAAAGTACAGATATTCTTTCTTTAGTCGCACTATACGAATTTGGAATGCTTTACTAGACTCAATATTTCCCACTCATTGCAATGTGTAGACATTTAAAACCAATGTGCATCGGTATCTCTTTCTAATCCTATCCTCCCTTCCTAGTTGCTCGCACTGTGTTCATTCATTATAAGTGTGTTTAATAATATAAAAAAAAGGAAAACCAAACTAAGAATAAATCATATGACAGCTGTCAAAAAGACAAACTTCGAAAAAAGTATTGCCAGATTGAAAACCACATCATCAGGTGAACAAATGGTTTCTATATTGGCATTGATAAATAATGTTAAGAAATGTTTAAAAAAATATTCACAATACATTAATTACTTACAACAATATTATTGTTACATTTACATAATATTCAATAATGATTTCTTTTGTCTACACACTACAAAGTTAAACTGACACGTAACATGTCCGTCAAATAAACAGAAAAAACAGAAAAATTATATCGGGTGATTTTTTAAGAGCTTGAGAACTTTTTAAAAAAAAAAACGCATAAAATTTGCAAAATCTCATCGATTCTTTATTTGAAACGTTAGATTGGTCCATGACATTTACTTTTTGAAGATAATTTCATTTAAATGTTGACCGCGGCTGCGGTTTAGGTGGTCCATTCGGAAAGTCTAATTTTGGGTAACTTTTTCGAGCATTTCGGCCGGAATAGCCCGAATTTCTTCGGAAATGTTGTCTTCCAAAGCTGGAATAGTTGCTGGCTTATTTGTGTAGACTTTAGACTTGACGTAGTCTAAAGGCGTCAAATCGCATGATCTTGGTGGCCAACTTACCGGTCCATTCCTTGAGATGAATTGTTCTCCGAAGTTTTCCCTCAAAATGGCCATAGAATCGCGAGCTGTGTGGCATGTAGCGCCATCTTGTTGAAACCACATGTCAACCAAGTTCAGTTCTTCCATTTTTGGCAACAAAAAGTTTGTTAGCATTGAACGATAGCGATCGCCATTCACCGTAACGTTGCGTCCAACAGCATCTTTGAAAAAATACGGTCCAATGATTCCACCAGCGTACAAACCACACCAAACAGTGCATTTTTCGGGATGCATGGGCAGTTCTTGAACGGCTTCTGGTTGCTCTTCACTCCAAATGCGGCAATTTTGCTTATTTACGTAGCCATTCAACCAGAAATGAGCCTCATCGCTGAACAAAATTTGTCGATAAAACACATTTCGAACCGAACACTGATTTTGGTAATAAAATTCAATGATTTGCAAGCGTTGCTCGTTAGTAAGTCTATTCATGATAAAATGTCAAAGTATACTGAGCATCTTTCTCTTTGACACCATGTCTGAAATCCCGCGTGATCTGTCAAATACTAATGCATGAAAATCCTAACCTCAAAAAAATCACCCATTATAAACAAAAGCACATAGAGATCACATTGCAGAGCTTTTGCTTTTCCTCTTCTCCACCAAGTGTTTGTAGTGTGGGCTATCAGCATTGATTATATGCAGCGTTCTAATTATCATCCCTTATTTTGACGTTAGAGTGGTCAGGGGAGTGCTTGAAAGCTATGCAATGTGATATCAGGGCTGTCTTTTGTATTGCGCTACTCTTGATATCGGATTTGTCCTGCTAGTCTGCTTTTAAGTTTTTGTTTGGTTGTTCCTATATAAGTTTGGTTACATTCTTCGTCCGGATTTATGTACATTACAATTAATTTTGTAAATTAAATTCGAATGTTCCAATTTGTCTATTTTTGTTTTAAGGTTGGTGTAGAGTTGTGAAGTTGTGTTTGTTGATTTGAAAGCTAATTTGTATTTCTCTGTATCCTAGAGTTTTGCATATTTGAACCGATCTGCTATTTCTTTGACATACGTAAAGGATTTAAAATTTATGTCAAAATGACAAAAAATATTAGTTATAAATAAATGATTATAAGTTTTTCTTTAATGAATGACAACGCACCAAATCAAATATTATGACATTTATTAAGTTGTATTTTCACGATCCTAATGCATTTAATTTATTATTATACATATTTATTGATATTCGATTTAAATCGTCTCGAAAAATATTTCACACTTTATTATACACAAGTCCAATGAATCTTTTCACCAAAACTTGTTTTTTTAACCTGATTGTAATATTTTAAATGCATTTTTAACATCATCAACTCTACATTATATTTTTTTAAATGTCAAACTAATTAAATTGTCATTATACTATATGAAAATAATTCTATAAACATTTAGTTCAAGGAAATAAAATTGTAGAGTAGATTTTCTTGTTTGAATTCTTATATTTTTAGGTCGGCCAAGAATAGACTGACTTAAAAAAAGCAACAAATTCGCAACAATATTGTTAGGTTAATTCTTCAAGAAAAAATTAACATAAGTCTAATGCAAATCTACTTTTAAAACAATCCGTTAATAAATTGAATAAACCCCACTTAACCTGAAAGATATGTATGTATATATAATGTGTATATAGAAAAACAACCTAAAAAACAAAAAAAAAATTCAAAAATATTTACATAATGAACTTGATTATATGAAATCAAAGAGAAAAACATAAAACCCAAAAATATACAAAATATCTGCGTGAATGCTAAATTTTCGTTAAATAACGGATCAATCACTAAATACTCGCGAAGTTCAAAAAAATAATAATCATGACGACTTCGTCTTCGACTTCGATCTAAGACGACGCGACGGTGATGTTGATGATGATGATGAATAAAAAGAAAGTCAACAGGTTTAGATATTTTTGACGGTCGGTTGTTTAAAAGAGTTACATGCAAAGTCGCGGTTTTAAGACAAGTTTATCTTTTAAAAGTGCAGTTTAATGTTTTTTTTTTTTTTTTTTTTTTTAATTTAGTTTTAGCGGAAATTTATTTTATTATATTTTATTTTACTTTATTTGATTTTGAGTAGGATAGACAAATTAATTAACAAACAAAATCAAAAAATCTGCACTACTTAAGTCAGCTGATATGGTTAAAAATATTGAAAACTGGTTAATTAAATCGGAACTGAGCGTCTCGCGTTTGTTTAAATGATTTAATGGGCTGTTAAATTGGAGTGCTTCTTGTATTTTAAAGTGTACATACCTACATACTTGAATAAATTCATAAATGTACATTTAATTTAATCTGGTTTTGTCTGAATCATTTTGATAAAGTTGGTTTGAGTATATTATGAATATTTTTAGGTATAATCGAATATAACGGTTAATCATCAAATTAAGTTAATTTTGTTTCTATGTTTCGTCTGAATGTGAAGATAAATAAGGATATTGTTTATTGGCCTTCAAAAAAAAAACATAGTTACTTTAAAAATAAACGTTTAAGCTTCCGTATTTTGAAATCGGTATACGATCTCGTTTCTAAACAAAAAACATCTTAAAATTACACAAGTTAAGAAAAGAATTTGGGGCTTGGATTTATTTTACAATTTTTCAGTTCATTTTACATACATATATCCTTAAACTGTTAAAAGTTTTTAAGAACCGCCTTAACTTTGTTTTTGATATGTTGAGGGTAGTAAAATTGATTTTATAGTTTTTAATGGAAGATTATTTCATATTTATTTATATGCGCTGTAGGGTGAAATTTATTATTTACAGAAAAAAGTTAATTATTTAAAAAATCTAAAAATTTTTAGTTACAAATTTTACTTATTTCAATGACAAGCAAAAAGATATGTTAAACATTCAAAATCTAGAATTTTTGTACTTTTTGAAAATATAAATTTCGTGGAATATCTTTCAAAGCTCAAATTTTAATTAATTGCAAATGCAATTGAAAAGATATACATTTCAATTACTTGTAATTGTAATTGAAAAAATGCACTTATTAATTACATGTAATTGAAAATTGTTAATGGGTTCCTTAAAGTTCTTGACGGATAGCACTTTTAAATTACAGTCCAGGTTATTTATTTTTAACTTCCCATAGGAAGTTATTGTAATCGGTCCGATTTGTCGACTTGAACATGATAAAAAAAAATCAGGTAACGGTTTTTTTATAAATACAAAAAATTAAACAAATATTTGTCATCTCGAATATCTTACGAACAAAATACGATTTTATTTCAAAATAATTTTATGTGACCAAAAATAACGTTTTTGACATCTGGTTAAATTTTAAGAAAAATCGAATTTACAAAAAATAAAAACCTAAAAGAAAACATTACTAAAAGTTGGTAAAAATTAATTTTCGACTTCAATATCTTTTTTAAAAATTAAAGATATTTTTTTAAAGATATTTTTTAAATAATTTAATCCTATAAAAAATATTGGTTTCAATATTTTGTAAAATTTTTATTAAAATCCAACGGTCAAATTTTTTTATAAAAATTACAATTTACAAAAAATACTACACCATATTGGTAAAAATTGATTTTCGGTTCTTGATATCTCGTAAATAAATGATGGTTAGGGCTTAAAAATGTTTTCATTCTGTGATAAATTTTGTTGTTAATGTAAGATAATTGAAAAAATCACACACTATGTACCATTTCGAGAGCTTATTTGGTTTATGTTCGAAAGTTAAGAAATAATGATTAATTTTAATAATTAATTTCAGATGCCATTTCTGTTACAAATAATTAGTAATTGACTTTATTTTTACAATAAAATTACACGTAATTCTAAAGTAATTATAATTGAAACAATTATTTATTTCAATTACTTGTAATTGCAATTGAAAAAATGTATTTAATTGAATATTTTAATGGATGTGTTTAAGTTCTTGAGTCAAAGAAATTTTAAATTACAGTCAAGGTAATTGATTAATTTATTTTAGTAAAGGGTTATCTATTTTGTGGTTTCAAAAGTGTAGGGCTGGAATTCAACATTTGTCAAACTAATTTGTTAAACCAATTTTTTTTTCAGTTGAAAGTCTGACATTTACGAAAATGGATCGCTTAACTGTCGTACAAAACATAAAAATTGTTAAAACCTACTACAAAAATTGTGATTCTACCACAGCCACATATCGTGCTTTAAGAGGAGATTATGGTTTACATAATCGTCCAACTACGCAAGCAATTGGCAAAATTGTAAAGAAACTTGAAGAGACTGGATTGGATATAAATATTGTAAGGCCTGTGCATATCGATTCGTTCGTACCGCTGAAAATATACAGCAGTGATATTTTCAGCTGTACGAACGAATCGTGAAAGTGAAACTGTTGCCAAATACCCGAATATGTCAGTACTTTATCTTTCTCAGGAATTAGGACTGTCTTACGGTACATTATGGTGTATTTTGCATACATCCATACGTCGTACATACGTCAAATGGGTGCTCGAACAACAGCAGCAGCCCGTGGACGGCGATTTTTCGAACAAAATTTTCTTCAGCGACGAATCATATTTCTCATTCGGTGGGTATTTTATTAAACAAAATTGTCGTATTTGGGGTTCTGAGAATCCTCAAGTAATTAAAGAGAGGCCATTACATCCACAAAAAGTCACTGTTTGATGCGCTCTTTGGTTCGGAGGTGTGATTGAACCTTACTTCTTCGAAAACGACGATGGAACGATTGTCACCGTGAATTAGGAGCGTTATGGTCATATGGTAAGCGACTTTTTTTTTTACTGCTTTTGAGGAATACGACTTGGAGTTTGGAGAATATGTGGTTTTAACAAGACGGTGCCACATACCACACAACTTGAGCGAATATGGCAAGGAACATTTCCTGGCCGCGTGATTTCTCGTCGTGGTGATATCAACTGGCCACCAACATCATGCGATTTGACATCGCTGGACTTTTTTTTGCTAAGCTTCGAGTAAGACCGTGTTTATGCAGATAAACCTTTAACTCCACAAGTTGTGTGCCACATGCCACACAACTTGAGCGGGTATGGCAAGGGACATTTCCTGGCCGCGTAATTTCTCGACGTGGCGATATCAACTGACCACCAACATCATGCGATTTGACATCGCTGGACTTTTTTTTGTTAAGCTTCGAGTAAGACCGTGTTTATGCAGATAAACCTTTAACTCTTGAGTACTTAAAAACCAACATTCGTTACAAAAAGTGGTCGAAAATTACCTCAAAAGAATCGATTCTTGTAACAATTCGCGTGGTGGTCATTTTAATGATGTAGTGTTTCACACATAATGTCAACGTTCAAATTGTATAATAAAAAGAAATATCATAAAAAAAATATTTTATATGCGTTTTATTTACGTTAAACTTTAAAACCACAAAATTGATAACTCTGTATATGGTTTCACTTATATAAGGTAAGCCCGAGAATTCTCTAGTTTTGTGCCTATACTTTTCTGGTCTTTCTTAAATAAAATTATTCCTACTTCAACATAAAGTTCATTTTGTTCATTTTATTTCTTTTCACCTTGATTTAGAAAACTTCAACAATTTTAGATCGTTTATATGTAACTAAACATTACAGAAATTTTTTCAAAGTACACTGGGGCGAATGCGTACTTTTTTGTATTTATTTAATTTCCTTACAACGAATTGTTCCTTTATTTTTGTTGATTTAAATATCATTCTTTTATGAAGGGTTACTTATATCGTAGGGCCCGGATTCTCATGCTCTAAAAAATAAGAAATATGCGCCTGAAATATGCCCTTAAAATTACTAAATATGCCAAAAAAAAAATAAAAATATGTCATAAAAATCCAAAATGTTCTGCTGAACTTTTCAAAAAGAAAATGAAAATACCTTGAAATAATAAAAAAAAATACAGTCTTTTATTCATAGCAAAAAAAAATAAGCTAGTTAACATAAAACACATAATTAATTTAGGTTTAACAAAAAAATAAATTCTGTTTCTAACATAAACATAAATTGTATTTTAAATAATATATACATGTGTAGGTACATTATTTTTGTAAGTATGTTTTGTTAGCGTGGATCATGAAGTTTTTTAAAAATGAAAGCTCTGCGATTTGGTCTTAAACAAACTTTTTAGCATAGAAAATGACCTTTCTACGTCAACAGACGTTAGTGGGGCAATTTTAAAGGAAACAATCTCATTAACTGAAAATTGACGATCGAAACACTGTTCTTCATCCCCATTTAAGGATATGAAGATTTTTTTCATTTGTGTATATCCTTCGTTTTTTTTTAAAGACGTTTTCCATTTTTTTTTTGCAAATTGATTGGCCTATTGGTGATTGGGCATGTATTTTCAAAATTGCTTAGTCCATTAAATTTATTTGGTTTTTGAGTAAGTTCCAACCCTCTAATTTGACTGTAGTCTCACTGAGGAACCCATAGTTCGAGCTATGAACCTGATCCATGAACCAGGCAGGTTTCATGAATAATTTTTGATAAAATATTTTTAGTGTGTGAGCTGCTTTCAACATATAAGAAGCTGCATTTGTTAAAAACAGAAGGATTTTATTTTTGTCGATATGTTCTCCAAAAAGGTTAACAGATTCGTCAAAAGCTCGAGTGATTGTAGCGTGGTTTGTTTTCTGTAGCTCAATAACATTGGCTAAATATTGTTTTTTTGATTATATCCTAATCTTGATGTAAGATACCTACAACTACATTTGCAACAAATCGACCCTGGATATCAATGGTTTCATCAATGGAATACCACAAAAAATTATCTTTTAGAAATATTTAAATCTCATCGAAAACACGAGTAAACACTTTATCAACATAGTTTTTTCTTATTGTAGATTTGTCGGGCATAATTTCTTTTGTGTACTTTTTGAAAAAATCGTTTAAATATTCGTATGTGTTTTCGTTTTTGTTTAAATTATTTTTTTAAATATTTAAAGTTTCTTTTGAAATATGCGGGCAAAATATGCTTTTATTATTTAAATATGCTCAATGAGGCAAAATATGCATTTATATCAAAATATGCAAAAATATGCGCCAACGATTGAATGCCATTTCAAAGCAAATTTCTTAATATGAAAAACTATCTGATTCTTTTGCTTCTAAGGCTGTCCAAAAAAAAATATGCATTTGTATCGAAATCCGGGCCCTGATTGTATATATTTTTGTTGTTTTCAAAATAAGTTGACTGCTGAAATCACGTTTTTCTTGAACTTAAAATTGCACAACTTGGATATTTTAAAAGTATGCAAATATAAAAATAAAACAATTTCTTTTGATGATTGATTTTTGCGATTTCTTTAATACAAATAAATTAATCAATTTCATTTAATAAACTTGGCTATTATTTTACAAAAACTAAATTTTTAATAGAAAGACAAATTAAGCATGATGTCAAAAAAGTATGTCAAGTAACGTTTAGTTTGAAATGAGAAGCATTGCTGAATCATGCAGTCTGAATCCAAACAAAAATGCTCTATTCAACAAGTAATAAAGTGCAATCTCAATTCATTTATTTTTTACCAACATTTTCCAATGTCAATTCTTATAAAACCTTATATTAAAATTTTAAATATTCTGGTATAACATTTTAAATTAATTTGCTAAGTTATTTTAAACTTGATGACGATTTTATGTATTTCAAACGATTTTTACTATCTCTTAATATTTTCTAAAGTTGAAATCACCAAAAAACATTAACTTAAATTAATTTGCTAAATCAATATGGCTTCTGAGCTTATTTTTTAATAAAATGGAGTTAAGTTAGTGGAATTACAATAGGAATTTGAATTGGAAGATATCTAACAGGTAAGTTGTTGAGCCCTTTAAAATACATACATTGTTTAAAATTTTACATCTTTTTATTAAGTTAAACGAATATGAAATGTTTCACATTGTTTAAAAAGTAAACACCACAATTTCTTTAATATAATTTCCATAGTTCACTTAATTTTTAACCAAAATCCCAATTAAAAATAATTGTACAGAAACTAATATAATAGGGCACTGTACTTTTAATACCAAACATCATGTCGATCATTGAACTTTTATCTATACATGGAGAGTTAATTAAATTAATTTTTTAAGTTAGTATCTCTTGTAAATTTGATTGTGGGAAATTTTAAGATAAATCTGATATTTTTTTCTTTGCATACAGTACATCCATCAAATTTAATACCTGATATAAGAGTCTATATGTCAGTGGTAAAGTTGGAGTTGCATGTTAATTAAAAACAAATTTGAATAAAGTTTCACTAAGACATGACTTCATCATTGTGGGTGGGTAACATTGCAGTCAATGATGTGAATCTTATGGTTTTAAATAAATCAACAAGACGAAAATAAACAAAAACATCAATTTTTGTACATTAGACCTTTAATTAAAAAATAAAGGCACGAGTACGATAACTTTGGCGCCAAGATATAATAATATAATCTGGCGATTCCTTGGCTGGAGATGATCTTTAAAGGATGTCTCTGTCTAAATCATGTTCCCGAGTCTTGGAGACATGTTAGAGTAGTTTTTATCCCGAAGGTCGGCAGGCGAGGACATGAATCCGCGAAGGATTTTAGACCAATAAGCCTTACTTCCTTCGTGCTTAAGACAATGGAGCGCATTCTTGATTACCATATCAGAGGCATTTTAGATGTAAATCCTTTTGAGAGTTCTCAACACGCTTATCTTAAGGGCAAGTCTACGGAGACAGCCCTACATGAGGTAGTGCGTACAGTTGAAAAAACCATACATTTCAAAGAATTTACTCTCGGTCTTTGGTCTTTGGTCTTCCTGGTCCTTCTTTGCGACTTCCTGACTTTGCTAGTGTTTTTCAGGCTGAACTACTCGCGATCAAGGAAGCATGCAAGTTACTAAAACTAGATCCAAATCAAAACCGAAATACAGCTATTTTTTCGGACAGTCAGGCGGCTATTCAAGCGATTGGCTCGTCCACTTCATCCTCCAAACTGGTTCAACAATGCCGAACTGAGTTAGCGAGCATGAACATTGGACTCAGGGTCACTCTCATCGCATCGGAATTCCGGGTCATAGAGGCTTTGAGGGCAATGAACGAGCTGACGAGCTGGCTAGGCAAGGATCAGCCCTTCATAGCTCACTCGCGGAAAGAGTCAACATTCCTCTTGGTGCTATGAAGGGCAAGATCTTCTCTATTTTCCTCGCTGAATCAAACCACAGGTGGAACAGCCTAACCAACTGTATCATATCTAGAAGGATATGGCCCACCTACAACAAATCCCGTACTAATAATCTCATTTGCAGACCCAGGCAAGACATAGCCAGGGTCGTTGCTACATGCACCGGACACTGGCCTGTTGGAGAACACGCATCTAAGCTGGGCATCCCCCACAATACTTTCTGTCGTAGTTGTGAGGACCAGCGAGAAAAAGAAACTGTTCTTCACTTCTTATGCAAGTGTCCCGCCTTAGCCAAAACGAGAGCCAAAACATTGGGAAAGTCCTTTTTCAACGACCTTAATGAGCTCTCAGAACTGGAGATCAAAGATTTGATCTCCTTTCTAAACGCAACAAAGTGGATTTGAGGCGTATTTTTCTCTTTATAATCCCCCTTTTATCTTTATAGGTCAACCGAGTATTTTATGGTATCGAAACGGCGCAACGCAGCGCTAATTGTGTCACCGAGCTAGACTACTCGTGGCCACCATTTCTACTACTACTACTACGATAACTTTGGCGCCAAGATATAATATCGGTTTTTGGTAGAGGGTCTTAATACAAGCATTTTTTTACTATGGGAGGGGGGTCTATCTCCCCCCGTTTAGGCGGGCAATTTAAAAAAGTTATTATTTAAAATGGAAAAAAATAATTAAAAAAAAACGGTGATACTTACAATTAAGTTGTATACATTTTTTTAAAGCCAACATTCTGTTCTATTAGCCAGTTTTTAAATCAAGTCAAAACTACGTAGTTTTTGAAAAATTTAATTTTAAACTCAAAATTTGAATAAAAAAGTTAAAAAAAGGTTTAAAGTGTAACTTTTTCAATACTTCAAGATTATCTATCATTGTTTTTATTTCAGAATTTATTGCTCTTAATTGTTTTTGATCAAAAACTGAAAACTAGATGATTTTATGTCTTTTAGTTTTTGAGAAAATTGAAAATAACCACAACTACTATTTTAATTTAATTCTTTTTTTTTGCTTGAGTGGTCTTATTTTGATAGTAATAATGGTATTTTCGTATGCGTAATGCGTGTTTGAGTGTATGCAACAGTAAGGTGTGTGCGAGGTTGGGTGTATGCAACAGTGGGATCTGTAAGGGGGGCATGCTGCCCCCTGCAACCCCCCTGCAACCCCATGCAACCCCATGCAACCCCCCTGCAACCCCCTGCTTGGTCACACTATAGGATTTGGGGTGGGTGCAAGTTGGAGTGTGTGCAAGGTGGGGAGGGTGCAAGGTGCGGTGGGTGCAAGATGGGGTGAATGCAAAGTTTCTTTTGCATTTAAATAAGCTGGATTTAAGAAAAATTAATTTACCCTAGGTATATCTTAATCCATATTCGATTATTACTATCAAAATAAGACTACGTTAATACTTAAGCAAGGAAAAAGTAATTTAATTAAAATATTTTGTTTTGGTATTTTTCAATTTTCTCAAGAACTAGAAGACATCAAGTCATCTAGTTTTCAGTTTTTGATCAAAAACAAATAAGAGCAATGAATTAAAAAAAAAAAAATAGTAGATAATCTGAAAGTTTTGAAAAATTACACTTTAAACCTTTTTTTTAACTTTTTTTTGCACAAATTTTGACTTTAAAACAATTTTTTTCAAAAACTATGCATAGTTTTGACTTGATTTAAAAACAAGCTAATAGAAAAAAGTGTTGGCTTTAAAAAAAGGTATAATACTTATTTGTAAGTATTACCGTTATTTTTTAATTATTTTTTTTCCATTTAATGTATGTACATATTTTTTTAAACTGCCCCTACCGCCTAAACGGGGGGAGATAGACCCCCCCTCCCATAGTAAAAAATGCTTGCTTTTAACTGTTCTATACAAATCCGTCATTAAACTTTGTCGCCAAAGTTATCGTACTCTCCCCAAAATAAACTCTTGAAAATGTCCAAAATAATTTATTTTTCATGATGGTAATAAAACCTTTATTTACATTTCTCATAACCTATTTAAGTTAATTTTAACTTAATTCCCGTTTGAACATAACGCACATAGCGCATACCAAATCTGCCAACAAAAATAAAAGTATGCCAAGGTCTTAAATTATGTGACTGACCGAATCTGAATTTTTTGAATACATATGTATATCTATACTATTATATAAAAGCGAAACCATTTTAAAGTTTGTAACGCATGATCTCAGAAAGTAGTCAACCGATTTATTTGAAATATATTTTATTATTTTCTATATTGTTATGAGAGTGTTTATGGCTTTAATTTTTTTTTCATTAATTATTTGTCAAACTTAAATATTATTAATTTTACATTTTTTGTCCATTTTTTTTCATTAGTTGACTTACACAACCACTCATATCTTAAAACCTATACAATAATCGACAAAGATTAGCATTGCTTCATAAAGTCAATATTGTTGCGCAAATTTTAAGCCTAAAATCACTTCCAAGTTAAACATACAACCTGAGAAATAAATAAAAACAAATTATAAAATTATAAACTTTTTGAATTTATTTTATCCAGGAAATTAGATTCCATCACAATCGCGAGGTCGCTGCTTTGTTTCATTTCATTATCATTCCAACATTTTTAATTTTCTTTTCTTCCCATGCTCTTTCTCTCTTAATTTGTGTTCCATTTCATAGTTAAATTTTTTCTCTGACCTACCTACCTACATATTCAATTTTTCTGTATTGTTTGTATAGTTCATCAACTAACCTACACACACACATTATTTTTTTTGTTTCTCTAATTCTATCGTCACATCGCTGAGCAGTGTGGGCTCTTTTTTTTAAGTTACCATGGACATTTAATAAAAATAAATAAACAGTGCCGTGCACTTCATGTCATGCCGATTTATCTAAAGAAAAATTATATTTTTTTTTCTGGTTCGAGGAAGTGAATAGATTATAATTCTTCCAATTTAAAAATAAAAAAAGTTCTATTATAATAGCTTGAATTACCAATTTTGTATCACTTCCTCGAACAATAAAACTGAAATTAAGTTAAAATTTTCTTTACAAATAACTCAAAGAAGGTACTTACAATGACGTCGATAAAAAGAGCACACAAATGTAGGTAGGTTAAGTCAGTTGCACTGCACTGAACATGAGCAGATGAATAAAAAATGTGTCTATGGATATTTACACACGCATACCTATAGATGTATGAGAACATTAAAAACACAAATTTGTTTTTTTTACCGCAAACTATATTTTTCGGTTGCAAAAAACGTTTCTAGGTATGAATAAAAGAAAGAAAAGAAGAAAATAGACAAAAATTTTGTTCTGTTTTCAACTAAAAAATTGAAATGGTTTTGTATTTTGTTTGTTTTCACGTGCGGCTTGGCCTTTACTACGTAATATTTTACTTAAGTTTTTTTTTCTAAAGTGTTAATTTCGGTAAGGAAGTGTTTTTTGGTTATAAACTAAAATTAATATTATTGTAGAAAATATGCTCAGTCCCATTGAGAAATTTTTTCATATGCTAAAACTAATATTCAAAAAATGTTCGTGGTTACAATTTTCGAAGCAACGCGAGCACGGGTCGGCTAGTTATTTATAATCGGTAGTGATGGAAATTATGTAAATTTAAGTTAATATCACATTACAAGCCCATTTTATAGAATACAAATCACATCTCCATAAAACAACACAATTAAAAAAATAATACCGCTCGTTCGTTCTATAAAAATAAAATTTCTTTTCAAATTTAAATTTAAATTGTGTTTTATCGTAAATCAAAAATCTACCGTTCATTGTCCTGCTTTACAAACCAATTCCAAAGGAAAATATTCAAACAAATCAAAATCAAATTCAAAACCAACCAACAACAACAACCATTTAAAACCAGTTAATAAATTCTTGCACTGGATTCAACTGATTTAGGCAGAATAAAACCAAAGCTTCTAATAGAAAAAAAAATTAAAAACTTGTATTTTATATTAAGTTGTTGATAAAAATCTCAATAAATATGGGGTACGACCAACCAACAACGACCAACGACGACGCACGTCACAAAATTGTGTGTTATTAACGGTCTATAGTCGAGCAGCCATTTAAGTTGTATTCACCATATAACCACAATTTAAAACACGATGAATGCATTCAGTGATACAAGACTTGTTCTTTAATTGGATTATTCATCTGTTCTTGAACGATGCGATGTTTGGATGACCTAATTAAAGCCGAGATGTTTGGTGACCTTAAAATATGTTTGAATGATTTGAATATAGGCATGAATAGCAAGTCCGAAGATCCAAATGAAAATTCATAGAAAGATAGGGATCTTTATAATACGCAATGTGATACTTTGTATTGTGCTGCATCCACGGTAAGATGCACAATGCACATTGTGATTTAAATGTGGGTTCAATAGATCGGTCGGTAGAAAAAAAGCAACGGTTTATTTTTCTCAAATAAGATTAGGGTTAACGCACAATGACTTAAATTAATTAGATTGTAAAGATATCTTAATTTCATGGTTATAAATGAAGGTGTTGTACTGAACGTAATTGATGATTTATATATTTAATTTAAAATGTATGTAAAATTCGTGTTAAAATGTTTTTTTTCTATTAGAATTAGTAAGGCTCATTCAAATTTGATGCAGGGTTGGGTATGCGCGTTCCTACGCTTTGGTTTGAGGCTTGGAATTACTTAAGGTGAAGTATTGTTCAAATAATTGCATGATTAGAAACCAAGAATTTGTCTTTAATATTTACTAAAAGCTTTGACTTAAGGACTTTGGGACACCATTTTTAATGTTTTTATCTAAAGATTTTATACCAAGTGTCTTACAATTATTTGGCTCCGAACATACAATTGCAAGGATATAATTTACAGAAATCTGACAATTGCCTATACACACAATTCTTATAGTAGTTGGACGCTAAGGACATGTTTGGAATTAAATTGACAATTGTAAAACATTAGGACAAGATATTAGCTATTGAAGGCAAATTGTTGGGGCAAAGTTTTTATTTTTAAAATTAATCTTAATAATCTGTAAAACATGTTCAACATCTAAAAATATGTTCAGGCTCAGAAAATAATATGTCCCAAATAATTTATAATAAAAATTATAAAAAAGAGGCTGGGATGCGACCCACACTGATAACTTCCCATCCCGTCTGTCGATTTGTCTTGCTTATGTAAAAGTTTGTAGGTTTGCGTGTTTTGTTAAAAAAGTTATCAGTTAAATTATTCTAAAAATTTAAAAATAACCAACAATATTTTGGATATGATGAAATAGTTTGACTTCAAAATCTATTTTTGCGAACGAGATTTTTAGTTGTTAACCGATTTTTACCAATTTAAGTAGCATTTCTTAAAATTTCTTATTTCTTCTATATAAACAAATACAAATTGGATGAATGAAATTAATTTAAAGTCAATGTTTTTTATTATTCACGAGATATCGAGAACCGAACATCAATTTTTACCAATTTTGCGTATCTACTATTTTTTGTAGATTTTAATTTTGTATGACAAAACTGACTGTTAGATTTTTATAAAAAAAATTACTGAATGTTGAAAATATTTTATATATTTAATATTTTTTATAAAATAAAATTAATTTGAAGCCTACATCTCAAATTTTTGAAAAGTTATTTGTGTCGAAAATCAATTTTTACCAACTTTTAGTAATGATTTTTTTTAGGTTTTTAAATTTTTGTAAAAAATTGTCAATTCGATTTTTCTCAAAATGTTACTGAAGTTGACAACAAGATTTTTTAAAAAATAAAATAAGTTTAAAGCGAATGTCTCAAAGATTTGAAAAGTTATTTGAGTCGAAAATCAATTTTTACTAACTTTTATACATTTTTTTTTTAGGTTTTAATTTTTTGTAAAAAAAACTGTCAATTCGATTTTTCTCAAAATTTTACCAGATGTTAAAAACGTTATTCTTCGTAGCACAAAATTGTTTTGGAGATAAAATCATTTTCTTAATTCGTAAAATTTTCGAGGTGACAAATATTTTTTTTTCAGTTTTTTTTTGATTTATAAAAAAAACCGTTAGTTGGATTTTTTTTTCCAAAAATATACTAGTTTGGTATCACGTTACAATACATAACATAAAATTTAATTCAAGTCTCTAGCGTTATTGGTTCGTGAGATATTTAGGGTTAACCAAAATTCTCACCTTTTTTTTAAACTGCTATGGTAAAAAAACCACCCACGCAATTTTCTTGAGAGCTCTTTCTGCATTATTATCTGTATTACAAAAATTATTTGAAGTCGATATCTCTTCTGGTTTTTGAGCGCGAACGTACGGACGTACAGACGTACGGACATACGAACGTTCGTACACACGCACGCACAAAAATCTTTCTAAAAAACTTTTATTTCTACTCTAGGGACCTTGAAACGTCGAGAAATGTCAAAATTTTTTAATTCGACAAATCGGACCCATTACAATAACTTCCTATGGGAAGTTAATAATCACTTGAATTCACAATTTTTATTTTTAAAATTATCCGGAAGCTTAGGGCTTTTTTCAATTAAAGCTGACAATTTGTTTGTTGCAAAATGTTCAATATTATTGTAAGAAGTTATTATATTGCGAATTGGAAAAGATGTCTCAACATTTTTAAGACCTAACATTTTTGTTTAAAATATTGTTAGACGGTCATTTTACTAAACAAATTTTAGCTGTCCTATGCTTAGGACATTTGGTGATAAGACTTTGGGACACACTGTCAGAAATGTCAATTAGAGTCACCTATCTTAAAATTGTATGTTTAGGTATCCGAAACTGTCTTAATACAAGAATTTGGGACACTTAAGGAGTTTGGGACATAATTTATTAGCTTTAAAAATTTTGTATACTTAATTTTTTTTAAGATTATCATAAAAATGTATCATGCTGCCCACCACTGAAAATTATAATCATTAGAATCTACAAATTTGTCACAAATATTGTAAACTGCCTGCAATTTAGGATATTTGGTTTTTAATTTTAGACTTTGGGACAGCATAGAAAAAAGTTTTAATCTTAAATTCCTAAAGTAAAATATAGCAAATGATGACATATCTGCAAGAAAAAACTTCATATCAGTCAAAAGACCGAAATATGTGTTCTAATTATGTCTTACAATCAACTCAATTTAGAACTTTGTGTAAGCAATTTAGTTGGGAATGTTTTTGCACCTTTCACTATTTGACAATCGCATAAGTATCAAATTTCCAAACTATTTTAAATTTTGAAAATGCCACGATGAAATTTTAAGCCGTAAAAAGCAAACTCTTGGAATTTGCCAATTTTTAAGCTATTTTGTTTTTTCTATTTTTGTTTCAAAATTAACATTTAAAAATATAAAAGTCACAAAACTGATATACAAACCTTTCTTGGACTCCGGTTCTTTCCCACCACCACCACAGCGGCGGAGGGTGTCACTTTTTGCTTACTCCCTTTCTCCCTGCAACAACCATCAACTTTATCCGAAGATTGATGACCTGCAGTTTCGTCATCTTCCAAATCGTAGTACGGACAATTTTCATCATCACAACTTATCGCCGAACAACAATAATTACTTTTATCTCCATCGTAAAAATAACAATTATTCCAAAAAATCCCACCATCGCAACCGAATTTCGTGGAGGAGGGCGGGAAGACGCTTTGAATTGTCGCCGTTCCCCTTGTTGACGACGTTGCCGATGACACGGAGGCAGGAACCAAAACAGATAAACTACAATTACTACTGCTACTACAATCCGATTGGTATTTTCGCAGATCCGCAGATAGGGCACTTCCGGAACCATCATCATCGTCGTACTCTTCATCGTCTGCCGCCGATGATGAAGACAATGTCACACAACTCGAGCCACTCGCCGTCTGTTGGGAGTCGTATCGTTTGATAAGATCACCAACGCCATTAACCACACGTCGCCCCCGGTCATCAGCATCGGCAGACGACAAGGAATTACTATCGGCAGACGACGTCGACGTTGTCGATGATGAGCAACTGTTAACGGGATAATTGCGAACGAAAATCTTAACGCTATTCCGCACGTGATCGCTGCTGGAGACGCTGTGGGCTTGCTGTTGTGATCGATGATGATGACCACCAATGTTCTCTGCTTCCTCTGTCCAATGATTGATGTTCTTCAGATCATTGAACTTACGATTCTGGATGTTCATCAAATTAACATCCACATTGCTGATCTTCTCGCTTGATGGCGACTTGATCACGATCGTATTGTTGAGCACAGATGGCGCTAATAGCTCATCAGTTGTTGCTTTTGTTAAATTTTTATTACTGAAATTCTGAACATCATTAGGGTCACCGCCACTCTGTTGACCCCGATTGATCACAATTGTCACTTGATCCTCGATTCGTTGATGGTGATCGCCATCGCCATCATCATCAACCCTGGAAAGTTTTTTCTTCTCGGTCATTGGTGAAGTTAAAATGATCTTCTTCTCCGTGGTGGTCTGTGAAGATGTTGACTTCTCAAGGTTTTTCTTGTTATTCTCCTTGACCAATTGATCTTTTGGACTGTCATTAGTGTTATGAGGATCGCTTGCTGACATCGGGCAGTTCGAGAAGGTGCACTTCTTAAAGCCACACGTATTTTTACTCTTTTCAACGTTATTGTTTGAGGATTTTTCGCAATAATGATCGGCGGCGGCGGTAGTTGGCGACAAAGAATCGGAAAGCTGATTAATGATCAGCAGGGGTTGGCGTTTTTTGCGAATGTGAATTCGTTCGACTTTGATTTGATGTGGATTCCGCTTGCGGAGCATCTTCGAATCGATTATCTGTGGCAAATCGTTATCTGAACTCGGTGAAGAGTCATAGAATCGATTACGATTGATGGACGTGGAAGATATGCCCTCAGAGGTTTGGAACATTTTCTTTATTTGGCGATTGAATTGTTCATTGGACTCATTTCGAGGGTGATACTCGAGATCACTTGAATCTCTTCGACTTTTCGTCTCGGCTTGTTTTTGAGCCTGCCAGGTTACGAGTTCATTGGGCTCGCTCTTTGATTTTTCTTTGCTAGTCTCCCAGCTTCTCGTTTCCGTTGGTTCAGAGTGATTTTTTGATAAAGCCTTAACATCCGCAGATATTTGCCGACTTAGAATTTGATGTACCTCTTGCTTTTTGAACTGCTTTCCTGGAATGTCTTTACTTTCAGCCTTATGATCCATCATTTTTTTATTTTGTCGACTCAATTGATCGTTGGAATCCAGCTTCTTGGGAATTCTGGAGATCGATTTTTGATCACTCAGAAGCTTCCGATTACTTTTACATTCACAACAGTCTGAATCGTAAGGCTGTCCTTCAAGTCTTTTTATTCTCTCATCACTCCCGGCTGGCGAAAAAGTCCTTCGTCGAGGAGAATCGGCCTGTCTTGAGTTCAATTTCCGCGAAGGCTCAGAGTCAAGTGATTCTCTCTTAGGCACATGATGATTTCTCTGATGTTGGCTAGCCGACTCGAACATCCGCTGAATTTTCGACACATCCGAGGATGATTTTGCACCTATTGGAGAGTTTTGATGCCTCATTTGTACCTTTTCATGATCTCTCCTATCGACTGAGTCGATTTTTGTATAACGCTCTGTTCGGGGTATACTGACAGACTCTGGCTTCTTGGGAATGTCAAACTTTGAACGATAATTCCAACTGTTGCTTTTTTCCACTGCTCCTGAACATGACAGTGAGTCTGTGGTTCCAGATGAACAATCCGAACATTCCGAACAACAATCTCGACAATCTGATGAAGATCCAGCGACTTCGGTTGGTGACGTCGCTGCTGCTGTCGGAATGGCCCGTTTATTCTGAAGAAAATCCCAAGTTTCATGGTGTGACTTCTCGATCATCGTCACTGATGAATCTTTCTTCGGCAACACCTCTGGATGACTATTGGGTCTCTTATAGCCCAAAAATCTATAATCCCGAGTTGGATCACTCTCTATCCGGGGCTTAGACGTGGGAGACGATGATGCTGATGATGATGCAACTGGTGATCTTGGGGAAGGTGATGATCTTGTGACAGAAACTGCCTGTTTACACTGATTGACATAATTGATTTTGAGTAGCTCCATTTTGGGTATGTCATTGCTGGAGAGACGAGATTCTAGAGTACTATTTGTACTGATGCAAAGAGTCTCCAGGGAAGATGGTTTTCGAATGCTTTGTTCCAAGCGGCCTATTGGCATTTCGTTTTCAAGGGGAGGTTAAATACAAGAATTATGGGAGGTATGTAAGTTAATCAAACATTACTTAAAGAAGATTTTTCTATAATTTCAAAAACACGATTCGATTCGATTTTGTATTTTTCAAAAATTCTTTTTCAAAATTTTAACTTTTACAAGAATTCTCACTTTTTTAACAATTCTTTAAACATTCAAAGGAATTTTTGCATATTTTCATATTTTTGGCACTTAGCAAAAATGTTTAACAAAACTTCGAGCAAATCATAAAGATAGATTTCAAATGTATCTCTCAGATACAAATTTAATCAAAAAAACAACTTAAATTGTAATTCAGATATGCGCAACCCGAATTTTTATAAATATTTAATTTTTGTTTGCGATATTTCTTTTCTTTTCGTTGATTTTATTTTATTTTATCAAAATAAAAAAGACGAGACAAGTATCTCACAGATAGATTTTTTTTGTCTTCAAACCAAGACCGCATGCGTACGCGTTTAGCGAGATTATTAAAAATACGAATAATATAAAGACGACTGCGCTGCGACGACGACAAGACGTTTACCGCGACACGGATCGGAGTGGACTAACCGAGGAAAAATGCAGTAAAGTTGATAGTATGGATTTGGATGGTTGAGTTTGTGCTTTGAGGCTCTGATTCGGATTCGGTATTCCTATGGAGGTCGGATTCGGAGCTGGTTGTAGGCACGATGGCGAATGATGATGGGTTATACGCAGACCATCTATGCATTGATGGCGCGCAGCCGCGGCTAGCTTGGCTTGTGGTTTGGTTTTTTTTTTCTTCTTCTTCGGCTTAGGCTCTAGCTTCCTCTTTGGTCTTTTTTTCTTTTTCTTTCTTTTTTAACTTTTTTTCTTTCTGCCTTGTTTACTTTGTGACTGTCTTCATATTGGGTATTCGATGGGCTTGATGACGAAGACTAAGTTTGTCTTCGTCGATAGTTGCTGTTGAATAGAGATGGCTGGGTTGCATTTTGCGGCCGGAAGACAATGATAACTTTGTGTGGTTGGGTTTTAGGACTTGAAAAAAGAGTGTAATGCCCGTGGGATGTTGATGTTGATGCATGCGATGAGGGGTGTTGATGCATATTTCGTGCATGCATTGCGTATAGAGTGCGTTGTGACGTTTGTTGTGAGATAAGTTTATTAACACTGACGTGCATAGAAATGGTGTTAATTTTGAGAGTCTGGATAATGTCAGATAAGTTGTTGAACATCTATTACGAAAATTTGTCAAAAAAGACGATAGACCACCTACAAATATTATGAACGTATAACAGATACGCGTATGGTAAATTGTAACGGAAAATTTTAAGATGAGTCATAGAATACGTCAAATGCGTTGCGACTTTTTCAAGGTCCATAGAGTCGAAATAAAAGATTTTTAGAGATATGTCTGTGCGTGCGTGTATACGTGCGTTCGTACGTTCGTACGTCCTTACGTCCGTACGTTCGCGACGTTTTTTTCGTCGTCCATAGCTCAAGAACCAGAAGAGATATCGACTTCAAATAAATTTTGTTATACAGATAATAAGGCAGAAAGATGAAGAAAGGGCTCTCAAGAATTGCGTGGGTGGTTTTTTTACCATAGCAGTTTAAAAAAAAGGTGAACATTTTGGTTAACCCTAAATATCTCATGAACCAATGACGCTAGAGACTTGAATTAAATTTTGTATTATATATTGTTACGTGATACAAAACAATTATATTTTTGGAAAAAAATTCAATTAACGGTTTTTTTTATAAATCAAAAAAACTGAAAAAAAAAATTTGTCACTTCGAAAATTTTACGACTAAAATATGATTTCATCTCCAAAACAATTTTGTGCAACGAAGAATAATGTTTTTGACATCTGATAAAATTTTGAGAAAAATCGAATTGACAGTTTTTTTACAAAAAATAATAACCTAAAAAAAAAATAAAAAAAAGTTGGTAAAAATTGAGTTTTGACTCAAATATCTTTTCAAAACTTTGAGATATTGGCTTTAAACTAATTTTATCTTTCAAAAAATATTGGTTTCAACATTCAGTAAAATTTTGAAAAAAATAGAATTGACAGTTTTTTTACAAAAAATTAAAAACCGAAAAAAAAATTAACAAAAGTTGGTAAAAATTGATTTTCGACTTAAATATCTTTTCAAAAATTTGAGATTATGGCTTCTAACTAATTTTAACTTATAAGAAATATTGTTTTCAACATTAGGACAAATTTTGAGAAAAATCGAATTGACAGTTTTTTTACAAAAAATAAAAACCTAAACAAAAAAATTAATAAAAGTTGGTAAAAATTGATTTTCGGCTCAAATAGCTTTTCAAAAATTAAAAATATTGGCTTCAAACTTATTTTATTTCACAGAAAATATTGTTTTTTATATTCAATAATTTTTTTATAAAAATCCAACAGTCCGTTTTTTCATAAAAAAAATAAAATCTACAAAAAATAGAACGCAAATTTGGTAAGAATTGATATATTTAGACAAACTTTTAAGCAAGACAAATCGATAGACGGGATGGGAAGTTATCAGTGTGGGTCGCATCCCAGCCTCTTTTTTTTATAAGAATCCAACAGTCCGTTTTTTCATAAAAAAAATAAAATCTACAAAAAATAGTACGCAAATTTGGTAAAAATTGATGTTCGGTTCTCGATATCTCTAAAATTTATTTCATTCATCCAATTTGTATTTGTTTATATAAGAAATAAAAACTTTTAAGAAATGCTATACTAAAATTGGTAAAAATTGGTTTTCGACTAAAAATCTCGTTAACAAAACTTAATTTTGAAATAAAACTATTTCATTAAATGCAAAATATTGTTGGTAATTTTGAAATTTTTAAGAATAATTAAACTGACAACTTTTTTAACACAACACGAAAACCTACAAACTTTTAAGCAAGACAAATCAACAGACGGGATGGGAAGTTATCAGTGTGAGTCGCATCCCAGCCTCTTTTTCATTTCTCATTTCAACTTGTCTAACTTGCCTGGGTTGAATCTTTGAATTTTAAGCCGTTTGAAAGGTTGTCGTTAAGCAATAACATGGTCAAGAAAATTTATTTGAAAAACTGCAAACTGTAACTGCAAAATTTTCATCTTTTTTGTTTTGGATTTTAAAAATTTTAATACATTTTTGAAACTTTAATTTATAGTAATGGCGTATTTTTACTTGTCAAATATCATAATATAACAGCTTCAAAAGTGACAGCTGCCAAAATAAATTGATTTTTACAACCTTGATCCTTATATCATAGTAAA
This sequence comes from Eupeodes latifasciatus, assembly GCA_920104205.1. NCBI lineage: Eukaryota > Metazoa > Arthropoda > Insecta > Diptera > Syrphidae > Eupeodes > Eupeodes latifasciatus. The sequence continues at coordinate 29,322,270 of OV049925.1, forward strand.
TGCTGAAAATATGGGTAAATGTATTCGTAGGCCAGTGACGAAGACGACAACACTGTAACCTCAATAAAGCTATTGACCTTTCAGTTCCAAGCTAATAAGGCTAATTGGTCTAGGAGAATGTGCCTAGTTGGTGCGATAACTATGTCATGTGTGTTTAAATAATGTTTATATATATGTCCCATCTCTAATCGTGATGTCTTTTGATTCAATAATGTTTTGGTGATTCACCAAATGGAATGATATCTCGACTTGTTTCCTTCTTGAAAAAAGGTTCAAAATAATCAACTCTATAGAACCACTTTATATTAATTAGGGGCAATATTTCCAAAAAATCTTATCATAAATTAAGCCGAAATAACTTAGGTTGAAACCCGGTTTAAGTGTGTGACTATTAAGGTTCCTTTTGATAACAGACCTTAAGACTCATTTTTCTGTGACTACGTCACTGCTATTAAAATATACTTTAGTTCAGAAGACAAGAACTTTAATTCAATTTCAACAACAAAGAAACGCAACAAGCAAATAGGCTTAAAGCATTTTAATAAAAACCAATGAAGCATATGATGGCATAGAGCAAGCATTATCATCTTGTCCACGCCTGCCGCCTGCATCCTCGTTGTCATCGTTGCTGAGGCATGTTTATTTTTTAGAAGACAACAAAAATGTGAACAGACATATTCAACGGGCCATAAAAAGAGATGAACAGCGATCGATAAATTAAATCGGCCGGCAACAACGACGAACGATCGAGACCAATCGACGCAATGAACGAATGCACGCATGCGATGTTGTTTTAAGTTTGACATTGGAGGAGTATGTTGCACACGACTAATGTATGTGCCCAAGTTTAAGGTTGTTCAAGACATTTTTAGACAGCCTCTAGCTGTTTTCATGTTATATGTGCAGTTGAGGTGGTTAAAGGGATATACTTATGTAGGAAATGGAATTTCATTTCAATGAACATTGCTTATGTTTTACCATGTCGAAGTATGAGCACCTCCACCTCTAACACGTCCTCTCTCGCCTATTTCTGCAATATCGAATTGCTCGCGATATCTCAACCATGACAGAAAACTTAATTGACTTTGCAACTTTAAAATTGTTCAGTTGTTAAAAGCTTTTTAATTTTTTTTTATATTATTATTTTTTAAATGGTGCGATTATATGAGAAGCGTGCGAAGCATAGATATTTGCAACTTTTGGCGGATTTTGTTTAGCGATACCATCATCATTTTCAGTTTTTGACTGTGAGAGGTGTTTAATTGATATTCTTTCTGCGTGTACCTTTTTGAAGTCGTGGTCTTCAAGAAATGTTACTTCAGTGAAAATTTGATTTTTGTTTTGTTTTTAATTCTGATGTCCACAATAATGATGTTTTTTTAGGTGAAAAGAAACTTGACAAGTGTTTCATTGCTAATTTATTTGGTTAAAATGGTGTTTTGAAGAACTAATTCAGTTTAAAATATGTAAACAATTATTTTTTGTTTGTTGTTGATTTTATGTTTATCATTGAAGGTAAACAAAAGTGAAACTGAAAGGTGTTTTTAAATTGAAGCACGGATAATATTCTATATGACGTTGCATATTTCAAGGTAAACGATACTTTGTGCCTAGAACAAAGTGTTCATAAAAATTCTTATGCGATTCCTTATACTAGGTTTTATTTTAAATAGTTAAATAGTTTTAGACAGTTGTCAGTTTTTAAGCTGTCAAAATCTGACAATTGAAAATAACTTCATTACTAAAATTGAAAAGATATCTCATCAATGACACATCGACATTGAATAAATTCTCTTCAAAAATGGTGAACGAAATGAAATGGCAACGAAGCAATTGCAATTTTGCAAGAAAAGTTTTCTAATCGTGTTGTTTCTCGAAGATCACGATTGACCAACGAGATTTCGTGATTTTTAGATGTGTACTACAGTTAGAATAGCTTATGTTATTATGTATTCGAGTCAATTCTCTGTAGTTTTGGAGTCAAAATATGAAATATTTTAAATTGAACAATACGTCCAGCTCTGTTTGAAGCTGTAGATGCAGCTGCATATATCGTTAAAATATGTTAAAAATATTTTGATTTTGACAGCTGGAGAAGTAAATGCAAACAGAGCTTAACTTAAAATCAAAATAAAGAGTGGTTAAGTTTTAAGGGCCGATGTTAAATGTGAACCACATCTAAACGTCAATTTTTTCAGCATTTCATTTGACATTTCTCAATTTTAGACTTATTTGATTAGAACCATGGAAAATCCACAATCGAAAAAGTCGTTATAGCTATTTAGGCTTATTATGAAAATGGACATTCAAATCAAAATGCCTATTGTGCACATCGTGATTTGTTCGGTCAATTTAATCGTCCAAATGTGCGTACAATCGGAAAAATCGTGCAAAAATTTAAGCAAACCGGGTCTGTTGGAGATGTGAAAACACCAGTGCATACTCGTAGAGCTTGTACTGCAGAAAATATTGCTGCTGTTCGAAAAAGTGTGGCTGAAGAGCCATTCACCTCAACTCGTAGTCGTGTCCTACAATTGCACCTCTCACGCTCCTCGTTGATGATCATTATGTTTAAAAGCTTGCATTTACATGTTTAGAAGGTACAATTGACTCAAGAACTAAAGCTTATTGAAGATTTCAAACTTCGTCAATGGTCAAAATGTTGGCAAGAAATGGAAATAGTGGATGAACAATTTTCAAAGAAAATTATCTTCAGTTGTAAGGTACATTTTTACCGCTGTGGATTCGTTAATAAGCAGAATTGCCGCATTTGGGCAAATGATAACCCAAGAGTGATTGTCAAGAACCAATGCTCCGCAAAGAGTGAATGTTTTGTGCGAGTTATGGGAAGTTTATCGGACCGTATTTTTTCCAAAATGAGGCTGGTCTGGCAGTTATTGTGAATGGTTTTTGCTATCGTGAGTAATAAATAACTTTTAATGACCCCCAATAAAAGATATTGATGTGAACAATATGTGGTTGCAACAGGACGGTGCCACTTGCCACACAACTAACGAAAAATTGGCTCTTTGGAGCGACAAAATCGCCAAGATCATGTGATTTGACACCATTGCACTTCTTTCTTTGAGGAAAATGTGTACGTCAATAAGCCAGCAACAATTTAAGAGCTAAAGGAAGAGATAATTTGGCATATTAACGACATAGACCCTCAATTTTGCCTCGGAGTCATCGAAAATTTGGAAAATCTGATGAAGGTGTGCCGCCATGACCATTTGTCCGATATTTTGTTCCATACATAATTTAACCATAATAATATTATCATGAAAACACGAAATGACAATCATTTCCTAAAAAAAATGTGTTTTATTTAAAACCAAGTTCGGTCTTTAAAATTTAACCACCCTTTAGAACAAAATTGACTTTTCCTTCTCCTTAGTAATGTGGAGACTTCAAAAAAATTAAATATTCAAAATTTAACAAAATGTCTAGCCGTTTTTGAAGCTGTAGATGTAACAGCATTGTATTGTGATCGTTTCGTTAAAATTTGTATACAAAATTTTAGTTTGACAGGTGGATATGCAAATGAAAACAGAGCTCAACGAGATGCAAAGTTTAATGAAAAAGCTTTGTTTCCATTCACTACAAGTGTCAAAATCATATATCACATATTTTTGACGATTCTTTTAAAAATATACGCTTAATTCAAAAAATGTATCAGCTGTAGATTTTAGGACTAGTCTGTACAAAGTGATTATTCGAGCTCATATGTCCTCAAATTTGCTTATAAATCAATAAATCATATTTTGTATAAATAAATCTATAGTTTAAAAGATAACTACAGATTAAGTTAATCAACTAACTAATTTTGTCATTGTTTAGCACCTCTAAAATTTGTTAAAAACTAAACTCAAAATTAAGAAATTAGCTTTAGGCCCCTTTCACACCAAACGAATCCGAATCAATCAGAATCACTCTGAATCAATATGAATCTGATTCGTCATCTCCACTCTTTCACACCAGCTGAATCAACCTGAATCATAAATCGCACTATTTTCTTTAACTTTTAAAATTAATAACTCCACGTCCATCTCGTATGGTTGTTGATTCAAGAATCAAGAATCAAGGAATCCGACAGGTTGAATCAAGTGCGACCTCGAATCAAACCTGATTGAACCAGATTCGTCCGGTCTGAAGGCGAGAAAAGAATCCCTTCACATTTAAACGGAGCGCTCGAAGCCGAATCTTGGTCAATCAGATTCAACTTGATTCGGAGTGATTCTGATTGATTCGGATTCGTTTGGTGTGAAAGGGCCCTTAGTGTTATTAATACACTAAATAAAAGTGTTTGACAGTTAATGGCGGCCATGTTGATTTATCTGTTTTCTCCATGCAGAGTTCAAATGTCATTAATTGTGTTTAGCAGCGATGTTTGAAGTGGAACTTGATTTAAAGGATGTTGGTCGGTGTCAATCTAAAGTGAGTCTGTGCACCTGAAGGCGATGCATTCATTGCTAAGTGTGAACTTTAAGCTTTTGAGACGATATTTTCATCATCATTTTGTTCCCAAACTGAATACAAAATGGATGCGAACAACTGGTGACATTAAATGACATGACGCAAAGTGTCAATTCACATTTGGGCGTTTTGAACACGACTTAAAGACATAAGGTTATGTATACATGACAATCAAAATTGAGAATGTAAAACCTTTTATAGAATTGTTTTGTTAAGTTATGGGATTAGGTCTAAATTGACCTTGCTTGCTATAACAAAATGATCTGAAGCCCATAGTTGTAAATGTAACGAAAATGCTTTGTGTAAATTGCCTTAGGACAAAATCAACCTCTATTTAAAGTGTTAATAGTTACTAAATCATATACAAATGTCATATCTGCTTTATTAATAAACTATTAACTTAATTTTTAATATAAAAGCAAATGAATACAAAAATATTTCCCCAAAAGGCATTTTCAAGGGAACTTTAACATCATTTTAATATAAAATGAAAAAAAAACAAACAAAATATTAAACAAAAGAACACTTTATGTTTTAAGTCTACCTTTAAAAATGAAGGTCACAAAAGATTGACGAACAAAAAATATCTATAGTAATGCTGACATATTAACCAGATATTGTTCTTTTTCTTTTCAAATGCAAATAATTTAACAAAAAAAAAAGTTCAACGTTATTTCAATTATTCACTCATTTATGTTGCCTCTACATAGTATATAAGATATTTTAATGATAAACAATAAAAACATATCAATAAAGCAATTTAATTATGAGCTATAAATGTTAAATTATAAGCATAACAATGATTTATTTGTGCGAAATTATGTAAGTATTTTAAATGGCCTGTGCATAACTGCTTAGTTTTTATAATTAACGGATTAGCAAACAAATAAATAATATACAAAAACAAAAACAAATATCTCTTTAATATTCATAAACAAATAAAAAAATTAATAGAATTCTGTTTACATAAAAAATTAACTTTTTGCGTGAAAGAAATACAAATTAAATTAAATTTTACTGAATTAATTTAATTTCGTCATGGTTTCTATACACAATCTACATGCATGTCAAAAAGTGGACATGATAGTTTTGAATGATTATCAAGAACTGTTAGGTATTTATTTAACTATTAAACTGAGATTGAAAAAGTGTGATAAATAAGTAAACGACTTTCTTAAAATGACAAAACGACAATTTAAAATCATCAATTGTCAATTTTTGTTAAAGAAAAATTCTTCCAAAATTATGTTTAACAATCTAGAAGTAGGTTTTACACTAAAATTGACTGTAAACAAAGTTCCATCACTTAAAGATTAATTCCGGCACGAAAGCCTCTTTTCTTTTCATACGACAGAACCTACGAGGAGTGTTAACCTAACAATGGTCTTTTAAATGATGGCTATTGCTCGTGATGTTGATTTTAATAGGTCTTATAATAATTATAGTTGATATCTTTCACATGTCTTTCCATACGGTCAAGAGAAATTGTATACCATGACTACTTCAAGTGCAACTTTTATACAGGCGGGCTATGGCCGATTTCTGTGGCGGGCGGTGGTGATGCAGTCTTTTTAACAAAAGAAAGTGACTAAAGCTATTTTTTATATCTTTTAAGATGAGATAAGATACTACTTTAATGTTTTCTTCCTATATTATTTCTTTTTATACTTTTAGTTGTTTTTGTTTTTGGCACGCGTAAAGTTTTTCACTTCCAACAAAAAGAAAAATAAGCCTGCGTAATGAGTTTTTCCTCAAAGTGTCGGTGTTTATATTTTGTTTTCTGCTGGGTTGGTAAATTTTTAACTTTTGTGATAGATACCTACTCTTGGATTTCGTAATTTTTCATATGTTTTATTTTTATGGCATGGACATCAAGTGACCATAGAGTGAAAATCTAGGGTAAATTGCAATGACGAACAACGAACAGAAAACAAAAAATGCTAACCAATGTTTTTTAGTTGAATTACGAAACTTACTTATTGGCTTCTTTATAAGCCTAGGCATAGGCATACATATATGAATTTGCTGATGTGAACCTTATGAATCGAACCACAATGGTTACGTATACGCCACAGTGACTTTTTGTATTTATTTTGTACTCATTTTGTACGATTGTTTAATTATTCCCAACGGTAATTAATAATTTATAGCTTGAAGTTTAAACGTCTTTCTATAAAAATAATTGATTTTTTCATGCAAAAAAAAAGAGGTGTTGGTTCCCATCAACGAACCTCACTTTTTTGGCTGATTCATTGTACAATGTTGAACTTATGTATGTAGCTAGATAAAAATGTATTTACTTTTTTAAGGGTGAGTATGGTGTAGTTCATATTATGTAACAGAATTAAGTTTTTAAACAAATTATTTATTGATTTTTTTATTAAAGTAGTTAAAAAGGTTAAAATTTAATTAGAAGCGTTGAATTTTGAATTTTAAAGTATGTAGTTGGTTGAACTGTTAGAATCACAAGAAACAAATTTGTTTAAATAGATTTTTATAATCTAGAAAGTTTAGTATTTTTTGAATTAGAGGTTCCATTATTTTGTTTAAAGAGAAATCAATGTATGTTTATTGTATTAACAATGAAAAACAATATTAACCAAATGGTTGCCTAGAAGTCATGAAGTTTTTTGTGTGACCAATTCGCACATTTGCGGCTGTATGTCCCGGATATCTTTACGAATTCTATTCTTAAGTTCTTGGAATGATTGTGGAGCTTTGGAAAACGGGAGCGTGTCGAAATGCTGTATTTTAAAATAATGTATGGTCAAAATTCTGTATGATACTGTACGATACTGTACGGTTAATATTCTGTATTTCAAAATACTGTACATTTAAAATACTTAACAAATAAATAAATAAATAAAATTTTCTTTTTCATGATTTTATTAATTTATTTGTTTTATAGGTTAGGTTAGGTTAAAGTGGCTGTTGGTTGGGACGTCCAACACACTTAGACCAAAGTATGGTCCGTTGTGATACCACATGGATCAGTTAATCAGCTTAACTCGTTGAACCAATTGGAGCTTCGAATGAAGCGTAGGAGATAAGTAATGTCTGAATTTTTTAGATCGCTGGTAGTAGTCTTCAAGTCTTCAAGGTGGATTCTACGTCTTTGTGATAAGGCAGGGCATGTGCACAGAAGATGAGAGATTTTCTCTTCTTCTTCTTCGTCCATGCAACTCCTACAAAAATCATTTGCAGGGGCTCCGAGTCGAATAGCATGGCTTCCTATTAAGCAGTGCCCAGTCAGGACACCTATAACGTAGCTAATGTGCAATCTACTCAGAGAGATTAATTGTTTTGAGCGCCAGGCGCTACGATTAGGCCAAATTAGTTTAGTCGCTGCACAGGTGGTGGTGTTATTCCACCTGAAGTTTGTTTTCTCTATGATATCTTGCTTTAGCATGAGCTTACATGTAGCTAAGGGGATACCTATGCTAGCATTGTGAGCCAGCAGAGGTAAAGTTGTTCCGCTTTTTGTAAGTTCGTCAGCTTTGCAATTTCCTGGAATATCTCTATGGCCCGGCACCCAGAAAAGTTGAATGTTGAACTGTGTAGCCATCTCCGTAAGAGATGATCGACAATTTAGCGCTATTAATGAATTTGTGGAGACTGAGTCTAGGGACTTTAACGCGGCTTGGCTATCCGAGAAGATGCGTATATCATTAGTTGATATAACGTTTTCTCTAATACAGGATAGGACTTCTTTTATAGCCAGGATTTCAGCTTGGAACACGCTACAATGATGGGGTAGACGAAAGGAGAGACTTAAATTTAGTCTATCTGAGTATACGCCTCCACCAACCCCATCCTCCGTTTTTGATCCGTATGTAAAAAAGTTTATAGGACCATCGTTCAAAAATGATGTATTCTCCCAAGAAGACCTGGGAGGTATAGTCACTTTGAAGCTATAGTTATTAAACTGAGGATGGGGTATGGTGTAGTCAATATTACTATTTATAGTTCTAAACGAGTTCAAAATAGTGGTGTGGCCAATTCCATTATTGATCCACAGAGAGGAGGCTTGAAGCCGTATGGCAGTATTAGCGGCCGTTTGCTTGCTGAAAATGTTTAGCGGTATTAGATGAAACAGAACATCTATAGTGAGGCGAAGGGGGTAGAGCGAAGTGCTCCTTCCATACAGGCAGGCTGTTTGTTGAACTTTGCTGAGTTTATCGCGATTTGTCGCTGTATCTAGCGCCGTCCACCAAACCGCTACTCCATAAGTAAGGATCGGCCTTATGACCGAGATATATAGCTAGTGTGTAATGCAATTTATGTAATGTAATTTATTACCAATGGCCTTTTTACAGGAGAACAGAGCTACTGTGGCCTTGTTTATTCTTTCTTGAATATTAGGTTTCCAACTTAATTTCTTATCTAAAATGAGACCCAAGTATTTTGCTTCTTCAGAGAATTTAAGTGGTACACCATTTATGAGGGGAGGGTCAATGTGTGGAACTTTGTATTTCCTTGTGAAGAGGACAAGGTCGTCCACACCGATTTGCCCATCTGGTGAGCTTATTTAAAGCGTTTTGTAAGAGGTCTTTTAGTATATTGGGGTGTTTACCCGTTACCGCAATAGCAACATCGTCCGCATAGGCAAACACTCTGTATCCCTCTCTTTCTAGAGTAATTAGTAATTCATTTATTACTAAGTTCCAGAGGAGAGGGGATAGGACACCACCTTGTGGCGTACCTCTGCTGACACCCCTTTGTGTAGTAAAATCACCCAGTTTTGAATTGATAATCCTGCTTATCAGTATCTGATTAATCAATTCGCTGATCGACTTATCTACCTTCAGAGATGTCAATACACGTGCAATTGCAGATGTGTCGACATTGTTAAATGCACCTTTTATATCTAAGAAGGCAACTAAGGTGTACTCTTTATGATGAAGGGAATATTCGATTGTACGTACTATACTGTTTCAACTGATTTTCCTTTGTTGTAGGCGTGTTGAGCCTTTGAAAGGAAGGACTTATCAATACTTGCCCTTAAGTGGATATCGATCAAACGTTCAAAAGTTTTGAGAAGGAATGATGATAAGCTGATAGGTCTTAGGTCTTTAGGGTTAACGTGGCTGGATTTTCCAGCTTTTGGAATAAAAACAACTTTAACTTGTCTCCAAGACATCGGGATGTATGCCAATTTAAGGCATCCCTTGAAGATGTTTTCTAGGATGGGTATTTATTTTATAAATATCCTATGAACTGTATATTAAGATAAGATTATTTTATAACTCAGACATGGGCTTCAATATTATATAATGTTTCTAAAAAAACTAAGTTTGGACAATTATTGTGAATACAAAAATGATTTATTTACGTTATATATTTAATTATATGAAAAAAATTAAAATAAAATGTAAAGAAAGAAAAAGTGGAAAGAAAAACTATAAAGGGTTAAGCTTTCTTTTGCTGGAAGGAATCATTCTGCGAACAAATTTCGCAATTGTATACGAGGTGTTGGTATAACAAGAGTTTTTCGCACTTTTATCAAAGAAAATGACTTTTTTGGCTTTAGGTCTTTTTGCAGTAAGCCATAACGCCAAATCCTAAAAATGTCATAAATCCTAAAATTGGTCACAAAGCCTAAAAAGTTAAGTTAGTTGCCGTTTTGCCCAAAAGAATTTTTAATTTTTAATTGGGGTTTTATGACATATGGTTTGGGTTTTTAGACATTTATTTTGGGCATTTGGGCGATTTAACATTTGTCTCGTTTAATTTCTGAGTTTGACCGATAAAACTTAAAAATTGAAAGTCTCGTAGTACGCAAAAAAAAAAAACAAATTTTGGGCGACATATTAGTAAGTAATTTGGTCGTTATAATATTTTGATTTGGGCAATATGGCTCTGATTTTGGGCTTTGAGGCATTTTCTTCAAACATTTCAAACATTTGGGTGATAGAGCCATTTTTGGGCGGTATGACATTTTTAATATCTTGGCGTTATTTTATTGGGGAATAAGACCCAACGGTTCTTTTTATTTAGAGTTTCATAAAACCCAAAAAGTTTTAACGCCGAAAGGTTCGGAAATATTGCCAAAATCGTATACAATAACAAAATGTTATTAAAATTGTTTTGGACGCTATGATATTTCAACATATTTTATCGGGGAGTTATGCAGTAACACAGGAGTAAAGCAATAAAGGTCTACAATTTTCTTTGAAACACAAGCAATACATATACAGACTTCTTAGGGTTTAATAAGAGATAATTTTGCTTTGACCAATTTGTCAAGGTCTTCATTAAGGCAGCTTACTTCATGTTCGATGAGCTCTAACGGACAATTCAAATACATTTGTACGTCATTCATCGGGATACATGAAAATTAATCTGCTTCTTACCTTTGATGGTAATTCATTTAAATAGACTAAAAATAACAAACAATAACGATGCCTCAAAGAATTAAGTCTTAGGGCGAATTAATCACAAGATCTTATTTGCCAATTGTGATCAAGTCTTCAAAAAACATAACGGTCAAGAAACAAAACTACGAACTGCAAATTGTCACTGCAAAATGTGTATCGTTATACATTTTTAGTAATAAAGTAGTTTTTACTTGTTAAATTTAAAAATATGACAGCTTGACAAGTGACATCTGCCCAAATGGCAGACTATGCAAAATAAAACCTCTTTTTGTAAGATCCTTAGGAAGAAATTTTCTTCATTTTAAAAGAGAAGGTTTTTATGTAAATACGAAAAACTGCTAACAAAGAAAAAAACTAAAAGTACGCTAAACTAAAAGACTACAACCTTTTTTGTGGCATCACTAATAATTTGTTAGTGCTCCTAACATTTGTTACCGTCCGAGTTGTCGAATTAAAAAAATTTACATTTTTCGACGTTTCAAGGTCCCTAAAATTTGAATCAATGATTTTTAGAGAGATGCCTGTATACACACATAATGTATAATGTATAATGTATAATGTGACGTAAGATCAAATCAGTGTAATTTTGAAAAAAGTTCAATTCATTTTTTTTTATAAATAAAAAAAAAACTGAAAAAAACATATAAAATATTTTATGAACAAAGACCTAATATTGTGAGGAAAATGTAAGTAACGTTTTTTTTCGCTACTTTACACTACTTAAAGTTGGTAAAAATTAATTGGATTCGAAGTACTTCAAAACTATTCTATGCAAAATTTTGTTGTAACGTAAGATAATAGTCTTAGAAAAATCCAATCGGTATTATTTTTTAACAATAATAAAAACTTTCAAAAAATTTACTAAAATTTGTAAAGTGATTTTCGAGTAAAATTCTCGCGAACAAAAACAAATATTGAAATCAAACTTATTTTATCATAATTCAAAATGTTGTTGCTAGCTTTAAGTTATTTTTTTTTAGAAAAGTTCAATTGACAATTTTTTTTGACAAAACACGAAAACCTACAAGACCAACAAAAAACTGATAAATCATTTTCGACTCAAGTATTATGAGAAAAATGAAAGATATTGCCTTCAAATTTGTTTATCTCACACTATGAAAATAAATCCGGAAAGGAATAAATGACACGTCTTTATTTGGCTATGCCTTTATTTCAACTCAATTTTTCTAAAACTATTTACAACTATTTATACCTACATACTTAAATCTAAGGAACATGAGATAAGATACTGATAAAAACAGAATACACATTTCTACCCCATGCTATCTTTGGGTATTTGTGTGTACACAATATGTGTTCCTATCGTATCAGTATCCTATCTTATGACGCTACGCACTATCACAAGATTATTTTTTATCTGTCTTGTGAAAATGCGCAGCTGCACCCATGCAAGGATCGTGTTCATTTATGAACATTCTGCGAGCGGCCAGAAATGTATATTTTCATTAATTTTTAAATGCTGGTCCAGGAATAGATGTTCATTTATGAAAATCCTTAGGGTGGTCAATCTTCAGGTACTGCACAAGTTGCGTTTAATAAAAAAATACCTTGCGACGGTATTTCCAAAGCCTCCATTTCAAAAATATGGCAGAGATATCGCGTTGTAACTTAAGTTCTATTTTGTTTGTTGGGTCATCTTGCCGTAAAATGCGATGGTATATCCTATCCTTATCAGATATTTTTATTTGGCGATACATTTTTTCAACTTCAGCCGTTAACACAATTTTCCAAAATCGCCACTTTAATATGATATCAAGAATAACCCGTTGCAATTTGGGTCCTGTGTACATAATATCATTTGAACTTTTGCCATTTGATGATTTTGCTGATGCATCAAATACCACCCGGAGCTTGTTCGTGGTACTTTGTTCTCGTACAGCTTCTTGATGTGGAAGGTAGTATCTTCCAAGTGAGGTGTCTGTAATTTTCCTCATGTGTCCGAGCTGAACATATTCGTCCATACATTTTGTATAACTCTTATACAACTGTTCATTTCTCTTTAATTTTCTTTGCATGGACATTAAACGAGCGACTGCCTGCTTCCGTGATTCCCCAAGTTCTTTTTCTTCTTTAAATGGAATTAAATCAGCCTTGTCCAGATTTTCAATTATTTTGGACTTTGATGAGAACACACCATTTTCGTCAACCTTTGTTTCTTCGGTACGTATCTCTTCGATCTCCAGTTTAATATTCGCTGAAGCCATTGTATTTGGTGTTAGCAATACATTATTCTTTAATTGTTTTATATCATATTTAAACGATTCATCAGTCTGCAATATGGTCAAATGTAGAAAAATCACTTCTTCGTCTTCTTCACAATTGATGGATGGAATGATGGAAGTCGCCGATTTTTCTTCTAAGGATATTTTTTATCCCTTTCAATCGGTTGATGTCAAGGTCCCGAGTTGCTGCCGCAATCTTTTCTAAACCCATGTTGATTTGTTGATTTTCGTTGGAGGTTTTTTTGTTTTGGTCGCCAGGTTGACCTAGCTGTGCCTCGACTCACAACTCGTTGATCAACGTAAGTTATTATTTTTACAGAGGCACTAAACGTTGTTTAGCCACGTTTACGCTTATCAGTATTTAGTTCTGACAACACTGTTTTAATTAATGATTATTTATTTCTTAGTCTCTTACCACTGGTGGGGGAAAACTTAAGAAAAATCAAAAATAATTTCGTATTGTTAAGAATTTTCTAAGTCTTTTTTATGTTGGCTGAGCTCAATTTCTGTGCTCAAAATACCAACCCTGCTTAGTTTTTAACCAATTTTAAGTTTAACTTTGAATTTCTTTACCTTAGTGGTAATTGAAAATACAAACTATTTTTTCTTGTTGGTTCAATTGCTAACTAGTAATCAGGCTCGAAGGACCAGAGAAAATAATTTTGGAAAGAAATAAAAACACGTCTTAATTCGTCTGTGTTTTTATTTCGACTCAATTTTTCTAAAACTATTTACAACTATTTATACCTACATACTTAAATCTAAGGAACATGAGATAAGATACTGATAAAAACAGAATACACATTTCTACCCCATGCTATCTTTGGGTATTAGTGTGTACACAATATGTGTTCCTATCGTATCAGTATCTTATCTTATGACGCTACGCACTATCACAGGATTATTTTTTATCTGTCTTGTGAAAATGCGCAGCTGCACCCATGCAAGGATCATGTTCATTTATGAACACACTAAAAATATTGTTATTACGGATACGGATGGGAAATTATCAGTATGGGTTGCATCCCAGCTTTTTTTGTATTTATTTTAAAAACCCTTAACAAAGAACCCCTTGTCACGAATATGTAAGAGAGGATCAGAAAACTGCGAAAAAGTTTAGTGAATGTGGAGACAACTGAAATATTTGATTAATTTGTCTGATTTCATGATATGGAGCTTATTTTAAAGATTTTTGGGTGTGCTACAAAGAAGGCTACAATACATATAATATAAAAAAGAACAAAAAATAGTAAAAATATGACAAAAAAATTACAAATCTTTAACCATTGCAAAACTAAAATTTGAGGCAGCATAAAGAAAATGTTTGATAGTTTGATTGAAAAATACGATAAAATAAAAGAAAACTAACGAAAATCTTATATTTCTTTTAAATACATCTTACAAACTGCAAACAAAATCTTTCAAAACATTCAGCGGTTACACCTTTGTGTCCCCTATCCTCTGCAATTATTTATTTACAAATTTAAGTTAAGTGCAAATGGTTTTTATATCCTCACAACCATACCTCAATCTAATAGTTCAATAAAAACCAACGAAATTTATAATTACCCAGTTTCCAATTGTGTGTTCCTTGTCTCAGCCCAATCAACTGGTTTTGTAATTGTTAACATTTTTCATGTTACTTCTTCGATTTCTTAAAAAAACCAGGGAAACGAGAGTGAATTGATTTTATTTTATTTTTCTGTTGTCTCATACGAAAAACAATTATTGTGCAAAGCTTCTCAAAAGCTTGTTAGTTAGCTTGTCACATGAGTACAAAAACCCAAAATGACAAAAACAAGGCGTTCCAATTACCCAATGAGATATGGGTGAGGTAAGGTTAGCAGAGCACATTTCCTATCTATATAGTCTCCGGCATTATAGTCGCGCAATCCTAACTCTGTGTGCCAAGTGCTTCCGTTTCCTTACATTTATGCCGATCTCTAATTGTGGCTGTCATGAGACAAAATCAATCTTTTTGTGTTTTCTTGTTTTCAAAATTTTCTCAGAGTTATAGAGGACTGTGGTTTAGATATCTAACCTATCCTCTACCTACATATATTTATACCAAAGTTTGTCTTCCTTGAGTTATTTATATGTTTTCACATCTTATGCAATTCTTTAATTGAGATTGAGAGTGATATGCTAATCAAAATAATTATGTCACAATGAGGATGATGATGATAACTTCTTTGAGAAGGAAGATTTTTCGTGTTGTTTGCATAAAACAAAAAATGTCATGGCTTGATAGACTTTGACAAATTTGATTTGGCGCAATGGAATGGATTTTCCCTCCATAAGAGTAGGTTTAGGTATTTCTCAACACCCGCAGCAGACAATCACTTTCGCCAAATAACATACCTATATCTACTCTTGGACAATCATGTCACCTTGATTGAATGTCTGCAATTTACATGAAAAGTCTCTGCCTTGGTGCTAATAAAATAATTAAGTGACACGAAACCCGCAGCAAGAAAAATATATGTTCCCTCACGCACTGGCAATTCTGATTTCTGCTACCATAACACATAGCCCATCATTGCAATACTTTGAAAAAGAAACATAGACCGCCCGCAACTTCTTTTTTGTTGTACACCCATCAAATGAAAACGAAACTCATGAATGAATGAAAAATTAATTAATTACCCAACCGCAAGAGCAGGGGTTTTGCCCAAAGGTATCTGCTGGTGCTGAATCCAAGTCCAAGTGTCGTCCGACCCTAACAATCGAATTAACCCAGATTGTGGGTGAAATGAAAGTATCGTGCAATTTTGTTGTTCTTTTTGCTCTCTATCGTAAATGACACGTTCCACCAGTGTTGTTGTTTAGGTATTAAAATTTCTCCACACGACAACGAAGCGGCGCGCGCTGGCGGCGGCGGTGGCAGTAACTACAAATAAAACTTGCACCGCGATGTTCATGGAACTGATTTAATTAGTTAATAATTTTATTATTGTTGCTACATATGAACATAAAAATATGTTTGTATACATACATATATATTTATTTATGTCTTGAATTGTTAAGATTTCTTGTATGACAATTAAAATTGCCGTGTGTAAATGCGTACTTGATGCGATCAGCTCAGCGAGCGTCGCGTCATGTAGTTCGACTTGTGTTTGATTGCGTGACAGGTCTTAGCGATAAAAAACATCAAATGCGCGTGATTAAAATTACAAACTATAATTTCCACTTTACGAATATTCAACATTTTGTCTTGAAAATAATTCATTAATGCTTCGGTTTGTTATGTTTTATGTTTTCTATATGATTTTTTTAAAGGTTGATGATTTGGAAAGTGATTTTCCGAATTAAGTTTTGTATTTATATACGAATAGCTTCTGTTTTAATTTGACGTTTGCAACAATGAATTTTTCAAAATGACAATTAAATGTCATGTACATGTCAAAAATTCAAGAAATCAAATCAAATTACGATAAAAATGTGAGAAAATTTAATCAGTTTGAAAAAATAGGTTTAGATATGCGACCCACCCCTTCAAATATTCATTACTTTTTCAGAAGCCAAATTGTCATTTAAAAAATTATGAAATCAACAATTGAAATTTAAGCTATTTTTTGATAAAACATTTGGAACGTTAAACTTTTCGAAACTAAATCCCAGCTTATGCCGTTCATAGACAATTTAAACGTATTATAAAACGATAGCTTGGAATCTAAAAACAAACACGACAGAAACGTCAAAAATAAACAAAATTATTGAGAAAACTATACGTTGCAAGACATTTTATTTGAAAATATTAAAACAAAAATCAAAATGTCAATAGATCAAGATCAATTGGCGTGGCGACTTATGTACATGAAATTTCTCAAATAAAAGTAAGCAGAATAATTTCAAGAATTTCAAGACTTCGGCTCTCTTGCTGATTCATTTTATTTTTGTATAGGTCTAAGTGAAATTGTACTAGAATTGTAGTAGAATATACCTAAAACCTGTTTCTAACTTAACAGACCTGCCAAATATTTTATGAATAACAGCTGTGTCCAACGTAGATGTTAAAAGACTGCAGTTCAAATAGATTTGGGTTTGAAATATGATGTGCTCCATTAAGTGTAGAATTTTATTTTTTGTAAAAAAATCCTGTCAATTCGAACTTTCTAAAAATTACAATAGGTGTGAACAACTTTATCTTAAACTTCAACGACTTCCAGAACTTACAAAGGGAAGTCAAAAATAATACTTTATTTTATAATAATAAAATAAGTTTAAACTCTCAAGTGTTGAAATTTCAAATCCTTTCCTCCAATTTATCGCAAATGACAAACAAAAATTGTAAAAGAAGCATTTTTGGATATCGTAAATAGTGCCAGCTTCAAGGGCGAATCCAGACTTTTCATGAGGGGGGGGCTTCACACACTTAGATGAGTTTTTACTCACCGCTTAAAAATGTTCTTTAATGTTTTGTAAAGGATGCTAACAAAATTTAATAATTGCTAAAATGACAACTTTAGTTATCAAATTATTTAGAACACTGTTGTCCAGCAAGGTATGGTCTAACTATTTAATTTGGATGACTCATATGAAAGAATTCAAAGATTCCAACAGTTTTCTAAACATGCCCCATATTTAAGAGCTAAAATACAATAGTTTAGAGGGTTTTTGGTGCATTTCGCGCAGAAATGTAGGAAATTGTTTTGAAACGTTGCTTTTTTTCGAAAAACAAAATACACTTTTTTTGTTTTCATTTCTATTAACGCGAAGAACGCTGCAAAAATTAAAAAATACAGAAAATGAGAGAGAATCTGATATGTAAAAATATCGGGATTTTTTTGACGTAGTTTTTTCGAACTTAATTTCCCGCAGTCTCTTATTACTATCGTTATCAATCTGCTTACTCGTATTTTGGTCTTATAAAGGCGTCAACAAAACTTAAAAATTGTAGAGACAAAAAAGTTTGGTTCTTGAATTTAAGGAAATAGATGCATTTAAGTACATAATTTCTCTAAAAAAATTAAATTAAAACAAAGTAAGGTAAGTAAACAAATATGTAAGTTGGGAAGAAAAGTTTTTGTAGTATACTCACAAATTCACGTTTTAAAGCTTTTATATCAATAGATATGAAACGTTTATTATGTTTTCCACTTAGCCATTAGTTTAACAAAAGTGTCACTTGATTTTTGGGACATTTGTATTATTGAAATTCGTGTTTGAATCTCAGTTCTAGAACATCCAAAGCAAATTCACTTCAAAAGTAGATTTATTCAATTTTTTTTAAGATCTTTTGAATTCAACAGAAAACCAATTTTGAAAGAAATGAAATGCACGACTGGGTCGCTAAAACTTGATAATTTCTTTCAAAAAGTCTGTTTAAAAATATTTCCTATATTTTAAGATTTAAAAATGTACCTGCAAAATAAGTTTTTCTCAAAAATTTAAATGTCATTTTATTTGTCAAAAAATCAAGATTAACCTATTTTTTTTTTTGGGAAATCATTTTAAATTTTGTCTTAAAAATATTTTTGGTATAAGCACTAAATAAAGAGCTTATAAATATATGAACATTTTACATTTAAATTTCGTCAAAAAATGTTGTCCCCTTTCTGCAATATCGAGTTTTGTAAACAAAATTAGTATTTTAATAAAAATAAAAAAAAAAATTACATTTTTGATCATAAAAAATCATCATCAATTTGATCATTGACAAGAGCTTGCACAGAAAGAATTTTGAAATCGGTCCATTAGTTTTTGAGAAAACTCAAAAACAAAATAAAGGTTTTTTGAAGGGTACCCTTCTGGAGCAATACGAAAATATGTTTTTCTTGTAGAGAGAAGCCAAATTCAGAAAACAAAATTTAGAGAAAGTTTTAGAAAAATCACATGTTTGAACCAAAAAATGTGTGTGGGGACTGCTGTTATTTTTCGTATTAATAAAATGAAAAAAAAAACGCCTTACACTAATCGGCTGAAAATCTTAATTTAAATCAACACAATTGTTTGGACTGCAGGGGCCAGGAAAGAAAAACAGACAGAAGGAATCGGGGTAGCCACTTTTTTGACTTCTCTACCGTAGCCGTCGTAATGTCATATTTCATTAAAAGCTCTAGTTTGAAATTGTTTTCTAATGTAAGACTTGCTATATAGTTCCTATATGTCGCAAGTAAAAATCACTTCAATAATCACAATTTATGCGTGTCAAAAAAATTTAATAATAAAATTGAAGGCTAGTTTAAGGAATTTAAAGGCAACTTAATATAAAATTGATGATCTCTTATTCAAGGTTTCTACTTAAGAACCTGAATATTTGCTCTTTTTCTTAGAAATAATTTTTAAGAAAATAATTTAAAGCATGACTAAATTTTTTTCAAATTCTAAATTGAGTAAAAACAAAAGTTTTAGTTGTTTTTGACAGCAAACCACTTTTTTGTGAATGTCGTTAAATTACTAATAAATCTTTAGATGAAATCTTTACTTATACAACTTAACTGTATAAGCTTTTTGGCTCATATGACCCCCCCCCTGGATCGTCAATTGGTCAAAAGTTGATGAATTTGTGCTGTGTTTTTGGAATAGGGCTGAATATCCGATTCATATTATGTTCTTGGTCCAATCTTCAGTCAAAAGGTGACTTTTAGCAACAAAGTTTAAGAAAGTAAAATACAAATGTTGTTTTCATATACAAAAAATAAATAATTCAAAATATAATGGGGGTCATATCCATTAACGCAATACGATTAGTTTTGAATTGAAGGGAATTCCTACGAAAAAAGCAAACAAATTATCTCCCAGGGGGGGTCATGACCCCTCCCCTTGGATCCGCCATTGGCCAGCTTCAAAGGTGACAGCTGCCCAAATCGAGATTCATTGAAAAATACAATGGTGGACAAAGCTTTGTTACTGGTAATAAAATAACTGATGGCATTTATTCAAACACAATTTCAAAATTACTGTATAACGTCATGTTTTTGAGATATTACTTTTTAATATTCGAAAAAAAAAATACATATACTTGTACGTATCTTAAAGCTATCTAAATCTATGAAGTAGATTTTTTTCAATAAAATTCGTTATGGTTTTCCAAATCTAGAATCCCTTTTTTCAATATTTGATTAAATATTCAAAGTATTTTATAACATTTTCAAAAAACCTTCATAAGTTGTTAGATTTCATATGTCTTACACAAATCTGAAAGAAACGCAAGAACATTTGTGCTAAAACGGTTTTCAACAGAAAAATGCAAAACGATTCGAAAGAAGGTTTTGTTCTTGTAAACGAAATCCTTCGTGTAAATAATTTTACTATATCAACTTTTTGAAATATAATAAAAGATATGAAAATAACAGTGCAAAATTTTAAACAGTTCGCTTTTACGGAATAAAGCCGAATCTATTTAACACAGTTCTTTGTTTAAGAAGTCGTGTTTAAATTTGTCTTTATTTTAAACAACTCTTTTAACTAATGAAGGTTTTTAACGTGGCTTTTATCGGATGTGGTCCATTGCATATTTTGTTATGAAATGGCCAACGTAAAATTGATAAAAAAGTCTTAAAAAAGATAAAGAAGCATTTTGCTGCTTTTAAATTTAAACTAGGGATTTAGCGTTAAAAAGTATTTTATATCGTTAAAAATTATTAAAGAGTCAACCTTCATTCTCAAATTCATTTAGATAAGCTTTTTAATGTTTAAAGATTTGCGCCAATGTTAAGAACGGGTGTTTCAAAAACTTGAAAATTAACTTAAAAACGAGTTTTTAAAAACTATGAAAGTATTAAATTCAATTTTTGTTCAAAACTTCATATAAAGTCAAGGAAAGGCTCATAACTTATACTAAGAAGGCAAAGATTTGTACTTTTGAAAATCATAGTACAGTTAAGGGATATGTTGAGTTTTAACTTAACTTTAAAACCCCGTTTTTTGTTGTTTTTAACATTTTTAAAGAAGCCTATTTTAAAAAATCTGATGTGATAGAAACATTTAAAGGTGAAGTTTTAACTCAGGACACTTTATCCTTTAAAAAAGTATTGATTTGTTTGTGCTACAAAAAAAACGTAATTTTGTCGACTAGTGTTACTGGGAGACCTTTCCTATGAAATGTTTATTGATTTCATCAGTTGATTTTTAAATTAATTTCTAAAGCTGTTAAGTTTGTAATTGAACAAGATATGGTAAGTTTTAACTTTCCAATCGAAAAGTTTTCTGGAAATAAATGAAGCAGAATGCAGGATGATAAAACATCAAAATTAATGGATTAATTTGATTGATATTTAATAGAAAGAACACAATCAATCAATTTTCATTATTTCTGGTTAACGGTATCGGAAGTAATATTTAATTAAATTTATAAAAATATCATTTCATTTCTCAATAAGACCACCTTTTTTTATGCTTTCGAATGAACACACACTTATTTATTCATTCATCAATTCAATCGGGGAAATCTTTTTGATTTATAAATTTATTTAATTTAATTTCAAGCTAATTTCCTATTAGATTTGCTTGATTCAAGGATATTTAATTCATATTCACACGATTACACAATAAAGTGAGTTAAAATAAAATTTATATGGACGCAAAAAGTCGGAAGACTTTAATAATAAAAAACTAACTTAATTTGATTACAAAATTTTCAAAAGTGAAGTTCATTGACACCGTAAATATATTGCGCTATTTTTAATCAACTGAAAAGAACTTCATACTTGCAAAATTAAAATTCAATTAAACAAAAAATGGAAACAAAATAAAATTTTATCTCATGGCCTCGTTTTTTATTTTGTGTTGTGTTCTTTTTCTTTTAATCTGAAATCTTAAATTCCTGTATTTGAATTACATCATTTTAATACTGGCTGCTGCGAGGGATTGTCAATTGTTCCCAAAAAAGAAAATTATGTCAAAATATTAAAACGTAAAATTTCACAAGATTAAAAAGAATTCTCATGTATACAAAACTTCCGCAAAATTCAGGGATTTACGAGTACATTGCTGATGGTATCGTAGAAACAAAGATATAAAATCAAAACCGTTTCGCAACTGGAGGATCAGATACGTGATCATCGCGCGAGTAAACAAGTTAATTGCATTAAATCAGAACACCACCGTCAATCATTTTCACTTCCCATATGTATATACGTGATGTGTATAGAGCTGACCATTAACAATAATAAAATTTCTACAGTGGAACTGAATAACGTAATATTTTTAATATATGAAAACTTTGAAGTACCACAGGGGTGAATTCTTAGTCCTGTACTTTTTAGATTTTCCATAAAAGACATTTTTTTGATTTTGTACGCGTCAATAATTGAATTGTTTCCTTTGTTAAAAAGAAATTAATCAAGTATTTACTTTAATCATTGTCACTTTAAGTTGAATTTTGGGATTGTTTAAATCTTAAAACTTTTTTACTACATAACAGTGTAAATTCACAAACGCATCACTGCAGAGATGAATTGCCATCACCTAAATTGGCATCACCTTAATTGTCAATTGTTCTTTATTGCAAAGTTCGATAAACTGATGCGCAAATATAAAGAAAAAAAGCATCAAGAATTTTCTTGATAAGTTGTTGATGCCGACGCGATTTGGAGCAAAAATGGAAAAAGACAATGAAAAGTATTGAAGAAAATTATAAATTGTTTATAAATTAATTAATTTGATGAATTTCAGGGAATATTTTACCAGCGCACAAATTAAACTTTTAATTGAAACCAGATTGAAATATGATGGTAAATTTATTGCCGGCAGACAATCAAAGTCAGTATTGTGGAGAAAAGTTCTAAAGGAGATAAAATGTGTGGCTCCAGATAATAATTGCAATGAGAGTTTTTATTAGTATCACATCCATCATAAAGAAAAAGTTGTTTTTAGACGTAAAAGTTTTTGTCAATCAGCATCGCATCGTAATCAGCTGAGCAACAATCAAAAAAAATTTGACGTTTGTGAATTTACCCATAATTTGAAAATCTAACCGAATACCAACCAACTACTGAAAAACGTATTTGTTGAATCAATATTCCTTGAAAACATTTCCCTCCTATGGTATATTTTTCACATGAATTTGTTTCGTTGAAGACCATAACGTGTTTTAAAAGGGGTAGAGGGGCAGTATGGGAAAATTCTGAAACTAGAATAAACTGCTGAATTTAAACTGCCCCACTTATAGGTTCTTATGTTTTAGAAAAATGTATTAAGAGACAAATTTTACAATAGCAGGCAATCTTTAAGTAAAAATAATATAATTAGTGTGAATTTTGAGTGAATTTTGGATTTTTCTGTCAACATTGATGCCATTCTGATCCACTGTGAAATGTTCTTGCATTTTTATTTAAATTCTGTTTTTCTTTTTCAATTACACATAATAAAATATAAGCTGTGTTCATATGCATATGAAATATGTATGCTTGTGCGTGTGCTGAATGATTTTTAATATTAAGTTCCCTTTAGCACCGTTAAATTCATTCAAACTCATTGCCGAACAGAGCTTCTGCATCAGAGTCCGTTTGCATTTCTGTAACCATACAATATCCACCACATACGGGGGGTCAGCCATTGTTACGGAAACGAAATATTATTGACTGCGCGATTTTCATCATTTTGTTGTGCTATGCTTTCATCATAATCGAATAACAACGCCACTGAACTGTATGTATATAAAAACAATAATAATAATAAAACTAATATAAAGAAACGGTTACAGTTACAACACAAAAGATAAATCCATGAGAAAAACAGCAAAAGTATTATTGGTCAAAATTGAAAACGGGCAAGTTTTTCGAAATATGAAGAAAACGTATGAACGCAAAGAGCATGACCTTCACACACATAATATAAGAAACATCAAAAAATAACGCAAAAAAGATTGAAATTTTATTGAATATTGGCTAAAAGAAAAGTGTAACAGTGATTTTTTGATTAACAATAAGAGGAAGTTTTTCTTGGTCATATTTCTGCATACAAATAAAAGTAGCTGTTGGTGCGCAACGTGAGTTTCTGACGATGATGTTTGATTGGGGCTATAATATAGAGAGATGAGGTTTGTGCTATATCCGCATATGTATTTATTTGTGGGAACTGTGAATGTGAAGGAAAATTGAAAAGATTGACCGTTGAAGATGGATTTAAGGAAGAGAAGGTTCATAATTTGAGGAACGGGAAAGAAAGAATAACTGAAAAACTGCTATATTTAATGTGGGTCAAAGGAAAATAGAACATAACTTGTTTTTTAGTTTCGATTTAGTTGATTTATTAACTGAAGTCTGTCATATGACGTCTGTCAACTGATAGCTTTCAACTGACATCTGTCAACTAACTTCTGTTAGTTAACGTCTGCCAACTGACGTCTGTTAAATAAAGTCTGTCAACTGACGTCTGTTAACTGATGTTAGACTTAGCAAATCACGAACTGGCATGTGGGGTCTTGGGACGGGTTCAAAAAGTGATTTTTTTTCTTAACTCCCAGACGAAAACATTCAAATATCAAAATACCAAATTTTTGCAATAAGCCGAAAATTTATTTATGAGGTTTGTAGATTTGGAAATGGCTAAATTCCTTTACTGTTTGAACTGCATAATTTCTCTTTTAAGAGTAGGTTTTCACTGACACTGAAGTATAAGTTTTCTATATAAAAATGTGTCATGAAAAGATTCCACTTGAAGTAAGAATTGTAAGTGTGAAGGTGTTTGTACTAAGGGAGTTTTTAAAATATAGTTTGCTTATAGAGACTGAACGACTTTGAATTAAATGGTAAAGGCGTCCTTTCTCTATTCATCGAATTGTCATTGTCAATGTATTAAGTAACTTTAACATTTTAATCATGGAAAAGCAAACGAAATATTTTTCAAAAATTCTGAGTCGGTGCCCGCAGGTTATGTTAAAGTGGCTGTTGGTTGGGACGTCCAACACACTTAGACCAAAGTATGGTCCGTTGTGATACCACATGGATTAGTTAATCAGCTTAACTCGTTGAACCAATTGGAGCTTCGAATGAAGCGTAGGAGATGAGTAATGTCTGAATTTTTTAGATCGCTGGTATCGTTAAAGTAGTAGTCTCCAAGGTGGATTCTACGTCTTTGTGATAAGGCAGGGCATGTGCACAGAAGATGAGAGATTGTCTCTTCTTCTTCTTCGTCCATGCAACTCCTACAAAAATCATTTGCAGGGGCTCCGAGTCGAATAGCATGCCTTCCTATTAAGCAGTGCCCAGTCAGGACACCTATAACGTAGCTAATGTGCAATCTACTCAGAGAGATTAATTGTTTTGAGCGCCTGGCGCTAAGAATAGGCCAAATTAGTTTTGTTGCGACACAGGTGGTGGTGTTATTCCACCTGAGGTTTGTTTTCTCTGTGGTATCTTGCTTTAGCATGAGCTTACATATAGCTAAGGGGATACCTATGCTAGCATTGTGAGCCAGCAGAGGTAAAGTTGTTCCGCTTTTTGCAAGTTCGTCAACTTTGCAATTTCCTGGAATGTCTCTATGGCCCGGCACCCAGAAAAGGTGAATGTTGAACTGTGTAGCCATCTCCGTAAGAGATGATCGACAATTTAGGGCTGTTAATGAATTTGTGGAGACAGAGTCTAGGGACTTTAACGCAGCTTGGCTAGGCTATCCGAGAAGATGCGTATATCATTAGTTGATATAACGTTTTCTCTAAGCCAGGATAGGACTTTTTTTATAGCCAGGATTTCAGCTTGGAATACGCTACAATGATCGGGTAGACGAAAGGAGAGACTTAAGTTTAGTCTATCTGAGTATACGCCTCCACCAACCCCATCCTCCGTTTTTGATCCGTCTGTAAAAAAGTTTATAGGACCATCGTTCAAAAATGATGTATTCTCCCAAGAAGACCTGGGAGGTGTAGTCACTTTGAAGCTATAGTTATTAAACTGAGGATGGGGTATGGTGTAGTCAATATTACTATTTATAGTTCTGAACGAGTTCAAAATAGTGGTGTGGCCAATTCCATTATTGATCAACACAGAGAGGAGGCTTGAAGCCGTATGGCAGTATTAGCGGCCGTTTGCTTGCTGAAAATGTCCAGCGGTATTAGATGGAACAGAACATCTAGTGAGGCGGAGGGGGTAGAGCGAAGTGCTCCTCCCTTCGTTGGACTTTGCTGAGTTTATCGCGATTTGTCGCTGTATCTAGCGCCGTCCACCATACCGCTACTCCATAAGTAAGGATCGGCCTTATGACCGAGATTTATAGCCAGTGTGTAATGCGGGGCTGTAGGTCCCATTTATTACCAATGGCCTTTTTACAGGAGAACAGGGCTACTGTGGCCTTGTTTATTCTCTCCAACTTAATTTCTTATCTAAAATGAGACCCAAGTATTTTGCTTGTTCAGAGAATTTAAGTGGTACACCATTTATGAGGGGAGGGTCAATGTGTGGAACTTTGTATTTCCTTGTGAAGAGGACAAGGTCGTCCACACCGATTTGCCCATCTGGTGAGCTTATTTAAAGCGTTTTGTAAGAGTTCTTTTAGTATATTGGGATGTTTACCCGTTACTGCAATAGCAACATCGTCCGCATAGGCAAACACTCCGTATCCCTCTCTTTCTAGAGTAATTAAATAAATAAATAAATAAATTAGGTGGCGCAACAGTCCATGAAGAACCAGGGCCTAGTGACTTACAACTCTCAACCATTCCTGTGTGCGAGTAATGTTTTCAGAGATGGAAGGGACCTACAGTTTATATGCCGAATCCGAACGGCTAATTTGAGAAAGCACTTTTCATGACAAGAATTACTCTTGGAGAATTTGTCAATTCCTCGCAAGAGGCAGTACCCGTGAAAAAAGTTAGGTGGCACAGGCAGGGATTGAACCCAAGACCCCTTGCATGACAGTCCAACGCACTAACCATCACGCTACGGGTACTACTAGAGTAATTAGTAATTCATTTATTACTAAGTTCCAGAGGAGAGGGGATAGGACACCACCATCTACCTCTGCTGACACCCCTTTGTGTAGTAAAATCACCCAGTTTTGAATTGATAATCCTGCTTATCAGCATCTGATTAATCAATTCGCTGATCGACTTATCTACCTTCAGAGATGTCAATACACGTGCAATTGCAGATGTGTCGACATTGTTAAATGCACCTTCTATGTCTAAGAAGGCAACTAAGGTGTACTTTTTATGATGGAGGGAATATTCGATTGTACGTACTATACTGTGTAGAGCCGTTTCAACTGATTTCCCTTTGTTGTAGGCATGTTGAGCCTTTGAAAGGAGGGACTTATCAATACTTGCCCTTAAGTGAATATCGATCAAACGCTCAAAGGTTTTGAGAAGGAATGATGATAAGCTGATAGGTCTTAGGTCTTTAGGGTTTACGTGACTGGATTTTCCAGCTTTTGGAATAAAAACAACTTTAACTTGTCTCCAAAACATCGGGATGTATGCCAAATTAAGGCATCCCTTGAAGATGTTTTCTAGGATGGGTATTAGAAAACTTGCATTTTCTTGCAGTTCGGCTGGAATTACACCATCCGGACCAGCAGATTTATATGGTTTAAAGCTGTTAATAGCCCATTTGAGTTTTTTCCTAGTGACTAGACCTTGTGGGGTTTGTAAAGTATTGTCACCATTATTAAGTGCAATGTTAATAATATTAGAGCTACCAGGAAAGTGGACGTCTAGTAGCAAGTTGAGCCATTCTTTGCTTGAATTGGTCCAGAGGCCAGAGGCGTTTTTCAAGTAGCTTGGCATGATTGGATTTTTGGAGAGGATTTTGCGCAGCCTGGATGCTTCGGAGCAATCTTCCACGTTGCTGCAGAAGTTTCTCCAGGACGATCGTTTGGTTTTCCTCAGTTCTTTTTTATATATCTTCAGTGATTCTTTATATAAATCCCAGTCAGACATGTCTCTAGAAGCTTTCGCTCTGTTAAAGAGTTTTCTGCATTCTTTTCGAAGTGGATCCAGCCCTGAGTTCCACCAGTGTGGTTTCTTTTTACCTCTTACTTGTATAAGAGGACATGCAGTATCTAGAGCTTTGTTTAGGGCTAATGTTAGATTGTTGTCGGTGCCCGCAACTTTAAAAGCGTTAACTGCAATTTTTGGTAATAATTCTCGCTCGTTGACATGCAACGGTTTTGTAGAAATGTCAAAATTCTCGCTGACGTTCAGGCTTTCGTTGCAAGTGCACATGTCAAAAATTGGGCAACAGTATGGATTATTTTGCGTAAGAAAGTAATTTTAATTTTAAGAAGTTTTATTAAAGCGTCTTCTACTTGAACGTAGAATTTGTCGAGTTGTAGAAGCTGAGTAAGGTCGATGATTCTCGAGAACTTTCTCCAAATGAGTCCTGAAACTAAAGGACATTCATATCCCTCTACCTTTCCAAAATCATCACCCAACGCTTATATCAGCAACTCTCACCTCCCACGATGTAATGGCGAAAAAACTAGACGGCGGCGCGGCGCTCCTCTCTCCGGTGCTCCTTCCCACCCTAGGTAACATAGCTCAATTGCTGTTTACCGATCCTAATCATTTCCTTACATATCAGCATGATATTCTTAACATCAACTGACTCCTTACCCTATCTCTTCCTTCCAACCACCTCTTATCTTTATTGGGCTGGATCTAAGGTGTTAAACGACCCGTGCCGATGATCAGCCTGGTTGGGAGCTCAATTCAAAAAATAGCTCAGTCTCCAACGGAGTATCGGGATACCTGTCGACCTCCGGATTAACTAGTCTCATCTGTATAATGCGAATCTCTGTACAGACGGACCTCCCTTTATTCGCAACTCGTGGGACCAAGACCCTCTTCTGCTGTTGGTAGCAACGAGAGTAGGAAGGTAGCGATATCTAATTCCGGTAGTGGCACGGTTGTGAAGAATGGCCCTACCACTACTACTGAGAGCACATCCAGAATGGGAAAGGAGAAACTCTGGAAAAGCCTTTATAAACAAAGGCGGTAAGCTGCGAAAATCCTGAAGGCCTCTGGTGAATCAACATCGGATATCCGTATCTTCTCAGATAGTTAGGCCGCTATCAAATCACTAGACTCTAAAAACTCTATAACAGTCCATAACTGTCGATGTCGATAACTCTAATGGAGATGGCACAACAGTTTAATATTCACCTTTGCTGGGTGCGCTGGGCCATAGAGACATTCCAGGTAACTGTAAAGCAGGTGAACTCACCAGGAACAATACAGTACAACCCATTCTACCACGTTTGGCAAATGCTGGCATACCAATCGCTACTTGTAAACTATTGCTAATGCAGGACGCTATGAAGAAGGCAAACACCAGGTGGAACAACATCACCACCCATCAGGTCACAAAAAACATCTGGCCAACACTAGATTTACAGCGATCAAGGTGTTTGCTATCTGTAAGCAGATGGCATATAAGCTCGATAATAGGTGCTATAACCAGACACTGTCTAATAGGAAAGCACGCCACGCGGCTAGGCGTATACTCAAATGACTTTTGCAGAAGCTGTATGGACGAGCAAACGGAGGAAACAGTTCTTCATCTTCTCTGCACGTGCCCTGCTCTAGCTCAAAAACGCAAGAATTACCTAAGATAATGCTTCTATAACGATCTAAACGACTAAATCATATTAGCATAATCAGCCTCTCACGTTTCGTAAGGGACTCAAACTGGTTTCATTGAGCTTAGGAGGAAGCCTCAAGATTCATGTGGTATCAAAATGAGCATTTGACATTTGACTACGCTTTACTAAAAATGGAACAATACCTGCTATAACAGCGCATTGAAGTTGTTAAAATTCACTACAAAAAACAATTGAACTTCTGGAACAAGTAATGTGATAAATCTAAGCCGTGCGTCGTTAAAAGCTACAATATGTTGGTAGTGCTTATGAAAGCTCAGATTTGTCGATACCTCTTCCATCTTTGGAATAACAAAATTTTAGCGTTAGAGGTTTGAAAAATTCAAGCGTGATTGTTAAAAAGTCTCTCCATTCTCAACGTGGCACTGTTTAGTGTCGTTTTTGAGGCTGTTCGGCGATACCGAGCTATGATCAATGCTAATCGTAATTTAATAAGAAAAGTTTATTATTTGTGTTATTTCTCGAAAAAGTAATTGAATATATAAAAGAGCTTTTTTCCTGAAATTGAGAGAATCCCTAATTTACCTCAAATATATTTAAAGGGTGTTTCAAGCGAAATGTTGCGCTATTCTCTTTTGATGAAAAGTTATGTAGTTATATCAGTTTTGAATGAATAATCATTGAATAATGACTACAGACAAATTTTGTTTATTATTTATTTTATTAGTAAATTTTTCTCGTTTTTAAAAATATATGAAAGCTGACTTTCTACAATATTTTTGATTCTTTTTTATGTTAGATTTGATTAAACTAATATAACATTCGGTGAATTCTGAAATTACTTAAATTACAGTTAAAATGCACGTAAATTCAATAAAATTTTTGTTTAAATGTTTTGCCGTCATAAAAGTGTTAAAAGAAAACGATTCTTAATTAAGTCTCAAATGAAAATGAAAGTGTTTAAATATGTGAAAGTGTTAATTTTGTCAATATTTGTTTCCGGTAATTTTGTTAATTACAATTTATATGAAAAAAAAAAATATATTTCAAAGATTAAATTGATATAATTTATTGACAACATTTGTTTGTTTCAAATGAAATCATTTTAAATAAATATCTATAGATTTGTTACTATTTTTTCAAACTTATTTCCCTCTACATTTCTCCTGCTTTTAATCGACCGAATTCTGTCCTTAATATATTTTTAACAAATTCAACGGAGACTCTAATAAACATGATCTACGGTTTGTGTGTTGATCTTGGCCTTTTTCAAAATTTATAATTAGCTTTTTTTTGTGTTATTGTTCTCAGTTCATCATTTAAGGTCAAGTATTGGTTTCTTAAGAATAATTAAACAAAGGTTAGGTTAGGTTAGGTTGAAGTGGCTGTCCAAGATGGAAACGGACACACTTAGGCCAGTTTGATGGCCCATTGTGATACCACATGAATCTTGAGGTTTCTTCCTAAGCTCAATGGAACCAGTTTGAGTCTCTTACGAAACGTGAGAGGCTGCTTATGCCGATATGATTTAGATCGTTTAAATCGTTAAAGAAGAATTCTCCTAGGTAATTCTTGCGGTTTCGAGCCAGAGCAGGGCATGTGCAGGGAAGATGAAGAACTGTTTCTTCCTCTTCCTCGTCCATACAGCTTCTGCAAAAATCATTTGAGAATACGCCTAATCTCGTGGCGTGCTTTCCTATTAGACAGTGTCCGGTTATGACACCTATTATCGAGCTTATATGCGATCTGCTTAGAGAGAGCAAGCACCTTGAACGTTTTAAATCCAGTGTTGGCCAGATGTTTTTTGTGACTTGACATGTGGTGATGTTGTTCCACCTGGTGCCTGCCCTCCTCACAGCGTCTTGCATTAGCAACAGTTTACAAGTAGCGATTGGTATGCCAATACGTGCCAAACGTGGTAGAATGGGCTGTACTGTACCGTTCCTGGCGAGTTCATCTGCCTTACAGTTACCTGGAATGTCTCTATGGCACCCAGCAAAGGTGGACTGTTATAGAGTTTGTAGAGACAGAATCCAGAGATTTAATAGCGGCCTGACTATCTGAGAAAATACGGATATCAGATGTCGATATCACGTTTTCTTTAAGCCAGGACAAGACTTCTTTTATCGCCAAAAGTTCCGCCTGGAACACGCTACAATGATTGGGAAGGCGGAATGAGAGACTTAATTTCAGTCGTTCAGAGTACACACCTCCACCAACCCCTTCTTTTGTTTTTGATCCATCTGTATAGAAGTGGATTGACTCGTCTTCCAGGAATGTCCTATCCTCCCAAAAAGATCTGGGAGGTATAGAAATCTTTAAATTTCTGTCGAATTGTAGTTGGGGGATGGTGTAGTCTGTGTGCTTTGGGATTGATTCTAAATAACTAAGAATAACGGAGTGGCCAATGTTGAGGCGAATAGCAGAACTTGCAGCTATTTGTTTGCTAAAGATGCCAAGAGGTGTTAGGTAGAGTAAGGTGTCCAGTGCCGCAGATGGGGTCGTGGGAAGCGACATAGGCAAGCTGAACGTTGGACTTTATTTACTTTATCTCGGTTTATACCTTTTTCTAAAGCAGTCCAGGTTCCAGAGGAGAAGGGATAGAACACCACCTTATGGTGTCCCTCTACTAACAAATCGTCTGCCAGAAGAGTTGCCCAGTTTTGAGTTAATTATTCTGCTAGTAAGCATTAAATGAATTAACTCCCGAAGCGAACTCTCTACATTTAGAGATGTTAGTGCAGATGTGATTGCAGATGTGTCCACGTTGTTAAAGGCACCTTCGATGTCAAGGAAAGCAACCATAGTGAACTCTTTATGATGAAGGGAATATTCGATGGTGCGTACTAAGGTGTGTAACGCTGTTTCCACCAATTTACCTTTACAGTAGGCATGTTGAGACGAAGACAGAAGTCTTGTATCAATACTTGCCCTTAAATGGATATCAATCAATCTTTTCAAGGTCTTAAGAAGGAATGATGATAGACTTATATGTAGGTCGTAGATCTTTAGGGTTGACTTGCGAGCATTTACCTGTCTTGGGTATAAAAACAACTTTAACTTCTCGCCATGCCGAGGGAACATGGACCAGGTAAAGACAGCTGGTAAAAATTGCCTCAAGGATTGGTGCAATTATGTCAAAAAAAGTTCTAAAAATTTTAAACCTATAAATTAATAAATGCTAGATTATTAAAGCATAAACTTTAATTTTTCTTAGAACAAACTCTAAAATTAAAGATAAGTAAAATCATTACATTCGTTTTTAAGAAAATTAGAAAAAGGCGTGCTATCTTCTTTTTTTTTTTAATATTCAATAACTTTGACTTATATCAACCCACCGATAGACTGAAAAAGTCTTTTTTAAGCTTATCGCATCAAAACAAACTTTAATGACCGAAGAGAAGTTCATTAATGACTGAGTTAAAATTAAAACAAGTCTAAATAATACTAAACAAACATTTTGTATGATTTTAAGGCCATTCAGAAAAGTGTTTCATAAAATCCAAAGCATACGACTTTCTTACACTTATTTTAAAATTATAAAAGTTTTCTTTTTTGTTTCTTATCTTTAAGGTCGGTAATGTATAATTGCTAGGTATAGCTACCTATGGGCATAGAAAATATACAAGCCGACAAAAACTAAGCAGGAATTAAGTTCCATGTTGATAATGACTGTGACATAGAAAACGTTGATCTTATTTATGAAGCGTACGCAGCGGCGGCGTCTAAGTGTGTTTCTTTTGTTATTAGAGAGTGAATGAACAAGAAAGCATTTTTGTTTTTATTTTTTTTAATAAGAAGATCAGTGAACTATGTATGTGCACTTGAAGAAGATAAGATAAATTTTCTTAAACATATTTATTCTTTTAACCTTTTTTGGGCTTGGGCATGGGCAGTGAGGAAAATGTTTTTCTCTTTTTTGTTCTTTTTTTTGTTCATTTATCTAAGACGTGTTTAGGTCATGGTCATTATAGCATGACATGCAAAGTATGCTTAGCCAACTATATTGTCTTGCATCTGCAATGGAAAGTATCTACACTTTTCATTTTATTCTAATTTTGTTAAATATTAAAGAAGCAAACTTTAAAAGAAGGAAAAAGTATACATAAAATGTAAGTGGTTCAGTTGTTTTATTGGACATGATGGAATTTTTTAATGTTTTACAAATATTTATAAGAGTTAAGGTTCAACTATACGCTAGATAATACTTTTAAAGATTCAATTTTATTAGAAAACATTATTTTTCTTTTTATTTCGTATACTTTCTGTCACGTATCATATCTAGGGAGGAGGGATTTTTCGATGTAATAGAAACTGAATGCAGATAAGAGGATTTTTATTTTTTAGTGGAAAAATTTAATTCTAAGAATCATAATTCAATTAATCAAAAGTAAAAATCATGATCACACGCATTATTCCAGAGAAATTTGAAATTTTCTTGAAAAATCAAAACTAAACAAAAGAGTTGATGTAAGAACTTTTTTTTTTATTTGTGTTTTTTGTTTTAGTTGTTTATGCACAAAATTCACAAGATCTCTGTAGAATTACTCAGAAAATTGTTAAATGTTATGCGAAAATGCGTTACCAAAATGCAACCAATGAATTAAGGGATAAATGATGGCTAAAATGTAAGGACATTGCTTCTGAACAAGAATGATTTTTTTAAACAATTGTTATATTTGCATCATACAAACAGTCTAAACATACCATTGTAAATTTCTATGTTCACCTAAAGCTAAATTCTAAGCCAATTATTTATGTATGTTGTATAAGTAGTTATTTCCTGTGGTCTATTTTTCTGCTCTCTTAAGTTTCGACTCTCAACCTAGATGGTTGACCGCATGGTCACACCTTTTCTTAATAAGTCCATTTAAATATTTACATTGAAATAGAATTCGAAATAAAGTTTATATTGAATTACAATTTGACTATCTTCCTTAATTTGACCCACAACAATTGGCGACCAGGATGGCTGAATTAACAGTCTTAATAGAGCAGCAAAAGAAATTTATGGAAGAAATGAAAAGGCAAAATAAACTCTTTTTCGAGAGTTTAAGGACAAGCACACCAACCACATCAAAGACTATCCCACAATTTAGGGTTTTTGACGCGACTAAAGAACCCTGGGAAAGTTATCTATTTCAATTAGAGCAACATTTTATAGCCAATTAACTGATGGAAGAAAATTCTAAAAAAGCACATTTTTTGGCATCATGCGGTAACTTTACTACCGAGCTCTCTAAAAAGTTGATGGAAACCGAAGACTTAAGTACACACGCTTTTAAAGAGCTTACCTCAAAATTAACCACGCATTTTTAATCGAAATTGCATGTCATGGCCTCGCGTTGTAAGTTCTTTCAGCAAAAAATGAAATCCGGGCAATCTTACAGCGATTTGATTGCAGACTTAAAGGGTCTGGCCAGGAGTTGTAACTTCACGTGTTCACAAAAGTCATGTATGCAGTCATATGCTGACTTTATGATCCGGGATATGATTGTTTTTCATAACACACATGAGCAAGTTCGAATGGCAGCAACGCAGAAGAAAAATCCAACATTGTCAGAAATTGAGGAAGTCGTAGCAGCATTTGAATCGACGCAGATGGCAGCCGAAATTCTAAAGAGCAGCGACAATATTGGACGGGCAAAAAGTGACTCCATCATTGTAGAAATTAAGGGTATATATTCTGGTAAGCCATCAAATTATTTCAATCGAAAATCTTGTCCAGATTGTAACATT
The DNA here is from genome assembly GCA_920104205.1 of Eupeodes latifasciatus. Taxonomy (NCBI): domain Eukaryota; kingdom Metazoa; phylum Arthropoda; class Insecta; order Diptera; family Syrphidae; genus Eupeodes; species Eupeodes latifasciatus. The sequence continues at coordinate 29,357,587 of OV049925.1, forward strand.
TACCATGACCGAAGTCAGTGTAAGCACCTCGAATCAGTATGTGACATATGCCGAAAGAAAGGACATATTAATTAAAAGCGTTTGTTTGAAAAATCAAACAGCTCCAGGGAGCTGACAACAAGCTACCGAACGCAAGAGAAAACGAGGAAATTTCCGTAATAACGGGCACAGTCTCCTTAATAACGGTAATAACGGGCACAGTCTTAGATCAGGTACTCTTTCACAGCAGCCACCAAAACCACATATGTAGCTCTGAGACAACACATTCAATTTATCAGTTTGATGCTGAAATTTTGACTCTGCGAGAGAATGTGAACAATACTCACAGCAAGCAATACGAAAACAAAATTTTCTTAAATTTGCTAGTCAACAAGTGTCCAATGTCTTTCCAAGTGGATAAAGGCGCAACGTGTTCGCTCATCGGTTTGAGTGGGTACCGCCAACTGGGTGAACCCGATCTTCTCCCTGCGAACAAACAACTAAAAGGTTATGGAAATGTAATATTAGAATTGAAAGGCATGATTCATGTAACAGTGCAATGAAGAGACATGTATCGAGAATTGCCTTTGATAGTTGTCGATAACGAAACCGGTTCTAATATAATGGGTCTTGACTGGTTTGATGAGTTCGAGTTTTCAATTATCAACAAGACTCAGCAAGAGTGTTCTTTGCAAGTAACTGAAGAATCTAGTGAGCATTTAGCTGCGGAGGCCAAGTCTCTCTGCGAAAAATACACATCTGTGTTTAGTAACAACTTGTAAACTTGTAGTAGTAAACTTTTCACTGCTAATCTTGTTCTCAAATAAAACTCCTACCCAAAATTTATAAAGAGTCGTCAAGTTCCTTTTGCACAGAAAAATGCTGTACGAGAAGAAATCGAGAGGTTGAAAAAACTTGGAAAGCTGAAGCCAGTAGAAGTGAGTCAATGGGCTACTCCTATTGTGGTTGTTCCGAAACCTAACGGAAAGGTAAGACTGTGCGGGGATTTCAAGGTTACACTGAACCCGCAACTTGAGATAAATCGTTATCCACTACCATGTTGTCAAGAATTGTTTCACAAAATGCGAGGTGGTCATTTGTTCACTAAAATTGATTTATCAGATGCCTACTTACAGATTCCTTTAGATGACCAATCCAAAAAACTGGTGACGTGAAATAGTGCCAAATGAAATAACACCAAATTTAAAATTTGGCCTTATTTCGTTGTTCAAAACGAAATAAAACCAATTTGGCTTTATTTCGATTTATAAAAAGAAATAAGGCCAAAAAAATAATGGAAACAACGCCGAATATTTTAAAATTCAAAAATGGTTGATTTATTGTCTAGAATGGCTAGTTTTGCTAAAAAGTTTTTTTGAATTGATAGCACGGCGGCGTACTAACAGCTAGGTATGTAAGGGGGGGCATGCAACCCCCCTGCTTGGGATCACTATAGGATTTGGGGTGGGTGCGAGTTTGGGTATATGCAAAAAACCTTTGCATTTGAGCACTAAAATCAAAGATATTCCCAACAAAAAAAAAAGGCAAGTATGGCTCACAGTTATGAAAGACTCTCAACGCATTCGTGTTCTTTGCATATACCCAAACTCGCACCCACCCCAAATCCTATAGTGATCCCAAGCAGGGGGGTTGCAGGGGGGCAGCATGCCCCCCCTTACATACCTAGCTGTTAGTACGCCGCGCCGTGCTATCAATTCAAAAAAACTTGTTTTAGCATAGAGCGAAAACAAAAGATAATTTTAATTTATGTTTTTTCCTAATTCTGCAAAATTTTAAATCGAAACAATGCCAAATTGCTATTATTTCGTTTTCTAAAGCGAAATAAACCCAAATTGAAAATTTGGCTTTATTTCATTTGGCGTTATTTCACGTCACCGTTTATATTTCGATGAATGGTCTTAATAATTTATAATTAACAATAAACTGATTGTCAATGGTGATGTTTGTTATTAATCGTAAGTTTCATAAGTCTCGAACAGATGGCGCCTTAAATCAGATTTCTTACAGAAAATGTCGGACCATCTATCGTGAACTTCTCATACATAGATGGCGCCACGTTGGAATTCGAAATATAATTATATAATAATATAAAGAGGGATTTGTATTTTTGTATGTAACGAATAAACTGAAAAAGTACTGGACCGGTTTTAATAATTCTTTTTTCATTAGAAAGCTACATTATCACTGAGTAACATAGGCTATATTTAGAACTAGATTACTATAGAAATCCTTAGAAATTCCTATTAAAATCAACCGAAGGTGTAAAAAAATTAGCTTTCATCGCATACGCTGCGAAGAGTATTAATGATAATACAAAAAAATGTTTTATAATTTAGTGATTCATGGTCGTTTTAATTAGCATGCTTATAACAAAATATCTGTACCTATTTATGTCTACCCGTGCGAAGCCGGGACGGGCCGCTAGTTTTAAATAAAAATATCATATGAAATTTTATAAAATCGATGTTTTTGTTGAAACAAAGGAAAATGTCAGCAACGTGTGCAGAACAAAGGAATAATTAATATAAATCATTTCCTGTGCTGATGCAAAAAAAAACAATTAAAACAACCATTAAATTTGATGTCTCAATTATCATTTTAATATTTTAATTTCTCAAGTTTAAGATAAAGAAGATATAGAAAAGGTAAGTTTGTATGTAAGACAAGCAATAAATGTGGGTTTTGTTTGAAATACTTGTCTATTGTCCAAAGAAATATAAATTTTACTTCACCACAATGATATGAAATTTGTTAATTTGTGATGTGTCTCTCGTCAAAAAAGTTCCCAAAGGAATAACTTTCTTCAAAAACAAAAACGTTAAGTAGGTACAAATAAAATTGAAATGAAAACCCATCAAAGAAACAAAAGAATTACCAACAACACTCATTTATACCCCTCATAGTCATCACCAAGAATTGTATCTTTAATCTAAATATGTACGAGAATACATGTCTTGCTATTTTGCTTGCGATTTATTTATATGCATAAAAATATCTTTATTTCCTATTGTAAAATGTATATCTTTTATGATTAATGATATCTAAAGGTGTTTAAATTGTGTTTTGACTTTCATCTATTTATAACAACAACAACAACAAAAAATAACATCAAATTAGCAAAAGGAAGACAAAATATACACGTGTATCTAATACTTTAACGAACAACACTTTACGCTTAAAGATATACAAATGAACATCATCTTGGTAAGTTAAAAAAAAAAGACTTTCAGTTGTCGTTTTTTTTCAGCTTTTTCTAATTTATTGTGTGACTGTAAAGTGTACGCAGAGCCGGATTTAAATAATATTATATCCTAAGGGTTCTTTGGTTATTGAGAAAGCTTTTCTCCACATCAATTTGTAATTAGTAAAACTAAATACCCTAAGGATACCTCATTTTGCTTTTGCGATATTTTGCAATTTTTAAACTTTTTTTTTAAGAAATTTATAATTTTTGCTCAACTGTTAAATAACTTTTTCTTGACGTAAAACTTAATTACATTACAAATAAATATATAACTTAAAATTCGTAATCACTAGATAGTATTGGATTTTGAAAATTACTTTTAATAAGTTTTGGTTATACTAAAAATTAAATAGTATATCATTTTAACATTTTAACAAATTTGAGGATTTTATACCGTAAAATCGTGTTAAAAAGAAGTATAGGATTTTTCTTTAAGAGGTTTCATTTTTATGTTGAAAAACAATTGTTTTATTTTTGACGAAATTAATGAATGTTAATCTCATTGTGAAGAAGAAGAAGGTATGTCACCTGTAACGGAAAATGATATCAGCTTTGAAAATATCACGAATTTTGTCTTTAAGAACTTGAACCGACTGTAAAGTATTGACATACAACTTATTTTTTACTTTGACCAAAAGGAACATTTGAAAGGTAGATTAATCACAAGATCTCAGTGTCCAAATGTGATCAACTCTTGGAGAAATATAACGATTAGGAAACACTTCTTGCAAAATTGGGATTGTTTCGTTGTTTGTGTAACTCGTAGTGACATCTTGTTGGAAATAAAAGTCGCCAACATCAATTTTTCCCATTCTGAGCACAACAAATCATTAATAGGAAATCCATGCACCGTAACAGTTGTATCAGTCTTTTTTTGGAATAAGTAATAATAGAATAAGTCCAATAACATTAAGGATGGGTAGACTTTTTTTATTGCCCAAAAAAGCACCTTTTGAATGTAGTTATTTTAATTAAAACTTTTGATTCTTGGTTGTTATAAGAACTTTAACATTTTTAACAAATTTTATGTTTCTATCAAGTCATTGGAAAATGCTATACAAATATGCTGCACATGCTTCTCTCCCAACAAAAAAAAACACCATTTCACCTCAAATGTGTTTGTGGACTCTGTTGATTACTTAAGCTTATGCTAATTAATACATCTGCTCTAAATTTTATTAAAATAATAATATTTATGAGGTGGTTTTCATAATATTTTACTTGTTGTTATTAAAAAATAACATAATTTTATAAAAAAAGTTATAATTTTTTAAAAGTTGGTTCAATTTCTTTGGTTTGGGTTTTATTAGGTTGGGCAATAAAAACTACTTTGAAATCATGTAGATATTACATGTTTTAATTGTGTTGAAGTGAATATATAAGTTTGTTTTATATAAACCTCCCCCCGTAAACCACCTTTAAAATACCATTTCACAAAAAATGTAATAGGGGGATTTTGGGTGACTTTTGATATGTCGCTTAGGATGACATCTTGCGTCAATTAAGATCTTAAAATTTCATGAATTAATTATTTGTAGGTTCCGGTTATATTTTTGTTGCAATTCCCTGACTGCTAAGTTTTCGGTAACACTTCATGCTACAAGAGTTCTTGAGATACACACACGGACGGTTTCGATATTTCGACAGTTTAAATTTGTTCACCAATTTGACTTTTGTCGGCTGAGAAGGTGCTTCATGACGACCCGCAAAAGGGTTTTGTTTTGCAAACAGTCATTTTGAATGATTTGTAACAATTTTTAAGCTTTTTTGAAGTGTAAAGTTATATTTTAGTAATAAAGCATAATAAAAATATATCTACTTTTAGCAAGGGTTTTAACAGTCTTAATTCAAAATAACTCTATCACGTCAGGTTTTTGAGATATCCAGATACGTTCTACATTACACTTTCACTCAAAATGAAATTGAAATCGATTCGAAACACAAATTTAAGTTCTGAAATTCACTTTTTCAAATTCAATTTATTTTTTTTTTAACTTAAAACGAAGTGAATTTCCCTGTTCTACATTTTGATTTTCAAGTGATTTAAATTCGACTAGATTAATTTGGTGTGAATTGAATTCGACAAAAGGAGTTTGTTTAAAAACAACCATTTGATGGGAATAAACCTTAACTTTTTTATGTCCGTGAAAAGTTGAAGCTTCAACCATGGATATGGGAAAACGGACAAAGTATTTAAAATGAATTTGCAGCACTTCAAATGTCTTCTCCATGAAATTTCGAGTAAAACAATGCCCTTTCAAAAACTTTCAAAACGCAAACTGATATTTATATTTAAATCTGCATCAACACAATGCAAATAATATATACCGCACTATATTATATTTATTTAATTGAAAAGCACCGAACAAATATTTAGAAACATAAGAAATTATACAAATTATGACAGTCAATATAACTACTCATTGAATAATTTGTCAACTGCTTTAATTTCAATTGAAACTGATTTCGAAAAGTTTTCGAAGTTATGAAATAAATGGAATGAACTCTGGAAGCAATTTCACTCGATTTTTATTTTATTTTACTTAATTTTGGGAAACTAGCTGATCACTTTTAAAGCTCGAAAGTATATAGTTGAGGCTATGAAAAATAATAACGTAATCATTCTTTAAACAAAATTCCTAATGGGTTTCCAAACCTATAATCTTTATCTCCAGTACTCAGTGTAGATGTCCAAGAAACACTGAACCATTTATGCTAACAAGAAAGGCAACAGGGTTTTAAAGATATTTTTAACTTCCCATAGGAAGTTATTGTAATGGGTCCGATTTGTCGAATTGAAAATTTTGACATTTCTCGACGTTTCAAGGTCCCTAGAGTCGAAATAGAAGATTTTTAGAAAGATGTCTGTGCGTGCGTGTGAACGTACGTTCGTACGTCCGTACGTTCGCGACGTTTTTTTCGTCGTTCATAGCTCAAGAACCAGAAGAGATATCGACTTCAAATAAATTTTGTTATACAGATAATAAGGCAGAAATATACAGAAAGGGTTCTCAAGAAAATTGCGTGGGTGTTTTTTTTTTACCATAGCAGTTTAAAAAAGGTGAACATTTTGGTTAAATTTAAATATCTCATGAACCAATGACGCTAGAGACTTAAATTAAATTTTATATTATATTTATTTATATATATATTTATATTGTAACGTGATAGAAAACAATTATATTTTTGGAAAAAAATCCAATTAACGGTTTTTTTTATAAATCAAAAAAACTGAAAAAAAAATTGTCACCTCGAAAATTTTATGAATTAAATATGATTTCATCTCCAAAACAATTTTGTGCAACGAAGAATAATGTTTTTGATATCTGATAAAATTTTGAGAAAAATCGAATTGACAGTTTTTTTAATAACAAATAAAAACCTAAAAAAAAAAACATTACTCAAAGTTGGTAAAAATTGAATTTCGACTCAAATACCTTAAGGCTTCAAATTTATTTTATCTTATAAGAAATATTGTTTTCATCATTCTGAAAAATGTTGAAAAAATCGAATTGACAGTTTTTTTTACAAAAAATAAAAACCTAAGAAAAAAAAAATAATAAACTTTAAGTTATTGGCTTTAAACTATTTAATCTTTCACAAAATATTGTTGTCAACATTCAGTAAAATTTTGAAAAAAAAATCGAATTGACAGCTTTTGTACAAAAAATTAAAAACCTAACAAAAATTTAACATAAGTTGGTAAAAATTGATTTTCGACTCAAATATCTTTTCAAAAAATTGAGATAATGGCTTCTAACTAATTTTAACTTATAAAAAATATTGTTTTCAATATTAGGAAAAATTTTGAGAAAAATCGAATTGACAGTTTTTTACAATAAATAAAAACCTAAAAAAAAAAACAATACTAAAACTTGGTAAAAATTTACTTTCGACTCAAATATGTAGCTTTTCAAAAATTTAAAAATATTGGCTTCAAACTTATTTTATTTCACAGAAAATATTGTTTTCGATATTCAGTAATTTTTTTATAAAAATCCAACAGTCCGTTTTTTCATAAAAAAATAAAATCTACAAAAAATAGTACCCAAATTTGGTAAAAATTGATACATATAGACAAACTTTTAAGCAAGACAAATAGACAGACGGGATGGGAAGTTTTCAGTGTGGGTCGCATCCCAGCCTCTTTTTTGTTTTTATAACGAAGCCATTCATCTTGATATAACATCAAGTTTTTGAAACATATTGAACAAATATAAAAACTACATTAAAAATGTTAACTTAAATAAATATTAAATACATAGTTTAAAACAAAGTTAGAATTTGGAATAATTACCAAAACTTAACTCCAAAAAATTATTTTTTTAAAAAAAGTATAAGATACAAGATTTCTCTTCACATTGAGTAAAATAAAGACTCATAACACACCTAATAGCTAAAGAGAATGTCCAAAAACTAAGTAAAATCCTAAAATATTTTAAATTGCAGAAAAAGGAAATTTTTAAACTCCTGATAAAATGTAATAATAACATACTTTTTGGTTTTGAGACAGAAAAGATAGAGTGATTTGGCGCCCTAGGCCCATTCCTAGTCACTAATTCATCCCTGCTGACATTTGGACTTAAAAAGAAAAATTCATAAAACAATTCAACTGCAACAACTATATCATTTGTGGTGATGATGGGGCAAACGCAAAGTATGCTAATGAACATTGTTGCCTGATGGTGTTGTGTAGTTTAGATTTGGTATGAGACACTTTACGGAACGCTGAGAACAAAAGTGAAACTTCTCTAATTCGTATACATTATACACCAGATTCGCTGATTGCTGATTGTTGACGCTGCCACTGTCACTGCCGCTAACACTTTAGCAGAATGTGGTGAAGCTACGTAGAAGATACTTTTACGTTGAATTTCTATTAACTATATTTTTACCTTGAAGATTAACGATGTGATGGGACGAGAATGAAAACAATGCAAATATATTTTATGATAGGGTATTGTTTACCGTGTCTTAGGGATTTACCTGTCTTCTCTTTTAACAGTCATGTTTCATGGAAAAAGAGAGTGAATGGGAGAATCCAAAAAAAAACCTACATTATCAACATTTTCAGCTAAGAGTAAATAGACTAATGCTCCTATACGCATGGATATGGTTTATTTTATGTTCTTAGTGGTCAAATGGGGGCTATTGAAAAATTAGGTCAACAGTTCAAACTGAACGAGTATTCTAGTTTTGTTTTTGCAGTCATTCCAACATAAAGTTTGTGCAGACCAAGGCAAGAATGTTTTATAGATACTTTACTTATGGTCTTGTCCTATGGATGCGTGACTCATTTTAATTTTACATAGAACTTAAATTTAAACATACCAATGGAAAAAAATATGTAAAGAAAATAAAAGACTTACCTTTTTTCGACGAAGTAAATTTGGTGCTCCACCTGGTGGTTGTAGTGGCACAGCTGGTTCTGGAGTAACTGTTTGCACTGGTCGAGGTGGCTTAAGAGTTAGTTTCTTTAAACTTGCTATGCGTTTATCACACATCAATGACACATCGTCGATTCTTTGTAAGACCTGGAAACAAATATGCAAAAAAGGAAACAAAAGGAATTCGATTAAATGCGATGACCATAGATGTTTGGAATGTCTGAGAGACTATATTGGGGGAAAAAGAGGAATTGTATGCTAAATATGTAGATATGATGATTTATAGAAGTAAAGTGGGCATTTCCTCTACGAATAGAAGATGGAAGTACTACTTAAACTTTTTAAAATACAATCGTATTCTGTGTTAAAGAGAACAAATTAAGAAAACATTTTCTGCAATTTTTAATCATTCAATTACAGAAATTTGTTCGAAATGTTAGCACCGTAGGATATCTACAAATTTATCACTATTTTTGTGTAACGTGATGATGCTTAAACAGACAACTTATTACAGACGAGTTAAACCACAGATAAAGTAGAGTTTTTTAATCTTTCAATTTCGTTCAAGAGAGATTAACTACTGCCAAAATATTTAACTGCAACAATAATTTTAAATTCTATATTTTTTATTTTTATGTGTTGATTATTATTATTTTACCGAAAACGGTTAAAACATATTAAATGGAATCAAAATATTACCAAATAATTTGGCAGTATTTTGAATGTAATTTGTGTTTTTTAGAAGTATGGTTTTCAATCTGACAATACTTTTTTCGGAATTAGTCTTTTTGACAGCTGTCACTTTATTTATGCTCAGTTTACAGATTTTGCCAATTTATTACCAAATTATTAGTTCAATTACGAAACAAAACAATCAATTTATTGAAGAAAATTGTTGATGTGCGCATTATCTCACATCGTCTAAGCCGTGTAGGTGGCATCCAAAATCATGCGATTTAACACCGCTGGAGTTCTTTTATGTGAAGGTTATGTGAAGTCTACGCAGATAAAGCTAAGATGATTGTTACGCTGAAAGAGAATATTCGGTGGGTTACATACGGCCCAAAATCGATCCAAAAAGTTGTCGAAAATTGGACCTCTCGATTAGAATTTATTGGACCTCGTCACTTGTTCGAAATGTTTTTTAAAACATGATGTCAAACTTACATATTTCTAATAAAGGGAAGTTCTAGGCAAAAACATTAAATTAAATGCATTTTATTTCTTCTAGCAAATCACACATCTAAAAAAACTTTATAAGATATTCCAATAAGAGGTTTCATTTTGAATATCCCCTTTTTTGGGCAATAATCACTTTTGAAGTTGCCATCTTTTGACATTTGAAAGAAATGTTTCAAAATCACCTCAAAAATTTTGAACATTTTATTCTCAAAACTAAAATACTTTTGGGTCACGGTGAAGCACATTTTCATTCGGCAATAGGCCCGAGTTGTTGGGACAAGTAAGTGATGTGAAAAATCTTAACCATGCGCGTTGCTCAACTGGGGAAATTCTTGCTCTAGGCCGCAGTGTTGATAAATCCAAGGGTTTGTCGATAACTCGCCAATCTTTGGAATTAGTCATTTCACAAACGACTTATCATTATATTTTGCATTAAGACTGTTGGTTAAAACACAAGAATTCAAGCGTGTCAATCAAGAGCAACGTCGTTTTTTCGATGATTTGTTGCTTTAAATGTATCAAAATAATCCAGATTTTAATAGCAAAATCATCTTTAGTAAGCAAAAGATCTATTTTTACCTCCGAGGCTACGATAATTAGCAGAATTTCTGCATATAGGGCTCGGAAATAGAAATAGTTTACTCTCGTGTTACTTTTCGATACGGTTTTTGTGCTTGAGCTGTGATTAGACCTTAATAATTCGGATATGAGGCTGGTGAAACAATAAATGGATTGCAAAACTGAGCTAATTTAAACGATTTTCGGAATTGGGAGATATTGGTGTGGATGACGTTTATTTTCAACAAGAAGTGATCACAAAAGGCAACCGGAAGATTGTGATTTAACACCTTTAGACTTTTTATTTGTGAAAACATATGAAAGACAAGCTCTATACTAAAGCTTAACAACGGATTCAAGACCTTCCTTTATAATTAAAAAAAAACATTAATCGATTTCTTTGTTAAATATAATCGTGTGTTCAGTATCAAAACGAAACCTCTTAGCGGAAAGTTAATATAAGTCTTTTTTCGAAGTTTAAAAAATGATATCTCATATTCCTGACAAATGTCAGTGGAATTTCGAAGTCAGATTCGAACTGAACACATAAAAACCCTTCGGAAAAGTATTATTTAATTGCCAGTTACAAAATCTTGTCGATCAGTGTTAACATATTGGTGGGGAATACGTAAAGTAAAGTATAGAAAATTAGTATGAAAACTATCGCAAAAACTATTTTTAATAATCATGTTTGGTATATAAAATAGAAAATGAGAAATTTTGTTCCCGGCGGCGGCGGTACAATAAAGTAATAAAATATTAAAAAAAAAATATCACAGGTTAATAACCACCACAAGAACTTAAACCTGTAGTAAAACATAGAAACACTTAAACAATTTTAAGCATCAAGCTATTGAAAAAATATTATTTATTCTTTCTGACGAACAAGTTCTTACAAACTTTTCAAGGCTAAAAACTTGACGTATTTCTATATTAACTTCCAATAACCCCCTGTTCTTAGCAACTTATCGACACTGACCTGACATCTGGTTTACTGAGGTAAATATCGCCTTCATTAGTTAAGACCATCAATATCAAACAACTGTGTTAAAAATTACTAAAACAAGTAAATTTCTTCATTTATGACAGCCTATCTTCAATCTTCTAACGGAATGCCTATTTCAAATTTTAAATTACACTTTCGCTAAACTCATATCAAGAACATTTATTTCATTTCAAAAGACTTAATTTTATGTAAGAGAAAAAAAATCAATATCTCTTTCTGTATCGATATTTCTCAAAGGAGTCAGCGAAAATTTAGAGTCTACACACCACCAGCATCAACACCACCAGTCGAGGCAGTGCAGCACCCCAGTATGGTATCATAAGCAACATCTCAAAACGAAAGTCCAATGTCGACTTTAAGAGAAGAAAAAAACATTGTCTTAAATCAAAAAACCACATGCTACTGAATGTACCACCTATGGATTTAAAGATATTTGTTTTATCAGGAGATCATTGCTCTTGGCTGGCGTTTGCCTTCGCTTTCGTAGAGTATCCCGCCTGGCGAGGCGATATGATGGTTGCACCTTTAATGGTTAAACGTAGATAAACTTTACTTGCACTTGACAGTGAGAATAAATAAATTTAACATGAACATCATCCTCGACGAGCATCTTCGAACCTATCCCCTCTTTTCTCGCATCAGATGAACAAAAGGGTACAAATTGCCAAGTCTCACTTTTCACAAAGATCGCTTCTTGCCGAAAACTGCATTCAACCTCGACGGACTTTCACTATCATTTTGTAAGTCGTCGGATGGAAAATGAAATACAAAGAGCCTCATGAAGACAGGAAACCGCACATTGCGACCAGCTAAACGACAGATTTGCCGTCGGTCGTCGTTTTGTTAAGAGTCACATCAACGGATACAACATCCAAATGCAACAATGAAACGAAAACCCAACCATCGTACCGTACCAGTACGTCGTCTTCGGTCGTCCGTCCCAAGGAGCATCTTCCTTTTTTTTCTGATGCGCGATTATACTACGACCGCGTAGTTAGGTGATGCTAAATGACCGATTACCCACCACCACCACCGTCATCAGCAGCAGCCTGTGGTTGCCATTGTCAAAGTCAAAGTGCAGGAAAGCTGATGTTGCTTCCACACTACATCATCATCCTCCAAAAGGAGCTCTATGGTTCCATAGCCAACATAGAGCCGTACTGGAAAAATCTGTGAGCTCTGACCATCATGATTGTGAACGAAGACGACGACGACAACGATAGGCACGAGGAAGTGGCAGAGTAGATGAACATCACACGACGACGACCGACGACGACGTCGACAACTCCAGCTAAGCCATCTCATATGCATAGGAGCTGAAAAGAAGATACTATCTTATGAAGGATGAGCTCTTGGGTAGTTTATATTCAATGGAATCTATCAGCTTCAGCGAGGTTTAAGCTCCTCGCAATGACGTGGGACCAAACCAAAGACGATGACCTTTGTTGTTTGGCTTTTGAAATTTTTGGGGATGGTTCGTTGGTTTGCTTTTTCGTGCTACCAACGAGCCACCCATGCAGCCAGCTAGCAGATGGTCTGGTATGGTAAAGGTGATGGTCTAGCTGTGGCCGATTATGGCAGAGGAGAACAAGTTCGTCGTCGCGTCGCGACTTTGGGATGTTTGGAAAATAAATTGAAGACATTTTGCACTTAGCAGAGGATACACTTCACCTTCTGCTAAAGTTTCTTCTGCTGTTGGACGTGCGAATGTGAACATTATTGTTCTCGTATGATTACGACATTAAAGTTGTTGGGGGCTTTATTTACTTTTTTTTTTCTTAAACATTTTAGACGATTTAGGGAAATCTCTTCCTGAAAGAAGACCCATGAGACTTGTTTCGCTTTATTTTTCCTACGTTAAGCATCTACAGCTCACACATCTTGGTTTTTATAGAAAGTGAAAATCGTGTGTCATTGTCATGCAGAGGATGATGATGCTGTTGCATTTCTTGTTCGCAGCAACAATTGGGTAATATTTTAAACAATTTATATAAGTTTCGGATGTTTTTAACAAGATGTTAAAGATATTGTATGATGTTTCAATTAATAGATAGGAAAATGATTTATTTCATTTGAATAGCAATAGACTTGTTATTGAAGAAAGTTGATGTCCTTGTCGTTTTCATTACAGGCTTTCACTATAAGACTTATTTGTAAACTAGAAGATTTTTGATGATTTTGGTAATGTAGCTTATGGATTACTTGAATGATATGGTTCTTAAACGGCAGAAAAATAATAAAGCTCCTGGCTACGACCTGATTAACGGTCGTGTCCTCAAAGAGTTGCCTAAAAAAGCAATGGTTAAGCTCTTACAGCTCACTAACGCTGCTTTAAGACTTGCTTACGTACCCACGCAATGGAAAGTCGCCGAAGTAATAATGATCCCCAAACCGGGTAAGCCACCGAATGAGAAAAAATCGTATAGACCAATTTCTCTCTTACCAATTATATCTAAAATATTTGAAAAATTGCTTCTTAAACGAATGCTACCAATTATTGAAGAAAAACGTTTAATTCCCGACCACCAATTCGGTTTCCGGAATAATCACTCGACAATTGATCAGGTTTACCGAATAACTAACGAAATTGAAAAAGCATTTGAAGAAAAAAAGATTTGCTCAACTGCATTTCTTGACGTTTCTCAAGCTTTTGACAAAGTTTGGCATGACGGGCTAAAATATAAATTAAAAGTCTTTCCAGAACAAATATATAACATTCTTGAATCGTACCTAGAAAATAGATTCTTTCGAGTTAAACAAGGAACGGAGTATTCGGAGTTTAAAGAAATAAACGCTGGGGTTCCCCAGGGTAGCGTCCTTGGACCGATTTTGTTTGTTCTTTATACCCGAGATATACCCCAAACAGAAGGCACAACTTTAGGCACTTTTGCCGATGATACAGCTGTACTCGCAATATCGGATTCAATAGAAACGGCAACCTCTAAGCTTCAAAAGGCATTAAATAGCATTTCAGATTGGACAAAGAAATGGCGAATTGCTCTTAATGAAACGAAATCGACGCACACAAATTTTACGTATAAAAAAGTATATAACTTACCTATTTATATAAATTCTGTGCAAATTCCATACGCTAATGAAGCGAAGTATCTAGGCATGACTCTAGACGCGAAACTTAAATGGAAAGTTCATGTAAAAAAGAAACGCGATGAACTCGAAAATAAACTCCGCGAATTGACATGGCTTATTGGAAGATATTCCAATCTAAGCGTTTATAACAAGCTTCTTATTTATAAGCAAGTACTGAAACCAGTTTGGACGTACGGTATACAACTTTGGGGTTGTACCAACGAAAGAAATATACAAATTTTGCAAACATACCAAAACAAAGTACTTAAAATAATAGTAAATGCTCCATGGTATGTAAGAAATAGCGACTTACATAGAGATTTAAATATAAAATATGTAGAAAACGAAATTAAAAAATTTGCTACAGAGCTAAGATCACGACTTAGAAATCATAGTAATAACTTAATCCAACAATCTGTTAGCGAGGCGTTCGTTTTTCGGCGTCTGCACCGAACAAGACCTTCTGATCTAGCGCAAACAAATTAATCTCTCCACTCGAATTTTGTGGAATCTTCAGGTCCTCTCGTTGGGGAGCTTCCTGACAAAACGCGAACAAAATGACGCTAAAACTACTTGTTAAGCTGGACTTAGTTGTAGTAATAATATAGAAGATAAGGGAGGTGAGTTTTAGTCAGTAAAAATCTGACACTACTATAAGCATCGGGCTTATAGTGTCTCTGAAGATTTATCACCTTCCTGCGAAAAAAAAAAAAAAAAAAAAAAAAAAAAAAAAAAATGGTTCTTAAGTGATGTGAATCGTTTCCGGATTGTTGGCATAACATCGTTCCTTGATCTATGGTTTGCTACAAAGAAAGTCCAAAGGTTTCAAACAGTACCTTCCAGGCAGCCAATTGACTTTACCGAGACGACCGATAACACGATTAGGGAACTTAATCAATTTTGGCATGATGCCCCAACCTGTATGAACCAAAGGTCGTTCAAATACTTTTCTTCAATTTTATTAAATAGTATGTCGGTTAACTTAGGTCTTTAATGCCCACCGTTAACCGAAATTTTATTCCCAGCATCTCTACAATCCGCACTAAACTGTCATTCACTGCGGAGGCATAATATTGTAAACAAACAATCTGTGGATTTTTTGAGCCCCAGAGATGGAAAATCGTTGTGCAAGTGAAGCTTCTCTAGCCCAACATTGTTCAAGCGTCAAGCTTGCAGATTTCTAGCGGGAAACAGCTGTCAGTGTCAAAATAAAGTTTGATTAAAAGAGAAACCACAAGATGGCGCACTAGTACATAATTTTAGACACATCAAGATGCCCTTGTCAAAAATCGTGTCAAAATGGCGGCTAGCTGTCGTTCATTTCGCTGTCATGATCTGTTTTTCACTCAATATTGTTGTCCAATTCAAGTTGATCTTACCATACTTTGTTCGAGCGTGTAGCTGACAGACTTTCTTTCAAGATTTCGAGCGGGAAACAGCTTTAATTTAAAAAGAATCCACTAGATGGCAGTCAGTGTCAAAAAAAACATTTGATTTAAAGAGAATCCACAAGATGGTCCGTCCAAAATTTAATTTTTTTTTTCATGGCGATTAGAATTGTGTTTTAATTGTCATCGTAAAGGGTCCTGTTGAAACCAAATGTTGCCAATATCCTCCTCTTCAATTTTTGTGAACAAAAATTCGTTCAACATGGCCCGATAAAGACCGCCACTCCTTGCTCATTTGCCTTGCTTTGCTCCATTGCCTCTGGACCTAAATCCGCACAAAACAGTGAATCGTTTTGGGTGTATCGGCTTTTCAATGTATGCGTGCCCCAAATGCGACAATTTTGCTTGTTTACATACCCGCCAAGATCAAAATGAGCTTCATCTGAAAAAATGATTTTTTTGCCAAAATCGGCATCTTTTCTAAGTCGATCGCAGGCCCACTTAGCGAAACGAAAACGCATTGGATGGTCAGTTGGCTTCAACTCCTGAACCAATTGGACTTTGTATGGCGTCATACCAAGGTCTTTATGCAAAATTCTTCTCAAAGATGTCTCCGAAATGTTAACGAACATACGGAGCTGAAGGTGCTTCTCTTCTTCCAAAATCCGTATGCAATTTTCGGATACATTCTGCAACATTACCATGATTTTCAAAGTAATGTCGCAATATTTCTTAGTGTTGTTCAAGCGTATACGCAACAATATTCGTTCAGCGGAAGGATAAAACTAATTTATCTGTCAAATCAGACATGAGCTAAGTGTTACCATTCACGAAATTAGCACTAGTTGAAAAAAACTTTAGATGGCGGACCCTTTCTTAGTGTAACTTGGTGAACGTGTTAACAAATGTGGTAGAATTGTCATATTACCAGCTAAGCATTTTTTAATTTGTGCAAAGAGGGGTAAATCTGTCAAATAATCGAGAACTGCAGATTTGATCTTAAATCAAAAATAAATCAATTTATTTTGCCCCATGGAAAACCCCATAAGATTCCGTTGTCAAATATCAATAAAAAATGGCGGCTCCTTTTCATTTTGCTGTCATTGATGATTTGTTTGATTAAAAAAGGGACTAAAGGGTTTTATTTTATTGAATCTTAGATCAATTCTTTTATTTCGTTAATTTTCGATTCGATTAGATTTTCTTTAATCATTTTTTTACTTAATTTTCATCTCATTATTTCTATTCCATGTCGTTGTTATACCAAACAACCTACCTACCACCTCGACGTTATTTAAAAGAAAAACAACATAATTACATCTTCTTTGGCCGATGGGAAATTCAATATTTAATTGGCCATCACGATGTACATAATATGCAATTTCGATCACCATCGTTTTATAGTTCCTCACGATAGTCCTCTGACCTTGTACACAGTATTTAGCTTATTATGTACACAGCACATTTTAAATAGTAGTTAGTGTTTATGTGTAATTAACTTCTTCGACATTGCATGAACGTATTTATTTACAAATTGAAGGATACACTAAGGGGGTATTATAAATGCCATTGCTCCTTTTGGTAGGTGTGTACTGTGAACATGTTTGTTGTTGTTTTTCTTCTTGTAACTTGTTAAACGTTTCTATTATTATATTATGGTGTGTATTTTCACTTTTATTCAATTAAATCCTCTTAAATAGGAAAAGACATGAAAAAAAGTTAAAACATGAACACGACTTGATTGCCATATGGATTTCCTCTTTTGAGGTTCATGGTTCAATGATGATATTAACACTGTAGAAACAGACGCTGCGGAGCTTGGAAATGAAATACATTTAAAAATTTAAAAAAAGAGGCTGGGATGCGACCCACACTGATAACTTCCCATCCCGTCTGTCGATTTGTCTTGCTTAAAAGTTTGTCTATATGTATCAATTTTTACCAAATTTGCGTACTATTTTTTGTAGATTTCATTTTTTTATGAAAAAACGGATTGTTGAATTTTTATAAAAAAATTACTGAAAATCGGAAACAATATTTTCTGTGAAATAAAATAAGTTTGAAGCCAATATTTGTAATTTTTAAAAAGCTGTTTGAGTCGAAAGTAAATTTTTACCAAGTTTTAGTATTGTTTTTTTTTAGGTTTTTATTTTTTGTAAAAAAAAACTGTCAATTTGATTTTTCTCAAAATTTTATCGAATGTTGAAATAAATATTTCTTATAAGTTAAAATTAGTCAGAAGCCGTTATCTCAAATTTTTGAAAAGATATTTGAGTCGAAAATCAATTTTTACCAACTTTTTTTAATTTTTTTTTTTCGGTTTTTAATTTTTTGTAAAAAACCTGTCAATTCGATTTATTTCAAAATTTTACTGAATGTTGACAACAATATTTTTGAGGGATAAAAGTAGTTTAAAGCCAATAACTCAAAGTTTTGAAAAGATATTTGAGTCGAAAATCAATGTTTACCAACTTTTATTAAATTTTTTTTAGGTTTTTATTTTTTGTAAAAAAACTGTCAATTCGATTTTTCTCAAAATTTTATCAGATGTCAAAAACATTATTCTTCATTGCACAAAATTGTTTTGGAGATGAAATCATATTTTAGTCGTAAAATTTTCGAGGTGACAAATTTTTTTTTTCAGTTTTTTTGATTTATAAAAAAAACCGTTAATTGGATTTTTTTCCAAAAATATAATTGTTTTGTATCACGTTACAATATGTAATATAAAATTTTATTCAAGTCTCTAGCGTCATTGGTTCATGAGATATTTAGGTTTAACCAAAATGTTCACCTTTTTTTTAAACTGCTATGGTAAAAAAACCACCCACGCAATTTTCTTGAGAGCCCTTTCTGCATCTTTCTGCCTTATTATCTGTATAACAAAATTTATTTGAAGTCGATATCTCTTCTGGTTCTTGAGCTATGGACGACGAAAAAAACGTCGCGAACGTACGGACGTACGGACGTACGTACACACGCACGCACAGACATCTTTCTAAAAATCTTTTATTTCGACTCTATGGACCTTGAAACGTCGAGAAATGTCAAAATTTTCAATTTGTCAAATCGGACCCATTACAATAACTTCCTATGGGAAGTTAATAAAATTAATTGATGGTACATGAAAAAGGTGTATACATACTATATATGAATTTTTTAATGCTTATTTAATTTAGATTTAAGTAATCAAAGACATATTTTTCAGAAACCCCACTTCAGAAAAAAGGAAAAAATGTCACGGTCTTTCTGCCACTTGAGTATAGCTTCTTCATTTAAACTTATGACATTTAAGTGGCATTATGCGAATTTAAAAATTGTGATAGAAACAATTGTATTTATCCTTTGAAATTGCCTAAAATCAAAAAATGCTATTTTAATGACGAGAATTTTTGAAGTGGTTTGCAACAACTTAAGTTATTATATAATTCCAGTTTACTTAAATTGCAATAATTGGCAAACTGAATTTGATGAATTAGTTGAATTTATGAATACCATTACTTTCGAAAGTGTAATAATAGTGGGAGATTTAAATGCTAGAATTGGTAGATACCAAAACTCTAATGTTAATTTTTTACATCCGCGAACGGCTTTAAATGAGCATAGAAACTCTAAAGACGAAATTTTTAATCGTAGTGGACGGAATTTAGAAGAAATGTTTGAGTTATTTGGACTTTTCGTACTAAACGGGTCTTCTAAAAGTGATGCTTGTGGTGAATTTGCGTTTGTAAGTGGACAAGGTCAATCTATTATTGATTTCGCGGCTATTTCTGGAAACTGGTTTAATGTTATAGAGGATTTTGAAGTTGCTCTGCCCAACTTTTCGGCACATTTCCCAATAGTCGTTAAATTACATTTTCCTGATGAAACTCAACTTCCGAATCCTACTAGCTTTGATAAACTTAAATGGTCTGATCACAATGCACTTCTCTATAAAAGACTTTTGAACCTTAATTTGTACTCGCTTCTTCAGCATCCACTCTCTATTGAAGAGACCTGCGGTAGAATATCTGAAGTCATTAAACTTTCGGCCCCTTTTGCCCAAAAGAGCGCTCATACGTTTGTATATGCTAATACATAAATGGTTTGATAATGACTGCAGAAATCTACGAAAAAAATCCTTTGTTTATTTAAAACTTTTTAGAATGACAAACTCCCAATTTTTTAAAAATAAGTACGTAGGATATAATAGAGATTATAAAAAATTAAGTCTATCTAAAAAGATAGATTATCAAAAAAAATTGGCCAATGAACTAGAACACTGCACGAACTCCAAATCCTTCTGGCAAATTGTAAACGAGCTGGGTGGGCGTAATCAGGGTATGAAGTACTCTCTAGATGCTGAGACGCTAGCAGCTCATTTTAAAACTCTGCTCTCAGCTGACGAAGACCTTCATACCTTCGATTACGCGCTACATAACTCTGTAGTAAATGAGCTGGATTCTGAGATCTCGCTTGTGGAATTGGAAGCTACGCTCTCAAAAATGAAAAACAATAAAACACCAGGTACGGACGGTATACCAGTGGAATTCTACAAAAACAGCACTTTTGAATTTAAAAATTTCCTTGTAACCTACTTTAATAGATTGTACAACGACGCTATCGCTCCAACTAGTTTCAAGAAATCCGTTATTTTTGCAATTTTTAAGAAAGGTGATGCAAATACGTCTGAAAATTATAGAGGTATTTCGGTATTAAATACAATTCGAAAAATTCTTTCATCCATTCTGAATGGAAGACTTTTTAAATGGATTGAAAGTAGTAATCGTTTGAGTATTTTTCAAGCCGGTTTCCGGCCAGGTTATTCTACAATGGACCATGTTTTCGCTATCTCCAGTATCGCTAGAAAGTTTATTGAACGGAAGGAGAAACTATACACTTGCTTTGTTGATTTTAAAGCTGCTTTTGACAAAGTCAACAGACAGGCTTTAATTTATAAAATGTCCTGCATAGGTGTATCTCGCAAGTTTTTATTAATGTACGAAAATCTAATTTTCGCATCAAATGGAAGGGTATGGGATGGTTATGATTTCTCGAATAGTTTTGAAACAACAGCCGGTGTGCCGCAAGGTTGTATTTTGAGCCCTTTACTGTTTTCTCTCTTCATTGATGATATTTGTGGAGTCTCTTTTGGTAACAGTATTGTCAAAGTTTTATTATATGCCGACGATTTGGTTATGTTTGCCGACAATCCAGTTTCGCTACAGATGCAAATTAACTGACTTTGCTTATTTTGTGAGACTTGGGGTCTGCAAATAAATGTACAAAAAACAAAAATTATGATTTTTGAAGGAAGGAAAACAAGAAGACGCTCTGATGAAAAGTGGTCGTTATCGAAATAGTCCAGGAATTTAAATACTTGGGTGTTCTTCTTACCCACAATTTAGATTTCGCTAAACATGCTAAAATAAAAAATAAAGAAGCCAAGTTGGCACTAAATTTGATGTGGCCTAAGTTCTTCTCCAACTCCAACATTGATCTGGTATCTAAATATAAAGTCTTTAATGCAACAATAAATTCATGTTTGTGCTATGGTGCTCAAGTTTTCGGTTTTTTGAACCTAGATGCTTTCGAGAGTCTACAAAGGCACTTCTTTAAGCGCTTGTTTCGTTTGCCTAACTCAACTCCAAATTACGCCATTTACGTAGAGTCAGGCATCACCCCTATTTATATAAAAAATTTAAAGGCTAATGCGGATTTTATTGTTCAGGTGATGAAAAGAAGTGAACTGTGCCTTCACAAAATAATTTTGGAAAAATTGCTGCAATCGAATGCATCTCCGTTTAAAGACTGGAACCAACTCGCAATAGTAACAGAATCTTTCCTCAACCTTTCGGAAACCAATGTTGACGACTGGCAAGCGCATTTCGCAGGTGTTATTGCTAAGTTTGACCAAAAGTTGTATGTAGAAAATCTTTTTAGTGCAACTTCTTCAGCATCTAGAAACGTTTATAGAAACTTAAATCATCAATTGAATTCAGACATGAACTACTTCAAAAATGTTTACTCAGTTGCTCAGATAAGTATTATTTTTAAAGCCAGAGTCGAAATCTTAAACTTAAACTTTATATGACACCGAAGTGATTTGCCGCAGCTACATATGTGATCTGTGTAACAGAAGAGAAATCGAAGATATCTAACACTTTTTAGCTATTTGCCCAATTTTACAAGAAATTCGTAGATTACACTTTCGGAAAAGTATTTTAACAATGCAAGAATTTTACGAAATCCTAAATGGAGCACTAGGTTGGCTAAACGTATTCAAATTTTGTCGACAAGCTCTTAACTACCGGAACAGTTTCACTTATTAAATTATCTCATATCTCATTTTATGTTGCAAATCATACATTGTCTTTTTTGTGTTTCAAATCACGTAAAAATTGTTCGAATTATTCTAACATTTTTATTTAAATAATTTTACATTTTCTTTTTAATTTATATATTTTTTTATCACTTATGAAATGTCAATTCAGGCAGACGGCAGTCAATGCCATGTCCTTATTCTTAGGAAATTATATTGTAAAATCTTATGATGAAAAAAAAAAAAACTAATAAAGAATTTATCTATCTATCTATCTCTAATGACGAGAATGTGCGGAATTTAAATAATGAAGATAAAATAAAAAGGTCCAGAAAATGTCTTGTTCTTCTTGATTATTTTTTTTTTAACTTAAAAAACTTTTGTTTCAATGGAAACTATAAAATTTTATTTAAGTAGGTTTCGCTCAGGCGGAGTGTTAAAGTTAATGGATGAACAAATACTCTTTGAGGAAGAAAGTTTTTTCGATAAGTAGTAAATGAAATCTGTCATCCTGCTTTAAGAACTCCAATTTAACATCTTTTTTACATTATTAACTTCCCATAGGAAGTTATTGTAATGGGTCTGATTTGTCGAATTGAAAATTTTGACATTTCACGACGTTTCAAGGTCCCTAGAGTCGAAATAAAAGATTTTTACAAAGATGTCTGTGCGTGCGTGTGTACGTTCATCGTCTATAGCTCAAGAACCAGAAGAGATATCGACTTCAAATAAATTTTGCTATACAGATAATAAGGCAGAAAGATGCAGAAAGGGCTCTCAAGAAAATTGCGTGGGTGGTTTTTTTACCATAGCAGTTTAAAAAAAAGTGAAAATTTTGGTTAAACCTAAATATCTCATGAACCAATGATGCTAAAGACTTGAATTAAATTTTATATTATATATTATAACGTGATACAAGACAACTATATTTTTGGAAAAAAAATCCAATTAACGGTTTTTTTATAAATCAAAAAAACTAAAAAAAAAAAATTTGTCACCTTTAAAATTTTACGACTAAAATATGATTTCATCTCCAAAACAATTTTGGGCTACAAAGAATAATGTTTTCCACATCTGATAAAATTTTGAGAAAAATCTAATTGACAGTTTTTTTTATAAAAAATAAAAACCTAAAAAAAACATTACTCAAAGTTGGTAAAAATTGAATTTCGACTCAAATATCTTTTCAAAACCTTGAGATTAAGGCTTTAAACTTATTTTATCTTATAAGAAATAGTGTTTTCAATATTCTGAAAAATGTTGAGAAAAATCGAATTGACAGTTTTTTTTACAAAAAATAAAAACCTAAAAAAAAAAAATAATAACAGTTCGTAAAAATTGATTTTCGACTCAAATATCTTTTCAAAAATTTGAGATAATGGCTTTTCACTAATTTTAACTTATAAAAAATATTGTTTGCAAGATTCGAAAAAATTTTGAGGAAAATCGAATTGACAGTTTTTTTTACAAAAAATAAAAACCTAAAAAAAACAATACTAAAACTTGGTAAAAATTACTTTCGACTTAAATAGCTTTTCAAAAATTACAAATATTGGCACGAGTACGATAACTTTGGCGGCAAGATATAATAACGGTTTTTGGTAGAGGGTCTTAATACAAGCATTTTTTACTACGGGAAGGGGGGTCTATCTCCCCCCGTTTAGGCGGGAGGGGCAATTTAAAAAAGTTATTATTTAAAATGAAAAAAAATAATTAAAAAATAACGGTGATACATACAATTAAGTTGTATACATTTTTTTAAAGCCAACATTCTGTTCTATTAGCCAGTTTTTAAATCAAGTCAAAACTATGCGTAGTTTTTGAAAAATTTAATTTTAAACTCAAAACTTGAGTAAAAAAAGTTAAAAAAAGGTTTAAAGTGTAACTTTTTTAATACTTCAAGATTATCTACCATTGTTTTTATTTCAGAATTTATTGCTCTTATTTGTTTTTGATCAAAAACTGAAAACTAGATGATTTTATGTCTTTTAGTTTTTGAGAAAATTGAAAATAACCACAACTATTTTAATTTTTTTTTTGCTTGAGTGGTCTTATTTTGATAGTAATAATGGTATTTGCGTATGCGTAATGCGTGTTTGGGTGTATGCAACAGTAAGGTGTGCGCGAGTTTGGGTGTATGCAACAGTGGCATCTGTAAGAAATTTTGACTTTAAAACAATGTTTTTCAAAAACTATGCATAGTTTTGAATTGATTTAAAAACAAGCTAATAGACAAAAGTGTTGGCTTTAAAAAAAGGTATAATACTTAATTATAAGTATTACCGTTATTTTTTAATTATTTTTTTTTCATTTAATGTACATATTTTTTTAAACTGCCCCTACCGCCTAAACGGGGGGAGATAGACCCCCCCTCCCATAGTAAAGAATGCTTGTTTTTAACTGTTTTATACAAATCCGTCATTAAACTTTGTCGCCAAAGTTATCGTACTCTCCCTCAAATATTGGCTTCAAACTTATTTTATTTTACAGAAAATATTGTTTTCGATATTCAGTAATTTTTTTATAAATATCCAACAGTCCCTTTTTTCATAAAAAAATAAAATCTACAAAAAATAGTACGCAAATTTGATAAAAATTGTATAGAAAAACTTTTAAGCAAGACAAATCGACAGACGGGATGGGAAGTTATCAGTGTGGTTGCACCAGCCTCTTTTTTTTTAACAATTTTTGAAAAAAAGAATAATTTCAATTAAAGTACCTACTTCAAAAGGGTCTAAACTAATTCATAATAAAATATTTTTTGTGGAGATAGTCGAGACGTCCGAAAATGTGTGTATACTATTTCTTAAATCCCAAAAGAAATTATTGTAATTGGTCCGATTTGTTGAATTAAAAATGTTGAGATTTCTCGACGTTTCCGGGTCTCTAGATAATAAATCAGAGGTTTTTAGAGAGATGTTTGTGTGTGCGTGTGTACTTACGTTCATAGATCGTCCTTTATATCTCAAGAACTAGTGAAGATATCGACTTCAAATATTTTTTTTTCTTAAATATAAATAAATATGAAGATGTGCTTAAAGGGCTTTTAAACATATCTTTTTTTTTATTGGTTCGTGAGATAGTTTGGGTAGATCAAAATGTTCACTTTTTGTATTATTTATTTTAGAGATTATTTTAATTTATTTGAGAGACCTTTCTGCACCTTTTGATGTTATTATCTGTACAGCTAAATTTATTTAAATTCGATATCAACGCTCGGTCTTGAGATATGGACGACAGAAAATGGTATTTATTAAGAAAGTACACACGCACACACAACATCTCTTTAAAAACCTTTGATTTTGATTCACGGGAACTTAAAACATCGAGAAATGTCAACATTTTTAGTTTGACAAATCGGAACGATTACAATAACTTCCTAGGGGAAGTTAATAACGATCAAAATAATATTTTGTTAAATTTGTTTATTAGTTCTTAAAAATGAGATTTAAAGCAAAATAAAATTACCCCGATGTTGGTATTATTGTTCACTTTCAAGATACATATTCAAGTAAAAAAAAAAAACTATCTTAATTAATTTGTTCAATTATTTCTTATAAGAAACAGCCAATTGAGTGATTTTCAAAAATCGTTGCAATAGCGAATAGATTTGAGTTTGCAAATTAAAAGTATTCTTAATTTAATAACCATTTTTGTTTTAAACATTCAAGCTATAAAATATAACAATAATTGGTAGAAATACTCGCTAGCCTACAAGGAAGAAATTAGCATTTACTCGTTTTTATGATATAGTCGAAGAAAATATTTTTCCGAAACAGCAATGTTAAAATTGTAATAAAAGATAACATTCATTTCCATTAAGACAAATTTGAATTTGAAATAAAAATTATTTCTCTTAAGAAAGAATATTAAATACAAATATTTTACATTTAATTACATACATAAGACTTTTTTTATGCAATAAGGAAAATCAATTCAAAGTTAAAAATTTTTTGCATTAGAAACAAAAAATACATAGTTAAAAATGTTTTGCATTATGAAAAAGAAATTATTATTATTATTATAAATTATTTTAGACTTAAAAAAATGTTTGCATTGAATAAATATGTTAAAGTCAAATGTTTTTTTATTGAAAAACGAATACAAACATGTGATTAAAAAAAAAATTTTAATTATTCTTTGCATTAAGACGATTTTTAATTGATTTTGGCAGTTTTGCTGTTTAAGATAAACATTTTCGAAAATTTATAGTGTATTTTTATGTAGATATGTAAAATGTAAAAAGTAACAATGACCTATTAGCTCCAAGGAGTGTTTAATTTAATGTTCAATATTATTCTTAATGCAAAAGTTTTGTTTTTATTTCCATTAAATTTTTTCTTTTAATTTTAAAAATTTAACTAATTTTTTGTTTTTGTTTTGTCTGCAATTTTGCAATTAAATTTTTTTATTGGAAAGATAAGTTTCAGAGTGGCATCTCATGGAAAACTCTACTATCATCTTGAAACAATATTTAGTTTGAATATATTGATTAGGTAATAATTCCCAAGAATTTTATTTTGTCAACAAATGATCTGAGAACAATTTGCAGACAATCTATGAATTAAATTATCTACATCTTAGATCTTTCTACTCTCCAAAATTTTTTTGGTTTAGTAATTTCTTAGAATTTAATGATACTTTATCTGAGATTGATGATATAAGGCTTATTTTGAAGGTTGTTAAAAGAACTATTTAAGAGGTTATGGACACTGTCCAAAAAAAAAAAAAAATATTTGAGATATGTATTACAGAAAGGCTCTTTTTTCAAGATGACCAAGTTTTCCTGGTAGTTTCACCCAGAAACAAGGTTTGCGAATAAAAAAAACACCAGAATATATTGTATCATTTAATTTTTTGACTAAACACGACATTCAAATATTTTCGATCATTTTTTCCAAATTTATGAACTATACGAAAAATAGCGCTACAATATTTTTTATGTAGAATTAAATGATCTACAAGTGTATCTACAAATTAAATATAAAAAAATCTATAGTTTTCAACACCTTGCAAACAAATTGTATCTAAATGTTTTTGCTCCAGTCCAAAATAAAAGTACTTTTTTCAAAGTGAATATCTAAATTTCCTGGGCTATGAGATCATTTAGAGATTTTAAGTATTTTGGCTTCAAAACAATTGTAATAATGTTCTTTGCATTTTTGAAGTGTATAATGGCATTTCTATTGTAAGCTTATTAATATCAACCAACCTAACCTATTTTAATACAACAAAGTACTTCTGACCTAGCCTCAGTCTTGAACTTTAATTTTTTACTATCTGAATAATTGGAGCAAAATTTCTTTAATCACTTTTTCCTGGAAAATATTTAAAACAAACAAAAAATTCCATCTACCTGAATTGCACTTTTCATTATTTTACTGCATATCTTATCTACAAACATCTATTAATGATTATAAAAGAAATGTCCCACAATATGATATTGTTGATGACAAGAACCTTAACGACGACGACGAAGACGATGACAATGAAAACGAATGTCTTATAATGTAAATGTTCACTCATATCGTACATGCAATAGAATCCATCTCATTTTCTTAAATTTATGTCATCATTATACATTTTTTTTTTTAAACCAAAACGATGCACGAGTGATGCCTTGAGTTGAGTCAAGTCGAGTATCTTCATCTGTTTAATGAAGTAGTAGATATCAACTTGTAAGAACAACAATATATCACAATGAATTTTTAAAGAATAAATAAAAAACATCTTAATGTTCAAGGTAATAACACAAAAAGATGTCGCGCTGAAAAATATGTAGAACAAAGTTTTATTTTTCTCAGCTTTTTTGTTTAAATGTCTTTATTTCTTTTTCAACTTCTTTCTACTAATTTTAATACCTAGTATATACTTAATCAACGTGAAGCACTTTCTCTATTATGAGATTCTTAAGTTTTTGTTTTATTTTGTTATATTTCCATGGGTTCATCTTCATTTTAAATTCTAGTTTTTATTTTTGTTGTCTTTTAAGAACGTCATCATAATACACAAAGTTCTACTTCCAAAAGCAAGAATTCGGTCAATGAAAGGTTACCTACATTAAGTTGGTTCCATAAAATGTCCACAATTTGGTGGCATATAATGTTATTTTTATTTGTCATTAATTTGATAAGAAATTAAATTTAAACTTGTATCGATTATGTAAATAGTAAAATACTTATTTAATTGATTTTAAACTTATTAAAAACACAATTTCAATCTAATTTTTCTTTTAAATAAGAGAACTAGATTATTTGGGTTTTAAAATTTAAATGATTGTCAAGTTTTAATAAAGATATTGCATTTAATTTTATTGAAAGTGTGACTATTAGTTTAGATGATTGCAAACGAGGTCTTCAAATGGAGATGAAGTACTTATGGACATTCGATTGTTTCCTATGAATTCTATGAGTTGCCCCTCAAAGAAAGTATTAAATGAAGAAAAGTTTTACTTGATTTAGTTAAGAAATTATATTAAATCTTATCAG
The DNA here is from genome assembly GCA_920104205.1 of Eupeodes latifasciatus. NCBI lineage: Eukaryota > Metazoa > Arthropoda > Insecta > Diptera > Syrphidae > Eupeodes > Eupeodes latifasciatus. The sequence goes on from OV049925.1 coordinate 29,386,228, forward strand.
TTTTCATCATAAGACAACTTATATTAGGAAAAATGAAAACAATGTTTCTGGCGTCTGGGTTTTTGTAATAGAGACGGGTTGATTTTGACAGTTCCTGGCGGCCATATTGTTTGTTTTACTTTCTGTCAGAATAGCTTCTTTTAATCATAACATACAAATATTCATGACGTCGAGCAAAATACGGTATCTCCAGTAGCACCCAAGCCCGTGTTACGCTCTTTTTATGGGGTACTGAATAATAGTATACATCATAGAGCATTGCGTATAGAGTTAAAGTGTATCAATTTTAAAAATACATATTGTTCTAATCTTGAAGTGAATTATAAATACGATTTTAGTAAGGCCGATTACATCACCATAAATCATTTTTTAAATAATGTAGATTGGAGTTCGATCTTGTTTCCAGGACGTTGAAAGAAATTATAAGACTTTGCTAACCATAATTTACAAAGCTTTTTCTTCCTTCATTCCTATTAAACGAATGAAGAAAAATAATAAGCCTGTTTGGTTCACAAAAGGTATAGCAAGGCTAAAATATGTAATGAGTGACGTATTTTACGAATATGATAAATTTCAAATAATACTTCACAAATTTTGAGAATTTAAATAAAAAATAAAAAGAATTTTAATAAAAAGTATTTATTATTTCACTACTAAATGAAGAATGAAAGAATAATATAATAATAAATACATGAGAAACAGAATTTTCATTTGTTACTGAGTCGAGAGCACAGGGTGCGATTAAACGTTACTCTTTTAAGTATTGGAAAAACAAAGAAACCAATTGTGACGGATCGCAACGCCGCTAGAGCCAAGTCAAAAGACTAAACCCGCGCCACAGAGCCAGCGCTCATGTCGAAAAATAACCAAAAGTAAACATATCTAGTTACAATTTACTGTAATAAAACTATATACGTTTGAAATTCTATATATTTACTAAATACGAAATAAATGACTTTCTATCATGATGAAAATTTAAAAAGAAAAAATAGGCAAAAGAAATACTAATTGAAAATGTTTTAATGAATGGCGAACGTCACGTTACCATAGACCCCCCGTCCCCCTTGTCACACCTTGTCACACTCAGCAAGAGCCCTCCCCCCGCCTTGTGTGCGAACGTATTTTATGAACGGCCCCATATCTCTATCAGAAGAAGAAATTCCTGAAATCTGCATTAAAAATTGTAAGTACAACTTATCGAAACCACTCCAATTAATTTTCAAACGGTATTTTCCTCGATTCTTGGAAACTTTCTTTCATCACACCAATCTTTAAATCTTGATCTAAGCAATCAATCGAAAACTATAGACCGATTGCAAAGCTCCAACTGATTCCCAAAGTTTTTCAATTCTTGGTTAAAACCAAAATGTATGACGCTGTTAAAGCACATATCTCACCCTTTCAACATGATTTTGTCAGTGGAAAATCCACAGCAACAAATCTCACATTATTTACGAACTATTGTATCAATGCAATTGAGAAACGAAGCCAAGTAGATGTTATATACACTGACTTCTCAAAGGCATTCGATAGAGTTAACCATAAAATTCTTTTGTTAAAGCTTAGATATTTGGGTTTTCAATCTCAGATGTTAAATTGGATTAAAAGCTATCTAGAAAATAGAGTGCAATCAGTTAGAGTTGGTCGAATTAAATCGGAATTAATTTTTAATTACTCAGGAGTACCCCAAGGTAGTCACCTGGGCCCCCTCTTGTTTGTACTTTTTGTTAACGATTTACCTAATATTGTTTTAGAATCAAGTTGCCTGTCTTTTGCTGATGATTTTAAGATATATCTATCAGTAAATTCGCTCTCTGATTGTATGTATGCAACTTCAAAAAGACTTAACTTGTATAACAAAATGGTGTATGTTTAATGACCTTGACTTAAATATTAAAAAATGTTGTATAATGACATTTACAAGATGTTATAGTCCGGTAGTCTTTAACTACTCTATATCTGAGAACGTACTTCAAAGAGTTTCCAATCACAAGGATTTAGGAGTTATTTTTGATTCCAAGCTTGATTTCAGAATGCATGTTGACTATATTGTATCTAGACTCAATTCTATGCTTGGATTTTTGTTTAAATCTAATTCTAATGAGTTTAAGTGTCCTTATACTGTTAAATCACTTTTTGTCAGCTTTGTTCGTCCAATTTTGGAATACTGCTGAGTAGTTTGGTCTCCTTACTACAAAAATGCTTTTAACAGAATTGAAAGAATTCAAAAAAGATTCGCTTCGTAAACTTGAATGGACTTTGCCCTTACCAACTCAACGTTAATTGATATAAAACCTCTAGAAACTAGGAGAATTTATTTCTTGATTGCACTTGCTAGAGATGTAATAATAGGGCACATTGATTGTGCTCTTTTAGTTGAAATGTTTATAAAACATACACCAGCGCGTTGTCTTAGGCCAAGGGCTAATCAATTTTTCTTCATCACATATCATTCGATGAATTACGGATTAAATGAACCGGTTACTAAAGCGTGTCAATTTTTTAACAAATATGCCGATGTAATTGAACTTGACTGTTCTAGAGAATTGTTTAAAAAAAAGAATAATGAATACCATTGTTTATGTACCTAATTGATTAAGTTAATTTATAATAACCTAATTCTGTTATTTATTATTAGCACGCAATGTTTTTTTTTTTTTAATTTTAGCTATGTATGTCTAAGAAAGTAGCATGTACTTATAGACCAAATAAATAAATAAATACATGGTCGTCCTTTCAAGTCAAGACTATTCAACGTTTAGTGGCAAAACATAACTCCACCTGCTCAGTGAACAATCAGCAAACACCCGTACGTCAAAGAATCCAAGGCAGTCAAATCCGCGTCGCTCACATGAACATGGCCGCTCGCAGACCGCAACATGGCGAATTTTGCGTAGTGATTTGGGCCTTAATCCATACAAAATCAAACTGACCCAGGATCCGAAACCAAACGACCATATGCAGCGTCGTGTGTTCGCTAATTGGATTTTGGAGCAGTTGGAAGATGGTCCCAATTTAGGTTGAAAAATCATCTTTAGCGATGATGCAGATTTCGGAGGAGTAAATGCTGGCATAGCCATCACCGTTAACGGCGGTCGCTATAAGTCGATGATCACTAACTTTTTGTAGCCTGAATTGGATGATGTGGACAGAGAAGACACAGCTGAAGACAAAATCGCGCCTAATTAAACCAAAGAAAACTGCACCTTTCGAATGCGCTCCATCCAGCGTAGCCGCGGCGGCCATTCAAACGATGATACATTTCACACATAATGTCATTGATAGGGCTCTCAGGTAAGGATAGAACTTCATTGATATCTCATATACCTACAACTTGTTTTATTCAATTTATTGGAAAACCCTTTACTTAGCGCATTGGAAAATGTTCTATTTACCTTCAACATACCTGCGACATACACAGTGTGAGTATTAGGAAAAATAGGGGGGGGGGGGTTAGATATAACCTAATTTCGAATTTTTAAACATTTAAATGACATTCCACATTTGCGACGTACGGCTAAATAAGGAATCTAAGTACTTTACACTATGGCCGAAGTTGGGTTCAAGGTTAAACTGATAAGAATTCCTATAAAAGTTCAAGTAATACTCTTAACCTGTTTAAGGGGAGATATTTAGATGACTATTTTACTATAGCTAAACCAGTTAAAATAACAGTAAAAAATAAAATGAACGTAAATAAGTCATTGAGAATAATGCCACAAATTATTTTAAAATTTTTGTTGGAAGATGTTTTAGTAAGTTACTGGAGCGCGAGCCTAGAGATGGGAGTTTAGGCTTTGTATATTGGATTTTATTGATTGTCGCCTTATCTGCAGGAAAGCGTTATTTATCAGAAAATCAAAATATTTTGTGGTATTTTTCGCGACTTCTTATAAGTGACTGTTTCACAAGAGGTGTGTTATGACATGAACGCACCACAAATAAGGAACGTACCACAAACTTAATTCTCTCTTTCTCCATATGTTTTTTTGTAATGTCAATCTTTGTTCATTGTTAATTGTCTATTGTCTTCATATTCTCTGTAAAATTTGTCAATTGTGAATTGTTAATGACTTTATCACTTTTATAACGATAGCGCAACAAGGAAGTTGACTTTAATTTAAAAGGTTAAAATTAAAGTATATTTTGGTCCTTCGAGCCGGATTTCCCATGTTTAGAGACAGACAACAGATTAATGCTTGGCAGAGACTGAGGCCTATGAGGTACTGAGAGGTACAGAATGACAATGAGACATATTTTAGGAGTGATATATTCATACACATAATGAGAATATAAAGGTGCTCAGTTTCGTTTTTTTTTTTTTTTTTGTAATGGGAATATTAACACTCAGCTATTTATTTATAATCGGGAAAATAGCCTGCAAGACAACACTTTCGATAACGAATTAAGGCTCATTGATTTTGCTGCGGGGAGAAACGACATGGTAGCCAGTAGTTGTTTTCTACACCACAACATCCACAAAGGAACTTGGAGTTTTCCAGATCAATCTACCGTGAACCAGATTGATTATTGCGATCGACGATAGACACGCTTCCAACAATACGAATATTGGAACTTTCCGAGGAGCTTATATCGACTCGGACCACTACCTCTTTGTAGCCAAGGTAGCACTTCAGACAGGTATTCAGACAGAAATATAGGGCAAAACAGGGAGATGCTGGGAGAAGATACAACGTCGAACGGCTATAATTGCAAGAGATCGCCAAATTCTTCTCCGACTGAGTCACAAGTAACTTATCTCGAAGTTCTCTGCCTCCAACACAATCGAGAAAGAATAACAATATTACCAAGATGCAATCAAAGAAACTACCTCCAACGTGCTGGGTTTCAAACAGACCCCGATAAGAAACCCCTGAGGAAAGTTGGCACACACATGCAGCCAAACAAGAGGCACGCAAAGCGTGTCTGCACATTAGGACGAGAGATGCTCAAGAGCTCGCATAGAAACTAATGCTCCGGACCGGAAGGTCTTAAAATCCACGCCCACAGGACAGCGCAGTAGAGGATGGCTACGAAGAAGGTGGCGCACCCAACTAGAGACCGAGCTAGATGAATAAGTTTGTTGGGTTCTAGCTCTAGTTCACAAGAGACCTACCTTAAGTAAGTAAGGATTTATTTCCTTAAAAATATGTAATTCAAAGGTTATTCTTTAACATTCAACAGAAAAATTACTGAATTATTTATATTTCGTATGTGTACAAAATTTTACAGACAAACTCATTAATTTATGTATAGGTATATAAGAAAATAAGATTTCTTAGATCTCATCATTTTTAATAGTTTCTGACCCCAAATTTGTTCATTAACCCTCTCATATGGAATTACGAGTAACAACCAAATTTGTTGAAGAAATTTAGCTCAATGTCCGAAGACTATACAAAACTCATTAAGAAGTTTTGACCAAAAACTATCGCCTCAATGCAACAGGATTATATCACGAATTACCACTTTGTTTATATTACTCCATCTTCATGATCATCTGCATAAATACGAGTATAACTTCCTGAGTTTGACACAATTCCTATAACTCAACTCTATCCATCACCGTATACGTCTATTTTTCTCGTATCTTAAATGAAGTTTAATACTCCTCTTAAAAAAGACTCTGGTCATCTTTCAAAATAGACGCCAGTCCTCCGGCAATCCATAATCAATAACAAAATTCAAATGCATTGCATTCTTAAAAGAGTTTCCAGCATGTGCTGTTTAAGTAAGCAAATCAAGTTCCATCATCCTCGGCACCACGACGACCGACGACGACGGCTCCATTCCGACCGACGCACGATGCATGTTAATTGCCCATAAATCTCACTCAACAAGTTGATCTTGGTAGCACGAAAAACCGTATTGGCCCACAAAATATAATTAACCACAGTCAACATTTTTGATCTTGAAGTTGAAGAACCCACGAAACTGGTCCTGGCCTGAGTAAGTTAAGTTCCTGACCCAGTTACCGAGTTCTGATGCTGTTCTATACCTAAACATCAATCTCATCTGGAAAGTACCTACACATTTAGGTACATACTCGTATATCAATTATTATGCAACGGTATCTATTTCTGGTATATAGAAGCAGTAGACATGATCATCTGAAAATCCAGTGGAGCAACATTCACCTCCACTCCACACGAATTCTATATTTGCGAAGTTCATTAAATTTCCTTCTTTTCAAGCCCTCCTTATGCGCCTTCTTTCCTGCAAATCTATCTAGCTATCTAACGAGGTTTCTTTCAATAGGTGGTTGGTTGTGGTTAGTGTGCCCACTTAGACTCCCTGATTATTCCATGTTCGAGTGGTTAGACTTGGAACTGAGATTCTTGCTGGCAGAGATCAGAACCAGAAATACTTGTTCGTCTTTGAAACAAGTCAGAAGTTCAAGTTGAAGTCCACAAGTCTATTTCGATAAATTGACAAAACGATTACGATGTGGAAGATGAATCTGTTGGCTGTCGAGCTGGGAAGGAAGAAGATGTTGATGTTTTGCAGAAACTGTGTACGTTTCTGCATCTAGAAGTCTGAGTTCTACAATGGAACCGTGATTCCTCCATCAGTATACATAACGTTTGATGGAGATGGGGAATTCCAAGTCATCAAGAGAATGTGAATAACGATAATTATCGATAAGATAGCTCCTCTCGAGATACTGAAATAATACTTCTACCGCTACGTGGCGTCGTCGTATATGAGGTTATATAACTGTGAGATGTAGATGAATGATAGATACAATGCATCTTATGAGTCTAATGGTTGATGGTTGATCATCAAAAGTTTGTTTATTGCATTTGTTTCGATATGTTGCAACAATTAATGAAGATTTGTTATCGTCGTCGTCCGCGTCGTCGTTGGTTGGTTGCTCTACGATTGTAACAATGACCTCAAAGTCAATATAAAGATTAATTATTTTTATTGACAAACAACAAAGAAACTGATGGTAACTGATTGATACAATGTCAAGGAATTGACAATAAACCGTAAAGTTGCAACAATGTTGTAACAAAACTTTACTTTTAGGGCGATTATGTATTTAAATAGAGTTTTCTGATAGCATAATAGAATAGCGCCATCTTTTTTTAAGTAAGAAGAAACAAACCAAAACAATCAAATCTAGTTTAGATATTGTTTAAGAAAAAGGTGGGTGGACTTAAAAAGTATTATAAATATTTTATTAAATTAGTTTGTCTTTAAGTTTTGAAGAAATAGGTAAATTAACTGATTAATAAGCTCATAGGTCTCATGATGGTTTTGTATTTGAAAAAAATAATTCTTGTAATCCGTTGGATACTTTTGAGCAGAGCTTACCTATTTCAATCTGTAGACATACATAAGCAGTGATCAATTTAATCTGGATGACTATCTTTCTTACTCGTAAATCAAAACCTAACATTTAGGTTAATGCTATTCAAAATTTTAAAAGATAGTAGGTGTTGGTTGATGTAAAATTTTATTTATTTGTTTTCAATATTTACTGCATCTGTAATCAGTTTAAGATTCTTGATTTTGGAAAGTGGGAAAATATTAGCATTTTTGTATTTTTATTTAGAAATGATGGAAAAGAGGAATCTTGGGAACAAAAATATTTGGGTGTGACTTAAATTTATATGTCAAGCGCTTTGATGTATTTACAACAAAGTTTAGTTTCAAAGACTGACACTAGTAAATTGAAACGAGTGTAAGTTGTTGATTTTATAAGTCTTAATGTTGGGAATGGAGAAAAAAATGACATAATTTTTACGAATTATTCACTTATTTGCGAAGTAATGTCAAATTTAAAAACTTTAAAGAGGGTTGTTTAAACTGATAAATATTTTTAAACCATTAGATTTGTTTCTACGAAAATTATACCGTTTTTTCAATTATTATTGTTTCACATATGTATATTGTGTCACTTTTAACAGACTCCGGGTATTAATTTTGTTAAATGTTATTGAGACTAAGATATTTACCATTGTTAAGAATTCTCAACAATGGTAAATTCAACTCAACTCAACCAAAATTATGCCTTCATAATAAAGGGTGTCCCAAAATGAACGCAAGATTTGAATTTGCCGCCATTTGTGCAGTGAAGTTTTGGCAACCCTGAAAAAAAAGCAATTTGACAGCTAACAGTATAGGGTTATTAAAAATGGAGCGTTACACGATAGAACAACGTGTCTTCATTATTAAAGAATATTTCAAAAATAGTGAAAGCTTGGCGGTTGCAGTTTGAAAATTTCATACAAAATATGGTCGGAATAGTGTTTTAACTTCGTCAACTGTGAAGAGATTAATTGAAAAATTCATGGAGACTGGATCCGTTGGAGACGCCAAACACACTGGTCGTCCAAAAACAAGCCGTTCAAATGTGAATGTCGAAGCAGTGCGTGAGAGTGTTGCTGACAATCCAGGAACCTCAATTCGACGTCGTGGACAAGAATTGCAAATTTCAAGAACCTCTCTACAGCGTATACTCACCAAAGATCTGTGTCTTCATGCTTACAAAATTCAATTAACACAACAATTGAAGCCTAATGACCATGGACAGAGAAGAGAGTTTGTTGAATGGATTATTGAACATCAACAAATGGACCCTGATTTTTCGAGCAAAATCATCCTAAGCTATGAAGCACATTTTCATCTTGATGGCTTTGTCAATCGCCAAAATTGTCGCATTTGGGGTTCGGAGAACCCACATGTGATTGTCGAAAAAATGCATCCACAACGCGTGACTGTATGGTGTGGATTTTGGGCTGGAGGCATAATTGGGCCATATTTTTTTGAAAATGATGCTGGTCAAGCAGTGACTGTTACTGGTGCTCGATATCGCGACATGATTACACAGTTCTTTCTGCCAAAATTGGATGATATTGATGTGTCCAATATGTGGTTTCAACAAGACGGTGCCACATGTCATACAGCCCGTGAAACAATTCAATTACTGCATGAGACATTTCCAGGTCGTGTACTCTCTCGTTTCGGTGATCAAAATTGGCCTCCTAGATCGTGTGATTTAACACCATTAGACTTCTTTTTATGGGGTTATTTGAAATCACAAGTCTATGTCAACAAGCCCACAACCACCCGTGCATTAAAGGAGGAGATTCAACGCTGCATCAACGAAATTCAGCCACATTTATGCAGAATGGTCATGGAAAATTTCAACAAAAGAGTGCGCATGTGCATGCAAAGCCGTGGAGGCCATTTGTCCGATGTGTTATTTCATACATAACCCTATCCTATGTACTTTACGAGTCAATAAAAATATAACTATCAAAAGACTAAAAACGGCGTTTTCTATTTAATTCAAATCTTGCGTTAATTTTGGGACACCCTTTATAAGAAGTGCACTTATGGTGCAACACAAAAATATAAAAAAAGTTAAAAAAAACAATGGTTCGTTTTTGAGGAAGTTTTAACTTTATATTTTGTATGTGGAATATTGTTATTTTTAGTTATACAAAAAATGAAAGATTTAAAACCTTAATTTCTTAATTTGAACTCAATCGACCCAATGGTTTGAGCTGTAGGGGCGAGGACAAAAAGATGGACGGAACTGGGGTACGCACTTTTTCGATTCCCCTAGCAAAGTAATGTCATGTTTGATTAAAATTTGAAAATTCTCCGTGGAAAGAATGAGTCGTATAAAGCTTGAATAACGTTGGGAAATATGTATTTAAAAATTATTTCTGAAGTGAGTGCTTAGAAGCCCATAAAGTTTTTTTTTTTTTTTTAAAGTAAAATTGACCGTTGCTGTATACGCAATACTCATGTTCCCTTTCGCCAAACGGTTTCGCACAGGTGAGAAAGTGGTTAAAGTGTGAGACTCTAACTCGCCATCGATCTCAAAAGTTCAACATATCAGGTACTGAACCTGAGAGGAATTCTGGAGAATTCTGAGGCGAGTTCATGGACAAATATTCTTAGATTATGAGCTTACAAGGCTCAACTGACTTAGCAATTGAAGGCGCACGATCATCCGCTTCGTTACCGCTTCTCAATTTGGACTTGAAGCAGCTTGAATTGATAAAACAGTTTTGAACGAAATATATCCTTTTCTGACAAGGCGTTTTTTACCTCTGCCGCTGGCGCTAGAAAAAAGTTGCAACACCGAGGGCTTTAAAAAATCCAAAACAAAATGTTTTGGTCAACGGTGAGCATTACCGAGTCATATTAGCCAACTTTTCTTTTTACAGAAATTGAAGACATTGATTTAGATGCGTACTGTTTCATGCAAAACCTATTGGCATTCCAAAATCGATTTTTTGAGCACCAAATTCTTAAATCGTGTTATCAGCCACCTGGTCTATGTCAATTGATCGCGTCGTAGATGGGGTTTGGTTCATTTGGACTTCTTTTTGTGGGGAACAGTGATGGTCCCGAAGTTACTACCCGAAAAAAATCAACAAAGTTTTTCAAAAATTTAAGTCCCTATGCTACGAAGCCAGCCAAAGCATTTGTCAGTTTTAAATAAAATTTTCACAAAAAAAACGCAAAATAAACGGGAATAGAAATCTTAAAAGATGTTATAAAAATCGTTAAATTTTATTTTCTATGATCGTACTTTAAGTTCTGTTACAAGCATAAATCACCATAAGATAAGAACAATATAATATTTTATTTTTTATTGTTGTTTCATTTATTTCTTCACAATGTTGCTTCAATTAAAAAAAAAAGTTTCACTCAAAATTACTGACCTCAGTTGCCAGCTTTTAAGCTTTCTGTCCATGTTTCTATTGCTATTTTTGATACTTCTTCCGTTAACTCTATCTTAAAAATTTAAACATGTCTATGAGAAGTTTTTCTGACCACAAAAAATAATATTAACTATTAATATATGGACTCCCTGAAAGCTTCTCTAAAACCTACTATATTGGCCCTAAAGCGATTTTGTGTTGTCTTGGCTTTGTTTGATTCACCAAAATCCTTTAAAAGAATCCATCTATCTATATTGGAAAGGGTTCTTGGTTAAACCTTAATCAAACTCTGTAACACTCTAACTTTGTCAACCTTTTTCCCAAAAATGGAGGGATATGACACTTTGGAGGTGAGATTAGAGTCGATGTAACACTCCGTAGAGAGGCGATAGCCTTTTATGTGTACAAAGATCCTTCCTTATCAGCATTGAAATGGATCTGTTGAATATATATTTTTTTTTTATAATTAGCGAACACTAAAAGGGTTTTGTATATATACGGTTAAAGATAGAGCGTGGCAAGGCATTCCACATTCGTGTAGTACGGCTAAAAAATAAATCTCTGTACTTCATAGTACGGCCGAGGTTGGGCTCAAGGGTAAACTGATGGGCATTCCTAGCAGCGCGGGTATTACGGTTAAATTGTTTAAGGGGAGGAATGCAACTGACTATTTCACTACATCATATTCCGTTAAAATAACGGTAGAAAAGGGTGAGACAAGAAACCTTGCGCCAATGTGTTTGAATACTGTCCAAGAGTCTTAAATAAGTTACTGGAGCACCCGCCCAGAGATGACAGTTATATTCAAGTTTCGGACTTATATAGGTTTTATAGATTGTAGCCAGATCAGACGTAGCGAAAAATTTCTTGCAACGTCTCAAAAAACATCTTGCGGCATTTTTGGCAACATCGCGTATGTGATCGCTCCACAAAAGGTGGTTGCTGATGCACATTCCGAAAATGTCGAGATTTTCCGTTTCGTTGATGCAAGTGCCACTCAATTACTGTCTCCAGCAGTGGTGTAAAATAAACACAAATTCGCCAAAACTAATTCCTTACCTTTGTTAGGTAAGGAATTAGTTTTTCAGCTATTCTATTTTCTTAAGTGCTTTATTTAGAAAAATAATACACCACCTATAACAAGGTCTTGAATTTTTGTAGAAGAACTTATGGCATAACAAGGTATGTACATTCATGCACTTTTTTCACAAACTGATGATGTTTCTTAGTAAACCGAATTTGTTTCATAATTGTCATAATTATGTTCTTCTTAAGTTCACTGTACAATCACTAAAACAACAAAATATTTAAAAATAATGGTGGGTTTTTTGACATTGTTTACATATTTAATTTCGACGTAAAAGATGATAAGACAACACTCATGTTTTCAAATTAAAGGAAAAGAAAGAACAAAAACCACAACACTTTCCCTGTTTTGTTTTTTTCATTACTTCTAATAAACATTTATCAGAGTATAAAACTTTACCAAAGTATATGTATATTGTAAGGAATGAATGAATGAAATTGTACCAAAAACTTACTTTTTGAATTCAAAAACTTCGATAGTATTCCTTATCATATACTAAATCACGATAATTCTTCAAAGGATGAACTTGTTTTATTGAGATTTATCCAATTTTGTTAATATTCTCGTAAATCTCGATTATTTCACTAATTCTGAATATATTGCCATTCATTTCAAACTAACATAATTTATTGTTTGCTTTTTTTGATAAACAATTAGTTATCGCAGCAAACGGAAAACTGAGCTCAATTTATATATGTTTAAACCGCGTCTTATATTCAAGCCCGCTTATCTAGAAAAATTTGTATATTTACATTTTTTATCATCACTCAAAAGCAAATAATGGTGACTAATTGGATTTATTTATAAATTTTCACTGGACATTACTAATTTTTTCATTTTTATTGGATAGAAGACAAAAAGATATTTTTTTTTCTTGTATCACATGCACCTTAAAAAATATTAGAATCTCACTTTAGGGATGTTTTTCAAACACAACCAAATAGCCGTAACCGATATCTTATTTTCAACGTCTCCGTATAGTGAAGGAATTAATACAAGTACTATTTGTTAGTGACATTGTGTTCCCTTCAAAAATAAAACCCGGATAACTGACAAATCTTCTATATGATAGGACTTGAACTGAAAACACTGTAATGATGTGTACACTGTACTGTAAAGTGTAGATGCAACTGGAGAACTATAAACTCTTAAATGGCCAATCTACTCTAGATTTGCATTTATGCTAAATTAATCATTCATTCGTTAAAGCGCGTTCACTTAAAATTGAAAGAGTCAACCAATAACAACAAAAATACAACAACAACAACAATAACAATAAAGAAACAGCTGTCACTGTCACTGAAATAAAATGAACTAACGAGAGGGAACTAAAATCAAAGTGAGGTTTTTCATTGTTATAAGTTTCATATGGGGCAGCTTTAGATATTCGACTTCTGAGCTGACATATTATTATGACGATATGGGTTTGAGAAGGAACCAAAGGGGATTCTATGATAAGAGAGGAATTTATAGTGAATATATGGGCATTTATTTTATTATAAAAGATATCAAAACCAGACATTACACTACCCATACTGATTGGCAGATTGACGACAACGACGAACTATGGCACGGCCTGCGGCCCGGTGGCGATTTTCATATCATAGCATTAGTCATGATGTGATGCATTTAAAATAAGGGAATACTTTTTTTTTAAATTAATTGATAGATGCTTTTTTTTTTTTAACTTACTTGAGTGACTAGAGCTTTGGTCTCTGGTGTTGTACTTTCAAGGAAAACATTCTTAAATTCTCTAGGACTAGATAGTTTAAATTCAGATGCTGAGGCAATGAACGCTTGAATTTCTTGTAAACTCTTATCGGCAATTTCCGCTGATACTGAACATTTTTCAATGCGTTGCGTGGCAAGGAGTTCGACACCGTTGGCACACCATTTATTAGCCTGAAAAAATATAGAAATGATTAGTATTGAATTATTTATAATACAAATTTTAAAAGTTGTTTTTAAATGAAAAAAGGGATTACATTAATCACATAACCATAATAAATAATAAGCCTAAATTTTTAAAACATTTTTTCGAAAATGTGGGTTTTTTTTAAAGAAAATGTGCAATTGACAATTTCCAATTTCTGTTTTTCCAATAAATGGGCAGGTTCAGACAACATAAGGGACTTCATTTGCAGTCAACTTCATTCTTTGAACGTACATTTTGACCAAGGCAATTAGTTAGGTTTTCGAGTGTCAGGAATTTCAAATTCACACTTCACAAGCCTCTACTTTCAGTTCATCGTACAAAAACATAATTGCCTACAAGACACTCCTCAGGAAAACCACAAGTCCATCACGATTTGTATTTTAAATGACAGCGAACCCTTTTACAAAAAAAAACATTAAATGGAATTGTGCAGAAAATAAATAAATCATAGAGGAATAAAATTTAGCTTTCCATTAAATGATAAAATATGATCAAACGTCATTTTGACATAAGTACCCTTAACTTCATAGTAAGGGAAATTTTCTTGACAACTACCCATTAAAGTTACCTTAATTGGAAAGTAATTTTTTTTCAGCTGGCCAATCAGATATCAGAAACTTGCCTTACTTTCAAGTTCCTTATGTTGTCTGAACCTGACCAATGATTTTCTATGAGGTTTTGTTTTGAATAACCTGCTTTTTGGGTAGATGTCACTTTTAAAGCTGGTATCTTTCGACATTTGAAAATTAAAAACTCTGCCGTTACTAGAACGATGCACACTTTCATAACAATGATAAACATTTTTACAGTCACAGTTTGCAAAACTCAAGTTCTTATTAGTCGCAGTGAAGCAACTTCACGGCCAGCAAAGATAAGTTTTTGACAAATAAAAGAAGCAGTGAATATTGTTGCTGTAGCCGGTTGTGTGACGAAAACCAAAGCTTGTTTATTGCTCATCAATCTTAAGAATTAGACATTGTTAGCATTAGATATTTCACAAACGACACCTTATTTTGTATAAGGTCTTTATTTTTTAACAACGAAACAATCGTGCTTTGCGAGAAATGTTTCCTGACGTGACATTTATTGAAGAGGTGACCACGATATTGGTCACCAGGATATTATGATTTAACAGTTTCTTCTTTCATGCAACGTGAAATATTAGGTCTATGCCAATGCTCTTTAATTTATTCAAAACCTTAAAGATGATTTTTGTGAAGTTATCGAAGACATACAGCCACAAATACATAAGCAAATTGGATATAGAAGATTTCATGAAAAGAATATGGTGTTGCAACCGAAGACACGGCAGCCTTTATTTATATCAATTACAAACACCTTTTTTCTCAATCAATGGATTCCATTCTTTTTAACGAATCAAAAGGCTTCAAATGAATGATTGCAATTAATTGATTGCAGTCAAATAATTCAAGAAAAGACTCAATATTTGAAATATCAGTTTTGAACTCAATCTAATAAAGGCAATATTTAAATATAAGTCATACATAAAACGGATTCAAAAAAGATTGCAGTATTGATATTAGAATTTTAAAATATCGAGTTATGGATTTTTAAGGCCACCAAATACAAAATTTTGAAATTGATATACATATGTAGGTCACTTTTTAATAATAGGTTAAATTCTAAAATAATTAGGATCTATAAAGAGGAACTAGGAATTCAAGTAAAATTGCTCTGCAGCTAATTTTCGAGATAAAAGCTTATTTATAATTTAATTCTCAAGTTGTTCCCCGAACCCACCTTTTCAACTCTCTCCATTAGTTCTCGATTTTTGCTTAAAATTTCAAGCCTCTTGCACAACCTTTCGTGAATTATATCACAAACTCGAGCCAATTCATCACATTTTGGTTGTACAATTTCCCAGGGATATGCCCCTCGAATGCCAATCAATTGCTGTCCAGCAGAAATAACTTGTTCAGCACGTTCAATATCGGTTTCGCACATCTTCTGAAAAGCTTTGGTCTCTTTGATTAGCGTGTCTACTCTAACAACTGTTTCTCCAATTTCTGTCATATCGGCTACGGTCTTGAGATGAACATCAAAATTGGTCTGTAAAAAAAATAAAAATGTTTAATACCTTCACAAAATAGACATAGACAATATAAGTTACCTGCAACTCACGAAAATCTTGTTCGAACCGTCTTAATTCGAGGCATTGTTTCAGGCGATTCTTATGGGTCTTCCAGAATTCATCGAAACGTCGTTCGGTCTCCTCCAATTGCACCAGAAGTCTGCGATAATCGCGACAATCATCAACAATATGTTGGGCAACATTTTGATGTTGCTTCATCATTATATTCCCTGCACTGGGTCTGTTCGTTTGTTTCATACATATTTTATTTTTTTGATTTTTTGGTTGGGGTGTGTTCGATTTTTATTTCGTTCAGTTTTAATTTTTATTTTTTTAATTTAACGCGGTGCAAAAAACCCGACGAAACAATATTTTTTGTCGTATATAACAGAAAGAGAAAAAGAGGAGAGACAACAATATTATGTTCACAATGAGCGATGAATGTGTGAGAGACTGGCACATAAATATTTTTTTTAAATGTAAAAAATAATGAATTTTAAAAATCAATTCATCAATTTTTGTTTCATTAAAACATAAAATTAACAACTAAATGTTTTGTATGGTGTTGTTGTTTTTGTGGGTGATTTTTGGAGTGAATATTGTGTTAATTTTGTTTGAGTTTAATGTGATTCAATGAATTTTAGGGTAAATGAAATATTAAGAACATTTATATAATTTTGAATGAAGCCACATTGAGAAGAACGGTAGATGGAAAATAAATAATAAAGCGCTCGCTTGTGCCTCCCCCCTCCAAAAGCTTGTGAGACATGTTTTTTTTTTTGTATAAAGCTGTGCATAATATTGAGTGCCAAAAACAAAATAAAGAGTCTTGAAAACCGTGATTTTGTAAATTCTTTTAATTTAAAACTTGTTTACCAGAAAGTGAATGTTTGTTTTTGTTCGTTTCAATGGAAAAAGTGTTTGTTTGTGTTTTTCAAGTGTTTTCAAACAAATAAGGAAAACTAATTTTATAAAACACATCATGCACAAAGCAACGTCAAGATAATATTTTTAAATAAACGAAATTTTTGAACTTAAATTTAATAAAAAAAAAGATTATTATTAACTTAACCACATGCATAACCGCCAACACATATAAAAATGCTCAATTAAAGAGCAATAATATTTATGATTTGAACTGAATTTAACGAAACATTTTATTTAACACGGACATATAGATGGATTTAATTTTTATTATTTTATTAATTGCAAAAAGGGATATATCTTTTTGGGTAAATTTTGATCAATACTTTTTTTTTTACAAAACCAGTGCAGAGCTATATTTAAAAAATTTATAATAGTTACAAGATGACAAAAAATTGTTTTCGTTAAGTTTTATTTTATTTTTATAATTCTAGCATTTGAGAGTAATGAAATTTGAAAAGGTCTTAGAAGTAGTCATAATATAAAAATGCAAATTTAAATTTAATTCTGATATCAGTATCATCAAAAAAATGAAGCTTCCCTATTTTTGAAGGCATAGTGACATGAGTAAGGATACTATGGTCAACTTTGGAGAACTGAATTCTTGAATTGTGACTTTTTGGTAGACTGATAAGGACCATTTAGAACAAAGCAGATATTGACATCACATAAGTGGAGGAACCCAACAAGCTTTTGAGCAATGCGTGATCTATGCGATTTTTAACCTAGATTACAAGACAGTACAATGATCAAGTCAATTAAAATTTTAAGGATTTTGTGTACAAATCACCAAAAATTTAGATAACAAAAAAAGATACATGAGTATTGTGTTCAATTTTCATGAAAAGAAAAACCCTGATAAGCTAGGCGTATTCTCAAATGACTTGTGTGGATGAGAAAGAGGAGGAAACAGTTCTTCACCTCCTCTGTACAGTGTACATGCCCTGCTCTAGCTCAAAAACGCAAGACCTTCCTAGAAGAATTCTTTTATAACGATTTGAAGGATCTCATTCACATTAACATAATTAGTCTTTCATGTTTCGTAAAGGACTCAAAATAGTTTCATTGAGCTCAAAAGAAAGCCTTGAGATTCATGTGGTATCAGAATGGGTCAATAAGCTGGCATAAGTGATTTCTACTCCAACCCGAACAGCCACTTTATCCTAATTTAACCTAAGCTAAGATAAGATTTAAGAAACGAAGCGCAATGCTTATTTAAAACAATTAAGTTTGTAACTAGACTTAAAAGCGTCTTAAAATTAGTTCCATACAGGAAACTGAGTGTTTGCAAACAAATCCTTTTCCCTTGAAATTTATATTATTAAATTATTTAATGATATAACCTTTTATACCCGAAAGTTAAGTCATTTTTTTATTCTTTAACTATTTTTTGTCATCCTTAAACATTTAAAGTTTATTTTTTTTAAATTTAAATTTTAAATAGAGAATATAGGCAAAGAAACCAAACCCAATGCCCGATAGACTTAGTAGAAAGCTAAATTACTACTTAAAAATACAAAAACTAAAAATTAACATAATTAAAAAATAAAAAATAAATTTACCGCTCAATTGAGCTGACATTGCCAGTTCTTTCTGAAAATTCTTTTATTTCATCGTTTGATTTAATATTATTTAGAAGACTTTCACCGTGTCTCGCTGCACCTAATATTTCTTCCTACAAAATCGAAAAAAACACCAAAGTATTTAACTCTTTTTCTTTAACAAATTAAATAATTAAAACCTTTAATCGATCATAATCAGCTCCTTGATCATCTAATAATTTTTGTGTAGCATCAACAGAGTTAGGAAATTCTGTATCGTGAATAACTTGAATGAATATATCTAATTCATTTGATACTTGATGTGTTAGACTTGAGAATTTTTCTAAGGACTGAAATGAGAACCAAATGTTAATAAGCAGTTAAAATTATGTAATTTTTATAGCAAACAATTCTTTGTTGAATCCATTCGTGGTGTGAATAAACTAGTGTTCCACCCATATCCAACGTAAGTTGAGATTGATCCAGATATTCGTGTAGATCCGTTAAAGCCGAACAGATGACTAGACGAAATCGATATTCATCTTTGGAAAATTTTGTACTGACCTAAAAAGAGGAAGGATATTTTTTTCAAAACGACATTTGAAGGAAAATAATAGAATTCACAAATTTTTCACATAAGAGCTGCGAAGAAATTAATACAACTATTTTTAAAATCTTTATTTTTAACAAATTCTTGATTGATTAAATATTTGTAAAGTAAAATTGTTTTTGTTGAAATTAAGTGAAGTTATTAAGTAAGCAAGTAAGTAACAAATTCATTTATTAATTCAATAATTGTTTAAGTTTAAATTTATACATGCATTTTAAAGCTATGGCTAAGCCGTCAGCCTGGTTGACAAGAATTATAATTCTTATAAACGTTTTTTATGGATAACAAGATCTTGGCTAACGCCGAAATTCCCTCCTCGTTCACAAAATCAGTTATCTTCCCAATTCATAAAAAAGGCGCTTTTGATATTGCTGACAACTATCGAGGCATATCATTTATGAACGCATTAGCCAAAATATTCTGCGGTATACTTGTGGAGAGACTTGAAAAATGGGTGGAGAGGAAAAGTATTCTTTCAAATCTTCAAGCCGGTTTTAGAAAGAACTATTCTACAACAGACCAGATTTGTACACTTTCTTCAATTGTTAAAGCCTTCCAAGCACGTAATAAGAAAGTATACTCTTTCTTCGTAGATTTCAAAACAGCTTTCGATCGGGTGAATCGTAATGCACTGGTCGCATTCAAAAAGCTAGTGGCTACGTAGTCAAAATTCAACTAGCTTTTTGAATGCAAAATTGCACTACAAAGCTAGTCAATCCGGAACTGTTATATTAATGACAAATACAAATATATAAAATAAGAAACATTTGTGTTTTCAAAACTTAAAATAGTTTTTTTTCTTTTTAAATTCAATAAAACCAAATAGAAGACATAATATTATTGATTTATATTTGTATTTAAATACCGAAAGATTCATTTCATTTTGAATTCTTGTGTCCTTACCGAGCAGCTGATTGTGAAACGTCAAAACCAGTGTGCACTAACTTTGTAGCCGAAAATTTTACACTACGTCGGAGGGGAAATTTCAACTACTTTTGTAGTTGGATTTAGCCAATCAGAATCCCTTGACTACGTAGCCACTAGCTTTCTGAATGCGACCACTGTTATATTAGCTCTCGCAGTTGGGTATTTCATCAAAATTTCTTTCTGTGATTAAGGAAATGTACAATGGAACAAAAGCAGCGGTATGGGATGGTGCAATATTCTCAGATTGGTTTGAAACAACCACTGGAGTAAAGCAAGGATGTCTTCTCAGCGCGTTATTGTTCTCCCTTTTTATCAATGACATCGTTGAAGATCTACCTGGAGGCATAAGGATATCTTATTCGGTTGTAAATGTTTTACTATACGCCGACGATCTTGTTATTCTGTCTGAATCATCAGAAAACCTACAATGAATGATTAACCGATTAGCATCTTACGGCAACAGATGGGGACTAACGATTAATACGGAAAAATCTAAGGTCATGGTGTTTTCACGCTCCTCCCGAAGTCAAAACGTGAAAAGGTGGTACTACAATAGAAATCTACTAGAAGTAACCAATGAAATTAAATATCTAGGCGTAAAACTTACCCACAACTTGAACTTCAACAACCATCTAAGAGAAAAGGCTAACACTTCACAAAGCTTGTTGAATTCTACATGGAGAAAAGTGTTTATTAATAGTAAAGGGTGTCCCAAAATTAACGCAAGATTTGAATTTGCCGCCATTTGTGCAGTGAAGTGTTGGCAACCCTGAAAAAAAGCAATTTGACAGCTAACAGTATAGGGTTATTAAAAATGGAGCGTTACACGAGAGAAGAGAGTTCGTTGAATGGATTATTGAACATCAACAAATGGACCCTGATTTTTCGAGCAAAATCATCCTAAGCGATGAAGCACATTTTCATCTTGATGGCTTTGTCAATCGCCAAAATTGCATTTGGGGTTCGGAGAACCCACATGTGATTGTCGAAAAACAAATGCATCCACAACGCGTGACTGTATGGTGTGGATTTTGGGCTGGAGGCATAATTGGGCCATATTTTTTTGAAAATGATGCTGGTCAAGCAGTGATTGTTACTGGTGCTCGATATCGCGACATGATTACACAGTTCTTTCTGCCAAAATTGGATGATATTGATGTGTCCAATATGTGGTTTCAACAAGACGGTGCCACATGTCATACAGCCCGTGAAACAATTCAATTACTGCATGAGACATTTCCAGGTCGTGTACTCTCTCGTTTCGGTGATCAAAATTGGCCTCCTAGATCGTGTGATTTAACATCATTAGACTTCTTTTTATGGGGTTATTTGAAATCACAAGTCTATGTCAACAAGCCCACAACCACCCATGCATTAAAGGAGGAGATTCAACGCTGCATCAACGAAATTCAGCCACATTTATGCAGAATGGTCATGGAAAATTTCAACAAAAGAGTGCGCATGTGCATGCAAAGCCGTGGAGGCCATTTGTCCGATGTGTTATTCCATACATAACCTTATCCTATGTACTTTACGAGTCAATAAAAATATAACTATCAAAAGACTAAAAACTGCGTTTTCTATTTAATTCAAATCTTGCGTTAATTTTGGGACACCCTTTAGAATACTTCTTTCCGCCAAGTATAAGATATACGAAGCGGTAGTAAAGTCAACGCTCTGTTACGCATGTCAAGTCTGGGGTGCAGATGAATATGAACATATTGAACAATTTCAGAGAAATTTCTTAAAAAAACTCTTCAACTTACCTCGAAACACATCAAACTATGCAATCTACTTGGAATTACCAAAACTCCTAACAAGTACCCTTAAAGCGCAGGCTGATTTTATTATTAAGACTTTAGCCCACGACGACTCAAGGATGACAAAAAAAATGCTCTTATACGAGTTGAGGAATAAAGACTGGTTGACTGCTAAGTGGGAAAACTTAGGTACTGCTTGTGGTGAAACACTTCATATTGACTTTAATAACCCCAACAACTTAAAGGAACAGCTGTACCGTATAATTATAAAGAATGAGGACTTGACTCGAGAAACATTTGTTCTAAATGGTCGTGAATCCGACAGTAGATTGTTATACTCTCAGCTTAACAACAATCTTGAGAAGAGAAACTACTTTAACGATACCTTAACATACCGGGAGATTTCTTTCAGTTTTAAAGCGAGATGTGAACTACTCAGCCTAAACGGATGCCCTTATAACCGGAGCTTTGATCAGTTCTGTTCAATATGCAACCTTAAGTCAAAAGAGGACTGCTTCCATTTTATAAGTATATGCCCAATATTTAAGCCACACCGAAGTTTCTTCTTTGGTAAAAATACCCTTTCAATGCAAGACACCCTTAAAATACTAAACGAGTGCGACTGGAAAAGACTACATTTTTAGAAGTTATCTTCAAATATAGAATGCTTTTAGTTAGCGAATATGTTTAATTCGTAAATTTATCTATATAATTGTTAAGTGAAGTTATTTGTTTGGTATTTAAACGCTCTTATGTGAATATAGACTTAAAGATCTTACCTCTGATATTGCTTTTTGGAAGAGTCCTGCTGGTCGCAAAACATATACAACATGAACAATTCCAGGAAAATAAATCTGCAAGAAGAACGTTTTTGTGAATAAGTATATAAAATTTTATTTATTTTTTGAAACATTTAATTTACTGATATTTTGTGTAAAACTGCTTTCACTGATGTCCATTTGTCTTTCCGCCTGTCAATTATTAGGTGGTATCCAAGATCGGCATCTTGCATACTAAAAATAATAAAAAATAGTTTTATTTACTTTTCTTAGAAGACAAAAATACCATAATTTTATTAAATGTTAATAGTACAGGGTTTTCCAATAAGAGCTTTCATTTTAATATCAAAATAAGGAGTCATTTCTAAGAGAAATTAGTAGGTGTTGATTTAGTTTTGAAGAGGAAAGTAATAGTACCTCTGAGACATACTCGACGCTGAACAAGCAGGATTCCGCATGGGATCACATGAACACCTTACGGATCATCATCGAACAGTGCATTGAATATCGATCACTACTTCATCTGTTGCTCATTGATTTCGAAAAGACTTTCGATAGTGTGAACAGAGAATTTGTTTGGATTATCTTGCGCAAGAGGGACATCCCGAATAAATCGATTACTATTATCAGTGCTACATAATGATGGATCCAAATTTCACAAGGAATTTGAAATTTAAAGTGGAGTTGAGCAAGGCTGTATACTCTCACTAATATCGTTCCTGTTGGTGATAAGTGAAACTGACATACTGCCTGCACGTAGAGATGGTAAAAGAGTTCCAATAACTTTAGATTATTGTCTTTACGGTCGTTTGAACTGCTGTCCAAAATATATAAAAATAGCTCTTTAAGTTTAAAGACAACGGCTGCTGTGCTTCAATGTTGAATCCCTGCTGATTTATTGATGAGGCACTTAGAAAGTTATAGACACTGCCACAAAACAACAAAAACAACAACAAAACGAAGACAAAAGTGGCACTGTGGCAGTGGATTGGAGACACGCTTCGAAAAGGAGCTTGGTGCATTGCGTGTCAAGCGATGCAATGGCACCCGCTTCGCTTCTACAGGAGGGCAAGAGACGAGGGCCCGACCTAGAAGTACTTAGCGAAGAACGTTGGAATAGGCATCAGCGTTAAGTCTTTTCGCTCAAAACCATATCGCTCAAATTAAAAATGTGATATCGCTCAAAACTGTTTTATTAACATTTTGTTGTTGTACGATTTGGGCAATATTACCGAACCTTTAGGCGTCAAGACTTTTATTTGGTGTTATGAAATGTCAAACAAAACGAAAAGTTCGGTCTTATTACCGAATAAAATAACGCCAAGATAATAAAAATGTCATATCTCCCAAACATGACTCTGTCGCCCGAAAACTTTTACAGAAGAAAATGTCACAAAGCCCAAAATCAGAGTCACATTGCCAAAATCAATTTTAAAATATCATAATGCCCAAATTACTAATTGACATGTCGCCCAAAAGATGTCGTGTTTTTCTACATTTAGGCATTTTGAAAAATGTCAGTTTCCTTTGGGCATTACGACATTTTAAGTTTTGAATTTTATCGCCAAAACGCAAAAACGAAATGGTTTTCTTGCTCACAGTCCTAGCAACCAGCATTACGAGTCTTCTTTGGACTCACTAAAGGATGTTTTTGTACGTTATGATGACATTTCTGAATTTGTGCGTTACGACATTGTAAGTTGATTTGGGAGATATGACAATTTATTTGGGCTTTGTGACATTTTCTTAGTGATATTTTTAACGACGTTTCTCCCTTTGGGCTCTATGTTATTTTATGATTTGGGTTATATTTCGTTGGGTGATACGACATTGTTTTGGGTTTTTTGTCGATTTGTTTTAAGTTTTTGAGCTTTGTGAACAATTTTGGGCTTTATGACATTTTAGGATTTGGGCTATATGGTTTTAGGGGAAATTACCTAACTCCACAGGAATCAGAACGACTGGGGAAGAGTTGGAGCTGTGATACATATAGAAATTGGACACGGTAGTGCGTAGGAGTAGTTGGATCTAAGTAAAGGAAAGTATGCCATTGACAATGGAAAACCATATCACCTAAATAGCTTACAAGGCGCGACTAGAATTCGCAAGCTTCGGATGTATGTATGTCCTCGATAATTTCAGGATTTGCACCTTTTAGGACGCCTATTGCCGTTACCTCTTTGCGAAATAACACGATTAGAAAACTTTTCTTGCAAAATTGAGATTTTTTCAATGCTTATGACTGTATGTTGTAGGTATCTCCGCTTTGTTTTGTTTAAAATATTTAAATGTCCTTCACACTGATATCTTCCAATTCCAAGAGATACAAAATCAATCATCCTACTTCATACTCATCTACTTATTTACGTATCCTCCGAGGTGTCAATAGGTCCTAAAACTGCATTTTAAGGACCGAATCAGCGAAAATACGAAGATGTTGATCGACTGGCTATATGCAAAATACGGTGTAAAGTCGTTTGTGGAATACCTCATTCTATAGATCGGTCATTAACAACATTCTAAGTTGTTCTTGAGTGAAGCGAATGGTTTCGATTCTTCAAACCACTAAATTCTCTCAAAAGCTTCCAAAAGTGGTTTAGTTTTGTGAACTACTGAATTATGATTACAAAATGTTCAATATTTTTGTAGAATTGAATTGTTTGTTGTTAAAGCGTATATCGTTCCAACACAGACATGTTAATACCGGTCTGTTCCAAATGAAACTTTTTATTGGAAAACAATCTATTTTCTCTCTGTGATAAACGTTCTAGCTTTTAAAATTAAATCTAGTCCTAAAAAAAAATTAACGCTTTAACTAAACATTTTAAACTCACGATGGCACTGAAGTTAAGTATAAAATTAGTTTTTGGTAATCAGCTTCTTCTAGCACATGAAAATTATTATTGTCAGGAAATATTATAAGTGGGCAGCCTTCAGTAGATCTTCCACCTGAAATATTAAAAAAATTCCAAATTAATTCTTATTTCTCATAACTTTTATAATCATTGCAAAAATATTTCAAACCTGTGATAATTGCATGTTGCGGATGCAGTAAATCAGCCACATCTCCAATATTTAAAGGACTTTCACCTCCTCCATTAACACCACTCATTACAGCTGATGGTGGATCTAAAAACGAACTTATGCTATCTGATGGATGATGATGATGATTTTGAGAGGATTGTAATTGTTGTTGGTGATTTTGATTTTGATGCTGTTGTTGTTGTTGTTGTTGCTGTAAATGCAATTGTGATTGTGATTGTCCAGAACCGTTGCTTATTATCGATGTTTGAAGTTGATTTAATGAAGTTTGTATTGTTCCATCTGTTTGATGGAGAACTGTTTGTATTGATGCTGTACTATTAACAGATGATTGTGATTGAAGGACATGTTGGCGGGATGCACTCATAACCATTGCTTTTGACTCAGCAAGGGCAAATTCGACATCATTGTCTATTGAAGAAAAAGAACAGAAAGAAATCGATTAAATAATGGAAAAGACAAAGCTTTAAGAAAATTTTTTCACAAATAAAAGTTTGTTGCTAAAAATAAGAATCTGTAGACAAAATTTCTTGCTATTTATTACCACCTATCAAATAAACCAATTAGCAGAGCTTGAAATTTTGTATCTCCGTACATTTTCATTTAAAAGTATATAAGACAACATAATTCCTTTCAAGAGTCAACTTGCACCCTCTTAATTCGGAGATTGACACATTAATTCTAAAGTGAAGTTGATATGATAATGAATTTTATAATAAAACCATAACCACACACATCAATCCCTTATAAATTACCCAATTCCACAAATTCATTCTTCATATCATAACATTAACTTATAGTAAGTAGACGTGAGTAGACGTAGGTATTTTCGAATGTTAACTCACAAAGACGTGCTTCACCCCTTAAAGCAAAAACGATAAATTCATTCTATATTCATTTATATTGCTTTCCATTTTCATCTTCATTCAGCTTGATGGAAAAAAAGTGCGCACACCCATTTTACTCGAAATATTATGTTTTTGTTTTTATGAATGTAACCTATTTTACTTTTTACGATATGAATACGGTGACCATTCTTCGTTTTCGTAAAGAATACAAAAAAAAAGAAGATATTTAAACCCCAATTCACCTATTTTAACATGATAGATACATATGTATTTTGAAGCTACAGCAATTGAGCTTTTTCTTCATTTCAAAATATCCGGAAGCATGCCCAAATTTTAGGGAGTTATGAGTTTTAGATTTATATCCGTTTAGAGTTGAAATTCTTATTGTTAAGATAAGTGCTTTTCAAAAGCCTTCCAATAATAACTCTAGAAGTTTCAAACGTGTAATAAAGCACGTGGTTTAAAAATAAGTTTTATAAACAAACTTTTGTTAAACTGCATCAAAAAACGCAGAATTTTTAAAAGCCTTAGAAGAATCTTAAAAACCAACTCCCCTTTATTATCGAATTGAAGTTTTTTCGACTTAATCCAAGATATGGAAACAAATTTTGAAGGATGTATGAAGCATGTCTATATTAAAAGGTGTATACGCAAGTGGATGGAATATGGTCACCTCACTGAAATTGTGTTTAAGTCTTATTTTTGATATTCAAAACACCTCGTTAAAACTACGTCTACTACCTATAGCTTTTTTTCCCTAAGAATTTTTATTATAAATAATAAATTACAAACATCTGAGGAAAAATACTATACATAGTATTTGCCAAAAGACGTTGGAAATATTACATACAAAATGCGAAAACATTTTTATGCGTATATATTTGTATTTTTGTTTGTATTTATTAAATATCAATACAAGGAAAATATAAAAGCAAACTGTATAGATAATAACAATGGAATAGGATAATTAGAGGAAAACCCAAGCATACCAGATTGAATGGTAATGTTGAATTTCTTTGCTTTGTAAGAACTTTTCAAGGAAATGTATGTTTCGTGTTTTTAATTAAACATACATTTGTATGTATGTAATATGTATTTTTGTATATTTCTTGTTTAATTTTGCTTTTCAGAAAAGTAAACAAATGAATAAAATAGCAATTTTAAAAATGTTTTCTTTTTGTTCACTGTGGCGTATACGTACTATTATTCGTACGTAGTGTAATTAAACTTAATTTTTGAGCTGCCATAAAATACTTTCAACTATGAAGAATACCTGTAATTTTTCTTGTAAAATATTTAAATAAGGAATCTTGTTCTTATAGCTTGTCGGATGTACATTATAAGACTCTCCCAAAATTCTTTTATTCAAATTTTATTTTTATTAAATAATTTAGGTGGCGCATCAGTCCTTTGAGAACAAGGGCCTAATGACTTACAACTCTCAACCATTCTTTTTTCGGTTCCAGGTCATAGCGG
This sequence comes from Eupeodes latifasciatus, assembly GCA_920104205.1. Lineage (NCBI taxonomy): Eukaryota > Metazoa > Arthropoda > Insecta > Diptera > Syrphidae > Eupeodes > Eupeodes latifasciatus. The sequence continues at coordinate 29,413,941 of OV049925.1, forward strand.
TATTGATAGCCCGGCAAGGATCGGCCCTTAATAGTTTACTTACGAAAAAGGTAAATATTCCTCTTGGAGCTATGAAGGTCAACATTTTCTCAATTTTCTGACAGAATCCAACCGCAGCAGGTGGAATATTTTAACGGGCTGCACCATATCCAGGAAGATATGGCCTTTTATGCAGATCCAGATGTAGCCAGGGTCGGTACAATATGTACCGAAAATTGGCTGATAGGAGAGAATGCTGAAAAGTTGGGTATTCCTCACAATACTTACTGCCGTAGCTGGGGAGGCCAACATGAAAGGAAAACTGTGATTCACTTTCTCTGTAAATGTCCTGTCCTGTTTCTGTTGGAAATTGTTTCCAAATTACTTTTTAAAAAATAATAGACCTTTAAATCGAAGTTTAATGAATTCATAACATATTTTTTGAAAAGAAAATGTTATCAAAATACAATTTGATTTCTTAAGAGAAAATTCTGTCTTGCAAAACAACAAAACACAAAATTTTTAAAATATGAATTTCGAAAAGTAAAATTTTCAAGCAGAATTTTGACAAAAGAATCTTGAGTCAATCCTACCTATTATGAACAAAAACCGCTGTTCTGGTTGATTTGGAAAAGGCCTTTGACACCGTATGGTTAAAACTGAGCAGGCTTGGCATAAGCATTGTTGTATATACTATATATACCACAACATTCCAAAATAACAATGGTCTTTAACAGGAAGCGGTTAATTTGCCGATTCTCTTCAGCATTTACACCAGCGATCTGATAGGTAGTTTTACAAAGGCAATTGCGTACGCCGACGACGATCTAATTGCGTACAGAACGGCCCGAAAGGTTAGGGTTATTAGAATTCTCTTGTAGCGTGATTTCGACAAGATTCAGCGATATTGCGACGACTGGAAACTGAAAATAAATGTCCAGAAGTCAGAGACAATTTTGTTCCGGACTTCGTTGGCTAGGGCCACGAGGGAAACGTACAAGAATTGGCGCAAGATGATCATCGTTGATCTTCATGGGCAGAGATTAACGAGAAAAAGTGAAGTGAAGTACCTCGGTATCTGGTTAGATCAGTATTTATATTTCGACAGACATATAAATGCTGTTCTGACCAGGGCCCGAGGAGCCTTCGCTCTGACGAAACGGCTGTTTTTTAGCAGTCGGCTTGACCCCAGAGTGAAGGTAATTTGCTACATGGCCCTCATACGGCCGATGATCGTTTATGGTTGTCCTGTGTGGTTCAACGTTGCCCCTTCCCAGATGGAGAAGTTTCGGGTGTTCGAGCGGCAGTGTTTACGACGCTGTACTGGCTTATATCGAACAGCCGAATCTTCTTACCTGCATTACTATTCCAACGAGGTCCTATACAACGGGGCTCGAATCAACAGAATTGACAATTTCGTGATAAAACTCGTTCGAGGTCACATTGCAAGAGCTATGTCTTCGACCAACAATTTAATTTTTGGGGAGTTCTATCCGAACGACGAGTATTTTGAAAGTGCACGCTTCAGCGGCTACATTCCACCAGAAGCATTCCTCTTCTTAGATAGATGCAGTGTGATACAGGATAGATTGGCAGTTCCGCTAATCAACCACTTCAGACGACGAACCGTGGATAGGCGACTCCTGTACAATCGGGACGTCATGGCACAAGACGGAGCAGAGCTACTTCGGTTCAGTAGGGTTGTGTCCGAACGGGACCGAACTGATAGGGTGAAGCATGAGAACCAGTTTTGGTGGCTTCAATCGACACTTGATAGTTGGTAGTCGGGATGGGGTTTTAAGCCTTAGCCGGCTTACATACTTGTTTTATAGTTTTAGGGTTTGGTTTTAAGTAGAATAGGCATGGTGGCACAAAAACAAATGATTAAAAAAAATAATAAGAAAAAAGCATGAAATAAAAAAAAGAAAACAAAAAATGAAAAACAAAAAAAGTTAGATAGTTAGATTTGCTGCTGTGGTTGTTCTAGTTTTGAGTAAGTTAGTTTTAAGTTTTATATTAAGGACCTTATTTTAAGTAGTTTTTAATTAAAAATAAAAAAGATATTGATATTAGTTTTTTTTTCAAATTTTCTAATAAACAAAAATAAATAAAATTTAATTGAAGTAAAATAGATTTTAGGGCCGAAAGGCATTATTATTAAGTGTTATAGTTTAACTTAGAGGGTCCGTATTGGACCAGCAAGTTATGGTTAATTAGGCTAGTTTTATAAATTTTTTGGCGAATTAATAAACATGAATTTAAAAAAGAATGTACTATAACCTACAAAACAAATTTCGAAAAACAACAGCTAATATTTTTCAAGCATTTTCAAAAATTACAATAATAATTCTTGAACGAAGGTATACAATTTTATGAGATTTAAAATACAATTTTTGAAAAGTTTGTATTGTTGAAAAATTTGTGCTAACATATAGATATAAAAATATAATTAAAGTTTTAAATTTTCTTAGAAATATTTTTGGTGTGGAGTTACGAGTATTTAATGCTTATATTTGAATTTTGTTAATAACTTCTGAAACTGCTGACACGTTTTTGAAATAGGCATTTATGAAAATCAAATATTGTCTAGACAATTTTAAAAACAAAATAACTCTTCTATTGGGCATCCTTCTTTTTAACTTCCCATAGGAAGTTATTGTAATGGGTCCGATTTGTCAAATTGAAAATTTTGACATTTCTCGACGTTTCAAGGTCTCTAGATTCGAAATAAAAGATTTTTAGAAAGATATCTGTGCGTGCGTGTGTACCCACGTCCGTACGTCTGTACGTTCGCGACGTTTTTTTCGTCGTCCATAGCTCAAGAACCAGAAGAGATATCGACTTCAAATAAATTTTGTTATACAGATAATAAGGCAGAAAGATGCAGAAAGGGCTCTCAATAAAATTGCGTGGGTGGTTTTTTTTACCATAGCAGTTTAAAAAAAAGGTGAAAATTTTGGTTAAACCTAAATATCTCATAGACCAATGATGCTAGAGACTTGAATTAAATTTTATAATATATATTGTAACGTGATACAAAAGAATTATATTTTTGGAAAAAAATCCAATTAACGGTTTTTTTTATAAATCAAAAAAACTGAAAAAAAAATTTGTCACCTCGAAAATTTTACGACCAAAATATGATTTCATCTCCAAAACAATTTTGTGCAACGAAGAATAATGTTTTTGACATCTGATAAAATTTTGAGAAAAATCTAATTGACAGTTTTTTTTATAAAAAATAAAATCCTAAAAAAAATTACTCATATTTTGTAAAAATTGAATTTCGACGCAAATATCTTTTCAAAAACTTGACATTAAGGCTTCAAACTTTTTTTTATCTTATAAGAAATATTGTTTTCAACATTAGGAAACATTTTGAGAAAAATCGAATTGACAGTTTTTTTTTACAAAAAATAAAAGCCCAAAAAAAAACATGTTTAAAAGTTGGTAAAAATTGATTTTCGACTCAAATATCTTTTCAAAACTTTGAGATATTGGCTTTAAACTACTTTTATCTTTCAAAAAATATTGTTGTCAACATTCACTAAAATTTTGAAAAAAATCGAGTTGACAGTTTTTTTTACAAAAAATTAAAAACCGAAAAAAAAATTTAACAAAAATTGTTAAAAAATGTATAAAAGTTGGTAAAAATTGTTTTTCGACGTAAATATCTTTTCAAAAATTTGAGACATTGGCTCCAAACTAATTTTATCTTTTAAGAAATATTGTTTTCAACATTCTATAAAATTTTAAGAAAAATCGAATTGACAGTTTTTTTTTACAAAAAATAAAAACTTAAAAAAAAAACAATACTAAAACTTGTAAAAATTTACTTTCGACTCAAATAGCTTTTCAAAAATTACAAATATTGGCTTTCAAACTTATTTTATTTCACAGAAAATATTGTTTTCGATATTCAGTAATTTTTTTATAAAAATCCAACAGTCCGTTTTTTTCATAAAAAAATAAAATCTACAAAAAATAGTACGCAAATTTGGTACAAATTGATACATAAAGACAAACTTTTAAGCAAGACAAATCGACAGACGGGATGGGAAGTTATCAGTGTGGGTCGCATCCCAGCCTCTTTTCTTAGAAATATTTTTGGTGTGGAGTTACGAGTATTTAATGCTTATATTTGAATTTTGTTAATAACTTCTGAAACTGCTGACACGTTTTTAAAATAGGCATTTATGAAAATCAAATATTGTCTAGACAATTTTAAAAACAAAATAACTCTTATATTGGACATCCTTCTTTTTCATATTATGTTTTAAGTTATAAGTAAGGAGAAAAATTATAAATGTTTGAGACAATTTGAGTTTTCGATTTTTGAACTAAAAATTTGTTTGGGGACTACTGCTATTTTTGACCTAGGACAAAAGGACGAAATCGCCGGACCCACTTTTTTCGACTTTTCTATCATCTTCATGTCATGTTTTATTAAAACCTGGGCTTCAAATTTCTTTTACGAATGAAATAGTAGTAATAATAATTGTCTTCAATCACGATCACTAACTTTTCGATCGTGAGCTTTAACAAGCCTTTATTTTTTCTAATTGCTTTGTTTACAAGTGTGATTCTATTTAGATATAGCATGAGGCACAGATTTAGAAATTTCTTATAAAATAATCAGCTTAAGACACGTAATTCTCATGAACTGAAACTATACAAAGGGTATAAATTTCATATTCTATTTACAATGACTGCTTTGTTAAAACAAAGAAAATTAATTTAATCTTCTTAAAATTAAGCAACAAATACAGAAGCTGCAATGGATGACCAAATACAGCTGAAAGTCATGAAGATGCAATGCTTACAAGGGCTGTTTTACTTGGTTTTCTCGAAAAGTTTTACTCATACTATAAATATACATTCACATAATGCGCCATTAATTAATTTAAATAAACTAAAATTAGCACAAACATCAATTAAATACTTAAAATCATTTAAGTCATTTACATATTAATGTCAAAAAATCATCATCCATGCAATTATAAATTTATTATATAATTTAATATTAAGTTAAATGATATGAATGCGTTAACCTTCTCTGGGTAAAATTATAGAGAGCTATAATAATTATATTATTTATAGTTTATGCAAGATGAAAAGAAATCAAAACAATCAATATACGAGTAGGAACTATCGCAGCATCTATAGTTATAGTCTTAATGGGTATTTGCATATATTTCTATAGGATTAACAATCTATGGAAATAGAATTACTAATTTTTCGAAGTCTTATATATAATTAAAAAATTATTTGAAAATAGGAAACGACTTTGTGAAAAACCTTGCAATAGCTTGCAATGAATTATTTAATTTTAACTTGTTTATTTTATTCAAAAACAGGTCAAATGGTATTAAATTGAGTTCTTGACTTGGAAGGCAAACTAAGTTTCAGAGTTTTGGCAAACATTAAAAAACCGATAGAACTGCAGGTTTATGTTTTTAATCTTTTTGTTATATATTTTTTTTTTTAAATAATTCAAATTTTAAACGCAGTTGGCTACTTTTGGGGATTATAGATAAATTAAACATTCGAATATTTTAAGAAATCTTAAATAAACAATTTAGCAATTTTAAATGCTTACACAATTTTGCAATAAATATTGCAACAGCGATGGAAGTTTGTTTTGTTAGTTCATGTCGAATGTATTTCAACTCGAAAAAATATAAAATACAATTTTGTGTTTATGGCATATACTGATGCAATTTATGTCTTGTTGAAGGTGTGCTGTTGATCAAAAGTTTAAACTTTATTCGTAACATTTAACAGGTTTTAGATACAAAGCCTTTTCCAAAAAGAAGTGTCGTTTTGAATAGAAAACTTTTTTGGGGAGTTGTAATTTTTGCAGCTGTTATTTTTTGACATTTGACAAGTAAAAACTACGTCAATACTAAAAGTGGAGCGATACATGCTTCAACATGGTATTGGACCATCGCATTAAGCACTTTCGTTACGGAGCCAGAAACATTGAAACTATTGGAAGAATTTGAGCTTTTTGAGTATGTTAAATAAAAATAAATTGGGTGGCGCAACAGTTCATTGATAACTAGGGCCTTGTGACTTACAACTTTCAACCACATCTTTGTGCGAGTACTGTTGTCTGGGATGGAGTCTAATTTGAGAAAGCATTTGTCATGACAAGAATTATTCTTGGAGAAATTCAATTCAATTCAATTCAATTTTTTTTTTTTTTTATTCATTTTTATTAATTCATTCTTAAGACTATCTTAAAGCTAGACAAAAAATTCATAAAACTAGCCTAATTATCCATAACTTACAACTAACTTACTGGTCCCATACGGACACTCTAAGTTAAACAATAATACTTAATGCTAATGCCTTTCGGCCCTAAGATCTATTTAACTTCAATTCCATTCTATTTATTTTTTATTCATTAGAAAATTTCAAAAAAAAAAAACTAATATCAATATCTTTTTTTATTTTTACTTAAAAACTACTTAAAATAAGGTCCTTAATATAAAACTTAAAGCTAACTAAAACTACCTATTCTACCTATTCTAACTATAAACTACTTAAAACTAGAACAACCACAGCAGCAAATCTAACTATTTAACGTTTTTTGTATTTCAAATGTTGTTGTCTTTTTTCTTATTATTATTATTTTTTTTAAATCCATGTTTTTTTTAAATGTTTTTTTTTTGTATTTTTTGTATTTTTCTTTTTTGTATTTTTTTTTTGTATTTTTCTTTTTGTATTTTTTTTTTGCCACCATGCCTATTCTACTTAAAACTAAACCCTAAAACTATAAAACTAGTATGTAAGCCGGCCAAGGCTTTAAACCCGATCCCGACTACCCACTATCAAATGCCGATTGAAGCCACCAAAACTGGTTCTCCTGCTTCACCCTATCAGTTCGGTCCCGTTCGGACACAGCCCTACTGAACCGAAGGAGCTCTGCTCCGCCTTGTGCCATGACGTCCCGATTGTACAGGAGTCGCCTATCTACGGTTCGTCGTCTGACGTGGTAGATTAGCGGAACTGCCAATCTATCCTGTATCAGACCGCATCTATCTAAAAAGAGGAATGCCTCTGGTGGAATGAAGCCGCTCAAGCGTGCACTCTCAAAATACTCGTTGTTCGGATAGAACGCCCCGAAAATTAAATTGTTGGTCGAAGACATAGCTCTTGCAATGTGACCTCGAACGAGTTTTATCACGAAATTGTCAATTCTGTTGATTCGAGCCCCGTTGTATAGGACCTCGTTGGAATAGTAATGCACGTAAGAAGATTCGGCTGTTCGATATAAGCCAGTACAGCGTCGTAAACACTGCCGCTCGAACACCCGAAACTTCTCCATCTGGGAAGGGGCAACGTTGAACCACACAGGACAACCATAAACGATCATCGGCCGTATAAGGGCCATGTAGCAAATTACCTTCACTCTGGAGTCAAGCCGACTGCTGTAAAACAGCCGTTTCGTCAGAGCGAAGGCTCCTCTGGCCCTGGTCAGAGCAGCATTTATATGTCTATCGAAATATAAATACTGATCTAACCAGATACCGAGGTACTTCACTACACTTTTGCTCGCTAATCGCTGCCCGTGAAGATCAACGATAACCATCTTGCGCCAATTCTTGCACGTATCCCTCGTGGCCCCAGCCAACGGAGTCCGGAACAGAATTGTCTCCGACTTCTGGACATTTATTTTCAGTTTCCAGTCATCGCAATATCGCTGAATCTTGTCGAAATCACGCTGCAAGAGAATTCTTATAACCTCAACCTTTCGGGCCGTTCTGTACGCAATTAGATCGTCGGCGTACGCAATTGCCTTTGTAAGACTACCTATCAGATCGCTGGTGTAAATGCTGAAGAGAATCGGCGAATTCACCGCTTCCTGTTGAAGACCATTTTTAATTAAGAATGTTGTGGTAGAAGTTACATTGCCACTTTTGACAACAAACTTTCTACCGTTAAGCATATCATAAAGTATATACAACAATGGCTTGCTTATGCCAAGCCTGCTCAGTTTTAGGTAAAGACCCTCTAACCATACGGTGTCAAAGGCCTTTTCCAAATCAACCAGAACAGCACCTGTGCATTGTTGTTTTGATTTATTCCATTGGATATCAGAAACGAGTTTAGATGCAGCCAGCATGAATTGTGTCATGACCCGACTTGAACCCGAACTGTTTATCCGGAATTATTTTGTTGTCCGCAGCCCACTTAGTCAGAGCCCTATTGATGATCTTTTCGAAAACTTTGCTGATGCTCGGAAGAAGACTTATCGACCGAAGATTTGACGGGTTGGAGTTGTCCTTTCCCTTTTTCGGGAGAGGATGAACCACAGCGGTCTTCCAATGCACTGGATAATATGCATTATTCAGTGCATTATTGAAGAGTGTGGTGTAAATGTCAATTGCCTCCATCGGTAAATGTCTTAGTACAACGTTGGATATACCATCGACACCTGCTGACTTTTTATTTTTTATTGAGTTGAAGATGAGCTGAAGCTCAACCTTCGCCACTAACAGGGGACTTGGACCCGTTTGCTCGGCGATTATGGCATTTGCCAAGGAATCGTCATTGAACCGCATGAAACCGCGGTTCTCAGATCGCCATTGTGTCATATCATTTCGAAGGTAAAAATGATTAAGTAGGGCTCTGTTTTCCAGGTCGTGGTTGGGGCGAGTGCTAGTATTCACTTTGTACACTTGCTGGAAAGCAGCTCCCACCGCCTCCACTTTTTCCTTCGGATCTTCAATTATAAAAAAGTCATCGTCAAAGATGGCTTCTTCTGGATCTATTTGCGCTGTCCTGAGTACGTCTCTGTTCTCTTCAGTTCTTTGGAGTTTCAGACACGGAAGGTCATTCTCGTTCTTTTTCCTGAATATACAGTCCAACGCACTAACCATAATGCCACGGATCCTTTTTGAGCATGTTAGTAATGTGAAAATTTGAAACCGAGTGCGTTGCTCAACAAACACTTAGAATATTGCTAATGGAGCTCATAGTTTTAATGAATCGTAGTCGTTCCTTATGAAACTAGCTATTACACAAACAATTTTACACCGGTTTAAGGCTTTATGAGTTCACTTAACATTAAAGCTCAAGCCAATCGATCAACAGCAACGTCTTATCATACTTGATTTTTCAGCTTAAAAATAATATTCAATGATAGCGCGCAATTTCATTTCAGAAATAATGATTCAAGACCTTAGAGATGAATTATGTAAAGTTATCAAGGACATACATTTGTAAATGTGTAAATGGATTATGAAAAGGATATGGTGTTGAAACCGTTGCCGTGGTGGATATTTGGCTGATATCGTTTTCTATTATGAAGGGTGGTTAAATTTTAAGGGCCGATGTTGAACCACTTCTTAACGTCAAGTTTGGTTCTGTATTTCATTTGAAATTACTGAACCATAGACAGATACACAAACGAGTAACGCATTAAAGTTATTCAGGCTTATTATGAAAATGGGCGTTCAAATCAAAAGGCATATCGTCCAATACGTGATTTGTTTGGTCAACTTAATAGTCCAAATGTGCTCACAATCAGAAAATTCTGCAAAAATTAAAGAAAAAGGGGTCTGTAGAAGATGTGAAAATACCAAAGCATGCTCGTACAGCTCGTACTGCAGAAAATATTGCTGCTGTTCACGATAGTGTGACTGAAGAGCCATCCACCTCAACTCGTCGGGGGCCCAACAATTGCACCTCTCACGGTCGACGTTGATGAAAATTTTGTATAAAGACATCCGCTTTACACGCTTACAAGGTTCAATTGACTCAAGAAATAAGGCATCTTGTCCATTTCAGAATGATGGCAAGAAATGGCAACAGTCGATAATGAATTTTCGAAGAAAATCATCTTCAGTGATGAGGCACATTTTCACCATAATGGAATGTCAAAAAACCAAAGCACTTACAAAGAATGACTGTTTACTGAGGTTTATGGGCTGTCGGCACCATCGGCCAGTATTTTTTCCAAATTGAAATCGTGGTATGACAATGAACTTTTTATGGCCCTTAGTGGAAGATATGGATCTAGACGGTGCCATTTTCCACACAGCTTTCAATTGCCGTGTTATCTCACGTTGGTGGCGATGTCAGTTGACCGCCAATATAACGTGATTTAACACAGTTGCACTTCTTTCTTTGGGGTTATTTGAAAGAAAAAGTGTATGCCGTCGATAAGCCAGCAACAATTCGAAAGCTAAAAGATGAAATAATTTGTCACATTAACAACATAGCAACCTAAAATAAACCTCAGCGTCATCGAAAATTTAGACCATCGGATGGAGGTGTGTCGCCGAGGTCGCGGCGGCCATTTGAGCGATATTTTATTTTATACATAATTCAATTATACCAACATCGGCCCTTAAAATTTAACCACCCTTTATTAAACCAAAATTAAGATTCAGAGTTATGGCAAACAAATTCAAAAAATTAATAGAACTGGCAGTTTTATATTTTTAATCTGTTCCGTATATTTTGTTTGTAAATTATGTGTAGCTAGTAGCTACCTGGTTCAAAACATTTTATAGGATTTGAATTTCAAGAAAACTTAAATAAACATTTAGTTGTTATATACAAAATTTTAAATGTTTATACATTTTTGCAATAAATGTTGCAACAGCGATAGAAATTCGTTTGTTCATTTCGAACAAATTTGAAATTTAAAATAAAACTTTGTGTTTCCGGTGCACTTCAATTTAAATATTTTTGCACGTGATGTAGTGTTGATCCAAAATTCATACTTTTATCCTAACACTTGAGAATTTTTCAATATGATATGATATGTCATTTTGAGCTGTCATTTTTGCAGCAATTACTAAAAATGTAACGATACACTTTTTTAGCACTTTCGTTGGGTAACCAGCAATACTGAAAGAAGTGGAAAAATTTGACATTTTAGAACATGTTAGTGAACAATCGAAACCGTGTGCTTCGCTCAAGAAATACAGGGTTATTGATTCCTCATCTATCTTTAGAATTACACTGTTTTTGCATAATGACTTAGTAGAACTAAGGCTTATAAAAATCAATAAACACAATAACTTAAGCCGTTTGAATGATCAGCAGCAACATTGTATCTTCAATGGTTGGGTCCTTAAAGCACATCGAAATGATCCGGATCTTAATCGAAAAAAAAATCATCTTCAGTGAGAAGATGTTCTATTTTCACTTCGTTAGCTACGTTAGTAAGCAAAAAGTTTGCCTTTGGAGCTCAGAAGACTCAAGAATGATTGCTTAACAACATATTCATTCTTATCGTGTTACTGTTTGGTGCTGTTTTTGGGCTGATGGTGTGATTGGACTTTACTTATTAGAAAATAATGCTTTTGCAATTGTTCCGGGTAATGGATTGCATTAAAAAGCAATAATTTTTATGGCCGGACTTGGAAGATATTAAATTGGGCTAAAGTTTTCTGGCCATATTGTTTCTCTAAGAGATCATCACCGAGATCTTTTGTTATAACACTGTTAAACTTTTTTCTGTAGGCTCACATGAAAGATAAGGTCTATACCGAGCTTTACAATTGTTTTAAAAACTTAAATATGAAATTCGTGAAGATATCAATCATTTACAGCCATTTATGTGAGGATTGGTCATGTAAAACTTAATTTTCGATACTCGTTTCTTAAATAACAAAATGAAACCTTTAACTAAGACACATATTTTCTGCTCTTTTGTAATTTAAAATGTTTTAATCAATGTTGAAAGTTCGTGATCATCAATCAATAAAACATTATAACTTCAAAGACAAAACAAATAAATAATCATACCGCAGCAATAACATCTAAAACGATCCTCTGCATCCAAAGCATATTCCGCCATATTATTTACAATTTTATATTTTTTCTTTGTTTGATATAAATTTACAACACTTATAAATTAAATTAATTACTTTACATCAAACCACAATTGGTTTTATAACCATGAACTACAAACGAGTTTGTTTTGTTTTTATTTTATTGTCTAACAATAAAGATAAAAGAAAAGAACCGTGAACTGTCATCGACACTATAGATAATTAAACATTTAGAAATAGAAAGAAAAAACTCAAAATCAAAACAAATAAAATTCAAAATATACCACCGGACAAATTAGATACTAAAAAATAAAAAATAAATAAAACGACTGCGCATTCAAAAAAGAAGAAACCATCACCCACTTATAATTTGAATTAAAAACAAAAACCAATCAAATAAGAAAACACCGAAAATAAATTTTCAATCATTACGTAATTTTACACAAAGTATATTTTTATAGCACTTTTATTAGAGGTGTATTAATGAATTTTGTATTTAAACAATAAAAACCCAAGTTAATAGAATCGAATCAAAAAACACAAAACTACATCAAAGATCTTAAAGATGCACAACACAAACTAAACTAAGATCGTCGCCAACAACGACGACGCACGCGGACGGTCGGTCTTCTCAATTAATTTCACTCAAGTTTTGTTCTAAATTCATTTTCTTCTTAACGAAACAAAACAACTAAAGAACACATAGAACACAATAATACAAAAATAACAACTTTCTGCGATAAGAAAATTATTTTTTCGTTCTTTTTTATAATTCGAACGTAAATATAGAAAATGAGGGAATAAAAAAATATCCACAAAACAAGATAAAAAGAAAAAAAATGGAAGAATTTTTCTATAAACAAAAATAAATATTTTTTTATGTATATTTTCGTACCACTTTTGTTCAGTTTTTACACCAGAAAACGTTTTCTTTCGTTAAGTGTATCTTTTTGTAGAAATATAGAAGTTTCCGATAAAATTTATAATTGATTCTAATTAGTATTTGATAATTTGATTGAGGATCGCGCTATAAATTATTGATCTTTCTTTTTTTGTTTAATTTTCGTTAAAAGATACAAAGATACTTGAACCACTTAGAAACATTCTTGATCTTGAAGCTGCCAACACGTCTTTTAGCTAAAACCGACATTAAAAACCTGTCATTCTCGAGCGATACCGATTGACCACCCTACCGGAACTGATGTTTAGCGAATCGATAATAATCGTGATGTTTTTAAATTTTGTGTATGAATTTTATGATCTTGCATTCGTATCTATTGGATATCGAATAAAGTATCTATACATGAAATCGAGTACGAATCTATTCAGAGACTAACTAGAATTAAAACCACAAGCATCACATCATCGTTCTTGGTTAAGAGTAAATCAAAGCACCTGTTTAGAAAATTTATAGAAAAACAAAATAAACATGAACACACAATTTTTTCACGAACTATAAAAAGTATATGCAATTATCTTTTTCTAGATACACGTGAAGTTTTGTTTTGTTGTTTATGTTTATGTTTAAATTCTCTCTTTTTTCCTCTTTCTCTTTCTCTTCAATTTTATTTTTATTTTTGTATATTTTACGGTAAAGTTTGATTTTCAATTTCACCTATTTCTGATGTTCTATTTTATAATTTATATCTTTCTGCGAACTAGATTCTGGTACTCTCTGGGGCATCTTCTTCTCTCTATTCTATTGAATAATTAAAAATGGACTAACAGTTAATCTGACATTGTAATTGCATTGGAAGATAAATATAGAGAAGAACTGCAATTAAATGGAAGTTGATGTCCATTGTCCATTATTATGGTCATTGTCATATTCTTAAACAACATTGTTGACCATAAAAAGATGAAGCAATAATTTTGTTCTGGATATTGTGTATAGATAGATATTGTATCTTTTAATTATTACGAAGACAAGCTTAAGTGGAAATAAACAATTAAAGATGAATTTTGTTAATTTGGTTCAATGGAATTGAGCAACAGAATTATATCAAAACAAACAAAGAAATCCATCTAACAATATTAAACAAAGATGGGACACAGTATTTTATAGGGTGGTCTGCCTGATGCGGGTTATGAGACGAAGACAAGGGTGGGATTTTATTCAATAAGCATGATATAGAGGAAAATAAAATGCACGACTGGATCGCACGAACTTGCTCCTTTATGCAAAGAGTCTGTTTAAAAAAGTACCTACCTACATACATAACATATATAGTATAAGATTTAAAAATATACCTGTAAAATAAGTTTGTCTTCAAAGATATAAATGCCATTTGATTTGTCAAAAAACCTCAATTTTTCAATTTTTTGTTTGAAAATCTTTAGACCGGTTTTGTTTAAATTAATTTTTTTATATACATCTATATAAAGGGTGTCCCAAAACGCCGTTTTTAGTCTTTTGATAGTTATATTTTTATTGACTCGTAAAGTACATAGGATAGGGTTATGTATGGAATAACACATCGGACAAATGGCCTCCACGGCTTTGCATGCACATGCGCACTCTTTTGTTGAAATTTTCCATGACCATTCTGCATAAATGTGGCTGAATTTCGTTGATGCAGCGTTGAATCTCCTCCTTTAATGCACGGGTGGTTGTGGGCTTGTTGACATAGACTTGTGATTTCAAATAACCCCATAAAAAGAAGTCTAATGGTGTTAAATCACACGATCTAGGAGGCCAATTTTGATCACCGAAACGAGAGAGTACACGACCTGGAAATGTCTCATGCAGTAATTGAATTGTTTCACGGGCTGTATGACATGTGGCACCGTCTTGTTGAAACCACATATTGGACACATCCAATTTTGGCAGAAAGAACTGTGTAATCATGTCGCGATATCGAGCACCAGTAACAGTCACTGCTTGACCAGCTTTATCGCTTAGGATGATTTTGCTCGAAAAATCAGGGTCCATTTGTTGATGTTCAATAATCCATTCAACGAACTCTCTTCTATGTCCATGGTTATTAGGCTTCAATTGTTGTGTTAATTGAATTTTGTAAGCATGAAGACACAGATCTTTGGTGAGTATACGCTGTATAGAGGTTCTTGAAATTTGCAATTCTTGTCCACGACGTCGAATTGAGGTTCCTGGATTGTCAGCAACACTCTCACGCACTGCTTCGACATTCACATTTGAACGGCTTGTTTTTGGACGACCAGTGTGTTTGGCGTCTCCAACGGATCCAGTCTCCATGAATTTTTCAATTAATCTCTTCACAGTTGACGAAGTTAAAACACTATTCCGACCATACTTTGTATGAAATTTTCAAACTGCAACCGCCAAGCTTTCACTATTTTTGAAATATTCTTTAATAATGAAGACACGTTGTTCTATCGTGTAACGCTCCATTTTTAATAACCCTATACTGTTAGCTGTCAAATTGCTTTTTTTCAGGGTTGCCAACACTTCACTGCACAAATGGCGGCAAATTCAAATCTTGCGTTAATTTTGGGACACCCTTTACTAGGTAATAATATTATAAATGTGAAAGTAACTCTGTCTGTCTGTCTGTTACTCAATCACGCCAAAACTACTGAACCAATTTGCATGAAATTTGGTATGGAGATATTTTGATACCCGAGAAAGGACATAGGCTACTTTTCAATCCGGGAAAATGACGCATTCCCATGGGAAAATTCTGGTGGGCCGATCGCTTTTACGCCTACACTACTGTACAGATTTAAATTAAATTTGGTAAGGAGATAGTTTGAGACTTAAGAAAGGCCATGAGTCACTTTTGACTTCGGGAAAACAACGCATTCCCATGGGTAAATTACTTTTCGGGGAATCTGATCGCTTTCACTCCTAAATTACCAAATATTTGAATAATATTTGGATAACATTGGTATGGGAAAACAACGCATTCCCAACCCTTCTCATAAGTTGAGATTGAATGTTGGTGTTCCAGTTTTGTTAATGAGAAATCTTGACGCACCAAAGTTATGTAATGGCACACGGCTACAGATTACTCTCCCAGGACGAAATATTATAAAAGCTATAATCATAACTTGAATAGCAAAAGGAAAAAATGTTTTAATTCCCCGCATTCCGATAATTCCAACCGATTTGCCGTTTCAGTTTAAAAGAGTCCAGTTTCCTATGAAAGCAGCATTTGCAATAACAATAAATAAAGCTCAGGAGCAAACGCTGAAAGTTGCAGGTGTAAATTTGGAAAAAAAACTGTTTTTCCCATGGACAATTATATGTAGCGTGCTAACGAATCTCAAACCCACAATATCTTTATGTTCTGGCCAAGGAAGGAAAAACAAAAAACGTCGTATATAAAAATGTATTGCAGTAACCTATCTTCTTCTTAAAATGTATTAACCTAACCTAACCTTACCTAACCTATGACAATCACACTTAGTATGGCCTCGGCACAATTCAAACATACGTACAAAAAAGTACAGCTCAGGTTTTTTCATACTACTAGGGTTAGGTTAGGTTAGGTTGAAGTGACTGTCCAAGATGGAAACGGACACACTTAGGCCAGTTTGATGGCCCATTGTGATACCACATGAATCTTGAGGTTTCTTCCTAAGCTCAATGGAACCAGTTTGAGTCTCTTACGAAACGTGAGAGGCTGCTTATGCCGATATGATTTAGATCGTTTAGATCGTTAAAGAAGAATTCTCCTAGGTAATTCTTCCTCGTCCATACAGCTTCTGCAGAAGTCATTTGAGAATACGCCTAATCTCATGGCGTGCTTTCCTATTAGACAGTGTCCGGTTATGACACCTATTATCGAGCTTATATGCGATCTGCTTAGAGAGAGCAAGCACCTTGAACGTTTTAAATCCAGTGTTGGCCAGATGTTTTTTGTGACTTGACACGTGGTGATGTTGTTCCACCTGGTGCCAGCCCTCCTCACAGCGTCTTGCATTAGCAATAGTTTACAAGTAGCGATTGGCATGCCAGTACGTGCCAAACGTGGTAGAATGGGCTGTACTGTACCGTTCCTGGCGAGTTCATCTGCCTTACAGTTACCTGGAATGTCTCTATGGCCCGGCACCCAGCAAAGGTGAATATTAAACTGTTGTGCCATCTCCATTAGAGATGATCGACAGTTCTGGACTGTTATAGAGTTTGTAGAGACAGAATCCAGAGATTTGATAGCGGCCTGACTATCTGAGAAGATACGGATATCAGATGTTGATATCACGTTTTCTGCCAGGACATGACTTCTTTTATCGCCAAGAGTTCCGCCTGGAACATGCTACAACGATTGGGAAGGCGGAATGAGAGACTTAATTTCAGTCGTTCAGAGTACACACCTCCACCAACCCCTTCTTTTGTTTTTGATCCATCTGTATAGAAGTGAATTCATACTACTATCATTGAATAATTATTCAATGCTACTATCCAAAAAAACTATCTAATGCGGACGAAGTCGCGGGTAAAAGCTATACAAATTTTCCATTTTTTCTTAAAAATATTTTTGTTTTGCAGTTGTTTAGTGATTGAATAGAAATTTAGTCTGGACGAATCATTATCATATATTATTTCGTTAGGATGTCTCCCTTTTTCGGCTCTCATACGGAACTAATTTTCCGTAGACTATGAGAAATGCATTTTATTGAATATTTATTTATAATTTTTTGAAAAAAAACTTAACTTTTTATTATGATAAAAATATGAAATACTCGGAAAATAATATGTATAATGAACTTATCGAATACACACCATTTTTTGTCGGTAAGCTAGTTTCATCCCAAGACACAACTCATCCTAGGACAACTCATCCCGGAAATTAAAAATACTTGTAAGCATACTTAACGAAAAAAATAGTTTGTGTATTCAACTAGTTTGTTCAAAGCTTTTTCCTTTGGATAGCTTTATTTTAATTTCATATTGGAAGAACCAGGATGGAAAATAAATTATCTGAAGATAAAAAAGAGGAAGAACATGTATGTTTAAATTGTAAAGCGATCGCCTATTGGTTGTGTAGTTAGGTAGGTGTCTAAAACGAATAAAGAATAGTTCATCGGCGTGCTGCGCTCAGCTTTATGCAGATAGATAGATAAAGACATGTTTATGATGATAATGAAGGAATGTTATTGGTAGGTAGAAGCTACTTAATACAATGCAATCACATTCCTTCTTTTCAACAAACATGGCGCAAACATGGAGTTATTACGTTCAGTTTATTTTTTTCGTTAAAGTTTAAAAAAACAAGCATTACGAACAGGTACAAGAAATTGCTATTCTTGTGTTGTATACAGTCAGGCTGTTGTGCGTTTTGGATTTTAGTTATGAAGTGACACGTAAGCAGTAGTTGTAGAGGTTGTACGTAATACATAATAATAAGTTGTATAGGTGTACGTTGAAAAAGTGATTCTAATAGAAAATAAATATACTCTTTCTGGCCCGTATTTATTCTTTTATTTAGGCGCAGGCAAGTAAAAGAAAAATATTTTAAAATCATATATACAAAGGTACCAAGATATTACTTTTTGATAGACACTTTAAAATTGATTTTTGATTAAATATATCATATATTTGTTAATCCGATGCAGTGGCGCTACACGGCCATCGTTGGTATTTACAATAGTTATAAAAATACATAAATATGTACCAAATGCATAACATTGGATAAAAGATAGGAATGTAATTTAAATTTTGTCAAAATAATGCGCTCTTTCGGGCTCATGCATAGGATTTGATCTGGTTAAATGGGAGGAAGTTACATTTAATACCGTTAAAATAATTTAAAAATAAAAACAATTTTAAGATTCAAAAGTTTTCTGAAAAATAAGTTTGTCTTCAAAAATTTAAATGCCATTTTATAAATCAAAAACCCTTGGTTTTAATTTTTTTTTTTTGAAAATCGCGGTTTTTTTTTAAATTAATTTTTTATATATAAATTTTTTCAATTTTGTTCTAAGAATATTTTTGGTATGCAGTTGTTTAGTGATTGTAAATATACGCGCTACATTTAAATTTCTTAAAAAAATGTTGACCCGTTTTCGAGATATAAAATTTTGAAAAAAAAATTCAATATTCTTTTAAAAATCCAACCAAAAAAAAATTGGACTTTTGATAATCAAATATTGTAAAGGCAATATAAGAGCTCGTTCAAAAAAAAATTATTGAAATCGCTTCATAAGTTGCTGAGAAAATTAAAAAACAAAATAACGGCTCTATGAGCGGTACCTTTCCGGAGCAATACAAAAATATGTTTTTCTTATTAAAAGAAGCCAAATTAAACAATAAAATTTTATAGAAAATTAAAAAAAAACTAATGGTTTGTTTTTGAGAAAATTCGAATTTTCGTTTTTTGACCAAAAAATTGTATGGGGGCCACTGTTAGTTTTGATCTTAACAAAAAAATGAAAAAAAAAAAACCTAACGCGAATCTGCTCAAAGCCTTAACTTCCAATTTTGAACTTAATCGACCCAATGGTTTAGGCTGTAGGAGCGTGGACAGACAATGTATGTATGTATGTCGCAAGTAAAAATATTACCCTCACTGATGAGTGGAAGTTTAAGACATTTAAACTTACTTCTGAGACAGAAGTTCATTTTAAATGGCGCTTATCAAACAATTGTACGTTGAATAATTACAGTCATTGACATTTTCTAAAAGTCTTACAAACTGTTCTTTAAAATAAAAAGAACTAAGATAGTTTGAAAACATTTATTTCAACTAATTTTGTATACAAGATAAACAAAGTTATTCAAATGCACAAATTTCCTATAATGGTTTTATTTTTGAACAGCTGTCATTTTTATAGCTGTAATTTTTTGACATTTTGCAAACTTAAATACTTTTTTTTTTAACTCTAAAGGTACTTTGGTTGATATTTTTTTTTGGTTTATAATTTTAGTTTGGATTATAATTTAACAATGAATCGTCTTACAAACGAACAACGCATTTTTTGATATTAAACCTTACGTAGAGTGTGAACTGAGGTAAATATCGTAGCTGTATCAGCCAGTGCTAGTGTTGAAGTTAAATTATCGGCCGGAGCCGTTCCTAAAAGCCTTGGTCACTCTACTACGTGGATAAGGATTTACATAAGTGTGAGCCTTTCAAAATACAGCCCTTGAAAGAATTGTAGTCGAAAGACTTACCACAATGCCGACTTTTTTGTGAATGGGGAAAAATTGTGTTTAGCAACGAAGGGCAATTCTGGTTCAATTGGATACGTGAACAAGCAAAACTGCCATATTAAGAGTGAAGATCAGCCAGAAACATTCCAAGAGCTACCAATGCATCCAGAAAAACTCACCGTTTGGTGCGGCTTATGGTCAGGAGGTATCATTGAGCCGTATGCCTTCAAAGATAATGCAAATCGCAACGTTACTGTTAATAGTAGGCGCTACCGTGCGCTGATAACAAAATTTGAATGCAATAATCTTCAAACATTTTATCGACGTTACTATTGATTCAAATAAGATTTTATGAATGTTTTTTTTTTTTTTTTAAATTTCAGATAGCTCTTAAAAAATACCTCATTACAAACTTATTTAAAAATCTATCGGAAAATGAAGATTTGAACTTTTTGAGTATTTTTAACTTCCCATAGAAAATAATCGGTTCGATTTTTTGAATTCAAAATTTTGACTTTTCTCGGCCTTTCATGGTCCCTAGACTCTAAAATAAAAATTTTTAAAGAGATGCCTGTGCTTGCGTATTCAAATATCGCCAGCGACTTGAATTAAACTGTATTTGTAAACTGACATTGTAACGTGTACTTATAAAATTTGGAAAAAAAAAATCAATTACCGTTTTTTTTATAAATCAAAAAAAAACTGACAAAAATAATTGTCACCTCGAATATTTTACGAACAGATGTCAAATCTGGTGAAATTTTGAGTTAAAATCAATTGACATTCTTATTACAACAAATAAAAACTTAAAAAACATTACTTGGTAAAAATTGGTTTTCGATACAAATATCTTTTCAAAAATTAAAAATATTGGCTTCAAACTAATTTCATCTTAAAGAAAATATTGTTTTCGACATTCAGTAATTTTTTTTTATAAGAATCCAACAGTCATATTTATTATAAAAGGTAAAATATACAAAAAATAGTACTCAAAATTGGTAAAAATTTGTTAAAAGTTATTTCATTCTGTGCTAAATTTTTTTAGAAAAATTCAATTTGTATTTGTTTATATATAGAAGAAATGCTACTAAAATTGGTAAAAATTGGTTTATGACTAAAAATCTCGTTAACAAAAATAGATTTTGAAATCAAACTATTTCATCATATGCAAAATATTGTTTATAACTTTTAGTTAATGTTTTAAAAAAATTCAATTGACATCTCTTTTAACAAAACACGAAAACCTACATAAACAATAAAAACTCAATAGAAATGGGTTTCGACTCAAGTGTTAGGAGAACAAAGAAAAATATTGACTTCAAATTATTTATCCCACACAAAATATAATTATGAAAATGTTGTTAAAATTTTAAGCAAGACAAATCAACAGAGGGGATGGGAAGTTATCAGTGTTGGTCGCATGCCATAATTAAAAAAATAATGACTTAGGAAGTGAAATACAAATCTGAATCACCCTGTAAAGTGAACGGTTTTGGAGTAACTATAGCTAATGGGTGTTGTGTTGACGCAGTTAGATACATTTATCCATTAAAATGTGAAGATCACATAGGTATAGAGTACAGGTAAGTACACATATATAATATCTATACTTTAATGGTAATGCAACGTCATACAATTAATAATAATTTTAATTTTTTTGTTTGTTTATTTTTATATTATTTTCCCCATGCTACCTGATCTTATTATGGGGTTGGAGAGGAATAAGGTAGGTGGTGGAAATAGAAGATCAAGACTTATGTCACTGACATTGATTATAAATATAATAAAAAACATTGTTTACTTTAGGTTCAACATTGTTGTTTTTTTTTAATGCGTTATTATTCTTAATACTCAGTGCTAATTACTATTTGAACAGTTTAAAAAATAAAACTAAGCAAATATACGAATTAATCGCACACAATTATTCTTGTGGTTCAAGGCTATAATGAGGTTATAGACTTTTTAGGTACTTACACTTACTTTTTATCGCAAATTTTCTGAAATCATCTTTGACCACGAAATTGAGAGTCAAGTTTTGGAAAGAGTTAGGGAGAAGAAATATCTTGGTGTAATTTTTGACCCTAAACTTAATTTTATTAAGAACATTGAATTAAGTGTATCCAACGCAAATTCCATGCTGGGTTTTATCAAACGCAATAGCATAGACTTTAAAGACCCTTTTGCTTTTAAATCGCTTTTTACCTCTTTTTTATGTACCTAAGACCAATCTTGGAATACTGTGGTGTAATCTGGAACCCTTTTTAGCATTTTCATTCCAAGAGAATTGAAATGGTCCAAAAAAAGTTTACAAGGTTCACTATTCAAAAATTTGGATTGAAAATCGAAACTCCATCATATAAAACTAGATGCCAACTTGAAGGTATTCAATCAAAATTAAATAATGACCCGTTGTGTCAAAGAAACAAACTTAATTTTAAATTGTATTGATTTTGATTTTTAATTAAATAGATTGTATTTTCATTTCAATTGATTTTTATATTTGGATTATGTTTTTAGAACAAATTTAGTATTTCATATTAATTATATTTTTAAAGTATTTAAATTAAGCTTAAGTATTAATCAATAAATTGTACATATGAATATATTTATCTAGCAGTCTAGCTGTAGATTTTTTAATCTCATATTGATAAAATATATAAATAAATACATTATGTGGTTAAATTGTTTGCTATTAGTGTTTTTAATTTCTCAGAAAATTTATGAAAAATAAATATTGATAAATCATTCAATACGTTTTTCTAATGTTAGTTATGGTGCAATTATTCAAAAAAGACACACAACCATTTCCTTTAAAGTATTTTATGCCAAAGGAAGCATTTTTTTTTAAACTTTTAGTTTCCAGTGAATACATATTCATAGACTTAATGATTCTTCATCACCATATTAAAGATGCCTTTGCAGCATTTATTGACACCAAATGTTCATGCAATATTTTTAGGGTAAGCGAGTAGAACTAATGGCTCAATTTCACGGCATGGCACACGATGATTTTTCAACATCATTTTGATGCAGTTACAATTTCTTCCTGATTTGTATAGTGTTTTATTTTAAACAACATTTATAATTAAACTATTTGTTTTATTTGCTTGTAAAGCTTAAGCTGACTCAGTATCTTTGGATTCATTAGAAGATCGGTAAGCTTTATTAAACAAATATTAAATAAACCATATTAGACAGAGGATAAAAAATAATGACAATTTTTCTAATTCAATGATTCTGCGTGCTGCTGTTTCGCAAGGCTAAATTTTGAGTCATATTAGACTGAGAGCCAGCAACAGAAAAAGTAACGTCATTTCTTTAAGAAAATATTTGGTCTCATTGTATAGTCTGAATATAAATAAACATTAAAATAATTGTCTGCCACTTCTCCGTTGGTGGGGAGGGCGTTGGTAAGGGGTTAAAGGGGTAAAAAAAACTAGGACAAAAACGTGATATCATTAAAGCTGATTTTTGGTGTGTTGACGCTAAATAATATTTTATGTAACATATCAAAAATGCAGACAATTTGGGTGGTACGAAGATGGTGGCAGACTTAGGGGAAGGTCGAGAAAATAAGTGGCTAATTACGCCATTTCATTAAGCTTAAAAAAGGTGTTAAAATTTTTAAAATGTTATTATAATCCTATAATCAAAAAGGCAGACAAATATTGCGAGCCGAAAACCCTGGCAGACATAAAAACCAAAAAAAAAGTCACATTATCAGATCGACTATAATTTCCTACGTTTACGAACAAACTGGATTAAAAAACAGCAAGATATTTTGGGAGAATTGGAGCATAGCAAAATTAAAAAAATTCTAATCATCTGCACAAATTTATTGAATCTGTTAGTACAAATATGAACCCATTTCAATCAAACTTGGATGAGAAATTTCTGTTCCACATTGCCACTGGGAGAGCTGCTACAGATGATATAGCTAATTTCCTTCTCAACATCGAACAAACAGGGCAGAGGTTACGAGAAAATTTTATTTCGGAATGTGCGGCAGCCGACGACAGATTTGAGAAACCTATTAAAAGAATTGTAATTTCTAACTTTTCTGCTACATCAAATAAAAAGTTAATTAAAATTGGTAGCAAAATGCAGGAAGTGAAGATGCAGCGAGATTTGTTCGGCCGAATGCTTGGAGTTTCGATAGAAGAAAAAATAGATATAGCAAAGATCTTGTCATATCCTCCACCTAATTTATTTTATTATTTTTATAAATATTTATTTGAGAAAAGTATTTTATTTTAAAAGTTGATTTTTTAGCTATTATCTTTTTGGCAACACTGGTTTAAACAGCTGACTCACGTTTTGTGTTTTGTTTCTCTGTCAAATATCTTCAGTTTGGTCTTGTCGATTTGGAATTGTCGATTATGGAGTGAATATCAGCCAATAAGCATTTCAAGAGCTACCAATGCATCCAGAAAAAGTCACAGTTTGGTGCGGTTTATGGGCTGGTGGCATCATTGGACCGTACTTTTTCAAAGATGATGCGAATCGTAACGTAACTGTGAAAGGTGAGCGCTACCGTAAGATGATATCCAACTTTTGTTTGCCCAAAATGCAAGAAATTGACTTGCATGACATGTGGTTTCAACAAGACGGTGCCACATGCCACACGGCACGCGCAACAATGGACTTATTGAGAGGCGAGTTCGGTGAACATTTTATTTCACGTTCGGGACCGGTCAATTGGCCGCCAATCGTCCGATTTACCGCCTTTAGACTATTTTTTGTGGGGCTATGTTAAAGCTCATGTCTATACAGACAAGCCTGCTTCAATTGACGCATTGGAAGACAACATTGAAGCATTTATTCGTGAGATACCGGCCGAAATGTTGGAAAGATTATGCCAAAATTGGACTAAGCGGATGGACCATATGAGGCGCAGTCAACATTTGCATGAAATAATCTTCAAACATTAAATTATATGGACCGTACTATCGATTCAAATAAAAAGATTTCATGCATTTTTCTGAATTTTATGTGTTTTTTTTTTCGAAAAACTTTCCTATAGCTTTTAAAAAATCACCTTTTATTTATATTTTACTGCAATTAGATTGAGGTTTCTATAATAGCACAAGTAATATGTTACTATTTATGTTAATTATTAGCTGTAAGCGATTTCGTGATATTCTTTATGAAAAATATACATCTTAGAGACAGGTTAGGTTAGGTTAGGTTATGTTGAAGTGGCTGTCCAAGATGGAAACGGACACACTTAGGCCAGTTTGATGGCCCATTGTGATACCACATGAATCTTGAGGTTTCTTCCTAAGCTCAATGGAACCAGTTCTCTTACGAAACGTGAGAGGCTGATTATACCGATATGATATAGATCGTTTAGATCGTTAAAGAAGAATTCTTCTAGGTAATTCTTGCGTTTTCGAGCCAGAGCAGGGCATGTGCAGGGAAGATGAAGAACTGTTTCTTCCTCTTCCTCGTCCATACAGCTTCTGCAAAAATCATTTGAGAATACGCCTAATCTCGTGGCGTGCTTTCCTATTAGACAGTGTCCGGTTATGACACCTATTATCGAGCTTATATGCGATCTGCTTAGAGAGAGCAAGCACCTTGAACGTTTTAAATCCAGTGTTGGCCAGATGTTTTTTGTGACTTGACACGTGGTGATGTTGTTCCACCTGGTGCCAGCCCTCCTCACAGCGTCTTGCATTAGCAATAGTTTACAAGTAGCGATTGGCATGCCAGTACGTGCCAAACGTGGTAGAATGGGCTGTACTGTACCGTTCCTGGCGAGTTCATCTGCCTTACAGTTACCTGGAATGTCTCTATGGCCCGGCACCCAGCAAAGGTGAATATTAAACTGTTGTGCCATCTCCATTAAAGATGATCGACAGTTCTGGACTGTTATAGAGTTTGTAGAGACAGAATCCAGAGATTTAATAGCGGCCTGACTATCTGAGAAAATACGGATATCAGATGTCGATATCACGTTTTCTTTAAGCCAGGACAAGACTTCTTTTATCGCCAAAAGTTCCGCCTGGAACACGCTACAATGATTGGGAAGGCGGAATGAGAGACTTAATTTCAGTCGTTCAGAGTACACACCTCCACCAACCCCTTCTTTTGTTTTTGATCCATCTGTATAGAAGTGGATTGACTCGTCTTCCAGGAATGTCCTATCCTCCCAAAAAGATCTGGGAGGTATAGAAATCTGGAAATTTCTGTCGAATTGTAGTTGGGGGATGGTGTAGTCTGTGTGCTTTGGGATTGATTCTAAATAACTAAGAATAACGGAGTGGCCAATGTTGTTGTTAGTCCACTGCGACGAAGCTTTGAGGCGAATAGCAGAACTTGCAGCTATTTGTTTGCTAAAGATGTCAAGAGGTGTTAGGTAGAGTAAGGTGTCCAGTGCCGCAGATGGGGTCGTGCGAAGCGATCCGCTTATACATAGGCAAGCTGAACGTTGGACTTTATTTACTTTATCTCGGTTTATACATGGAGGGAATATTCGACGGTGCGTACTAAGGTGTGTAGCGCTGTTTCCACCGATTTACATTTACAGTAGGCGTGTTGAGACGAAGACAGAAGTCTTGTATCAATACTTGCCCTTAAATGGATATCAATCAATCTTTCCAAGGTCTTAAGAAGGAATGATGATAGACTTATAGGTCGTAGATCTTTAGGGTTGACTTGCGAGCATTATCTTAGAGACAGACAACTTAAACTTAAGAGGTTGTTCTTTCAGTAGATATGAATTAGCCTTTAGACTTTTTCTCACCTGATGTCAATCAAATTGTATCAACTAATTGCTAATGATATACCACCAATTTAAAAGATAATCATGAAGATTTTATAATTTGAGTCTTTCCTACATTTTTCTTGTTTTTCTGATACTAAAAAGAAATTAAACTAGGTTGACTGAAAAACTTAATCACCACTCTTGTCAAGATTTTATAAAGTTCTCTATTATACGCACTTATCGTGTTATTTTATTATAGACATCCAAAAGCTTTAGGTTAAGATGAACTCTTGATGTTAAATCTCTTTCCTTTCACTCTCTTAATAGACAATGTCTGCATTTGATGTCGATAGGTATATTTTCATATACATATAATTATTCAATTAAATTTGTATATTTTCCATAAGACAGAGATGAAGTTTTCTAATGAATTTCACTTTTCATGCTAATTATTTTATTCAATTTTATTTTTGCATTTTACACGCATCTTTTTTTTAAAATTAATTAGCCTGCCATCATCGCAGTATACACCCCAACTATTAGAAACAAAAACAACAACAAGATGACAAGACACGTGATTAAAATTAAAAATATACAAAAATTATAATAATAATAAAATGCGAAATGCAAGATACAAAAACTATTTTACCTCAAAGCTCTTCAAAACCTTCTCTTGCGTGACGTGTCAATGCATTCTAAAGTAGCTAAAACTATTGCATTTGAGTCTCATTCAGGTCGTTTAAGTGAATGTAGCATATAGCTAGCTGATAATGGTAAGCTATATAGAGCTACAGAAGCTATATGAAGCACCATTGTTTCCTGTCCACTTGAGCACAGAATTCATTAGCACTCGTATACACTACATATAGGCATAACGTTCTACACTTATATTTCTGGTTGGTGAGTTGTTGGAGGAGAAGGTGCGGTGGCAAGCTGCTCATTCAACCTCAACCTAGCTTGTTCGTTTGGTCGGTTGGAAACCCACTACCACCCATCAGCATTCACCCAACACCTGAGGGTAGAATAATGAACGAGAAACTATAAACGTACCCCCTACCCGCCGCGGACGTGTGATGTGATGTGTTCCTCTCCTCTGTATATCAAGCTTGCAAATCCTTTGTTTGCATTGTTGTTGCTGTGTTTCTGGGTGTACTGCGATGATGGTGATGATGATGACTTGATGCATTCACGGACTAAAGTGCTGACTTAAGCTTATCCCACTTTCACAAATCATTCTCAAGTTACTTGGGGGCATTTTATTTGCTCATCATGGCGCTTGGCGCCCGATGAACAGCCCCTTTACTATATACTCGTATCGTATATGTACTAACGCTATGGCTTTGCTGTCAAAGCTGCTTTCGACGACAACGTTGAAGTCGTCTTTCGTCTAGCGAGGCAATGGGTATAGTGTGTCATATGTGTCACACGGCAGCTATTTGAACAATCACAGTTTCATGTTACGTAAAATCCCTTCAAGCATTTTGTAAAATTGCCTCAGGAACGATTAAAAGATTTACTTTACTAAACATGGTTGCCAAATTGGCGGAAGTTTTTTAAATCAATAGTTTGAGTTTAAAAAACGTACAAACTCGAAAGATTAAACACACTAAATGACAGCTGTCATTCAGATAATCAAACATTTGAATTTTGGGATCAAAGTTATCCTATAGAAAATAGAGAGACACTTTGTTTGATCTTGACATTTTTTTTACTACAAATAATTCATGAAACAGCTTTTCAATGCAAATAAAACAAATTAAACCCACACAATGACAGCTGTCAGTGAGACAATCTGTCAATTTAACTTGGTATTAACATTTTGCTCTGTCTTTCTCTAATTTGTTTATTTATCAGTTTCTCTCAGAAAAAGGAAGAACTAGAACAAACTTTGACATTTGTAGTTTCGATCTGTCATAAATGACATTTTGAAAAATGACAAATTGGCAACCATGTTGCTTTGTTAGCTTTTTGATGTGCGTTTGTCCCCAATTGCACATTTTCACGTTTTTTTTTTTTTTTTTTTTTTTTCATTTCACTTCAAACTATACGTGTAGGTTATATGAAGACTTCATTATTCTTTATTAATCAATGGCAATTACTTTTATACAGCGCTGTCAGCAAGAGTGTTAGCAATTATAAGAATGCGGAACAGTCAAAAGCTCTCATAAGAAAACTATAGTACAAAGTTTTCTTTTGCAAAATTAAATATTATTACACGTTTGTGTGACATTTTATGATAGTTTTTCTATATTCTTGTTAGGTATGTACATATATTATTTTTATGTTGTAATATCGCTGCTTACGACATGACACGCACCAAACATATGACACATTATTTAGCTTTAGCTTGTTGCCGTTTTACGCAGCGCTGCCTCCGCGCACCGCCGCCGCCGTTCCGTTGTCGTCGTTGGTCGTTAGGTGGACATACGACATGAGAAAACACTTTCAATTGAATGACTCAATAAATTGACAGAAAACGCAAGAGCGGAAAGAGAACGCATATATGACATTGTGGGACTGTGACACTAATTGAATTGTATGGATGATTGTTTCAGAGCAAACAGAAAGAAACATTAAACAAATGAAAACAAACGACATCATAAACATAAACATAAGATTGATTTTAATTTTATTTGACATTTTTATCGAAGTTCGATCAAGGGTGACCCATAAAAATTGTCTTGAGGCTGGAATAATAAACGATGACACTCAAGATAGATGGATATGGAGTGAATATAGTTTGTTTATAAAAGGGTTTTCCAGTGAGATGTTTTATTTTGAATATCCAAGTATTTCAGAAACTGTCACTTTTGAAAGCTGTCATGTTTTGACATTTGACAAGTTAAAACTACGTCAATATGTTATTTCTGCAAGAGCTGATCACAATTAACTACCCAGATAATGTTATCCAATTCTAAGACTTTTTTGTTTCGAGCCTCTTGAAAAAGAAGGTCAATGCTAATGTTTCACAATCGATTCAAGTCCTTCAAGATGAAATTCGTGAAGTTACCGAGGACATACACGCCCAAATGTGAGAATTGGTCATACATTTGGCTGATAACGTTTTTCATTGCTAATGTCATCGAGTCCACTTATGAAATAAACATTTAGTGGTTTTTCTTATTGAAAAACTCTGTTTACAAATCACTTTAAGGTTCACTTTAGAAGCTAAGATTATATCCCAAGAAATAGGTCAGTTCAGATTAATTGCGATATTTAAAACTTAATTAGTTGCTGGCAATGCAGTTAGTCGTGTCAGAGACTTTTCAGCCGAAACAAATGTTTTAAACAAGTTTAACATTGTGAGTCCGAGTTTTATAGACTTAATCACATCAATTGAAGTCGATACTGTTCTCTATTGATGGTTTTACCCGTTTTCTAACAGCTCATAATAAATTATACTGATTTTATTAGACTAATTACTACACAACAACTTTGGTGAATTTCGATTGGTGTAATCCATTTTAAACAACCGCCATGAAGATTTTTTTTTTTTTTTTTTTTTTTTTTATAATAAGCGAACACTAAAAGGGTTTTTTTTATACCTTTAATATGCCAAAGACACAGTGTGAGCATTAGGAAAGGAGGGAAGGGTTGGATAGGAGGTGTCGGTGTACATTGATTTTGAACTCCTGAACATTGCAATGATAGGGAAAGATAGAGCGTGGCAAGGCGTTCCACATTCGCGTAGTACGGCTAAAAAATGAATCTCTGTACTTCATAGTACGGCCGAAGTTGGGCTCAAGGGTAAACTGATGGGCATTCCTAGAAGCGCGAGTATTACGGTTAAATTGTTTAAGGGGAGGAATGCAACTGGCTATTTCACTAGAGCATAGTCCGTTAAAATAACGGTAAAAAAGGGTTAGACAAGAAACCTTGCGTCGATGTTCGAGTGACGTAAACGAGTTGATGATGTTAATGTCACCAATCATTTTAAAAGCTCTACTTTGAATACTGTCCAAGAGGCTTAAATAAGTTACTGGAGCACCAGCCCAGAGATGAGAGTTATATTCAAGTTTCGGACGTATATAAGTTTTGTAGATTGTAGCCAGATCAGACGGAGAGAAAAATTTCTTGCAACGTCTCAAAAAACCTAGACATCTTGCGGCATTTTTGGCAACATCGCGTATGTGATCGCTCCACAAAAGGTGGTTGCTGATGCACATTCCGAGGATGTCGAGATTTTCCGTTTCGTTGATGCAAGTGCCACTCATAGATAGTGGCAAAGAGGGTTTATCTCGCTTTAACGATGCAAGACAGCATTGCGTTTTCGAAGCATTAAATTCCACACGATTTTTTATTCCCCATTGTACAATGCTGTGTAGGTCGGAATTTAATGAGCTAATCATATTTTGTCGTTGCAGTTCCACATCCGAAGAGGAGGGTTGTGAGTCTGGAAACGAATATGAAAAGCTAAGAGTGCTATCGTCAGCGAAACAATGTATTGGATTAGAAGTAACAGACAGGAGATCATTTATAAAAATGAGGAAGAGGGTCGGAGACAAAACGGAGCCCTGGGGAACACCAGCATTTATTTTATGGGTTTCAGACTTGAATCCGTCCAAAACAACTTGTATTGAACGGTTCGAAAGAAAATTTCTAATCCAACGATCTTAAAATACTTTTTTCGGAGTTGGTCTTTTTGACAGCTGTCACTTGATTTATTGCTGACATATAGCCAGAAAGTGGCTGTATACGGCAAAGAGTTCTAAAATTAGTCCTCTCGGCGGCTGGAATTCGAGCTAGCCACGCTGCCCAATTTTTAAAACATAATGGAAAACTTCTTTATAATAAATTTAAATTCTTGGTTATAACTTATAAGGAAGCCAAGTTGTCTGTTTTTAACAATTCCTACAGCATTAAACAATTTTGAAATAACTTATTGGCTAACTCTTAGTCCCAATTCCGAAGAAAGTTCTGTTTGCTATCGCGAAGGATCCTCATCGGAAATTACCTCCAAAGCAGCGTTTTTATAGGTTTCTTATGTCAAAATCAGCCGGCACTTGCCGGAACCAGTTTTTTTTTTGAAAATCAAGGGGAATTAAGCAATATTCACATGAGCACGACCAACGACCAACGAATGAACGAATATTCGTCGATTTTGACATTTCTTTCACATGAGAGTTTTTAATTCGTCGCGAATTAAGTTTGACATTCACCACCGAAACTAAAACAAGAACGATTATTTTAGGTTAAGTACGCGCGATTTTTTTATTCGTTGCGTGTGGATAATGTGGAACGCGAATAAAGTTTGACAGTTCGTATCAACTATAATTTTTTTTCGCGACGAATAAATTTGTTTTCTTAAATTTATTAATATATGATATTGAGAAGTAAAAGTATGCATCATACATCGAATAGAAACTATATTGCTATCGTTTTGTTAAGAATTTGTGTGGAAATATGTCTTCAAACGTATATAAACTCACATTTTGTAATTCATTCGTCGTTCATTGGTCGCGCTCATGTGAATGATGCTTTATTTGTAATTAGTATATCTAATGCTTTTCAATGAAAAACAAAATTTCATTAGTTCTGAAATATTTAAATGTGAATTACTGTCAAAGTTGAGCGAAGTTTGACACTTTGTAAATTTAAATTTAAATACATTTTTAAATTTTCAATAAACACTGTGTTACCGACGCAAAAGTGTATTTTAATATTGATTTGGTAATGTTGGCTTAGTAGTAATATTAATGCTTTTTATTTTCCATAGTCTTATGTTAATTCTAATTGTTAGTCAATATCTCAAATTCAATTTTGGAATCAATATTCAATTATTTTTTGTAAACCTAGAAATTTGTTATTCATCTTTAGTCTTCATTAAAGTTCACAGAGAGCAATGGTTTATTGATGCAAGATTTTAAGAAGATTTATTAAAAGTGCTACATTTTACACATGTTTTAACAATTTGTTTACATCATTGAGAATGTGTCACTCACGGGCGCCATCTTTGCTCTTTTTTTATTAACAATCGATGTTTTTTTTAGCAATAGCATTATAATTTTGTTCTAGTTTAATTTAAGAAATTCTTGGAAAATTCCGACTTTTTGTTTCGAGCAATTAAAATGCAAGTAACAGTAGTTTCAATTAACCAGATGTTTAATAAACATTTAATAATTATAACTCATAACAAAAACCACATTCAGTTAGTATTGTATTGATTTAAACAATTAAAACAGAAATGTTTTTATTCAATTTCTTAAAACAAACAAACAAACAAATATAATTATTGATTGAACAATAAAAAAGAATAAATCAATTTAATTAAAACACTCATCAAGTAACTTCTCATAATTGAGTACAGCTTGATCCATTTATGTACAAAATTGTTTCACATTAGAACAACACACAGTTGAACGATGATGATTTTATTTTTATGTTTTTAATTTAAACTTACAGCACTTCATGTCACAGCATTTGAACCATTTAAGTTTTGATCTAAAGAAACGTTTCATTTTATAAGATTTTATGGGTTTCAATGTTGGTTGTTATTTTTTTTTATGATTATACATAAGTATGATCCAGAAATTTAATTTTAATTTGTATACAATTTGTTTTTGGTGTATTTTTATGTTTTCACTTTGAACTATATGCGTGGGATGATACTTTAATGCGTTCTATAATCAAACTGAGAGCGACATTGATGAATCAATTCGCAATTATGTTTCACTCAATTTTTCTTTTTATTTATTTATTAAAATTTCACATTCATAAAGTTGTTAAGTAAAAATAAAACAAAATTAACGGATAACAATTCAAATCTTCATGCGTCAACAATAAACCCAAAGGTAGATGGATACTAAAAAATAAATGACATATCAAAGTAATTATGACAGGTGGTTTGAATGATCCCCCCACACGTCAACATTTTATTCCTCGTGCATTCGATGAACAGCCTTTATTTACATACAAATATGGTGAATGGTAATTATAATTTATTAAAAATTTGTTATTAATAAAAAGAAATAATAAAGGCAAACTTCTTGACCACTCACTTATGATCATTATCAGCGCGCCCCGCCGCTCCGCCCTGTCGTTCATTTAAACAATCAAACAAAGTCACTAATTAATATGCAAAACGTCAATTTGTGACAATAGTGAATGCCATTTGTTGGTTTTGAGAAAGAGAGTTTATTGACATCCGCTGCTGGAATTATTAGCGAGAGGCTTTTTTCTTAAGTCTTTCGCATATTCGTCTAGTATAGATAGGTACGGGAAATAAATAAGATCCGACGAACGATGTGGGTTATGCAGGTTTTTTTAAGTGTTTATCCGGTAGATAGGTTAAAAAGAATTTAAATAAGGAAAGAACTCATTAAATCTAAAGTGAAAGGAAAATTTCTTAAACATTGGACAGTTAGAACTGTTTGATTTATACTTTGATTGAGATCGGAATAAAAACGTCGGGCGCTGACAATGACAACAAAATAGTCGACTAAATGAATTTTACAAAATAAATAATACAATTTTCAATGTAAAGAGTTAACATTTCATTTCGTTTACTATTTTTAAAAGTAAACTTTTGATTTTAATACGTTTTTGAAGCGTTTGTAGTTTTATTTTTAGTCATAGTGTAATTTTTACTTTTCAAATGTCAAAACATGACAGCTTTAAAAGTGACAGCAATTCTTATTAGGAAACCCTTTATGTGACAATAGAAAACTTGTCAGCAATTGTCAGATGCCTTAACCAACAACATTTGACAATTTCAAACGTCATCTGACAATGGCTGATAATGACATTAATGACAATTTTGTTGATCAAAATTGCAAGTTCCCACAATTGTACGACACAAAACAGTTTATAATAGTGCTTGCTTTTTTTTCATCCACTTAATTTTGTTTAATTTTAATAAAATAGGTATTGTCACCCACAAGTGTTATCGTAAATCACATCTGAACTAAATACATTAAATAATTAATATTTCTTTAATAATTTGTTTATGTACATATGTATGTCACAATTCTTCCTTTTTTTTCTCCTAACATAATGACACTGACACATGGGTGTTTATTTAAATGAAATGTCACTCGAATGTCTGCTTTAAAAAGAATTCAATGACACAGATTTAACCACACTCGAGAATTCTTTCTCATTTATTTTAAAAGGCCGACACCTCGCATGTCATCTTATAATACATTATACGAAAAAAAATGAAAATAAGGAAGACAAAAACTAAGAAAATTATTTTGTGGTAGCAGGGTCAGAATTAAAAAAATACAATTTTAGACGAATTTAATTTGTTAATATTTTGTTTGCTATACTTTGACATAACTTTGTGCTAAATATGCGAGAAATTGTTATAAAGGGAAGATAACAACAAACAGTCCTTTTAATTAGTAAAAAGAACTGTTTGAGTTGTGAAACATTTTTGTAATCGCAATTTGTCATGAACAAAAGAAATTTATTTTTTTTTTACAACGCTTTTCGAAAACTCAAAGCAGAACTTTGGAGCTTGTCAGCTTATTTCACTTTTTAAAATTTCTTAGAATTCAATATTTAAAATGTTATAGTAATAAAATGAAGCTATTCATATCCATTTTTTTGCGTCGATTTTGTGTCTGTTTGATTTTAAAATGTCAAATCAGAATTGACACTCGACGCCATTTGCAAATATTCCGCGATGGCTTTTATGTTATCTTGTCAATAATTGGACAGTTTCATCTTACAAATGTCAAATTAATGAACGCATTGACTTAAAAGTTCAAGTTACCCAAACGGGCCAAAGGTGGATTCAGGTGATGGAGGGGAGGTGGGATTCGTAGTGGTCATGACATGAGTTCTGAAATTCACATTTATCTATGTACATACATATATCGATTTCTCTTCTTTTTCGAACTTAAAATTAAGTGAATTTCTGTTTTCTACATTTCAATTTTTGCTATTTTGAAGTGATTTGAATTCGACCACATTTGATGTGATTTGAGTTCCACAAGAGAAAATTGTTTTAAAATAGTAGTAGTAGCACTTAAAAAAAATAAACCTTAACTTTTTTATGTAATGCACTTAATTTGTGAGAAGTTGCAACTCCACAACTTTGTATTTTAGGAAACGGACAAAGCACGAAAAATGTAAATTTTATAATATTTCCTTAATAACTTTCAAGGCCCAAAGCAACATCCGTCTTTTTCAACTGATATTTGAAAACTGCATTCCGAAAAAGAGACGTAAGGCTGCAGCTAGCTGGAATGCACATCAACTTAATCGAAAGAAAAGCCACTAATGCTTTATATTTATTTTATTGAAAAGCACAGAACAATTAAAAAGATACGAAACTATACAAATTATGACAGTCACTTAAATTAGTTTTTACTTAAAGTGATTTCGAAAAGTATTCAAAGTTTTGGAATCGATCGAATGATGGAACCCTGAAAGCAATTTTACTCAATTTTCAATTTAGATTTCGATTTCATTTCACTCGATTTTGGAAACCTCGATCTGAGAAAACAGAATTTTTGATTTCCTTAACACAAACTGAAGTTGCCTTTAAATATCTGAAACTCGTCTTTTAATATCTTGTTATTTTTTCAAGACACATAAAGAGTATTAGGTTTTCGTAGTGTTTTTTTTTTTTCTTTCAAAATTGATTTAAAACTTTTAAAATATTAAAAATTAAAGAAAATTACTTTTTGAACTGAATTTGCTTTGGATGCTCTAAAATTGAGATTTAAACACGAATTTCAAGAATATAAATGTCCGAAAAACAGTAAAAGTGAAACTTTCCTCAAGCTAATTGCTAATTGAAAAACATAATGAACGCTTCGTATCTATTAATTTAATATAAAAGATTTAAATATCTCGAGAACTGAAGTGAAAAGAGAATCTGCAACGTGTAATTTGTGATTGTCACACTAAAGTTTCTTGTCAACTTATTTGATTATGTTACTCAAGAACCAAACAATTTTCTCTCTACAATTTTTAAGTTTTTTTTGAAGATCAAAATATTTTTAAAATTTTCACTCAAAACAGTAACTTTTTAAAATATGTCTTCTAGCATCAGCTGATATCTACGAGAAATTAGACTGATAACGATATAGTAATAACAGACTCCTGAAAATTGAGTCCGAAAAAAATACGTCAAAAAAGCCCAAAAATTCTTGATATTTTTATTTTCCCACGAAAAAAGATCACATTTTTCTTTCAAACATTATCATTTCCTGGCTTCTTAAATCTATATTTTTGAAGTGTTCTTCGGATTTATAGAAATAAAAACAAGAACAAATTATATTATTTTTGGGAAAAACCTACGTTTCAACACAATTTCTAACATTTCTCTGTAAAATTCACTAAAAACCCTCTAAACTATTGTATTTTAGCAGTTAAATATTTCATATTTAGAAAACTGTTGGAATCTCGGAATGCTTTCATGTATAGACAGTTCGTCTAAACTAAATAGTTAGACCATATCATACTCTACAACAACAGTTTTCCAAAATAATCTAATAATTGTCACGTAAGCAATTTGATATTTATGTAAATTTAAGGTTAATATACAAATTATGTTATTAACATTTTATCAGCCTCCTTTAGAGAACATTAAAGAATAAATTTAAGCCTTGTTCAAAAACTCATCTTTATGTTAATTTTGTGACCCCTCCCCCTGATTAAAAGTCTGGATACTGTTTCTACAACCTTGAAACAGGTATACAACATACAAAAGTCTCCACTTCATGTTTTGAAAAACAATATTTGGAGATTGCAAGACAACCGATTTTAATTGTTTGTCGTGTTTATATACAGGGTGCTTTTTTTAGACGTTTGGTTCTTAAGAAGAAATAAAACGTAAATGTAAAGACCAAGAATTAAGCTCTATTATAAGGATAAGGGTTTGAGTGGCTGGCTCAAATAAATTCTAGTCGGGAGGCCAAAATTTCAAGCAATTTTTGCAGCAGTTGGTTCCATATGTCAGTAATAACGCAACAAATATTCTCTTGTAATGCGTCAATTGTCTTCGTCTTATCTGCGTAGACAAGCGACTTCAGTTAACCCCCTTTATTTTGGTTATAAATTTGCACAATTTGCAAACGTTGCATTGTTCAGGAGTAAGTTTTTTATGAAATGGTAAACCAAAACAAAGTGACAGCTGTCAAAAAACAAAACTTCGAAAAAGTATTTCCAAATTGAAAACCACATCTCTAAGAAAACACCCGTACGAGTATGTATGCGGATTTATGACTTTTGATGTTTTATTTTAAAGTTTAAGGCATAAATCTCAATTGAGTTTTATTTTGGAAAAATAATATTTGGAGCATTCAATTTTTGATAGGGAAAAACAGAGCTGGGTAAAGCATTTCACATTCTCGATGTGCGATTTAAGAAAGAATCTCTATACTTGACAGTATGCCCGAAATTGAGCTCAAGGTTAAACTGATGTGCATTCCTAGTACCATCGGATATTGTAACGGAAGAAAAGATAAAATGGACCATTCACTCCTTTTCCCGTACAAATCTCCTGGTCTAGACGGAATCTTCCCTATGATGCTTCAGAAGAGCATAAACCTTATCATCCCACACCTAGCTAGCATTTTCAATAATAGCCTTAAATGGGGGTATGTTCCCTTATCGTGGCGTGAGGTAAAGGTAGTTTTCATCCCTAAGGCTGGTAAACCTAGCCATACGGAAGCCAAAGACTATAGACCCATTAGTCTAACATCGTTTATTTTGAAAACTTTTGAAAGACTAATTGATATACACATCCGAAGCACCCCGAAACCGGACTGTATATCGGAATTTCAACATGCCTACATTAAAGGAAAAAGCGTTGAAACAGCATTGCACAGTGTTGTCAGCGTCATAGAAAAATCACTGAATGACAAGGAATACACCTTTGCAACGTTCTTGGATATTGAGGGAGCCTTCAATAACGTGAAGACCGAAACAGTGAAGCAAGCCTTGGACGACCACAAAGTCGAAAAGGCAATAACACAGTGGATAATGTGTATGCTCAGAAAGAGACAAATTAACTCTGAGCTAGCGGAAGAAAGGGTGAGAGTAACCACATCCAGGGGCACCCCTCAGGGTGGAGTTCTCTCACCGCTACTTTGGGTTCTTGTCATGAACGGTGGAGTAAGGATAATAGCCTACGCTGATGATCTTGCATTACTAGCGACTGTCAAGTTCCTAACCACTATCAGTGAACAAACCGAATACGCCCTCTCGTTGGTAAGCAAATGGACTAGGAACTGTGGGCTGACAGTCAATCCAGCTAAAACAGAACTAGTGCTATTTACTAACAAGCGCAAAATACCTGATTTTAAAATACCTTCAATTGAAGGGTGTCCTCTTAAAATCTCTGATCACGCAAAGTATCTCGGTGTGATCTTAGATAAAAAACTAAACTTGGGTCTGAACACCAAAGATAGATTCAAAAAGGCATCGATTGCCTTTTACTCCTGCAATAGAATTTTCGGGAAAACCTGCGGACCAAACCCTAAAATTATCAGATGGATGTATTCGGCAATAATTAGACCAATACTAACCTATGGTAATTTGGTATGGTGGAAAGCTTTAGAAAAGAGCACGAACCTGAAAACTTTGACAAAAGTTCAAAGACTTGCGTGCACTGGCATTACGGGAGTAATGAGATCCACTGCAACTGCGGGACTGGAAGTTATACTCAATCTTATTCTCCTAGACCTCCTTGTTCAAGAATCTGTGGCCAAAAGTGTCCTGAGACTTAGTCAAACTAAAGTCTGGATAAACAGTTCCATAGGACATTCCCAGATCCTTCATAAAGTTATGGGCCATAGTACTACAACAGACTATAAAATACCCGAACTTGATTTTCATAAACCATTCCAGGCTGCCATCCCATACAGAGAGGAATGGATAGATAATATAGCATACTCCAGTGAGTCGTCAATAGCTATCTATACTGATGGCTCTAAAATGGACACTGGTGTAGGAGCAGACTTCTATTCTGAATCTCTCAAGTTAACCGCCTCGCTTAGGCTTCCAAACTACAGTAGCGTCTTCCAAGCGGAGGTCCTGGCACTGACAACAGCTGCTAAAAAGGTATCAATGATGGCGATACTACGAGCTGATATCACCTTTTACATTGATAGCCAAGCGGCAATAAAAGCGATTACTGCAACTGAGGTAAAATCAAAGCTTGTTTCATGCTGCCGCGAAGAGCTTAAGGTTCTTGGCGCACAGCACAACATTAGACTCTGCTGGGTCCCAGGCCACAGCGATGTACTAGGCAACGAGAAAGCCGATGAATTAGCAAGATTAGGGTCAATGCTTGACGTAAGCCAAGGTCAGCTAGTTAGCACCCCTACCTGTTATTTGAAACAAGAAATCTCAAAAAGAATAACTATCAAGGCCGATGAAAGGTGGAACCTTCTTGACACCTGCGGCACTACAAGAAAGATCTGGCCCTGTTTTAACAAACAAAGAACGGAAAGAATTATGCAGCTACACAAGAGATCACTTCGATCTCTTGTAAGCATAATCACCGGACATAATCTGTTAGGTTATAATATGAAAAAGATAAGAATCAGTTCAGATGATCTATGCAGAGGATGCGGTGACGAGGAGGTGCACGAAGACACTTCGCACTTTCTGTGTGACTGTCCCGCACTCTCCCATCAAAGGAAGAAACTGCTTGGCAACTATTTTTTCGGGGATTTAAAAGAACTCTCTAGTACGCCAGGTACTAACATTTTGCACTTCGTCAAAGCCTCTAAATGGCTTGACTAACTGAACACATACGTTTTTCTTATTAACTTGAGTAGCAATACTCACGGGAATCACAATGGATCTGTATTGATCTAAGTGTGACGGTAAAGACGTCAACTGTCAGCCCCTCAACCTAACCTAACCTAGAAGTACGAGTATTACGACTGAATTGTTTGAGGGGGCGAATGCAACTGGCTAATTCGACAGAACACTGTTTATAAAAATATCGGTAGAACAACTAAAGGCATGAAACATTGCGGCGCGGCGGTGTTCGGGTGACCTAATTGTTTCGGTTATACATACATAGTTCTATCGCCTATCATTTTCAAAGCTCTTTTTTGGATCCTGTCCAAAATACTTAAACTTGGTTTAGGGGCACCTGCCCGAATATGCGAGTTATATTTAAGTTTTGGGCAAATGAAGGCTTTGTAAATTACAGCCAGATCAGAAGAGTTGACAAATTTCTTGCACCGTGCGTCGGAGAAATCCTAAGAACCTTGTAGCATTTTTAGCAATATCGAATATGTGATATTTTGCATAAGAGGTGATCTGTGATATACATACCGGGTGCTGAAAGTTGGTAAGTTTCCTGGATGCAAGTGCCGCTCATGGATAGCGGCATCGGGGGTGGGTTACGCTTTAACGACAGAAGACAGCATTGAGTTTTCGAAGCATAAAATTCTACACGGTTTTTGATTCCCCATTGAACAATGCTGACGAGATCAGAATTTAATGAGCTTATCATACGCTGCCGTTGAAGTTCCACATCCGAAGGAAAAGCTGAGGGTATTGTCGTCAACGAAACAGTTTAATGGATTAGAAGTGGCAGACAAGAGATCGTTTATGAATATGAGGAAGAGAATCGGAGACAAAACGGAGCCCTGACAAAACACCAGCATTTATTTTATGAATTTCAGACTTGAAACTATCCAATACAACTTGTATTGAACGGTTAGAAAGGTAATTTCTTATCCAACGATGAAGGGATTCGTCGATACCAAAAGCACGCATTTTCGATAAGAGAGCTTGGTGCCAAACTCTATCAAATGCCTTTGATTGAAATATCAAGTCCAATAATCTTACTTTCTCCAAAACGATGTAAAGATTTGTTCCACTGTTCGGTGAGATAAACTATGAGATCACCAGTGGACCTATTGCTACGAAAGCCATACTGCCGGTCATAAAGAAGCTTCCGTTCTCTTGGAGATATTTCTTAAGCTGATAATTAATCAGCGTTTCCATGACCTTGGAAAGAAGGGACGTGAGTGCTATTGGACGATAGTTAGAGGGGGAGGATGATTCGCCTTTTTTAGGGGCAGGCTGTACAAATGTTGTTTTCCATCCGCTCGGAAATAGACCTGCAGAGTAGGAAAGATGGAAAAGCTTACGCGGTGGTTTTGCCAGCGTTGAAGAACACCTCTTCAGAACAATAGGGAGAATACTATCCGGGCCAGCAGATTTGTGTATGTCAAGGTCTTTCAGTACTTTTGCAACTGTACGAGTGCGAAAGAAGATTTGTCCAATAAAATCCTTTACGCTCTCAAGAACAGGAGGACTCAGGACACTCTCTTGTAGCGTCGAATTACCAGCAAACTGTGCTGCAAGCAAATTAGCTTTATCAATCGAGCGTACATACGGAATGTCATTGTGGACGATCGTTGGAACCGAGGATGACGTGGTGTTTCTTACGTTTTTTACAAATTAAAAGAAATGTTTACTACCTTTAGGACATTGTAGTATTTCTTGCTTTAATTTCTAAAAGTAAATAAATTAGGTGGCGTAATAGTCCGTAGAGAACCAGGGCCTAGTGACTTACAACTCTCAACTATTCCTGGTGTAGGTCCCCTACAGTTTATATGCCGAATCCGAACGGCTAATTTTAGAAAACACTTTTTCATGACAAGAATTACTCTTGGAGAATTTATCAATTCCTCACAAGAGGCAGTACCCGTAAAAAAAAACTTTAGTTGGCACAGGCAGGGATCGAACCCAAGACCTCTCGCATGACAGTCCAACGCACTAACCATCATGCCACTGGTACTTAATTTCTGGTCATGCAAAAATTTTGTTTG
The DNA here is from genome assembly GCA_920104205.1 of Eupeodes latifasciatus. Lineage (NCBI taxonomy): Eukaryota > Metazoa > Arthropoda > Insecta > Diptera > Syrphidae > Eupeodes > Eupeodes latifasciatus. The sequence goes on from OV049925.1 coordinate 29,456,253, forward strand.
TCGAATATGTAGTGAATTTGTAGTGACATATTAAATCGCCTTCTTTCTTCTAAATGTCATCATTCTATTTTAGTTGACTTATAATTACCTCAAAAGCTACTTAGGTAAAAATTTGTCAAAAGTCATTTTCTTTATGTTTTGACCACTCTAATAATTTACCCCCACTTACAGCGTCACAGTTAAGGCCGTCGTAAATAATTTCACAAATTGCTAAATTTTCCACCGGATTTAGTTATTTTTATATTCATTTCTCCATTTAGCTTTGATGTACATAAAATAGTAGTTGCCGGAAGAGCATCTCTCTTTGCTTAATGTTTCTTCCATCAAAGGAGGACATTTTTCTTTTTAAATATCTCGCAGGCTTAAAGTATCAACAGGTTGCAATTTTATACAATAATAATTAATTCAATTTATCTCTAGCTCTCCTCAGAAGTTGTAGGTACCACTTCTTGTCGAGTAAATCTGTGATTCAGATTAAATGGCATTGAATGTATTACCCACTTGGAATGTCCTTAACCTACTTCCTTGGTCGTTTCGTTTCGTTGATGGTGATGTTGATGTTGTCGTATATCCTCGATGCCGAAACGAAGCTCTTAAGCTCTATCGCTTATAGCAAGAAGAAAAAAAGACAAACTATCTTCTATCTGATATTTCTCTGTGGAGTTTCATGATGATGTTGATGACGATGATGTTAAGCGTCTTTCAGTTTAAGTCAGTCTCTCGATTCCAGTTAGAGGCACACACAGAGTTTTGAAGTACTACACTGGCACTGGGCTCTTCCTTCTTTCCGTTTGCAAATCCCATTTGAATGACAAAAGACGAATAAGATATTCATTCCACTTTGTCAACCATCAGCCATTGCCAGCTTTATCCTTGACTGAAAAATCATCATCATCATCATCGTCATAGTCATCGTCATCACTGGAAATCACTCCAAGAACATCATCAGAATGAGTCTTGGAGCATCATAGTTTTTAGTTGGAGCCGTTTTGTTTTATGTTTTCTGTTTTTATTTTAGATTTTTATTTTTCTTCTTTGTTCTTCACATTTGCCTAAAGCGATTTTCGACGACTGACCTAGTTCAGCTCAGTTCAGTCTTCAGTCTTCAGTTTTTAGTCACAAAGTCGCCATATCGCAATAGCTCGCCATAGTTCGTCATCATCGTCCTCATAATTCTCGTCGTGACTATATCATATTATGTATTGTTGGCGGGATCTCTAGGGGTGACAAAAACCGAACATGACATCGGCTTATGAGGGCGTGACAATGGCCAGTTTAGTTTTTTGGTTTGTGCTCGAATACATTTGGCTAACAAATTGCATAGGCAGAATGTGGCCAATTACCATGTGAGTCAGATAACACGCGCCACCATATGTCGTCTGATGTGGACGTCGTAGTAGTCGGACGTGTGCCATCCCCCCAAAAAACATACAGAGGCTCTTAGAGGAAGCCTGACAAAATTCTATGCACAAGCAGCGGCAGCGTGCTACATGGAGATAAACGCGCCATGCGGTATGAAAGGAGCTCTGGAATATTTGTCACGAGAGTTACACAAACTATTTGGAATCAGAATGTGTGCCAGTCTCTGGAAGACCCACAATGTGACGACGACAACAACGACAAAGACGACGTCGACGAACGACCAAAGTGGAGGCTACGAATTTCATTTGTGCATTGCTGTAGAAACAGAAATTTGCTTTCCAAGTGGATTAACCTGCGATGGTTTCGGTCAAAGGATCATGGTCGAGCGTTGAATGTTGAAAGAGGTGGTACAGTTGGTGCTGACGATGGGTGGTGGTTGGTAAGGTTGAGGGTGGTACTGGAATTTGATTAAAATTTCTGTTGGAATGTTGTGTGGTATGTATGCTGTGCGTGGATATGATGCTATGTTGAAATTTTCAAAGAGTGGGAAGGTAATAAGTTTGAAAAGAGGCCCTATACAAACCCACTCCTTTGTTCAAACAATTCAAAAAGGAAAAACTATGTCCGCATAAAGGGTGAGGGACGCGATGCTATCATGAACATAAATAATCGACTTGGGTTTGGGATTTTGTGTGTTCGGTGCTCAACAAGTGTTTTTGATTTTTATTGCTAAAGTTTCTATTTTGAAACAGTGACTTTATTATATATAAAGTTGAACTGAACTGATGCATAAGTTAGCAGAATAAACTTTGTCAGCAGTTAGATAATAAACAAAGTACGGGGTAATTAATGTCAGGAGATGATAAATTGGGTAATTTTTCTTTTTGTTCGAACAGTTTATTCATTAGAGAACGCAGTCTTGAACATTTTTGAGCTAATTCAGTTAAAGAATTGAGTTTACCGTAGTTTTGTGCTTTAAATTTAAATTTGTGTTAGTTCTTACTTGATAACTTTCCATTAATTGGTGTATCAAAAAAGTTGCCAAATGATAATTTTTTTAATAAGATAAATAATTGTCATTTAAAGAACTTCAAAATTTGAAGTTAAAGCTGTTTTCTGTCAAGATATTAGAGATACGAGTATTAAATCAATGTTCTAATATTTCTGGTAGGGCATAGGATTTAAATTGCTTAAAAATTGTATAGATTAGATTAGATTAGATTTTATTTCTTTAAATCGATATACAATTGTTTGTTTTTTTTAACATATAAAAATAAAAATAAAATAAAATAAAATAAAATAAAATAAAATAATAGGCTATGGTGTTACCGTCTGCCTGATTGGCTATTTAAACTGAAGTGTTTATGTGATTTTTTTTTAATAATATAAATCAGAGGTATTTTTCGGGGTATAATTAATATAACTAAAAACAATATAAATATATAAAAACAAAAATTTTGAGGTTAAACTATAGTTTTACATTTTAATATTGAAATTAAATGAATGTTTAAAGATAATTTGACCTTTGAGCGGAAAAGAAAGTAAGGTACATATATAAAATTAATAGGACTTTTAGTTTAGTCAAAACAAAGATAAGATACATACGTATTATTAAGTCTACATGGGCTTTGAGTTTAGCGAAAACGGAATAAGAAAATAAGAAATTATAGAAAATAAGTAGGACTTTTAGTTTAGTCAAAACAAAGTTGAGATACATATATGGTATAATTATACATGTTAATAGAATTTAACAATTTAAAATCTTAATACAATTATACGTCTTGGCTTTTAGTTTAGCTAAAACAAAAAAGAAAACATTTTCATAAGTGTGATAAATCATAACTTTGAAACATGACATACTATTGTAATAATTTACTTATTTTTAGATTTAAATGTATTCCGACATTATCAGGTTTCTATATTCTGAAGCTGCTTCGAGGTAATGGTATAAGTTAAGCCAGTTTTCACCGTTTAATACGTTTTTTGTTTGTTCCAATGACAAAGTTGTTTTTCCAAGACATCGGATTCTAATTTCTTTATAGACAGAGCAAATTGATAAAAAGTGAAAGCAATCTTCTTTTGAATTAAGGTTACATAGAGTACACCGTGTATCTGAGGAATTTCTGTAAGGTGATCCATTCAAATTTAGTGTTTCACTTCTAGCTCTGCAAATAAAGGATATCGCACGCACGCTATATTTGTCATTGAAATAATTTTCTACGAAGTCATGGGTAAGTTCTGAGTACAGTAGTCTATTGGTTGATGAGATTGATCTTTGTAAACTATCATTACGTTGAAATATGTCTATCTCTTCTAACAATCTATAAAGTTGACTTTTTAATAGATCAAGATTATCACATTGAATTGTAAGCTCTACACCACATACTTGCGCCCAAGTACGCCATTCCTTTATCCATTCTACTTGCTTTCGAAAAATGTATCTAGCAAGCCTATTTGGTATTCTTTTAGGTGTATAAGTGAGAATTTTTAAGATGTAGTCAAAATGAAGTTTTAGTGTATGCACGAAAAGAGTTGGAAGTCCGGTTTCAAGGTTAAGGACGTAGTTTGGTGTGTTTGACGGTAGATAAAATAGTTTTTTTAGAAAAAAGCGTTGCAGTTTTTCAACTTCTTCGTATGCAATATACCCCCATGTCTGACAGCTGTAGCACATGACTGAACGCATAATAGCTTCGAATACTTTATATTTAGCTGATGATGGGATTTCAGCACGGGATATAACTTTTTTCCAAGAAACGTTGATCATTGTTTTTGCTGATACCAATTTTTTCTCTAGATGTGATGACATATTCATATTAAAGTGAAAAAGAATGCCAAGATATTTATATTCATTAACTATTTCGATTATTTGACCATCAAAATGCCATTTTTCAGTTTTTTCAAGCTTCGTTTGCCTGTTTTTCACAATCATTATTTTTGATTTTTCGAGGTTAACAGTTAAATTCCATGTCTTACAAAATTCTGAGAGTCTGTTAATCATGAGTTGTAAGCTTTGAGGGGATTCTGCCATCAGGAGTATGTCGTCAGCATACAGGAGATTTTTTATGACTAGGTCATCTATTTGCACACCAGCTGGTAGATGCATAGAAATGTCATCTATGAAAATTGCGAACAATACTGCGCTTAACAGACATCCTTGTTCAACTCCAGATTTTGTCTCGAGCCAATCGGACGTACATTGACGCGTGTTTTTGTACATATTTCTTAAAATTCGAATAAGCTTAGTTGACAAACCTTTTTGAGACAGCTTGTAAAACTATGCATTACGATCTATCGAATCGAAAGCCGACTTGAAATCAACGAAAAATATGTACAATTTTCTTTTTTGTCTCAAGAAGTATTGTGAAATTGACGTTAATGTAAAAATATTGTCTATGGTTGAGTATCCCTTCCGAAAACCTGATTGGAACTCACTAAGTATCTCTTTTTGATCTAGCCATGCATTTATGCGTTCTAACAGAATAGACGTAAAAATTTTAACTACTGAATTCATAAAAGATATGCCTCTGTAATTACAAGGCAAGTTTGCATCACCTTTTTTGAAAATAGGATAGACAATGGAATCCCTGAAGCTTTGAGGTACATCTCCCGAATTGTAGATATAATTGAATATCTCCAACATTTTCGATTGAAATTCATGAGGAGCATTTTTATAAAATTCGTTTGGAATTCTATCAGGGCCTGGTGCCTTATTATTTGCTGCTTTGAATAAAGCAGTTTGCAATTCGATTATTGATATCTCTCGATCCAAGAAATCATTACAAATAAATGGCTCTGCATACAAAAAGCTACTCGGTTCTACCTGAGGATTCAGGAGGAGTTTAAAATAATTTGCAAGATCTTTAACATTAAGTCTTATCCCACAAATCATGCTTTGACCTTTTAGTTGGTTGATTTTACAGCAAAAATTTCTACCGTTGCATGCAGTTGAGAGTCCTGCTGCTATTGACCGGAAAAATTGTTCTTTTTTTAATTTACATATTTGTTTGTAGTTTTTATTGGCCACAATGTACTTTCTGGTAAGTGTTTCATTTAAATTAGGTGAAGAATTTATTTCCCTTAGCAGTGTAAATGATAAGTTTCTGGCTGTGCTACATTCATTATCAAACCATCGCTGTTTGTAGTTGAGTTTTTTTGAATTTTGCTTATTAGGGTTTGCTTTTATAATACAGCCGTTTAAAAAAGATATTTTCCCTTCAGCATTCGCTGGGTTTGAAAAAGAAGGATACAAATTTTGTATTATTTTATTTTGGTATATTTCTATTCTACTTTCCTTCCATATTAATTTTGGCGGTAAGTTGTATAAATGTATAAATGTATAAATGTCTTGATCTTCTACGGCGTCGATCAAAAACGAAACAACTAGTGGCATATGATCCGAAAAAGTTTGTGAGTCAACTTTGAACGATTGAATAAGCTTTCTCCAACCTGGGGATACTGCACAATAGTCTACAACTGATTTACCTGGGCCCCCTATAAATGTGAATGCGCCTTGATTATCCTGTTTACTGCATCCGTTAAGGATAAAAAGGTCATTGATTTGACACATTTCCAAGAAAATGCGTCCACTCTTATTAGTAACTCTGTCCATAGAGCATCTTTTTTCTAAAATAGTCGATTCGGTCGTTAGTGGTTCTGTAAGTACTGTTGTATTGTTGTAAAATTGTATATGTTTAATATTAATATAATAAGTAATATTTGAGTTTAAAAACAATTTCGTGATATATTTGGGGACAGCCTTTCCTTTAATTTTCAATTCAATTCACGATATGAATGCTGGTTTTTGAGATATTGTATGTTGTCCGAAAAAGGGACAACAAAATTGTAAATAAAGGGTGATTTTTTAGGTATTATCTTTTTGGCAACACTGGTTTAAACAGCTCACGCACGTTTCGTGTTATGTTTCACTGTCAAACATCTTCAGTTTGGTCTATAATTTAACCATGAATCATCTTACAAACGAACAAGGGTTGCAAATTATTGAATTTTATTATCAAAATGCGTGCTCTGTTAAGAAAGTTCATCGCGCGCTTCTTCCATTTTATAGTCAGCTTAATCGACCCACTGAAGCGGCTATTCGGGCTATTGTGACTAAATTTCGCACCAAATTTATACATTGTTGGACATTAAACCACCAACACGCTTACGAACTGAAGAAAATATCTCAGCTGTATCGGCAAGTGTTAATGATGACCATCAATTATTGGTTCGTCACCGTTCGCAGCAATTGGGCCTCTGTTACTCGACAACGTGGACAATTTTGAGGAAGGATTTAGGTGTGATGCCTTTCAAAATACTGCTGGTGCAAGAATTAAAGCCGAACGACCTACTGCAACGTAAAATTTGACTCTTGGAAAGTTGACCGAAGATCCACTTTTTTACCGAAAAATTGTGTTCAGCGACGAAGCTCATTTTTGGCTCAATGGGTAGATAAATAAGCAGAATTATCGATTTTACAGTGAATATCAGCCAGAAGCATTGCAAAAGCTACAAGTTCATCCAGAAAAAGTCACATTTTGGTGCGGTTTATGGGCTGGTGGTATTATTGGACCGTACTTCTTCAAAGATAATGCGAATCGTAACGTAACTGTGAATGGTGAGCGCTACCGTGAGATGATATCCAACTTTTTTTGCCCAAAATGCAAGAGCTTGACTAGCATGACATGTGGTTTCAACAAGACAGTGCCACATGCCACACAGCACGCGCAACAATGGACTTATTGAGAGGCGAGTTCGGTGAACATTTTATTTCACGTTCGGGACCGGTTAATTGGCCGCCTAGATCTTCCGATTTACCGCCTTTAGACTATTTTGTGTGGGGCTATGTTAAAGCTCATGTCTATACAGACAAGCCCGCTTCAATTGACGCATTGGAAGACAACATTGAAGCATTTATTCGTGAGATACCGGCCGAAATGTTGGAACGATTATGCCAAAATTGGACTAAGCGGATGGACCATATGAGGCGCAGTCAAGGTCAACATTTGCATGAAATAATCTTCAAACATTTAATTATATGGACCGCACTATCGATTCAAATAAAGATATCATGCATTTTTCTGAATTTTATGTGTTGTTTTTTGAAAAACAACACATAAAATAGCTTTTAAAAAATCACCTTTTATGTGTTCATGTGACCATGGAAGAAAACGAAGACAAAAACGCATAAATCTTCTCTGAATTCCTTCAAGTCTTGTTACATAAACTGAGTAGTAAGGAAACCACAGTACACAACTACATTCAAGTATAGGTCTTACAAATGAAACAAAAAGAAGATTAAGAAAGTAAGAGTTACGGAAATCGCAACCGAATCTCTTTATGAATCCTATCTAGTTTAAATGGTTATTAAAAGTTAACTTGGGATCAAGAATAACACCTAAATCTTAAATGACATGTATCAAACGTATGGTTAAAATCAAATCAAAACGAGACGATTTTTATTGCACCATTCCCTAAACATTAGAAAGTCTTTTTGCAAAAGTAAACAGTCAGATGTTGATTTTATACTTTTTAAAAGCTTAATGTCATCAGAATAAATAAGTACGGACGAATTTTGTATGATCGAAACCAAGTTATTTATAAATTAAATAGGACCTAAATGGCTTCCCTGAGGGACGTCAAAATTTACAACAAATTGATCCGAATACTCATGAAGAAATACAACACTATGCATTTTTTTTTTGAAACACGATGAGATCAAATTTAAGAAGTTGATATGTTAAAACCTTGATTGTTTAGTTTTAAAATTAATTTATTTTCAAAGGCTTTACTAAAATAAGTAATTACACAATCGACTTGTCTATATATTTCAAAAACATCTTAACAAAAGAACGTGAAGTTGAATAAATTAGTAACTGTAGATCTTTCTTTTTCCACCGTGCTGATTATCACATATAATTGAAGTACAATGAGAAAAAAGCACATTACATACAATAGACTTGAACAGTTTTTTGGTATGTTTGGAAAAATAATGTTCTAAAATGATTTTTATTTCGTTTTATAACTCTCAAAAAGTTAATTCTCCCACGAAATGACGTACTAAAGTTTCCTGCACTTCAATTCTTTCTTAGATTATAGCAGTCCAAAGTTAATTTGTTGTCGAAATGTTGATTGTTTGACTTTTTTCTGGTTAATATTTGTTTACTTTTGTGAAGTTCACTTAATAATCTTTAAAATGATTTTTGCATATAACCGCATTTTAGAAAGGATTTAACTAAAATTAATTTCCGAAATTCATAAAGTAAAATGTTTTTACTTAAAAAACTTTTTATTTAATTTATCACAAACATTTGTTTCTCATGAATTTTAATTTTTTAGCTGAAAATGTCAACAGTGATCCACAAAAGGGTAAAATTAGCCATGAATTTCAATTACACTTTTATTAACTTTGAAAGAAGTGCAATTATTGGGAAACAGGCACGAGTACGATAACTTTGGCGCCAAGATATAATAACGGTTTTTGGTAGAGCGTCTTAATACAAGCATTTTTTACTATGGGAGGGGGGGTCTATCTCCCCCCGTTTAGGCGGGAGGGGCAATTTAAAAAAGTTATTATTTAAAATGGAAAAAAAATAATTAAAAAATAACGGTGATACAAACAATTAAGTTGTATACATTTTTTTAAAGCCAACATTCTGTTCTATTAGCCAGTTTTTAAATGAAGTCAAAACTATGCGTAGTTTTTGAAAAATTTAATTTTAAACTCAAAATTTGAGTAAAAAAAGTTAAAAAAAGGTTTAAAGTGTAACTTTTTCAATACTTCAAGATTATCTACCATTGTTTTTATTTCAGAATTGATTGCTCTTATTTGTTTTTGATCAAAAACTGAAAACTAGATGATTTTATGTCTTTTAGTTTTTGAGAAAATTGAAAATAAAAATTTAATTTTAAACTCAAAATTTGAGTAAAAAAAATTAAAAAAAGGTTTAAAGTGTAACTTTTTCAACACTTCAAGATTATCTACCATTGTTTTTATTTCAGAATTGATTGCTCTTATTTGTTTTTGATCAAAAACTGAAAACTAGATGATTTTATGTCTTTTAGTTTTTGAGAAAATTGAAAATAACCACAACTACTATTTTATTTTTTTTTTGCTTGAGTGGTCTTATTTTGATAGTAATAATGGTATTTGCGTATGCGTATTGCGTGTTTGGGTGTATGCAACAGTAAGGTGCATGCAAAGTTTCTTTTGCATTTAAATAAGCTGGATTTAAGAAAAATTAATTTACCTCTTAATCCATATTCGATTATTACTATCAAAATAAGACTACGTTAATACTTAAGCAAGGAAAAAGTAATTTAATTAAAATATTTTGTTTTGGTAATTTTCAATTTTCTCAAGAACTAGAAGACATCAAGTCATCTAGTTTTCAGTTTTTGATCAAAAACAAATAAGAGTAATGAATTATAAAAAAAAAATAGTAGATAATCTAAAAGTTTTGAAAAATTACACTTTAAAACAATTTTTTTCAAAAACTATGCATAGTTTTGACTTGATTTAAAAACATGCTAATAGACAAAAGTGTTGGCTTTAAAAAAAGGTATAATACTTAATTTTAAGTATTACCGTTATTTTTTAATTATTTTGTTTCCATTTAATGTACATATTTTTTTAAACTGCCCCTACCGCCTAAACGGGGGGAGATAGACCCCCCTCCTATAGTAAAAAATGCTTGTTTTTAACTGTTCTATACAAATCCGTCATTAAACTTTGTCGCCAAAGTTATCGTACTCTCCCCGGGAAACAAAATCCAAGGTCATTTAAATTAATTTAATGAAACAAAAGCAAAATGCTCTCATACAATTTTAATTAAAATAAAAAAAAAAAGCTTGCAAGTGTTTTTTTTTTTTTAGAAAACTGCAACCAAAAAGCGAATTGGATTGAAAAATCGAATACATTTTGGTTTTTTTGAATCAATCTAATTTTATACGCTTTTTTTATCGAGTTTTCATCACTAGAAAATTGAATAATTTTGTTTCATTAAATCCAGTTTTCAAAAATTGTAATGTGTGTTTTCTTAGAAGTGTGGTTTTCAATTTTGCGATAGTTTTTTCTGAGTTGGTTTTTTGACAGATGTCACTTAATTTATGCCCAATTTGGGTTGCCATTACATTATAAATAAAATTACTTTTGAGGAACAACGTGCAAACTAATTTCCAAAATAATGGTCGCGTTTGGCAACGGCAACGTGTCGATCAATTTATTGAAGAAAACTTTTGTTGAACCATTTAAATCCGCTGGATTATTTTTTGTGAGGTTTCGTGAAGTTGCTCATCTACGCAAATAAGCCCAAGGCAATTGACGACCGAAACAGAAAACAGGTCAAAAATTGGGCCTCTCGGCCAGAAATTAATTGAGCTAAACCCTTGTCCGTAATCATTTGTGGCAAACCCTACCCGTGTCTTCATAATGAAGCTAAATTCTTTCGTTTTATTTCTTCATGAAAACCACATGTCTAAAAAAAACATCCTTTAAAATGTATTTTGAGGATAGCTGCTAATTTTTTGTTTTCATCACCTTAAAATGAGTTAGTTTTGATAACCATGTGCTATAAAATTACATTAAGAAAAAGAAGAACACAAATTACTGTTTTGTAGAGAAAAGTTGAATATAGGGTAGATGTTGGTGCCTCGTGGCGGCCATTTTGTTTTGGTGACATCTCTCCAATCTTTTCTTTATTATTCAGTTGTTTAAGGCAAATAATCATGGCAAGTTACACAATTGAACAGCACGTTCAAATGATAAAACTTTATTATCAAATTGAGTGTTCGTTAACGCAAACGTTGCGCGCATTGTGCCCATTTTACAGTAAACGTGGTGGCAATTCACAGTCGACTCTTTAACGCTTGGTGGCCAAATTTGAGACGACCGGTTCAGTAAACAATCACCCAACCCAACACCCATACGTTCAAGGAACGCAAGATCGAAACATCCCCGCCGTGAAAGTGAAAGTGTACAGCAGAACCCGAGGCAGTCTATTCCTCGCCATGCACAAGAACTCGGTTTTTCGAAGACTTCAACTTGGCGAATTTTGCGTCGGGACATGGGCCTACACCCGTACAAGATCCAACTGACCCAGCAGCTCAAAGTTCATGACCATAGACTACGCCGCGCCGTTTGTTCGCTGACTGGGCTTCAAATCGTTTAGAAGATGAGCCCAATTTTGGCCGAAAAATCATCTTTAGTGACGAGGCGCATTTTTGATTGTATGGCTGAGTTAACAAGCTAAATTGCCGTATATGGCGCGACACCAACGCACGCGAGGTTCACCAAGTGATAATGCATCCTCAAAAAGTTATGTTTTGTGTGGATTTTGGGACGGCGCGGCGCGGCGGCGTAATTGGTCCGTACTTTTTTGAAAACGACGTTAGTGAGGCGGTCATCAACAGCGAGCGCTACATAACGATGACAACTAATTTCTTAAGGCCCAAATTAAACCATATGGACCTAGACGACATGTAGTTCCAGCAGGACGGCGCGGCGGCGCTACGTGCCACCCACAAACTCCACGACATCTACACGCAACATCTACCCGCCCCTATTGAAAACCCTATATTTAAATTAACTAAATCAGTGGATGGGTACGTTGAACCGACTTGTGAATATATTTGCTTTTATTTTGGCATCAAACATTGCAGACTTCCGTAAGCAATCAATTCATTATTTAACTGGGTTATAAAAAAAAACAAAAACATGTGTAGAGTTCTTAATTAAACTGTAGAGTACTGTAATAATTTATTATGGTCATGAATTACAAATGTTCTTTGCCATCTGGTAGGTATTTATTTATGAACTTGCATAGAATTTCAAAAATGTGCAATTAACCGTTGAAAATTACAAATAATTTATTTGCACAAATTCCAAGGCATGAGAAACAATTTATTTAAATATAAACATAAATAAATAAAAGACAAAACCACTCCCGGGACCAACGCAAAGGTACCTACCTAGTAGGAAAAAAAATTGGAGAGTTCACCCAACGACCTTGATTATCGGCATTCCACATTTGTATCTATTACACAGCTAGTCTACAATGTCACTTGAGTAATTTTCATTCGAAATAAAACAAATGTACTCATAAATTTATCATTAATTTACACATTTTCATCGTATATTCTTTTAGTTAATGTTTCATCTAAAATAAGGAATAAAATTATATGTAGCTTCTTTTATCAGAATATGGTAATAGAAATTATTGTCATTTCGGTTTGATCACACAGAACAAAGAAAATATAATTCAAGAGAAAATCAATAAAACAAAATTTCAAGACCAAGAAGGAAAAAAAACCGAAAGAATAAAATTCTAGATTTGATTCAATTTATACCTATGTACATATGTACATATTTTTATTTAATTGACTTAATTCAATTGCCAGACGGTTTTTATTAAAATTCATGTCATAATAAACTTTTCTTTTTTTTTTATTACTTTCAATCTGATTTGTAAACAAATTATTAACTTACATTTTTGTCTTGAGAAGATTACACCACAGGTATTTTTGTAGTTCTTTATGGAACCAACACACAACAGACAATAAAATATCAAAGACTAGGACTAGGACAATAATTATATTTTTAACACATTTTCATTGATAATTTTGAGGAGAAGATTAACTTTTAATCTAATTAGATAAGAACTAAAAAATAGCACTATGAAGAATTTTACTTTACAACTCATCTAATCCAAACAATTTTGTTCCTTGCTCAAGACATAGAGGAAATATATTATCTAGAGTCCCGACTGGTACCCGTCTTGCCTGAAACACCCTCAAATTTTGTTTGAGGTAACTCTCTTAAAAGCCCGTAACAACTACATAGAATCTGCATTTTCCCATTAGAAATGCACGGGACAACTAACACATGCTTATGCTAATGGGCAAAATTCGCTCAATTTAGTTTGTAGGCCGAAAGAGAGCAAACCCATTAAGTCGGGACTCTAGATAATATATTTCCTCTATGGTTCTGTAACTGTAATGTTTCATAGGATTCTATTACATTTATATCAATCAACTACATATATTTTAAGAGAGAAAGAGATATTACTCTTAAATATTAAATGTTTGGCATTTAAGGTTTTTGTATTGGATTTTTTAAAGAGATCTCGAAAAGAAGGGACAAGAAAGTTTTGCTTCTCTTGAAGTAAATCTAGTAACGTTTGTTTGGTTGGAGTTGGAGTTGGAGGAGTTGGATGCATCCTAAAATACACTTGTGATTAAAAGTTTGGAATATTTAAAAATGGAAATATTAAAAAAACTACAATTTCTTATTTTATGTTAAGTATTATATGTACATGGTTTAACTTAGTTTTGAGCGTATGTGTGGTAAAATGTATAGGTACTTTTTTTGGGGCGACTTTCGATTACCGCAGCACGAATTTCCTTCTGATTTTTTTTTACAGTTAGGTAGGGGTCTCAATAGAACATGTTTTAAATATTAAAGCGAGGAAACACATTTAAGTCATAGAAAAAAATATTTTCTTTTTCGAACTTAACCCTACTTTTTTGTATTTCATTTTTTGAGCCTAAAACAAGTTTTTTTTTAATTGATAGCACGGCGTACTAGCAGCTTGGCATGTAGGGGGGGGCATGCTGCCCCCTGCAACCTCCCTGCTTGGGATCACTATAGAATTTGGTGGTTGTATGCAAAGTACTTTTTGCATTTGAGCACTCAAATCAAAGAAATCTCCAACAAAGAAAAGCAAGTATGGCAACACTGAACAAAAAACAGAGAAGAAATGTCAAAATCAACCATTTTTGCGTGGTTTGTATGTAAAAAAGTGAACTTTGAAAATTAATTTAAAATAGAAATAAATGTTACCTCGCTCTGAAATTGCTATAATTATTATTTATTTACACATATCTATCAAATAAAAAAAACCGCTAGTCGAAATTCGTGCTGCGGTAATGGAAAGTTGAGCCCTTTTTTTAAAACTTAACGAACGAACGAAATTGATATCCAAATGTCATATACATTTTTGTCTTCATACAGCTTTAAAGATTGAAGTGCTTTTTATTAAATCAATTTTCCAGACATTTGATTATTTTGAAATGTCAAAAACATTAAAAACAAAATCGTTTGCTAACAAAGTGAGTAAAAAATCCAATAAAAGCAGCCATTTTAAAAATTTCATTAAAACAGCTATTACTCGTAAGCCGTTATGATTCAGGATAAGCATGTTACAATATTCTAAAAGGTCATAACCTTCCCCATTACCATATTTAATTTTGACCATCCTCTCACATCACACTCTGTGGGTATTTCAAAAACATAATGTAATAGTCTGACGATGAATAAGATGAATAAGAAATAAAAAAACACTTTAGGCCGTTTTGTATTTTTCGTTAAAAACCATTTAAGTATAAATGGCCCAGCTTAAAATAATGAAAATCTTTGTAAAATTATGAAATTATAAAAAAATTAATATATTTAAAGTAAATTATTGGAATTTTTTAGATAAAAAAAAAGTTCAACATGATATCTCTTAGTTAAGTTTTTCGAGTTTTAAAAGGCAATACATATCTCAAAACCCTGACATAATAGAATGATTTTGAAGTCGGATACGAATTAAGGCCATTTAAGTTCTTTGTAAAAATATTATTTAAATTGAGGAATATAAGAATTTGTTGGCTAGTGTTATTAATTCAATCGTGTTTTTTGAAATTTTTTAATAGAAGAATTTTGTTAACTTTATCTCATAAAATGTTTGTATTTCTTGGCTTATTTTTGTGTTTATAACAAAAAAATTGACATTCAAATTATTTCAAAACAAAAATAAGTTCCAGCAGCAATTAAGGCCGGCTGTCAGTAATAACAGATATGTATGTTTATTCGAGAAGTTAAATCAAAAATTTTTGTTAGGTCTTTGATTTATGTTAGAAAAACAATGCCTTTAAATATTATTTACTATTAACAACAATATTTCTACTGACAATTTTGAAGTCTCAATATATTTAAGTCTAAATTAAATTTTATACATAAATGTACATATATGTACATATTTATTTTATGTTTTTCATTATACTATCGTTCGTTACTTTTTTTCAAAATATTAATAACAATTTCTAGTACATGATTGAAAAAAGTCTGCGGTCAATATTTTTCTTTGTTCTCAAAATAATTGTGTAGACAACTTTTTTTTACCAATGTAGGTAATCAGTTTTGTAGGTTTTTATTCTATTGTTTTTTTTTAAACTTTACTAAATCTAAACAAAAATCTTTTCTAAGGATAAAATTAGTTTGAAGCCAGTATTTAAATTTTGTACAAAGATATTGGACTCGAAAATCGGTTTTTACCAATGTTTATTAGTATTTTGTTTATGTTTTCTTATTTTGTTCATACAATTTTCAAGAAATATTTGTTTCCGTTTCAAAATCACGTCACAATCCACAGTAACAAAATTATTTGAAGTCGATAGCGTTGTCGGTTCGTGAGATATTTAAAAAAAAAAACACAAGCTGAATTTTTAAAAGCCCTTTCGGGATTTTATGATATTTGTATCTATTTGAAGTCCATACATATTTCTGATAGTTGTTGAGAACTTTCTAACAAACAGAGGTATCCTTAATGTACGAATGTACGTATACACGCACACACTGACATCTTCCTACAAATCTTTGATTTAGATTTTAGGACCCTTGAAATGTCAACATTTTTAATTCGAAAAAAACTGACCTAAGCCAACTGAAGGCAGCAACAAAATTGAAAAAGATAGCAAGTACAAATAATTTTACATATGTTGAAACAACATTTTCAAAATCAAAAAAATACATAAAACATTTTGAATCATAATTAAAAAACTATTTACAGTTTTTTTAATTCATCTATTTACAATTTCTATTTAAAAAGAAGTAACAGGCTTATCACCTACAGATAGCAGGTCATATACCAACAAAAATTGCTCCTTTTTTTATGCTTGTGAATGAAGCCGTTTTACAGATAAATAAAATTAATTTGTAGTTAATAGTTTTTCAATGATTGATTTTCTAAATTCAAAACACAAAAACGTCCAGTACTGAATACTACACACGTAGGTACCCCCATAAAATGAGAACCAACAGATATTTCACATTCACAATATTCATTAAGCTTAGCCAGAACGGGAACCTCAACTAATTTTATTTATTTATTTATTTATTCACATCAATTAGAGATCTTAACATCTACAATTCGATTACAAAAGGTCGAGAGATAAATAATCCTTTATAACAAAAAAAAAAAATAGGCGTAATAATATCGGGTGATTTTTTAAGAGCTTGAGAACTTTTTTTTTTTTTAAAACGCATAAAATTTGCAAAATCTCATCGATTCTTTATTTGAAACGTTAGATTGGTCCATGACATTTACTTTTTGAAGATAATTTCATTTAAATGTTGACCGCGGCTGCGTTTTAGGTTGTCCATTCGGAAAGTCCTATTTTGGGTAACTTTTTCGAGCATTTCGGCCGGAATAGCCCGAATTTCTTCGGAAATGTTGTCTTCCAAAGCTGGAATAGTTGCTGGCTTATTTGTGTAGACTTTAGACTTGACGTAGCCCCACAAAAAATAGTCTAAAGGCGTCAAATCGCATGATCTTGGTGGCCAACTTACCGGTCCATTCCTTGAGATGAATTGTTCTCCGAAGTTTTCCCTCAAAATGGCCATAGAATCGCGAGCTGTGTGGCATGTAGCGCCATCTTGTTGAAACCACATGTCAACCAAGTTCAGTTCTTCCATTTTTGGCAACAAAAAGTTTGTTAGCATTGAACGATAGCGATCGCCATTCACCGTAACGTTGCGTCCAACAGCATCTTTGAAAAAATACGGTCCAATGATTCCACCAGCGTACAAACCACACCAAACAGTGCATTTTTCGGGATGCATGGGCAGTTCTTGAACGGCTTCTGGTTGCTCTTCACTCCAAATGCGGCAATTTTGCTTATTTACGTAGCCATTCAACCAGAAATGAGCCTCATCGCTGAACAAAATTTGTCGATAAAAGCACATTTCGAACCGAACACTGATTTTGGTAATACAATTCAATGATTTGCAAGCGTTGCTCGTTAGTAAGTCTATTCATGATGAAATGTCAAAGTATACTGAGCATCTTTCTCTTTGACACCATGTCTGAAATCCCGCGTGATCTGTCAAATACTAATGCATGAAAATCCTAACCTCAAAAAAATCACCCATTATATAACATTAAGTGTTTAAAATAACAATTGCATAAACATGGTTTGATTAATCAATTCGAATAGAACAAAAGTATATTATTTTTCAAAGTGTATCTGTTTATATGAAAATTAAAATCAATATGATTTGAAATGAGATTATTTTCTCTAACACAGCTAGTTAAAGGTTCATTACGAGCATAGTTTACCCTATGTTCCTTTTCTCGGAATAAGCAACGTTCTCTTATTTGACGCGAGCGAGCATACAAATCTATCAACGATAAAAGGAAAGGGCATTTGAAATGATGCGACAAAATGTCACTTATAAACATTACTGAAAACATTTTCCTTTTATTTTCAAGTGACTGAATTCCAAGAAGTTTACATCTAGTCGATTACGATGGGATTTCGATGTTCCAACCTGATTTCTGAATTATAAACCTTGTAAATTTTTTTGGATCATTTCAATTTTATTTGAATAAATATTGTAGTAAGGATTCCAAATCACACAACAGTATTCTAAGTTTGATCTAACAAAGGAGTTAAATAGAGATTTAAGGACAAAAGGGAATTGAATTGAATTGGATTTAGCTACAATATATTCTATATGCTTGCTAAAGTTTAGTTTTGAATCAAACAATACACCAAGGTCCTTTTTCTTCAAAACTCTTTCAAGAACAAAGTTATTAACTTCGTAATCAAAAGACATTTTTGAAAAATTGCGACAAAAGGAAAAAATTTGACATTTATTAACGTTCAAGAATAATTGGTTAGTTGTACACCATTCTGTTAACTTTTGGAGATCATTTTGCAAAAGAATACAATCATTTAAAGAATTTATGCATCTGAAAAACTTTAAATCATCTGCAAATAAAAGTGTACTAGAATTTAGGAAGATATCAGCCAGGTCGTTGATAAATATTAAAAAAGAAGGGGACCAAGATGGCTTCCTTGCGGGACACCCGAGGTAACAATAATTGGACTGGAGAGCACTTGATCAATACAAACAAATTGTACACGATCCCTTAGATAGGACTCCAACCATTTCAACATATTTGAGTGAAAACCACATTGTTTCAGTTTTTCAATCAAAATAGTATGACTAACTCTATCAAAAGCCTTCGCAAAATCAGTGGAGATAACATCAATTTGGTAGCCTTTTTCGAGTTTATTTAAAACGAAATTGGAAAAGATAGAAAGATTAGTGGTAGTGGATCTTCCTGCAATAAAGCCATGTTGAAAAGGTGAAATATGCTCCTTAATGAGAAATGTCAACTTTTCACATATAATTTTCTCCAAGAGTTTCGGTATACTTGATAATAATTTACAAATAGGACGGTAGTTATTTACTTCCTACTTAGGACCATTTTTATGAATTGGAGAAAGAAATAATTTTTTCCACACTGAAAGAAATTCACCTTTCCCAAGAGAGGTATTGAAGATGAAATAAAGGGGCGGAGCTCAGATATACATAGCAAGTGCACATTTCTTCAAAATAATTGGTGGAATTTAATCAGGACCTTGCTTGCAATCGTTATTTAAATTTAAAAGACCTTCTTCGAATTTCGAAATATTAATTTCTAATTGTCCTAATCCTATGTCAACCTTATAACTATGATTAGATAATTCGGCTATTCTTAATGGATCGGAACTAGATTTCGAATAATTCGATTCGAAGTAATGGGCAAACGAATTACAAATATTTGAAAGATCCGAAAATGTAGAACCAAGGTAGTTCATACTGCTAGGAATACCATTTAACATTTTTTTATTATTAATAAATGACCAAAAACATTTTCCATTCGTTTTTATGTTTAATTCAATCGATAAAATGTAATTTTTATATAGAAATTTGTTAAGAACATCGAATTCTCACGCTAGCCGAATGTAATTATTTTTTAATTCGATATTATTTTTGCAAGTGCGTATCATTTTGTAAGCCTTGTTTTATTTATTACTTAAGTTACAAAGCCTCTTGTTAAACCAAGGAGACTTTAAGTTTTTATTAATTTTTACTTTTGTGACATGCATATCAATTGCCGCTTTCAAATTATCAATGAAGAAATTATAAAAAATAAAATTAAGCGCCACGGTATACCCGATAAATAAATCGCAATGTCTGTGTAGTTAGCTTTTGCGTATTTAAATTTAAATTTATTACAATTTCTGCTTTTGAAATAATTATAGAATGAAAAATTAACATTAAGATCTAAATGGTGAACAGAGTTAGGAAAAATAGGATAAAGTGATTTATCAACTGATATATTTAATTCTCTATCGACAGAAACAAGATCAAGAATACGATTTAAATTATTCTTGCAACAATTAAATTGAACAAAGTCATAACTTGCAAAAGAATCAATTACTTCACATTCAAAATCTGTGTTAACATTAAATGATAACAGTTGTTGTTCTTCAGGATCAAAAACTCATTCAACATTAGTAAAATTAAAATCTCCAACAATAATTATATGTTCATTATTTTTTAGTTTAGATAAAAAGAAATTACAATTATTTACATGAATTTTATACAAATCTAATGAGCTTCTGGGTGGAATATAACTTACAACAACAAATGATACGTATTTATTAACTTCCCATAGGAAGTTATTGTAATGGGTCCGATTTGTCAAATTGAAAATTTTGACATTTCTCGACGTTTCAAGGTCCCTAGAGTCGAAATAAAAGATTTTTAGAAAGATGTCTGTGCGTGCGTGTGTACGTACGTCCGTATGTCCGTACGTCCGTACGTTCGCGACGTTTTTTCGTCGTCCATAGCTCAAGAACCAGAAGAGATATCGACTTCAAATAAATTTTGTTATACAGATAATAAGGCAGAAAGATGCAGAAAGGGCTCTCAAGAAAATTGCGTGGGTGGTTTTTTACCATAGCAGTTTAAAAAAAAAGTGAAAATGTTGGTTAACCCTAAATATCTCATGAACCAATGACGCTAGAGACTTGAATTAAATTTTATATTATATATTGTAACGTGATACAAAGCAATTATATTTTTGGAAAAAAATTCAATTAACGGTTTTTTTATAAATCAAAAAAACTGAAAAAAAAAATTTGTCACTTCGAAAATTTTACGATTAAAATATGATTTCATCTCCAAAACAATTTTGTGCAACGAAGAATAATGTTTTTGACATCTGATAAAATTTTGAGAAAAATCGAATTGACAGTTTTTTTACAAAAAATAATAACCTAAAAAAAAATAAAAAAAAAATTGGTAAAAATTGAGTTTTGACTCAAATATCTTTTCAAGACTTTGAGATATTGGCTTTAAACTACTTTTATCTTTCAAAAAATATTGTTGTCAACATTCAGTAAAATTTTGAAAAAATAGAATTCACAGTTTTTTTTACAAAAAATTAAAAACCGAAAAAAAAATTTAACAAAAGTTGGTAAAAATTGATTTTCGACTTAAATATCTTTTCAAAAATTTGAGATTATGGCTTCTAACTAATTTTAACTTATAAGAAATATTGTTTTCAATATTAGGAAAAATTTTGAGAAAAATCGAATTGACAGTTTTTTTTTTAAATAAAAACCTAAACAAAAAAATTAATAAAAGTTGGTAAAAATTGATTTTCGGCTCAAATAACTTTTCAAAAATTAAAAATATTGGCTTCAAACTTATTTTATTTCACAGAAAATATTGTTTTTTATATTCAGTAATTTTTTTTATAAAAATTCAACAGTCCGTTTTTTCATAAAAAAAATAAAATCTACAAAAAATAGAACGCAAATTTGCGTTTTGGTAAGAATTGATACATTTAGGCCTCGGCCGCGCAGTAAGCGGCTAAGCGGCTGAGCGGCAAGCGGCTGAGAGGCAACTCTTAGCGACGTATGACCAGGCACTGAGCGACTGCTTTTGAGCGATTAGTAGTTAAAGTCGAGATTGCACACACGAAATTAACAACTCAATGTTTACTTTGGCCATCTTTACTTCTTGCCGCTCAGAAAATTAAAACAGGTTTGGTTGCTGAGCGGCGCCGCTTAGCCGCTCAGAATTTTGTTTCGCCGCTCGCTCATTGCGTGGCCGCTTCTATGTGATTTCATGTTTTATATTTTTTTTTTCCGCTCAGCCGCTCAGCCGCTTACTGCGTGGCCGCGGCCTTAGACAAACTTTTAAGCAAGACAAATCGATAGACGGGATGGGAAGTTATCAGTGTGGGTCGCATCCCAGCCTCTTTTTTTCAAATATGATTTTAACTATAATTTGGTCAATGTCGTACGGACAAGAAGAAGCAGAAGAAGGTAAACTCATTTCAATGCATACGTATGTAGAGCAGACAGCAAGTAGCACACCTCCACCTCTTTCCAAACCAGTAGTCTGAGAACAACGATCTTTACGAAAAAGAGCATAGTGATTGTTGTTGCAGATTTCAGCATTAAGATGGTCAATGGATAACCAAGTTTCGGTGAGTGCAATGAAAT
Organism: Eupeodes latifasciatus; assembly: GCA_920104205.1. Lineage (NCBI taxonomy): Eukaryota > Metazoa > Arthropoda > Insecta > Diptera > Syrphidae > Eupeodes > Eupeodes latifasciatus. Next base: position 29,478,222 of record OV049925.1, read on the forward strand.
CATACTGAATAGATGACAGAGACAAGAACATTTGTTGAATTTTTGTGCGCATTCCTCCGACGTTTTGGTAATAGCCGAACAGCTGATTATAATTACCAGAACACTGATAAGAGTACGAAGGAGAGCAATTTAGTTTAGAAGAATAGAATTGTAGAATGTAGAATAGAATGTAGAATTTTACTTCCATAGGCCACGTAATTCTTGAGTTACAGGACTTCTGACATTCCAATAGCCATCATCACAATGTGACTCACTGATATAATCGTATAAAAACTATGAAGTATTTAAAATTCTAGAATTTTTACATAAGGGTATGGGTCTTACGGCCAAAAAGCTCAAAAATATGTGTTTTTTGGGATAAAAAAGGCGTGGCATCCACCCACTTTTTATGTGTCTATAATATCTTTTATTTGAAATGAGTATCTGGGAATTTAAAGTACATACAAAATTGAAATGATAAAACTCTCTGGGGGAGCTATGTATATAAAATGTTAATAATTAACGTAGAATAATTTTTAGTCGAATACTTTAGATAAAATTTTAATTGTAAAAGTAACCTGAACATAAGTTACCTTCCTCAACGACCTAATCTTGAGACTGTTATTACTTTTTTTTACCAGCAAACAAACTTCGAGTATCCCCCCATCAGGTGTTCAATTATAAACATTTTTTCTTAAATTCATTTTCACAGTGGATGGATCCCTAAATAAGCCTTTTTTATCACCCCTTTTTTAAAAAGTTTTATGTAATATACGAGTAAATGCAAACCAATGTTCTTTTTAATGGATCAACTATTTTTTCCATTCTTTTTTTTTAAATGGTTCCCTTTGGAAGACTGACTGCACTTGCAAAAGCTATTAGCGTAGTATCATCATTTTTATTTTATATCCAGAACCTGAAGCAGATAAAAGTTTAAAATAAAACAAAAATCCCCTCAGCATTGGACGTTTTGTTCGCTAGTTTCATTCTGAATTTTTCATTATTTTCGTCTGGCTTGACTTTCGTAGAGTACCATCAATTTCCGCGTCGATGGACATAAGTTGGTGTTGTAATGCTTAATTTTATTCAAAAACAAAAACTATCTACAAGTACTATATACCTAATAATTACAGCAACAACAACAACCCCATAAGTTAGTTACTAAATGATATGTTTAAATGAAAATAAAGGGGAATTAAAATAGAAACATGCTCTTGGGGTAGGTAAATTTATATTGTTGTTGTTGTTGTTTTTGTTATTTTTGATCTTTTTATTTAAGTGAAGGGATAAAATCAAATGCGAAAAGAAAATAACATTTAACTTGTTGACCTAAATTTTTGAGAATTGTGATAAAATTTGATAACACTTTTATTTATATATTTTTTAAATCTGTCAATGGGTTGTTAAAATTTCATGAAACTGTTCTCCATTATTAGACATAACAAATAATTTTAAAGTATTGACTTAATACTTTAAGTTTATAGTTGCAAACATTGAATCCATTTAGTAACTAAACTTAAGTCATAACTTTAAACAGATTTTAAAAATCTTTTGATTTCCAAAACGAGTGTTTTTTAGACGTGTGGTTTCAATCTGTCAACTCTTTTTTTGGAGTTAGTCTTTCTGACAGCTGTCACTTGATTTATACTCAATTTTGTTAGTGATGTTATAATAAATAGAGTTAATTCTGTACAACGAACGTTTACATCTGCGGCACTGGACACTTTACTCTACCTAACACCTCTTGATAGATTTAGCAAACAAATATGTAGCTGTAAGCTCTGCTATTCGCCTCAAAGCCTCATCGTATTGGATTAACAATCTCACATCGTGTGTATGTGACATTATGCGGTCTTCTAGGTCGTGCGATTTAATATTGCTGGATTATTTCGTCACTTATCAAAGCGGATAAGCCCAAGTCGATTGACGCCTTACAAGTAAATATTCGATAAGTTAATGCTGATAGTGGTCAGAAATTGGGCCTCTGTTCTGGAATTTATTCAAGACAGCCGCTGCCCAATATTATTTTTAAAACATAACAGCAAACTTGTATATTCATATTAAAGCTAAGTTCTTAACCATAATATATGAGTTTTATTTATTCTTGAAAACCATACTTTAAAAAACACCCTTTAATAAAAAGCTGAGCTCTTAAAAAGAAAAGTTCGACCCACACGCATAACTTCCTATCCTGTCTGTCGCTTTATCTTGCTTAAAACCTTAACAACCTAACAATATTTTGTGTGAGAGAAATAATATCTTTCTTTGTTCTAATAATATTTAAGTCGAAAACCATTTCTTATCAGTAATTTAGTAGATTTTCGTCAGTTTAATTAAAAAAAAATAACTAAAAACTACCAACAATATTTTGCATATGATGAAATAGTTTAATTTCAAAATCAATTTTTGTTAACGAGATCTTTAATCGAAAACCAATTTTTAACATTTGTAGTAGCATTTCTCCAATTTTTGTATGTATGTACATCTTCATCTTCACTAATATTATAAAGAGGAAAGATTTGTATTTTTGTATGTAACGAATAAACTCAAAAAGTACTGGACCGATTTTAATAATTTATTTTTCATTAGAAAGCTACATTATCACTGAGTAACATAGGCTATATTTAGTATAAGATTAACTATAGAAATCTTTAGAAATTCCTATTTTATAAGATGAAATTAGTTTGAAACCAATAAAATTTGTAAAAAAAAAAATGTAAATTTGATTTTTCTCAAAATTTTACCAGATGTCAAAAACGTTATTCTTCGTTGTAAAAAATTATTTTGGAGGTAAAATCATTTTTTGTTCGTAAAATATCCGAGTTGACAGTTATTTTTTTCTCAGTTTTTTTGATTTAAAAAAAAACTGTTAGTTGAAATGTTTCCAAAAATATACTACTTTGGTATCACGTCACAATATCTTATTATGGATCCCCGATCGACTCCTAAACTACTCAATCGATTTTAATCAAATTTGTACACCGTACAAACAACAACAACTGTTACTTGTTACCAGTCTTTTAAATCAATTGATATTGTTGTTTATGAAAATGGTAGTGTAGGTACATTTTCCAATTGATTTTTTTAAATTCACCAGATATACATGGTTAGGTTAGGTTAGATTAAAGTGGCTGCGGATTCAGAATCCACACACTTAAGCTAAGATCACACGATTGGTCAAATATACCGATTTCGGCCGAAATTTTTCTGTACACATTTGGTGACAGAAATTTTGTGTACCGAAAATATTTTTAGGTGTTCACACGATTGCATTGGTGTGTTTTAGTCAAATATTTGCGCTTATTTGTGCACTGCATGAATATGACCAATATCTGTACAACCCTGTCACACGATCTGGCATTATTTTCAACAGCAAAAATAAACAGCTGATTAATTGCTTATATGTTTGATAATATATGTACATATAATAATTGAATTTAATTAAAAAAATACAAAATAAAATAAAATTAAAATGATGTCCATACGAAAAAAAAAAAGAAAATAGCTGCCATAATGTGCATTTGTGTATATATTTAATTGAAAAATAAAAAAAAAGGAAGAAGAAAGGCATGGAAGCGAAGTGTTTGGGTGCGGGATTGGCTCTTGAGAATGAATACTGATGGCGCTTTTTTAAAAACTTTGGCGGAGTTCCGAGAAATCGAAAATCAGAAATTCTTATTTAAAAATTTCTTGCGAATGAATGAAAACTCTTTTAGGCCTCGGCCACGCAGTAAGCGGCTGAGCGGCAAGCGGCTAAGCGGCAACTCTAAGCGACGTATGGCCAGGCACTGAGCGACTGCTTTTGAGCGATTAGTAGTTAAAGTCGAGATTTTACACACGAAATTAACAACTCAATGTTTACAAACAGGTTTGGTTGCTGAGCGGCGCCGCTTAGCCACTCAGAATTTTGTTTCGCCGCTCGCTCATTGCGTGGCCGCTTCTATGTGACTTCATATGTTTTATATTTTTATTTTCCGCTCAGCCGCTTACTGCGTGGCCGCGGCCTTAATGATCTGCTTAAATTAGTTTCTCCACAAATCAAAACAAAATAACACCAACATGCGCCAAGCTATCTCAGCAAATGAAAAATTGGCAGTCACGCTACGTTTTTTAGCTTCTGGAGACAGCTTCAAAAGCTTATCGGTTCACTTTCGAATAGCACCAAATACCATATCTTTGTTTGTGCCAGAAGTGTGTAAGGCCAATTATTAAAAAATCGTAATTTTCAACAACAGCAAAAAATTGAATGCACTTATCAGCTTTGATTGGTCACTATATGATCGGTCATTAAGTGGCAGAACAAATTATCTGCACATTTAAGAATTTTTTCTGTCTTCATCGGTGTATGAACAGTTCACACGATTGGTACAAGACAGCTCATTTTTATCTGCCTATCTGCCAAAAAAATGTTCTTATCTGCCTTATGCCCAATATTTTCTGCCATTCACACGATCTGTACATACAAATGGACAAAAATCGGTACATTTGACCAATCGTGTGTGTGCGTGTCTGCCTATAAGACAGTGTCCCGTAAGGAAGTCTGCTTTGAGATAAGAAGTCTTTAGAGCGCTTTAGGTCCAGTGAAGGCCATATTAGTTTTGTGGCTGCGCATGTTGGTAATTTGTACCACCTAGAGTTTGCTATCTCGAAAGCTGTTTCTTTTAGCAGAAGCTTACATGTGGCTATCGGTATACCTATCTTTTCTCCCTTTCAGGTGAAATAGGTATGACGGTTCCATTTTTAGCGAGTTAGCAACAGAGGTGAATGTTAAATTGCTGCGCCGCGCCGTCTCCATAAGAGACGATCGACAATCAAGGGCCGTTAGAGATTTATTTAAAACACCCGTCAAGAGATTTGAAAGCAGTCTGACTGTTAGAGAAGATGCGGATATAAAAAGTTGATATCACGTTTTCTCTTAGCCAGGAGAGAACCTCTTTGATCGCTAAAATTTTCGCTTGGAAGACGCTACAATGATTAGGGAGGCGGAATGAGATGCATATATCCTGGTAAGAAGAGGAGATCGAGGAATCGAATCGAATTGAGATTTCGATCCAGGTATATGGTGGCACTGAATCGAGGAATCGAATTCAAATGGAATCGAAAAGACATTTGGGTTTTATTTGTGTGCGTACTGCTTCGTGAATAACTTTGAAATAAATTTCACATTTTACAACAATGCTCTCAACACAAAGACGGGCGCCAAATTAAATTCAGCTTAGAACAAACAAGAGGGAAAAAACTTATCGCACGCACACAAGCAAAACCTCACACACCAATAACTCGATTCCCCGATTCAGGTTTACAAATAAGTTTTCGATTGGATTCACCTCTTTCAGTGGGATTGGATCGAGTAATCCTATTTCGATCCGATCCAGGTCTATACGGCGCTAAATCCTGATTGAATTCGGATTCAATTATCCTTGTAAACGCGGTAATAGATTAAGCTCTTTGAGTACACACCACTAACAACCCCTCATTTGTCTTGGATCCATCTGTATAAAGATGAATGGTTTTGTCATTCAGGAGTTTTTTGTCTTCCCATTCATCTCTGGATGGAATGGATACCTGGAAGTTTTTTCCAAATTGGGGTTTTGGAATAGTGTATAGTCTATGTACTTTGGTATAGAACCAAAGAGGTTCAAAATGATGGAGTGCCCCACATTGTTGTTGGTCCATTGAGATGAGGCGTTGAGTCTTATAGCTGTACTCGCTGCCACTTGTTTGCTGAAGATGTCGAGGGGTGTCAGATGAAGGAGAGTGTCTAACGCTGCTGAGGGTGTGGTTCTCCCGCTTATGCAGAGACATGCAGTGCTTTGGACTCTGCTGAGTTTGTCGTAGTATGTGACTTTCTCCAGTACAGTCTACCATCATACTGCAACCCTGTACATAAGTATTGGTCGGATGACCGATGTGTATAGCCAATAGGTTATGCGAGGTTGAAAACCCCATTTGATTCCTATGGCTGTCTTGCAAAGGAAAACAGCTATTGTAGCTTTTTTAACTCTTTCCTGAATATTAGGTTTTCAACTTAATTTTGTGTCCAATATCAGACCAAGATAGTTGGCTTTATTGATAAAAATTAGTGGTACACCTTTTAGATATACTATTATACCTGGAATGCAACTACAAACTCTTCGATTAAAGATTCTCCTGCGTAATTTTAATCCACCTCAATTATGCAACGGTACACGTTCGGTCATCAAAACTATCACCGCAAATATTCTTGAAGCAACCATTTTAACTGGAAATTTTAAAGGAAAAGTGACGGTGTTGTCACGTATTCCAATGATATCGTCAGATTCTACCATACCCTTCAGAAGGTTTCAGTTTCCAATTCGTTTAGTTTCTGCCATGTCTATAAATAAGTCTCAACACCAAACAATGTCCATTAGTGGTTTAGATTTGGAAAATCCATGTTTTTCTCATGTGTAGGAAAATCTTCGAACCTATTTGTGTTAGCGAAAGACAGGTTAACTTTCTAATCCCAAACCAGTAAATTTTTATACCAGCTTAAACGTTTTCGTTCGTAAATAATAATTTCATTGTATTAAAGGGTAACGGTAGTAGAAAATCAGTTATGATGGTCGCCATGTTTTTGTTTTTACAAATCTATGTAAAAAAGCATGGTGGTGCCCATGTCTGATGTTCCCCTATACCATTCCCCTCAAATAGTTTACAACAATGTAAAATCACAAAAAAACGTTAGCCACAGCAACGTGTGGCCGGGTCAGCTAGTTATTTTATAAATAATGCAAATGTTTTAAACTCTAAGTGTTCATCTATGATAATAATTTAAGTCTTTCCGCATGTCAGCAGAAAATCTTGATAACATTTTACGTAAGGCACTATCCCCTTTTAAAAAGAAAACTCCTTCTGCATCTGAATTTCAAAATGACCAACCAATTAGAAAATATGAATAATTAATTAATAATAAGAAGAATAATTAAATACTATCCACTGTCTCGTCATACACCAATTCTTCAAATAAAATAAAATTGATTAATTATAATGGACATAAACTATACTATCCTATCCACATTTTGAGCTCCAAGGGGAAACTTTTGCATGCAAATTTTATACGTTTTTATTTTTCTCTATAACTAAATTCGTTAATAAGAAAAAATACCTGCTAACATTCCTTCAATTAAATTATTTTCTTGCCTTAGTTTTAGTTTTAGTTTCAGTATTTTTTTATTTTAATTTTGGGGGAAAAGACTTTGCATGTTTCGAAGTTATTATCCGATCTATTGATTTTTTGAGTATCTATACTTTTATAGTGTTGTTTTGTTTTTCTTTATTTTATTATAACACAAAAAGTGAAGGTAATTAAAGCAATTCATTATAATTTTCCTAAATTACCATTTTCTTTTTAAATACGACTCCTTATGATATTATGATATATAGGTATGGCTGATAAAGAAATGATTAACTTTCATACACAACAAAATGATATCAAAAGTCAAATTAAGGACACAAAAGTTAAAGGTAATAAACTTTTTCAACTCTATAGGTACATAGTTATACATATATACCTCTTTATGTGTATTCTCTGGAGGGTCTGTGGACTTTTGGTCTCTGAAAACTTATTGTTCATTGTTTTTTGTAAATTCCTGTTTATTGTCTTTCAGAATATGGTGACCCCATTTACTAGCTGCCGTTTTCCCAACATACTCGTAAACTTAAAAAAGAACTGAATAAAGCATATTTTATTCTGATACGTAAATATGTGTGCTGTACATACATACAGTACTGCGCAAAACATTAGCAACTAGAACTTCCAACATTTTTCAGAAAAAAAAATTGTTTAGAAAATCAAACAGCAACATTATTTCTTTAGTTTTCTTAACTCTTATAATTGTTGGAAGCAAAATTAACACTCTTCACTTGAACAAAAAATAAATAACTAAATACAGTATTCCCCGCTTAATTGCACTGACCATTTTGTCAGATTTTTTTTGTCAATTATCCGGGTGGTTCAATTAGCGAAACCCCGCTTAATTGACATATCTGTTCAATTAAGTGAAACCCGTATAATTGCACGAGAAGGTTAACAAAAAAATAAAATATTCATCCCAGAAATTTACTCTATAAACATTTCAGTGTCAACTTTATTTCGGCGTCTGTTAGTTTGCCATAACATGATCTCATCACATGCCAAATAAGCATTGAAATCTGCATTGTCCTCAAGAACATTATCGATGACCACGAGATCATTTTCCGGTTCCTCTTCTTCTTGGATGAAGCCTGCCCTTAAAAAAAGAACTTGCAAATATAGGTTTGGTAGTAGGTAAAATATTTCCAATATTGACTTTCTAAAACAATTTCTTATAGTAGAAGGTGTTATAAGCCACAAACAATGTTTGCTTATGTGCATAGTTTCCTTATTATATTTTGCTGATAGTAAGCTTTGAATCAATGAATAATGCCTTGGTCCAGGGGTTGAATGATGGACGTTGTATTTGTGGGTACAAACTTCACGTTTATATTTTTTAAATCTTTATCATTTCTTCGTCAAATTAACACAAAATTTGGGCCCATAAATGTCGGGTCATCCGTGCCTTTTTGTTGGAGACATATTGCAAAGGTACAACCTTATTTTTAAAACACCTTGGCGTTTTGGTTTTTTCAATCAAAATAATTTTTTTGTCCGTCCAATTATCCAAAAAATGTCCATGTATTTAGTTTTTCTGCAGCATATTTTTAAGATCAATTAAGCGAGTAATTCAACTAAGCGGGGTTTAATTTACCGTCTAAAAAGCTTTGCTACTAATACGGGAAATTTTCGAAGCCAATTTTTTTGATCAATTAAGCGGGATGTTCAATTAAGCGAGGTGCAACTAAGCGGGGATTACTGTACTTTAATAGTTGGTAAAATGGCTGTGCAAAACATTTGCAAATTAGACCTCACAACTAAATTCAAACTATTTTCTTACTTCAAGGCAAGGAAATGTTAACATTTAATTGCGTACCCTTTATATTTTATAACGACTGTATTATATCTTCTGGGCATAGAAGCTATAAAGTTATTAATAACCGTTTTTGGAATGTCATTCCACTGCCTCTGAATTCCAGCGAATAGGTCACTTTTGTGCTTAAAAAATATTGCTCCCAATTCTTCTCTTCATAATTTCCCACAGGTTCTTTATTGGGTTTAGGTTTTAGGATTGGGCTGGCCATGGTAAAACCTCAATCTTTTTTCTGTAATCCACTTTGAGGCCAACTTCAACTTGCGTTTGGGATCATTGTCGTGTTGGAACGTACATTTTCCAATGGGAATAAGGCAGCATGGTGTTACAAAGGATGTCTACATAGTCTTCAGAATTCATTATGCCCTCCACTCGTCGAATTGGCCCGATTCCTTGGCCAGAGAAGCAGGCCAAACCCAAAATTGAACTACCTTCATGTTTGACCGTCCTTTAGTTTATTTTGGATTTAGTCTCTCACCTCTTGGCCTTCTGACATGTTGTTTTTCACCCGATCCGTGTATATTGAACTTTGATTTGTCAGAAAACAGGACCGTTTTCCATTTTCGGGGACTCCAATTAAGACGAGTTCTTGCAAAAGCCAAACGAGCTTTCACATTTTTTTTTTAAATAAATGGCTCTTTTGCTATCTGAAAACCACGCAATCCGGCCTGCAGTGCACGGTGTCTGATAGTTGATGAGTCAATGGGTAACTTGTGTTAAATTTTTGCTTCCCTGGATGATGCCGTGGAATTTCTTCGGAAGAAATTTGTTATTTTTCAATCAACTTTTGCTGTTTTGCTTCGAGACCTTCCTCCTCTATGATGGCATAACACCTTTCCACTTTTGATGATTCTACAAACAGTTTATTTATGAATGGAATATTTCTTTGAAATTTCTTTTTGTGATTCTCTTTTTTTTTTAAATCACTCAAAATTCTGAATTTTTCCGATGAATATTTATTTCCTGCCATTTTAAAAACAAATGTCTTTTTTAATTTAAAAAGAATTTATCTTAAAAAAGTCAAAACTCAGCTAAAACTAACTGAATAAATCAAGCTACATGTAAAAACTTACCAACCTCAAAATAAACCAGATTAACCGTTATCAAAATGAGACGAAAAGAGAAATGGCCACGAGTTGGAAATGTTTTGCACAGCTGAAATCATTATTGTTTTTGTAAAAGCCGTGCATTTGTAGAATTTGCCTATGGATCAGTGCTTTAAGATTATAAACAGTAAGTTGACACATACAAAAGTCTAAAGTAATAAAAATAATTTGATTGGAACAACTTTTATGTACATATACGAATGTTAATTTTTTTTATAGGCGGTGATAGTTGCAAAAGTTTTGCACAGTACTGTATGTATCTCCTGGTTTTCCTTCCAGAATTTATGAACATCGACTGCAATAGTTCATTTGCATTTTTAGCCTATGAGTACATAATATTCTCGTGTACAGAATACGAACTGAAAAGACTTCTTTTGCAATAACCCACATTTTGCGCAATCAGTTAATAGTTTTTTGTTGTTTTTGCTATAACATAAAATAAACTCGCATCCCAGACCCAGTAGTGTGATTATGTTTCCCATATTTCTCAACCCTGCCCTGATGTTGTTCCCAATGTTCTCATTTATACGTCTAAAAAGAACTCCAGACAGACGTCGTCGCTCGTCGTTTGGTCGTCCGGCGGCGTCTTCAAACCCCCCCCCCCCCCGTTTTTTTGTTCAACTTTTGCCCACCGAAGCAATAAAACTGTCGTCGTTGTCGCATTTGGATTTCCTAGTTTTTCCCGACCATACCTATGATTACGAGTATATTCTTACATATAGAAAAGACTTCATGTGACGTACTGTACTAGGGCTGGTTTATCTATAGAATTTCCCTGCTGCTGCCAATTAATGGATACTACTGCAGTTTTTGCTATCAGGTCGTTTTGCTTCTTCTGAATCTGAAGTCTTTTGAAAAACCAACAACAAAGAAAATGTACATATGTAATGTACTTCCATTTAGAGTTCGTGATCTGATCCAGTTTCAATGAATATTATGGGTCATTCCAGTTAAGTCTTTCTTTAAAGTGTTGTAACTTTAGATAGATAAAACGCAGAATCGAAATCGTTTCAAAGAAACAGAAAATACAGATATTTATGTATGTATCTTCATTCATTTCCTTCGTGTTTTATATGAGCCAAAGAAAACGATTCCACACAGGATATTATTTCTAAGGGAGTGACCAACACAATGTCCTTTTTCTTTGACTTTTTTCTTTTATTATTATCCTTCATCTAAATGAGGGTTTCTTTTTCATTCTATCTTTTTTCCTTATGCTTATTTGTCCGATTAAAATAGCCTTAGGATTGATAAAATTTTTCTTTAGTTTGACATGATTTCTGTTTATCCTTTCCATCAAATGAAGCTATGAGCAGGCTGAGTTATGTGATGACCTATTTTTACTTGAAGCTATTGGTTCTATAAAAGGTCATGTAATGGGGTTGTTAAAGAAATCAATGTGTTAGGAATTTAAAGAAATTCAAACAAATTAGTTCAGTAGGTTTCTATTTCTATAAGCACATCAAACTAAGGACATAGTGGGGCCTAGTCAGATAGAATCCACACTTAGATGAGTTTTTAATTACCGCTTAAAAATGTTCTTTAATGTTTTGTAAAGGAGGCTAACAAAATTTAAGTAACATAATGTGTATCTTAACCTAACATTTACAGATTTCAATTGCTAAAGTGGCAACTTTAGTTATCAAATTATTTTAGAACACTGTTTTCCAGCAAGGTATGGTCTAACTATTTAATTTGGGTGACTCCCTGCGCATTCCAAGATTCCAACAGTTTTCTAAATATGCCATATTTAAGAGCTAAGACACAATAGTTTAGACGGTTTTTGGTGCATTTCACGCAGAAATGTAAGAAATTGTTTTGAAACGTAGCTTTTTTTTCCAAAAATAAAATATATACTTTTTTTGTTTCCATTTCTATTAATGCGAAGAACGCTACAAAAATTCAAGAGAGACTATCTGATATGAAGAACTGTCGGGATTTTTTTGACGTAGTTTTTTTCGGACTCAATTTTCGGGAGTCTATTTTTACTATCGCTATCAGTCCGCTTACTCGTAGGTTGAAGCTGATGCTAGAAAACAAATTCTAAGAAATTACTGTTTTGGGTGAACCTTTTAAAAATATTTTGATCTTAAAGGAGTCAATGAAACTTAAGAGTTGAAGAGAGAAAAATTTTTGGTTGTTGAATTTAAGGAAATAGTTGCATTTAGTACATGATTTATCAAACAAATTAAGGTAAATATTTAAGTTGGGAAGAAATTTTAGTGTGGTACTCACAAATTACACATTTCAGAATCTCTTTTCAATTCAAATCTCAAGAAATTGAAAGCTTTTATATCAATAAATACAAAACGTTTATTATGTTTTTCTAAAGGGTGTCCCAAAATTAACGCAAGATTTGAATTTGCCGCCATTTGTGCAGTGAGGTGTTGGCAACCCTGAAAAAAAGCAATTTGACAGCTAACAGTATAGGGTTATTAAAAATGGAGCGTTACACGATAGAACAACGTGTCTTCATTATTAAAGAATATTTCAAAAATAGTGAAAGCTTGGCGGCTGCAGTTCGAAAATTTCATACAAAAATCATCCTAAGCGATGAAGCACATTTTCATCTTGATGGCTTTGTCAATCGCCAAAATTGCCGCATTTGGGGTTCGGAGAACCCACATGTGATTGTCGAAAAACAAATGCATCCACAACGCGTGACTGTATGGTGTGGATTTTGGGCTGGAGGCATAATTGGGCCATATTTTTTTGAAAATGATGCTGGTCAAGCAGTGACTGTTACTGGTGCTCGATATCGCGACATGATTACACAGTTCTTTCTGCCAAAATTGGATGATATTGATGTGTCCAATATGTGGTTTCAACAAGACGGTGCCACATGTCATACAGCCCGTGAAACAATTCAATTACTGCATGAGACATTTCCAGGTCGTGTACTCTCTTGTTTCGGTGATCAAAATTGGCCTCCTAGATCGTGTGATTTAACACCATTAGCCTTCTTTTTATGGGGTTATTTGAAATCACAAGTCTATGTCAACAAGCCCACAACCACCCGTGCATTAAAGGAGGAGATTCAACGCTGCATCAACGAAATTCAGCCACATTTATGCAGAATGGTCATGGAAAATTTCAACAAAAGAGTGCGCATGTGCATGCAAAGCCGTGGAGGCCATTTGTCCGATGTGTTATTCCATACATAACCCTATCCTATGTACTTTACGAGTCAATAAAAATATAACTATCAAAAGACTAAAAACGGCGTTTTCTATTTAATTCAAAACTTGCGTTAATTTTGGGACACCCTTTATTTGCCATTAGTTTAACAAAAGTGTCACTTTTGCTGTTTTTGTGACATTTATATTATTAAAAATCGTGTTTAAATATTAGTTCTAGAGCATCCAAAGCAAATTCACTTCAAAAGTAGATTTATTTAATTTCTTAAGATCTTTTGTATTTAACAGAAAAATTATTTTGAAAGAAATAAAATGCACGACTGGGTCGCTAGAACTTTCTAATTTCTTCCAAAAAGTCTGTTTAAAAATCATTTCAAATTTTAAATTTTGTCATAAAAATAAAAAAAAAACAATAGTGCTTAACTAGTGCTTATAAATTAATACACCTTTTACAGATTTTGTTAAAAAATGTTGACCCCTTTCTGAGATATCTAGTTTTGTAAACAAAATTAATATACAGTACGTTCTCGATTATCGCAACTAATTAAAACAAGGGTGGTTGCAATGACCGAAGTTGTTGCAATAACCGAGTAAATATTTTTTCAGACTCAATTCGAGATACAAAGTGAAAATCAGAAAACCAACACTTATTTAATGCAACATGAATAATAAGAAACAAAACTAAAATAAGTTAATTCATTATAAGATATAAAAGTAGATACATAAATACATAATATGTTTACATAATTATTATTTCATGGCAAAAATTGGACTTTTTGTATGTTTAGATTTTGTTTTTGAAGACTCAGAATTTGTTCAATAGGGGCCGAATTCTGTTCTGTTCGTACCTAAAAGACACAAAAAACGTATAAAAAAAGACATACCTGTGGCCGGTTTAATTTTATAACCTCAGGCACAAATGTCGAATGGAACCATTGTTGAATGAATTCTAATGTCATCCAAGCATTTTTATTTGCCTTGTATACAACGAGCATGTGGTAAAAATTTTTAAATGATCTTGGGTTTACAGATTTACCGGTGACGAATAACTTAACTTTGTGTAAACCGGATGCGTTGGTGCAGGCGAGAAACGTGATTAATTTTTTGTTTGCCTTTCGGCCAGGAGCTGTCGATTCCTTAAAAGCTACAAGGGTTTTGTTGGGCATAAGTCGGTAGAATAACCCAGACTCATCGGCGTTAAGAATTTGATTGGGAGTCAAATCGAGCTCTCTGACTTTTTCCTTAAATTTAATCAAGAATGGATCTACAAGCTGCGATTTGTTTGAAAGTTTTTCTCCACAAATTTTCAACAGGCGAATTCCGTGTCTTTTTTTAAAATTTGTCATCCAAACATTGCTCGCATTAAAAGATCCTGGCCTCTCTTTAATTTGTTCATGCAATGAGCACGCCTTTGTTTTTAGGACCTCGCTGGAAATTGGCAGATTTTGCTTTCTTTGATTCAGCTTGTGTTTTTTTCGAAACACAAGCGACTCACTGAGAAAAATTCATTAAAACTATTAAGAACATTTTGCATTGTATAGATACATAAATGTATATTCAAACAACTTCATCGTACCTATTACTCAAAAGTAACGGTAAAATAACTGCCGACACAAAATGTAACGCAACAGTCAAAAACAGCAAAGAACCTGTGTAAATAAGCATATGCATATAAAAACAAAAGTTGCACTTATCGAGTCAATTGTTTTTGAAGAGTTGCGATTACCGCGTCAATAATGATAAAAATTCAGCTGTTGCGAAAATCGAGGAGTTGCGTGAATCGAGAGTTGCGTTAATCGAGAACGTACTGTATTATTAAAAATAAAAAAAAATTTAATTTTTAATCATCAAAAATCATCATCAATTTGATCATTTGATCATCGACAAGAACTTGCACAAAAAGAGAAGATTATCGAAATCGGTCCATTAGTTCTTGAGAAAACTTAAAAACAAAATAAAGGTTTTATGAGGGGACCCTTATGGAACAATACCGAAATATATTTTTCTTGTAGAAAGAAGCCAAATTAAGAACACTAAATTTAGAGAAAGTTTTGAAAAAATCACATATTTTAACCAAACAATTTGTATGGGGACTGCTTTTATTTTTCGTATTAAGTTCAATCAACATAATTGTTTGGACTGCAGGGGCCAGACAGACAGACGGACGGAATCGGGGTACCCACTTTTTTCGACATCTCTACAGTAGTAATGTCATGTTTGATTAAAAGCTCTAGTTCGAAATTTTTTACTAATGCAAAACTTGCTATATAGTTCC
Organism: Eupeodes latifasciatus; assembly: GCA_920104205.1. NCBI lineage: Eukaryota > Metazoa > Arthropoda > Insecta > Diptera > Syrphidae > Eupeodes > Eupeodes latifasciatus. Next base: position 29,493,685 of record OV049925.1, read on the forward strand.
TATATGTCGCAAGTAAAAATCACTTCAATGTTCAATATTTTTGGGTGTCAAAAAAAATGTAATAATAGAATTGAAGGCTAGTTTAAGGAATTTAAAGGCAACTTAATATAAAATTGATGATCTCTTATTCAAGGTTTCTTCTTAAGAACCTGAATATTTGCTCTTTTTCGTAGAAACAATTTTTAAGAAAATAATTTAAAGCATGACTAAAGTTTTAGTTGTTTTTGACAGCAAACCACTTTTTGGTGAATGTCGTTAAATTACTAATAAATCTTTAGATGAAATCTTTACTTATACAACTTAACTGTATGAGCTTTTTGGCTCATATGACCCCCCCCCCCCCCTGGATCGTCAATTGGTCAAAAGTTGATGAATTTGTGCTGTGTTTTTGGAATAGGGCTGAATATCCGATTCATATTATGTTTTTGGTCCAATCTTCAGTCAAAAGGTGACTTTTAGCAACAAAGTTTAAGGAAGTAAAATACAAATTTTGTTTTCATATACAAAAATAAATAATTCAAATATAATGGGGGTCATGTCTATTAACACAATATACGATTAGTTTTGAATTAAAGGGAATTCCTTGATTGAACAGCACGTTCAAATGATAAAACTTTATTATCAAAATGAGTGTTCGCTAAAGCAAACGGTGCGCGCAATGCGCTCATTTTACGGTAGACGTGGTCAAATTTGAGAGGACCGGTTCAGTAAACAATCAGCCAACACCCGTACGTTCAAGGAACGCAAGATCGGCCGAGAAAATCACCGCGGTCCGTGAAAGTGTACAGCATATCCCGAGGCAGCCTTTTCCTCGCCGCCGTGCACAGAACACGGCCTTTCGCAGACTTCAACTTGGCGAATTTTGCGTCGGGAAAGTTCATGACAAGACAACGCGCGCCGGTCGTTTGGAAAGGACCCCAATTTTTGGCGAAAAATCATCTTTAGTGACGAGGCGCATTTTTGGATGAATGGCTGTGTTGACAAGCAAAATTGCCGTATATGGGACGACACTAACCCACGCGAGGCTCACCAGGTAATAATGCATCTTCAAAATGATGTTACCGTTTGATGTGGATTTTGGGCCAGTGCAGCGGTGGCGTACTTTTTTGGCGGTCACTGTCAACAGCGAGCGCCACACAGCAACCGCCATGATTGACATTCTGCATGAACATGAACGATTTGAGAGTAAGGTTATCTCTCTCAGGGGTGATGTGAATTGGCAACCAAGGTCATTCGATTTGACCCCGCTAGACTTTTTCCTGTGGGGTTTCTTGAAGTCGTAGGTCACTGCAAATGAACCACAATCGACCTATGCCCTTGAGGTGAACATAACACAGTCCATCGCTCAAATTCAGCCGGATACATACGGAAGAGTCATTGAATATTGGATTACTCGGATCCGTGCCACCGTAAGAAGCCGAGGCGGGCATTTGAATGATGTCATATTCCACACTTAATGGCATACATGCGCCTTTCAAATAAAACAATAATTTTGTTAATACCTTACACACAGCTTGTTTTATTCCATTACAACATCTACCCGCCCTTATTGAAAAACCCTTTACATACATACATCAGACCATACCCACGTTAGATTATGTAGTTCTGATTTTTCTCGTTTCTGATTTTGGTCTAAATAATAATCCAAGTTTCTGAACTGAATTTCCAAGCACAACATTTTCAAAAATAGACACAACTGTTATAATCTTTACTATTTTCTAAGTTAAGGTAAAAATGCATAGTTTACGAAGCGATTACGTCGCGCCGCCTAAGTATGAATATCTAAAAAAAATTCTACATAGACAATATATTTATACTTTTTGGCACTTTTGTTAATTCTTAGAGGATTCTGTTTGGAATTCCATCAGCTATGATCTAATATAATGGGAGAGTAAGTTATGATCTCAAAATCATTTGCGATTATTTTGAATCATTTTTTAAATCAAATTTTAAATAAGGTAGTAATCATTCTGTAACAGTGTCTGATATTTCAGCTACAACTCATTTAAATTTAACTAATATTTTTCTTTCTGAAGACGAGGTTTGTTCAGAATTAGGTACTTTAAAAAATAGTTTTAGTTTGTCTCCTGATAATATTCCCTCAATCTATCGAAGTCACTTTCGTATATTTTTAATTTGTCTCTAAAAATTGGTGTTTTTTGAATGTTGCAAAAGTTCACACATATTTCCAATTCAAAAATATTCTGCGTATACTAGTAGAGAGACTCGAAAAATGGGTCGAAAGGAAAAACATTCTGTCGGATCTCCAAGCCAGATTTAGAAAAAACTTTTTAACAATAGACCAGATCTTCACTCTTTCATGAATCATAAAAGCTTTTCAAGCAAGGAACAAAAAAGTATATTCTTTCTTTGTGGACTTCAAAGCGGCTTTTGACCTTGTAAACAGAAGCGCGCTCTTCTATAAACTTTCACAATTGGGTCTATCTTCGAGGTTTTTGAAAGTAATTAAAGCGATGTATACTGGAGCTAATGCAGCAGTCTGGGATGGGAAGATATTTTCAGAATGGTTCGAAACATGTACCGGAGTAAAACAAGGTTGTCCACTCGGTTCAGGGAATTAACTTCACGGGAACTACCTTCACATGGGAACTAACTTCACCACTAGTGGGAATTAATTTCACTTTTTTTTTGTGAAGTTATCTCCCACTGAAGGCGGGAGATAATTTCATCAGAAAATTGTGTGAAGTAACTTCCCACCTACTATTGAAATATCTGAAAAAATATCAAGCGTTGAATTGGTGACGTGAAATAGTACCAAATGAAATAACACCAAATTTCAAATTTGGCCTTATTTCGTTGTTCAAAACGAAATAAAACCAATTTGGCTTTATTTCGATTTATAAAAGGAAATAAGGCCAAAAAAATAATGGAAACAAAACACGCAAAAATGGTTGATTTATTGTCTAGAATTTGCTAAAAAGTTTTTTTGAATTGATAGCACGGCGTACTAACAGCTAGGTATGTATCCCCCCCTGCTTGGTATCACTATAGGATTTGGGATGGGTGCGAGTTTGGGTATATGCAAAGAACTTTTGCATTTGAGCACTAACATCAAAGAAATTCCCAACAAAAAAAAGCAAGTATGGCTCACAGTTATGAAAGAATCACAACGCATTCGTGTTCTTTGCATATACCCAAACTCGCACCCACCCCAAATCCTGTAGTGATCCCAAGCAGGGGGGTTGCATACATACATACAACCCTTACATACCTAGCTGTTAGTACGCCGCCGTGCTATCAATTCAAAAAAACTTATTTTAGGCTCCAATTTCAAAAATTTCAATCGAGCAACAAGTACCTGTCATTTTTCAACTTCAACTTATGTTAACTTCACATGAAAATGAAAGTGAAATTGATTCCCACAAAAAAGTGAAATAATCTCCCACCTTCAGTGGGAAATAACTTCACCAAAAAAAGGTTAAATTAATTCCCACTAGTGGTGAAGTTAGTTCCCATGTGAAGGTAGTTCCCGTGAAGTTAATTCCCTGCACCGTCCACTCAGTGTCCTGTTGTTTTCGCTGTTCATAAATGACATAGAGGAAGCCTTACCTGGAGGAATACGAATATCTGATTCTGTTATAAATGTGCTACTGTACACTGATGACCTTGTCCTGTTGTCGGAATCACCAGAAAACCTACAGTTGATGATAAATCGCTTAGCAGATTACTGTGATAGGTGGGGATTATCTATTAATACAGACAAGTCAAAAATAATTATCTTCTCACGATCCTCACGAACCCTTAGCGGAAATAGATGGTACTTTAATGGAAATCTTTTAGAAATATCCAAAGAAATTAAATATTTATAGGTGTAAAGCTAAATTCAACCCTACATTTCGACAAACACCTTATGGAAAAAGCCAGCACCTCTCAAGGCTTGTTGAATTTATCATGGAAAAATGTTTTTTCAAACGACAGAATAATCCTTTCAGCCAAATATAAAATATTTGATGCCGTTGTGAAATCAACTCTCTGCTACGCTTCTCAGGTCTGAGGTGCAGATGAGTACGAAGTGATAGAAAAATTTCCAAAGGAATTTTTTGAAAAAACTCTTCAACTTACCGCAAAATACACCGATTTATGCAATGTATTTAGAAACCGGAATACCGAAACTTCTCACGAGCACACTCAAGGCACAGGCTGATTATATTATTAAAAAAAATTATTACATACCAGGGGAATAGACTATCGAAAAAATGATTTTGTACGAACTGAGGAATAAAGATTGGTGGATGAAAAAATGGCAAGATATCGGTAATACTTGTGGAGAGATACTGTATATAGATTTCAATAATTTAAACAACTTAAAGGAGCAACTTTACAGGATTATACAGAAGAATGAAGACATAGTTCGAGAATCCTTTAGTGATAAAGCTCGCGAATCAGATAGTAGAGTACTATACTCTCAGCTCAACTATAACCTAAACCAACGAAACTACTTCCATGATGGACTTAGCTACAAGGACATTTCTTTCATTTTTAAAGCAAGGTGTGAACTTATAAGACCCTATAACGGCAGCTTCAATCAATTTTGTACGTTATGCAATTTAAAATCAAAGGAGGATTGTTATCACTTCATAAGTGTATGTCTAATATTTTACCAACAGAGGCTAGTGTTTTTTGGTAAAGATACATTAACCATGCAAGAAACACTCCAATTTTGAACGAATGTGATTGGAAGACCTTAAGCAAAGCCATATTTAAGTATAGATTCTTACTAATGACGGAATATGTTTGATTTTTATACCAATTTAAGATTGAAAAATGTGAATTAACAAAACATGTAATTTATTTATAAAATTTGCTAACCAGGCTGACGGCTAGGCCAAAGCTTATCAATTCATAAACTTGTTAATCTGTATATATATATATAAGAATATAAATAAATGAATTTGTTACTTACTTACTTACTTACTTATTTCCAATTCATAAATCAGGATCAAAACAATGTGTTGAAAACTGTAGGTCTATTGCAAAATTATAGTTAATTCCAAAAGTTTTGAACCTCTTGTTAAGAAAAAAATTTATGAAGCTTTAAAAATATATATATAGAGTAAGTGCGGCAAATGTGGCCTACGTGGTTAATATGGCCTATAGCGGTATTTCCCAAACCGCAAGCCAGAGCGAAAAAAAAAATGTTGCATTACTAACACGTTCTAACCGGTTTAGCCTCAGTCTTTCGTGGTTAATGTGGCGCGACGGTTTTGAAATATATACGGGGTACATTGTTTTTTTTACTTTGTTTGTAATTTTTTGGTAAGTTTTCTTAAGTGTTTTAACATTAAATTTTAAGTTAAATTGGTAACTTCTTTTTTAAATTAAATTGTGTTTAATATTTGTTTAACATGTGTGATATCATGATTTAAAAAAAAGTTTGTAAAGTTTGTGGAAAATTAAATTTAGTTAAAAAATCACAGTGTGGTTAATATGGCCTACCCCATGTGTTGGTAATATGGCCAGTAGACCATATTTGACACGTTTTCTCGATTGCATTTAATTTTGTTTTATTTTTTTATTTTGAAGGTTAAAATGTCTAAACAAAGTCCAAAACCACGGAAGACTTGGCGGAAGGAAGACATGATGGAAGCCATATCGGCAATAAAAAAGAAAACAATGGGTTCTTTGAAGGCGTCCAAAACTTATAATGTTCCGAGAACCACACTGAGACGATTGGCGGCAAAAAAAGAAGTACAGTTAGAAGAAGTGGTAAGTGCCAAACTAGGAAGAAAGCCTATTTTTCCACCTGAATTGGAAGAGTCCCTAGTGGATTACTGCTTGGAAATGGAAAACAAACTTTTTGGCCTAACAAGAAATGACATAAGGTCGTTAGCTTTCCAGCTTGCCATTAAGAACAGGATTCCAAATCCATTTTCTATTGCCAAAGAAGTTGCAGGCAGAGACTGGCTTCGTTTGTTCCTTCGACGCCATCCATCATTGTCGTTCCGTCAGCCGACTGGAACATCCTTAGCGAGAGCTTCCGGATTTTCGAAGGAAAACGTGGCCATTTTTTTCGACAACCTGGAATTGCTTATGAACAAGTACCATTTCGCTCCAAATAATATATATAACGTGGATGAAACGGGCATTTCTGTTGTACCATCAAAAATGCCAAAAGTACTTGCGTTGAAGGGTCGAAAACAAGTCGGAGCATTAACTTCAGCTGAAAGAGGTTCTTTAATAACTTCAATATTGTGCATGAGTGCAGGAGGTTCATTTGTTCCTCCTATGTTTATCTTTCCGAGGAAAAGAAATAATCCCCAGTTAATGAAAGGTGCGCCACCAGGCTCCATATATGCAAATCATCCATCCGGATGGGTGCAAACTAGCTTATTTACTAGATGGTTCAAACACTTTTTGGAATCTGTCAAACCATCCTCATCATCACCGGTGCTGCTTATAATGGATGGGCATGCAAGTCATACCAGGAACATAGAGATTGTGGACCTTGCAAGAACAAATCATGTGCACATTCTATCGATTCCTCCGCATTCAAGCCATAAAATACAGCCGCTTGACAAGACCTTTATGGGACCCTTAAAAAAGTACTTGACTGAGGAAATTCGACGATGGGTTATCAATAACACAAAAGCCTTAACACAATTCGACATAGTTGAGCTATTCGGTCGAGCCTTCCTTAAGAGTCAAACTGGAGAGATCGCATTTAATGGTTTTTCGTCGACAGGAATATGCCCATTTAATAGAAATGTCTTTCAAGACCAAGATTTTTTGGCATCTGAAGAAATTGATATAACAGAATCTCAACCTAATGTAAACAATCCTGCGCCTAACAAACCATGTCATATTGAGGGTGAGATTCAGATGGAGCCATCAACTTCAGCTGGAATAAGATCTATCTCAGAAATAATGAAATCCAGACCAAAACCTACAGATGAACCGGAATCGCAAGCCTCAGGAAATATTTCTTTAAAACCATCAACTACCTTTTATACTCCACATGAAATTTCCCCTATTCCTGTCCGATTTAAAAAAACTTCGAATCGTGGTCGAAAACGAGGAAAATCGGAGATAATTACTTCGTCACCTTACAAATTGTTTCTGGAAGAATCAATTCAGTTAAAGGATGGAAAGGAAAAGAAACTAAAGAAGAAGGTAGTAATATTATTACGACCTTCATGTTATAATTTTAATGGATCTTGAACTTTAATTTCAGAAGGTTCTTAAGAATCTGAGTTTGAGAGGCAAAGAAATCATACAGATCAAAACGAAACGAGTTCGAAAAAAGTCTTCTTCATCAGAAAGCAATGAAAGTAACTTTATTCCAGACGGTGGTTCCGATCCAAATCCCGATAGAAGTAACCAGGAAGATGCTAAATGCATATATTGCTTGAGCTTATTCTCGGAAGATAAGGGAGGCGAAACTTGGGTACAATGTGTTGTGTGTACAATGTGGGCACATGAAGATTGTTCAGGAAATGAAAAAATGAAATTTATATGCGAATTTTGCTGTTAAAGTTACTCAAAAAATATTGCTTTAAATATGGCCCACCCTGGGCCATATTAAACACCATGTGGGCCATATTGGCCACAATTTGTTTGTATTTGATTTTTGAAGTTCCTTTAAGTTTTTGTTTTTAACATGTTGTTATGTTTCTTTTTTTAGTTTAAGTTTTTTAAAACCGGATTAAAAATGTTTTGTTAGACCTTTAAAAAAAAAATAAATGAATTAGACATAAATTTATGGTTTTATTTAAAAAAATGTTAAGGGTGGGCCATATTTGCCGCACTTACTCTACATCACCTTTTCAACATGGGATTTTTGAGTGGCAAGTCAACAGCTACTTTATTTAGACAATTCTGTTTTATATAAACATTTTTGGAAGGCATTTAATAGAGTTAATCATAAAATACTGTTAAAAAAACTTCAATCTTTATTTTTTCATGGTCAATTATTGAACTGGTTAGATTTCATTTAGTTCACATTTTTGTAATGTTTAGAAGACCAAAAATCTCCAATCTAACCCTATCGACTTTTTCAAGGTGCGATTAAACCATCAAACAGATTTCTATGTTGCCAAATAAAATGTCAAATCGCGACTTTAGCGAAAAATTGTCAAATGAAACAACACAGCTCATAAAACTCAGAGGCGATTTCTTAGCGCTATTAGAATTCAGATATTCGATTTTCCAGTCCAGGTCTTGTTTTTATTAGAAGGTTATTGTTATCAACAGGTTTTCATGTCTCTTAAACTTATAATTGCAATTTTTTTTACAACAGTCAAAAAGAAATACATATATGACATTATGACTATTTCTTTTCAACACTTGAAGCTGGAATATAATTTTCTAAGACCATTTACAGTTCAGTTCACTTTTCAAGGTCAGTTATATCTCTATCAACGACATAAGGATATTTCTTTTAAGTACCTACTATAGCGTATTATACCAAAAATCCAGTTCGAAATTAAAAATAGACGTACTATTTATTCAAATTTACAAAACACTCAAAGCCACGTTCAAAAACCATACCATAACACTAAAACATTATTATTGTCAAACTACTCTCAATAGATGAACATTTTAGTTGTTTTGAAGATTTTAGTTTTATGTTTTTCGTTCATGGTTAGTATAGGTTAGGTTAGGTTGTAAGGGGTGTGCACAGCATGAAGCTGTTGCGTACACGGGGGCCTACTGGTCCATTGTGATCCCCTGTAAAAGTAAAAATTTAGCATCGATGCTCCTCAATTCTGTCGATTAGCGTAGACTGGATCTTTAACGAACCAGCCTGTGCTACCTATAAATTTCCTCATGCTTGCCATTGAGACCTGTGCTAGATCATCCAGTTCTCCAACAAACCTGTTTCCGAAATGACGGAGTCGGCTGGTTTTGAGTTTCGGACAGTCGCAGAGCAGGTGTTTAATGGTTTCCATTTCTTCCTCATCCTGACAGCTCCTACAAAAATCGGGTGCAAATGCCCCTTTCTGTTAGCCATTGTGCCAATGGCGCAATGACCTGTTAGTACACCTATCAGGATTTTAATGTTCTTTTTACTCAGCGATAGAATATACCGAGTTTCCTTTTCATTTGTGTTAGCCCATAAACTTCTAGAGATTACACAATCGTCCCTGGATTTCCAGGAGATATTGGTTTTCTCTTTTTTTAAGGTCTATCTTCCTCTTGGGACGAGTGGTCCCCTAACTGAATGGTCGCTATTACTTGTGTCTACTATATCATTCCCTTCTATATTGCTATGTCCGGGAACCCAGCAGAGCTTTACTTGGTTAGTGTGGCAGATTTTGTTTAATTCCTTCCTACAGTTTAAAACTGCTTTTGATCTTATGGTCTCACTGGCTAAGGCTTTGATAGCAGCCTGGCTGTCCACGAAAAAAGTAATCTCCGAAGAGCTTAGCTTTTCGTGATGTGCCAATTCAGCTGCTTTTCCAATGGCAAAGAATTCGGCCTGAAAGACACTGCAGTCAGCCGGCAGTGTATATGACGCTCTGATGTTGAGAGATTGGCAAAACACTCTAGCACCTGTCCCTGATTCCATTTTTGAAAGGTCAGTGTAGAAAGGGATACCCTGTTTACTTATAAGTGAATTAGGATCCCAACCCTGTCTGTCTGGTATGGAAATAGAAAACTTCCTGTCGAAATCTAGTATATAATCGGTGGTCTCCCTCAGTCCTGGAATCGTGTCATATCTTTGTAAGATTGACCCGTGGTCATAAGTGCTGTGCCTCCAAAAACTCAGTTCTCTTAAGCGAATTGCAGTTTTGGCTGCCGTGCGCTTTATGAACTCATCCAGAGCCGGGAGGTCCAAGATCATTTCCAATCCAGCTTGTGGTGTGGATCTTTGAGCCCCTGTTATTCCTACACATGCTAGTCTCTGTACCTTTATTCAGGTTCTTGAGATAGCTCGATTTTTCCACCGCCTTCCACCATATAATAGAGCCATAGGTAAGAATGGGTCTGACAATCGCTGTGTACATCCATTGGATGACTTGCGGTGGCATATCCCAACATACACCGAAGGTCTTTTTGCATGTGTAGAATGCACATAGTGCTTTTTTCATTCTTTTCTCAATATTAAGCTTCCATGTAAGCTTGGAGTCAAGGATTACTCCTAGAAATTTAGCTTCCTTAGAAGGTTTTAGGGGAATGCCATTTAGTTTGGGAGGGTTGAAGCCCTCCAGTTTCCTTTTCTTCGTGAACAAAACTAGCTCTGTCTTGGTGGGGTTGACCCCGAGACCGTTCTTAGTTGCCCAAGAAGATAAATCCTTTAATGCATCTTCCATAATGTTTTCGATGATGGTAAGAAACTTGCCTGATACCAAAACCACTATGTCATCTGCATATGCTACTATTTTAATGCCCTGATCTTTGAACTTTGTGAGAATTTTGTTGACTACGAGGATCCAGAGCAGGGGTGAGATGACTCCTCCCTGTAGTGTGCTTCTAGTAACTGTTTTCTCAATAGTGCTAACTCCTATTTAAGAGTTGATAATTCTGCCATTTAACATGGTGAAGAATCGACAATGACAGATTCAACCCCAACTTTAACTAAGGCAGTCTTGATCGATTCCGTTTTAACGTTGTTAAACGCACCCTCGATATCAAGAAATGCTGCCAGGGTATATTCTTTATGTTCAAGACTTTTCTCAATATGTGAAACTACTTCATGCAAAGCAGTCTCCATTGATTTACCTTTAAGGTAAGCGTGTTGGTAGTTGCACAAATTGTTTTCGTTGAAAAGTTCTCTAACATGTAGATCAATTATCCTCTCTAGTGTCTTAAGGAGAAACGAAGAGAGACTTATTGGTCTATAATCCTGAGCGGTCGAGTGAGTCGGTTTCCCTGCTTTTGGGATAAAGACTACCTTGACCTTCTTTCAGCTATTAGGGACGTATCTAAGTTTGATACAACTTATGAAGATTACCCTTAGCCACGGAGTTATTACTTTGAGAGCATTTTGAAGAAGAGCTGGAAAAATCTCGTCTGGTCTCGCTGATTTATAGAGTTTGAACGAGTTTATTGCCCAGATAATCTTCTGCTCAGTAATAACCTGATTTAGTTCTAAATTTGATTCCGTGTGAGTAAAATCCAGCGTGTTCGATTGCAAGCAATCAGAACTTTCTGGGTTTTTACAACCGGGGAAATGAGTTTCCATGAAGAGTTCAAGCGTTTCTAGGCTCGAGTTCGACCATGATCCATCGGGGTGTTTTATGTACCCCGGGATTGTGGGATTAAGGGCCAGGGTTCTACGGAGCCTTTCTGCCTCGCTTGTTTTTTCAATGGATTCACAATGTTTAGCCCACGAATCCTTTTTGGCCTTCCTTAACTCTTTGGTGTAAGTGTTAAGTGCGGCTCTATAAGACTTTAAGTCCTCTTCTAATTTACTCAGTTTAGCTTTATTGAAAAGTTTTCTAACCTCTGTTCTACGTTTCTTTAGTACACCATTCCACCAGGGTGGGTTAGTGGAGTTATTGGAACGAGATAAAAGGCAGTGTTTTTCAAAAGACATTCTCATTTTGCTAGACAAGTTTTGGACAACAGTGTCAATGGTTGAAGTACTTAGACTTGTATTGTCCTCTGGTGGATCAATACTGTCTTTTAGCCATTTTTCGTACTCTGTCCAATTCGTTCTAGTTGGGTTTCTGTAAGGTTTCTTTTCAGTAAAGTTCCTGTCTATAAAGAAGAGTATCCTAAAGTGATCCGAAAAAGATTCTTTAAGTGAGACTCTCCAGTCTTCAACTGAAAATTTACTATTATTGTTAATAAGAGTCAAATCTATGATTTCCTCCCTGTTTTTCGTTCATAAATATTATCGAAAAGTGAATTATGAACATTTTTTTAAGGGATTTATTTGTTTTTGGAAATGCTGCCATATTATTTAAATAAAACGTCATTAAGACCAATTGTGTGACTTTTGCGAGATTGTTGTGTGTATTTTTATTGTGGGCCTTCGTTAATAAATTTTGAAGGTGGTTTATTTAATTTATTTGAATGCCATCGACAGTCTTTATTATTTACTTCCGAACTTTTACTAATCGATCGATTGAATTTTTAATATAATTTTCAAAAATTAAGTAAGCCTTCTCATTCTGTCTCTCCCACTAAATAGTTTTTTATGAAATACTAGCTGCGCTCTAATGCTTTACTTGCATGCTTTATTTTAGAACAAACATAAAATACGTTAAAGTGAGTCAACTTTGAAAGACAGACATATGATGTCGCTGAAATATTGAAGGGAACTAATTCTGTTATACATAATTTAAGCAAAACTTTAAGTATTTTCGCAACACATACAGTGGAAACTCTCAACAGGAAAAAAATCACCGATTTGGAACATTCCTTATTTGTGTTCTACTCGTATTAGTCTATAATTGTATCAGTATCAAACACTGAAAGAATTTTTCAAATCGGATCAGTAGTTCCTGAGATTAGCACGTTTAAACAACCAAACAAACAAACAAACTCTTCAGCTTCAGACCTTTTAAAAGAAGGAGAACTTTGTGTGCACAATTTTATTTTCATCGAATATAATTTAGTAATTTGTTGAAAAACTTAACTTTAAAGTACTGGAGAAATAATAATATAAAAGATATGACTAATGCTGACAAAATGAAATTTCCATTGAGATTTGAATCTTCTTTTTCCAACAAAAAATCCCTGTTATCAATTCACATACTATTTTAAAGAGCAAACCGAATAATCAACCAATTCTTTCGATAAATTTGTTTCCTGACGTTTCTTTGTGATGTGTTCTTGTTTACGTTATGATCCAGTGTTTTTAAGACTACAAATTCATTTCTGTATGACATAAAACACAAAAAATTCAGTTAACTTTACAAAATGCGATCTGCTTGAAGGCGTTACCAGAATGCAACCCATACTGAAAACTTCCCATTAGTGAATGAAAAAGTTGAGGAAATTCGAATATTATAAAATAGCGTCAGTTCGATTTTTGAAAAACAAATTCCAAAAATCTGCAACAACAGCCTTGTGTTTTTGGGAACCCATCGGCTCATTAAAAAACACATAAGTAGTAAAATTAGAAAACATAAGTTCAAATAAATTGAAACGAAATTCTATCGAAATATTAAAGTTAATTTTAAAATGACGTCATAGTTTCTTGTATGCCTAAAACTACTCTACGAACACATCCATTGAGTCTCAAGGAGGTTTCAAACGTACCAACGATTAAATATTAAAAACTTGAATATTGGTGTTGATCTTGATACTCGAATAAAAATCAAAAACACTCCTACTGTAAATTCAATTTTTGCGACAAAATTACCAAACATCAAGAATGTTCTTTTGAGTAGTATACTCGTATATTTTTTTCTTAAAGTAAGTAAGTATGAATTTGTCAAGCAAATGCTTGCGACTCATTTATGCATTTAAATTTTACTGCCACAGGTAAATTTTATTTTTAGAAACTAACAAACAAAATGGTAAAAAGTCTTAAAAGTTTTCCAATAAATTATATTGTACGTCGTCGTCGTACTGTTGTTCATGTTCACATCTTTTCTTTGAAAATAATACAACACGTAGGACAGGTATAAACACTATATCAATGCAAATGCAGTCTAATATTTCATTTGAAAGTGAATGACAAAAAGCTTTCGGAGTTTTCACTCTTTAAGAAAAGTTTTAAGTTTCATTTGTGGTAAAATACAAGGTGCATTTTATTTCTTTGCATTTAAAATCTCATTCCGGGAAAAGGGTATGACGAAAAATAAGCATCACACGTCCCATCAATATATGTATATTTATATTTTTAATTAATGTTTTTCCTTCAGATAGAAACATCAGTGTTGGAATGAACGCAGCTCTTTTACTTTGAGTATTTCGTAGGAAAATGCGTACATAAAGTCTTAATATACCTCAGTATTTCTTTTTTCAAAAATAATGAAGTTCTAAAAATATCTGAAAATGTTGGTGTATACATACCTCAATAGAAGCGCGTGCTGTCTAAAAAGTTTTAAATACATACATTTTTTCAATAAACTTAACTGAATCAAAATCAACACCAATTTCAGAAGATAGACATGGAGGTATTGGAGGGTAGACTAACCTGTAGATGAACTTTAATTGATTGAATTGAGAAGTTTTATTGATGTTAAGTTATTGGGTTAGTGATTGAAATGATTATTATTTCGGTTTTCATGTTTTTCGATTGGATTTGGTTTAAGTTTAGACAAATATTGTGGTATTGCGTGCAAGGAAATATTAAGGTTGTGCTCTAGATTTTTAAAAGTGACTTTTGTTTTTAGGAGATACAACTTGTGTTTATAGGTGAAAATAAAATAGTTTTTGATTTATATTGAGATAAGATGATCAATTTATGTTACTTAGGTCCCATTAAGATGTTGAATCCCATTGAACTCTAATGAAACAAACTTACAAATTGAGTACCTACGATATATTGTTTTTATGTGTTTCAATAATGAGTTTAAAAAGTCAAGACGTAAGGTTTCTTTTTATCAGCTTCCACATATTTTGTTATGCTATGTAAGAAATAAAGTCGACATTTAAAAAAATAAAAATACCTACATAAATGAATAGCACATGATTATTTTGTTTCAAGTTGTCTGAGGTGGTATAATCAAGGTTAAGCTGCTAAGTATTCACAAAGCTAGACAAGTATTATAAGGTGTAATTCTTAGGAATATATGTACATATGTATGTGGAGTTTTAAATTGACCATTGTTCATGGGGAAGAAGATACATACATACATACATATCATATAATTTTTCCTTTTTTTTAATGGATCTTTAACACACCTTTCACATTTCAATTTGAGATGGATCTTTTTTGGATTCAATTCAAAACAGCTGCAGTTAATTTATGGGGATATCAGCTTTTTCTTAAAGACAAATAGGTTCATATTAAGAAGACAGATGTAAATGTCACTTAACCAAATGAAGACGGTTTCTTAAGTTTTTGACACATTGATGTGAAAAGTTGAGATAGAAAATTTAATGGATTTTTGTTTTAAATAATTTCAAGTGCAAGTTTTTATTAGAAGTTTAATTTTTACTCACGATCGATATTTTTGAGTTTAAAAACAAGGTTTAAAAGTAGGAGTCAAAATTCCTGCACAGTTAAAATTTTGATTCCAAAATTCAAAATTTAGTTTTAAAAAATATTGTAAATATTTAAATAAAGCTTCAAACATGCGTACAAAAACATGTGTCTTTGAAAATTCTTGAAGTAAAAGTTTGTGAGAAAGTTAAAAAAAAAAAAAAGTTTTTTCGTGAATTAGATCTTAAGTTAAGTATTCTGCATAGGTTTTGGGACGGACTTTCTACATATATGTATGTATATTCGTATACATAGATACATTTATATTATTCTGTCGATAGATTACATTTGGGTAAATTAAAACATCGTGCGAGGTTTTGCAACTGGCATCATTTTTTTTTACTTTTACAAAACGATTTAAACTCTTCTGTGAAAAGGATTTTTCAAAATATGGGATAAATCTCCCAAAATGCAATAAAATGTGGTGAAATTGGTATTACTAGTTAAAATAAACTTGTTTCTAATTTCCAATGGAATAAATACAAACAAAACTATGCCCGGGTGCTGTTCTGGTTGATTTGGAAAAGACTTTCGACACCGTAAGGTTAGATGGTTTTTATCTTAAACTAATCAGGCCTGGTATAAGCAAACTATTGTTGTATATGCTTTATGATATGCTCAAATGTAGAAAATTTGTTGTCAAAATTGCCAATGTAACTTTTAACACAACATTCCAAAATAAAAATGGCCTTTGACAGGGAGCGGTAAATTCGACGATTCTCTTTAGCATTTACACCAGCGATCTGATGTATTGTAGTCTAACCAAAGCAATTGCTCATGCCAAAGACTTTATTACAGAACGGTCCGAAAGGTTCATTCTCTTTGCAGCGTGATTTCTATTATATTTACGGAAAGGAATAAAACACGCTTTATCTTTTCTCATTGCACTCTTTATTACGACTAACTTAACACTAAGTCTTAACCTAAGTTTTAGATAAATTCACCACACAGGATATGCGCTAAGTGATTTAACGAAAGATTACAATCAGGGATGTCTATTATTTATGAACACAACATTCTCCTCTGCTTATTTTAAAACCTAAAAGGTTTAAACAATATCTACGATATTCAAAAGTAATTCAAAAATTAAGATTAATTTAGTTTTAACATAGTTACAAAAAATTCAAAATTAAATTCATTCTCTTGTATTGAAACTAAATTAAATACATTATTTTTTATGGAAATTCAAAATAAATAAAATGTATTAAATTCATTTGTATTGTTTATACTTATAATAATTTTTATTTTTCGATTGAAGTCTACCACTTCTTCTTACACCATCTAATATTTCAAATTTGTTTCTTAATTTCTTTTTTCTTTGAATAGTTTCTACTTGTTTATCTTTACAATTTGTATCTTGTATTTTTATTTCATTTTCAATTGTATTTTTAGGAATTTTAGAATGCATATAATTATAATTAGGTTTTAAATTAAGTTTTCTTAATTGATTAACATGTACAATTTTAGTTTGATTTCCAATTCTTATTATGTATCGAATACAAGTTATTTTCTTAATAATAATACAATCAATCCATTTTTTATAATTTTTTATATGGTTTCTGTACATACAACTCTCCCCCACTTTATATGAAGGTAATTTATAATAACTTTGATTTTCTATATTTTTTTCTTTTTTATATACAAAATTTGCTTTAGAATTATTTTTTAAATTAAATGAAACCTGTTTTTTATTATTAATTAAATCAAGTAAAACTTTAGGCTTAAATGAAAATAACATTTCTGATGGAGATGCTGTTGTAACAGAGTTCGGAGTGTTTCGGTGATGCATCAAAAATTTGGTGATATGTTCGCGCAAATCTACATTTTGTTTATAACACAACATATGTTTTTTTAAATTATTTTTAACAATCTGGACATGCCTTTCGGCCAAACCATTTGACTGCGGATGGTATGCAGGACTGTGAAGTAATTCAATTTTGTTTTTGTTACAAAATTGTTTAAATTCCCAAGAAGCAAAGGGCGGACCATTGTCCGTAACTATGGTTGCAGGTAAACCAAACACCGAAAAAATTGAGTTTAATTTTTGTATTACGCTTTTAGCATTCGTTGAACCCATCTGTACAACGTCAAGATACTTGCTGTATGAATCTATTAAAAGGAGAAACGTTTTACTTTGAAAGTAAAAGAAATCTAAATGGATTCTCTGAAACGGATACATAGTACTAGGCCATTTAGTTTTAACAATTTCTCTTGGAACGTTTCTAGTAGCTTGACATTCTTTACAAGACTCAATAAAGTCCTTAATTGATATGTCCAACTTTGGCCACCATAAATATGACCTAGCTGCTTTTTTCATTAAAACTATACCATCATGATTTTCATGCAACAATTCTAAAACATGCATTTGTAAATCATTTGGAATTAATACTCTATCATTATAAAAAATGCATCCATTCTCGATGCTAAGACAATTTCTAAATTTATGATAAAGTTTAAGCTCGTTATCAACTTCTTTTGGCCAACCATTTTTTACAAAATTGAACACTTTACGAAGTATAGGGCTTTTCTTAGTCTGTACTTCAACTTTTTTTAAATCTATAGGCACCTTATTTATACAGTTAATTAAATTTATATTAATTGTTTCAATATTTGTAGACTCACTTACTGGCAACCTTGATAAAGCATCAACATTTGCTAAATATTTTGCAGGGCGATGAACTATTTTATATTGATACATGGACAATGTTACTGCCCATCTTTGTAACCGTGCCGCTGCAACGGCTGTTGTACATTTATTAGGGTTAAAAATCTCCTTTAATGCTTGATTGTCAGTCTGAATCGTAAACTCTTTTCCATAGAGATATTTAAAAAACTTTTTTACAGCAAACATGACCCCCAAGGCTTCGCGGTGAAGTTGCGAATAACCTCTTTCAGCATCTGATAAAGTGCTGCTAGCGAATAGAACGGGTTTCTGAACACCGTCTATTAAATGGGCAAGTACTGCTCCTACGCCGTAGGGACTTGCATCTGTAGAAACTATTATTGGTTTGAGGGGATCAAAAAGAGTTAAAACATTATTGTTTATAATTAATTTTTTAGAATTTTCAAATTCCTTATCGCAATCTTGAGTCCACTTAAAAGGATTCTTTTTCTGTAGTAACTTATACATCAATTTCAATTCAGTCGATAAATTAGGAATAAACCTCCTATAATAATTAATTAATCCTAAGTACGACTGAAGTTCTTTCAAATTCTTAGGTGCTGGCGCATTTTTTATGGCATCGACTTTTTTCGGATTAGGCTTTACTATATTATGACTTAAAACATGCCCTAAATACTCAACTGAGGTTTGTAGAAATTTACATTTTCGCAGATTAATTTTAACTTTATGTTTGTTTAATCTATCCAAAACTAAATACAGTTTTTGTTGACAATCTTCTAAGGTTTTCCCTCCAATAATTATATCGTCTACGTATGCGAAGACGTTTTCAATTCCTGATATAATTTGATCAATGGTTGATTGAAAAATTGCTGGTGCGCAGGCAACACCATAACCTAAACGCATGAATTGAAATAAACCCTTCATTGTGTTTATAGTAAGGAGCTCTCTTGAATCTTCTGTGAGTTCTAACTGCTGGTAAGCACCAGCTAAATCTAATACACAAAAAAATGCGCAGTTTGAAAGGCTACCAAAAATATCCTCTATATTTGCAAAAGCACAATGCTGCGTTTTTAAATGCTTATTAATTGTGACCTTGCAATCTATGCAAAGCCGAACGCTACCGTCAGGTTTTGGGACGCACACCACTGGAGATGCCCATTTGCTGTGCTTTATTGGGATTAAAACTTTTTCCTTAACCAATCTATCTATTTCTTTGGACACAGCGTCCTTCAAACGAAACGGAACAGTATACGCTTTGTGGAAGATTGGTTTACATTCATTTAAATGAATCTCTGCCTTATATCCAACAATCATCTGGTTTGGGTCATTAGAAACTACATTTGGATAACACTCTACAATTTTATTACTTACAGTATCATTGTGCGCCATATTAACTACGTTGACAAACCCTTTATCAAGTGCAATATTGGATTTCCAATCTGGAAACAATGACGAAAACCAGGTTCTTCCAAATAATGGCTTAAAATATGCACCGTCCACCACAATCAACTCCAGCTCTCTTGTAACACCAGCAAACTCCACAGCAACAACAACTTTCCCTAAAACTGACAACTTGTGGCCTGAAATAGTACTTAAATCGATATTACAATTTTTTAATTTTAAATGAATAAACTTAGCTCTATAATCTCTAGAATTTATTAAAGAAACACTTGCTCCTGTATCCAGCTCCATTCTCAGCAACACACCTTCCACCTTGACCACCAGCTCTGCAGCATCTTCTCCACGAATCGCATGTATACTATGCACTGGCTTAAATTGACGTCGTCGTCTCGATATTTTGTGATCGTTCTTATTAAAAAAACATATATTTGCCATGTGGCCTTTTTTGCCACACTTGAAGCACGATAAAGACTTAACTGGACAGTCTTTATCATGATGAAACTTTCCACAGTGAGTACAATTCCTCGTTATCTGGCTTTTACCAGAATCATTACTTCGACTGCGAACACGTGCTTCAATATTTTTCGATGATCTGTGCTTAATCGCGTTTACATATTTTTCTGCCGGCTGCATCGATCGCTGTTCTTTCTGTGACATTTCCATCGTCAGAGCTCTCTCACAACTTTTTTCGAATGATGATGTTTCGTCTGCGAGCAGAACTTGTTGGATTCTCTCATTTCGTAGCCCCACGATGAATTTGTCTGTCAGAGCATCTTCCAAAGCAAGGTTTTTTAATTTTCCTGCGTCGACTACTGAATCCATAATAAAATCACCGAATTTACAGGTTTCAGCCAGGTTTCGAAGTTTGATAATAAAATCGCTGACTGATTCTCCTTCTTCCTGCTTAGCCCTTTGAAATTTGAAGCGCTCCGCTCTTTTATTAAACTTTGGAGCGTAGTGTTGCTCCAATAAGCGTATTAAAACATCAAACGATTTTGTGCTCGGTAAGGCAGGTGCAGTCATGGACTTCAAGACTTTGTACACCTCACAGCCCACGAGGGTGATGAACACGGGTGTGTGTCGCTCTGAAGCAATTTCATTTGCAATGAAATATTGCTGTACCCGATCTTTGTAAGCATCGAAGTCTTCTCCGGGCACGAATTCACTTATACTTCCTACGTAAGACATTATTTTTTCAGGTTTTATATCCTTAACCTTTTTATCCTCTGTCATCTACAGGCTTTTTAAAATCACAATTGACCAATTGCTTGAATAATAATCGAAATTTATTCGATGAATCGTAATCTATTTTTATTTTAAATGTATGTTGTGCAAGTTTTAAAATTTTAACTTTTTAAGATAATTTATAAATTTTCTTTTATCCTCGTCGCCATTTATTATATTTACGGAAAGGAATAAAACACGCTTTATCTTTTCTCATTGCACTCTTTATTACGACTAACTTAACACTAAGTCTTAACCTAAGTTTTAGATAAATTCACCACACAGGATATGCGCTAAGTGATTTAACGAAAGATTACAATCAGGGATGTCTATTATTTATGAACACAACAATTTCGACAAGATTCAGTGATATTGCGACGGGTGGAAACTGAAAATAAGCTTTCAAAAAACGAAAATAATTCTTTTCCGCACTCCTTTGGCTAGGGCCATGAGGGAAACATTCAAGAATTGGCGTAAGCTGGTCATCGTTGATCTTCACGGGTAGTGATTAACGAGCTAAAGTGTAATGAAGTATCTCGGTATCTGGTTAGAACAGTTTTTATATTTTGATAGACATTTAAATGCTGCTCTAACGAGGTCCAGAGGAGACTTCGGTTAAATGCTGCTGTAACCAGGTCCAGAGGAGCCTTCGGTCTGACGAAATGGCTGTTTTACAGTAATCGGCTTGAACCCATAGTAAAGGTAATTTGCTATATATCCCTCATACTGCCGATGATCGTAAATGTCGTAAATGGCTGTCCTTTGTGGTTCAGCGTTGCCCCTTCCCAGATGGAGAAGTTTCGGGTGTTCGAGCGGCAGTGTTTATTTATTTATTTATTTATTTACGTCTATAAGTATTATGACTCTCTTAGACAAAGTACAATATTTCTTAAAAATAATAAAATACATATATATATACAAGATAAAAATTTATACAAAAAAGAAAAAAGATTGACATAACTTTAGACAATGCTTTCCATAATAATAGCTTTAAAACTATTTCTATTTTGATTAAGATCGAAAACATTTGCATACTGGTTGAAATTTATACAGGCATTAGTAACTGGTTCATTTTGACCATAATTTGTATAACATGCCGAGGAATATGCAAAAAATCATAACTTCTTGGTCTTAAGGATCTAGAAGGAGCATATATACCGAACAAGGCCAAAAGAGGGGGACAGTCAATATGTCCCGTGATTACATCTCTTGCGAATATTACCGAATAATAAGTTCTTCTACAAGATAGAGGTTTTAAACCAATTAGTAAGCACCTACTATTATAAGATGGCATGGAATTAGACCAGTTCAGTTTTCGAATCGCATATTTAGAGAATCGTTTTTGAATTTTTTCGATACGTATAAAATCTTTTTTGAAAAGAGGAGACCATACAATACTACAATATTCCAAAATGGGACGAACTAAAGCTACGACGCTGTACCGGCTTAAATCAAACAGCCGAATCTTCTTACGTTCATTACTATTATTAAAACGAGGTCCTATACAAAGTGGCTTGAATCACAGGAATTGAAAGTTTCGGGTTAAAACTCGTTCGAGGTCACATTGCGAAAGCTATATATGGTGTTTGACCAACAATTTAAATTTCGGAGCGTTCTATCTGAACGCGAGTATTTTGAAAATGTACGTTTGAGCAGCTTCATTCCACCAGCGTCATTCCTTTTTCTTTTTTTTGATAGATGTGGTCTGATAAAGGACACCACGTCAGAATCGTTGATATCGATATCGACTCCTTGACAATGGGGATGTCACGGCACAAGACAGAGCAGAGCTCTTCCGGTTCAGTAGGGCTGGATCCGAACTGGACCGAATTGATAGGGTGAAGCAGGAGAACCAGTTTTGGTGGCTACAATCTGCACTAGATAATGGGTAGTCACGAAGGGGTTTTAAGCCTGCTTACATACCTATTTTATAGTTCTCGGGTTTAGTTTTAAGTAGTAATAGGCATGGTAGCACAAAAAAAAAGACGAAAACGAAAACGAAAAACACTATTTTGCACCAGATAATTTTAAAGTTTTTTAAGATTTATTTTATGCAAAAAATTTGAAAATAATTTTAGTTTTATTAAGTTAAGATTATTTTACATTATCATAAAGAAGATCATTCCAGTATTATTGACATGTAACTCTCAGTATGCTACTCTCTACAAATGTGCCCTAAAAAAAGACAACAAGGAGTTAAAGATATCCTTCGCGAGGATATTAAAAAAAACGCGAACGCCAGCCCAGAGGGCCGGCCCAACGGTTCGACTTACTGATTAAAAAACCGTATTAATAAATATGCTCAATCTTTATTCTATTCCCATCTATGTCCAGCTTAAGACTAAATTCTAATAATAAATTCAAATATAATGATATTTCGCCCATGCAAGGGTAAATTGCAACATCAGCATTTCCCACCAATGGGAACAGCGGATGGAGATCGTATTCCCATTTGGCCTTGATACAACACAGTGCATTTACCTCGTAGTCGTATGCACTAATATGCTACCTCAGCATATACGTGGGAAATGCCCCGTGTTAACTACCCTCTCCTTGAAAATCTACGTCCCGTAGATCAACCTTAACGTGAGACGTTAGGCGAAGATATTGTCGGTGGTGGTAGTTGTAATATAGGTAAGTCAACTTTCCTATATATCTTGCACCATATTATCAGGACTACAACTGCAAACATTAGAAGGATCGTCATATCCGTGAAGGTGTAAGTATTCAGCTTATTCGTTAAACCGTTCAGGATTTTTATGTTGCCCATGCTCATATTGTGGAGGTATTCGACGTCGATCTTGTGTTCAAATGTGGTGGTATTAGTTAAGACTGGTGGTAGAGCTTGAAGCGAGGTGGTTGTCAGGCTGGTAAATGTCCTGTTATTGAGTTGAATTGATTCGTTGTAAAGTTGAATCAAATATGTGCCAGAAAGTCCTTTTGGGATGCCTTTGCTGATTAATTCTCCCTTGAAGTTCGTCACGAATATGGTGTCTTCTTTGATTAATTCTATTATTACAGCCGGGTTGGAGCGCATTATACAACTAGCATGACCCCCTTTCAGTAATCGAACGATGCAACCGTCTTCATCTAGTTTTTCCAAGGAGGTTTCGTCACAAACTGTGACATTGCCGATATTGAGGCAGTTAGATGTTATTCCGTAGGTTTCCTCATGGTTCGCCAAAATTTTAGTGAAAGGTAAATCTACTTGTTTTTCTTCAATTATTGATGCTCTAGTCAGAAGAAGGTTATATTCAGTCTCACTAACCTTAGGCATTGAAAGGACATATAACAGCATGGAATCATTGGTGAAGACTGACGGCTTGCCAAATTGTAACGCTTCTACCACGTTTGCGTATGGTAGCGTCTCAACTTCGCTGATGACCCTGTTGATTTCTTCTTGGTCCAGGAGATTGGTATTGACGATCCCATTTCTCGCCATTTGGCAGGCACGAACGATTTCGTTGACCTCTTCTTTGATAATCATGAGTTCATCTATTATGCTTTGTTCATGCATGGCTCTGTTGGATGAAGCTATTTGATTGGCAGTGTTGTTGATGACCCAGTTAATCTTTTGTGTGATGTCTTCCGTTATTTTTAAGACCCTCTCGTTTATCTTGTACTGTTGATTGTTGTTGCTGATGATATCGTCTTCATTTTTCAATACCTTGTCCCAATCAGCTGCGTCGGGGTTACCTGCCAGCCACTTCCATGCGGATCCGATCCAGTTGATTGATCTTTCCCTTCTATGAGTTTTCCCTTTCAGCGAATCAAGACGTTCGTGGAGTTGAGTAAGGTGATGACGTGCAATAGTTTTCTTTTCGAGCTGAGTGATTTCCACCTCAATGACCCCCGTCATTTTGTCCAAAAGTGCTTCAAATTTATCCAGGCGGATGACGTGTACTAATTTGAAATGTCCATCGATGATCCAGCCTCGCCCTTCTTTGATGGTGACCATTGGAGACTTGTATTCAAATATGCTGAACCCTTGCACGGCGGTAATAAGGATAAGACTATATGATAAGTAAAATTATGAATAAAAGAATTAAGTATAATAATAGTTATTTTGCAATTTTAAATACTTTTATGATTTACTACATTCAGTAGATATTGATTAGACAAATTTAAGACTAAAATTAATTATTAATACAAATATTTCAATATTAGGATATTTTTTTTATATTTTTGTAATATTTTAATTTTCATTTTATGTCATTTCGAAGTATTACAACGGATTGAACATTTCAGTTATGATTGAATTTATAATAAAGTTACATATAATTGAATAATTTTTTGTACAATTTAAGCATGATTATATTAAAAGGTTTTTAGCATTTTATTATTTTTATGTTACATCACTTCGTAGTATTAAAATCAACTGAGTAATTTAGTAATGATATAAATTAAAAATTAAATTGAGTTACGTATACAATGGAATAATTCTTTAGTAAAAAACTAATATTAAGTAACATATAATTGAATTATTTTCACAATTTAATTATTTTATTTTACGTCATTCCACAGTAAAACTTATTAAATTGAATTAAGTAATTCAGTTATAATAATCTTGATATTGTAGATAGGTGCTGCTGTTGCTTGTGCTTTGGTGCATTCTGGGCTTGTGGAAGGATTAAGTGCAATTCAAAAAGGTTTTTAATTTTTCGTGCATGATACATTATAAGGAGTGGGATGCTTGGTGCCACTTCCTTTTTTTTTTTTTTTTTTTTTTTTTTTTTATAAATTAAACCAGGTAATTTTTTTTAAATATTTTTTTTTTATAATTATGCTCTCCGATGGGGAGTTGAACCCCAGCCTCCTGCATATCAGGCAGGTGTACTGACCACTATACTATCGAGGAGCCATTACGTATTACCTTGGTTTAAGTTTTTAATATGGGTCTTATGAATTTTTCTGCCCGTATTGGTTGTTACTGTTACACGGTTGTCTTTTGCCACTATATCTTTTCGGAATAAAGGCTTATTTTTTGCTTTAATTCCTTTTGATGCCGTGTATATAACATCTCCTTTTTTATATTTTTTAGGAGAACTTCTATTCTTGTTTCGATAATGATTTGTTTGTTTTTGCTTTCTCTTGATCTCAGCTTTTAGGTCATGGTTTATCTTTTTCCTAAAGTCTGTAAGATTTTGGTAATTAATTCTTGGAGATCTGTCGAAGAACACGTCTGTTGGTTTCAGTTTGGTAACTGAATGGATACTATTGTTATACCTATCAACGGCAATGTTTAGTAGTTCCTTTAAGCGCAAATCTTTATATTCGGCTTTGAGACATCGATAAATTTCAATTATCGTTGAATGGAACCTTTCTACCTGTCCATTTACTTCTGATCGATTTACGGGGGTTCGGTATAGTTTTACACCTAGTAATTCGATAAAATTTGCGATAATGGGGCTAACGAAACTACATTCATTGTCGGTAACAAGTATTTTAGGGACTGTGAAATAGTGAAGGACTTTAATAATTTTGTCTCTAAGGTGCAGAACTGATCTATTCTTTATATGGAAAAGTTTCCCGAATTTAGAGAATTTATCTATACAACTTATGAACTTCTCATTCTGTACCTCAAGTATGTCAAGATGAAGAATCTCGCAGGGGTAACTCGGGGTTGGTGTAGGTTGGAATTCAGGACGGTTTGGATGCCTATCATACTTATTCGTGTTGCATATTTCGCACGCCCTCACGTATTTTGTTATGAGGCTATTCATGCCAGGAAAATAGTAATTTTCTAGTAATTGCTCCTTGTTTTCCCTGGCATTCCTGTGTGCTCTTCTATGTTCTTTCATAATCAGCTCGCATTTGCGGTTCTCGTTCTTCACGTCTTCGACCACTCTTTGCGTGATCCTGATTTTGTATTTCGAAAAATGTTCGATAAAGACCTCTTGCAGGATCCCTAAATAGCATTCTGGCATTTTAATACCATTTACTACATTGGGGTTTAGCTTGGACCTCAGCAACTGGGTCAATGGTCCTTTATCGTGTCCATAAATAACAACGTAGTGCCGGCAATAGCCAGGATGTGGTTCTTCGAAACACTCTAAGCCCTTATCTGCTCTAAAGATAATCTGATTACGAAAGACATTGATCGGCGCGAGCACGTGCGGTATGAGGTCGGATGCATCTTGTTGGGCACTATGAGCAGTTTCCGTTGTAGACTCACTTTGATCACTATCAGCAGTTTCTGTTGTAGATCCGCTCCACGAGAACGCGGTTTCAGTCTCTGAACCTGCATTGACCAAACGAGACGTAGATGGCTCATATACTGTGTTTCCATTTGACCTAGATTCATTAACTGAGTCTTGCAAATGGTTCACTTGAGTTCTTAGCCTTGAAAGAGCATCAGCCACATAGTTTGATTTACCGGGTTTGTAAACCAACTCGTAGTTGTACTCTTCGATTCTGGCTTTCCACCTCTTTAACTTGGCATTGTAATTCCTATTACCCAATGCAAATGTAAGAGGTTGATGGTCCGTTAGAATGCGTATCTTTTTGGCCCCATAAAGGTAGGACCGAAGATTATCTAGGGCCCAGACGATGGCCAACATTTCCTTTTCGTTGGTGGCAAAATTCTCTTCGCTTTTGTTCAATGACCTTGAAATGAATGCAATTGGTCGGTCTCTTCCGTCGTCATTCTGTGATAGAACGGCCCCAATCGCATAATTAGACGCATCAGTTGTTAGGGTGAAAGGTTTTTCAAAATCGGGAAAGGCTAGAACCTCAGAAGATGTTAACAGAATTTTCAAATCATTAAAAGCTTTAAGCTCAACTTCACCTAATTCGATTGGAACATTCTTAGATTGGTTGGCCCTTATTTGCGCATTCTCTCCCCTTGTGAGGTTCGTCAATGGTTTGGCAACCTTCGCATAGTCGCGAATAAATTTCCTATAGTAGGAAGTAAGGCCAAGGAATGATTTGAGTTCCTTCAAGTTTTGGGGTGGTTCCATGTTCTGAATTGCCGTAACTTTTTTTGAGTCGGGTCGGATACCCTCAGCTGAGACAACATACCCTAGGAATTCTACTTGTTGTTGCATAAAATAGGTCTTCTCGAGATTGACCCTCAGACCCGCCTCACCGAGTCGGGCCAACACCGCATCTAAGTTCTTAAGATGATCGTCTAGTCCCTTGCCAAAAACTATTATATCATCTATGTAGACGTAACACGTTTTTCCAATAAAAGGTTTCAGGACATCGTCGATCATTCTTTGAAAAATCGCAGGGGCATTCTTGAGCCCAAAGGGTAGCCTCAGAAACTCAAATTTCCCGTTCATAGTCGAGAATGCCGTTTTCGGAATGTCGGACGGTTTCATAGATATTTGGTGAAACCCAGAAGTCAAGTCAAGCGTTGTGAAATACTTAGCTTTTCCAAGACTAGCCAGTGTTGAATTTATGTCCGGTATAGGATATGCATCTCCTATGGTTACACTATTGAGTCTCTTATAATCGACTACCATTCTATACTGTTTCTCGCCATTGGGTTTCGGTTTCTTGGGTACAACCCATATTGGCGAGTTATATGGGCTTTTAGATGGTCGAATAGTACCTTCTTCCAAAAGCTTAGCTATCTCATTTTCGACCACACCTCTCAGACAGGCTGGATACGGATAGCTCTTTGAATATATAGGATCATTCGTACTTGTCCTTATCTCAGCGAGAACCGTGGTATCGACGGTTTTTCTAGTGTCAATTGGTCCGAAAAGATAATTATATTTTGATAATAATCCCTTGAGTTTGTTCTTGGTATCTTCAGGAAGTGAAGGATCTAAGGTAAGGTTAACTTCCCTAGAGATCTTTTCTTTTAGTGGAATTTGGATATTGTTTCCTAATTTAAGAACATTGATATTCCTGTCTATAATAACTTTTAATTCTTTTAAGGTATCATCCCCAATAATACCATCAAAAGATGTAAGGCCAGGTAAAACATAAAATTTTAATATTGTTCTAATTCCTAATTTTTCAAAAAAACGTCCCTCGACAGACTCCGTAATATTGATCTCTCCACCGGCTGACCGTACTCTAAAAGGGTTCTTTATGCGCTTGGTCGGTTGTCCGATATTTGGGCTAATGAAGTTCTTATTCGCCCCTGTATCGACAAGGAACTTCAAGACCGACCCATCCCCCGTAACATATTCTATGTATGGTACGCTGGATGGCCCCTTGTCATAAAATTTATTTCACCAGCTTCTTCGACAGCCTCTTCCGCAGCAGCGGTGTATTCTTCTTGATCAACTTCATCCTCGACCTCTATGTTATAAAGGCGTTGCTGCTTGTTGGGATAGTTGTCAGAGGTTGCCTTTCGTTTGAATGGGTTTTGAGATTTTGGACGGTTTATATAATTTACCTGTTTGCTTTGAACAGTTCGATCGCAGTCCATTTTCTCTAAGGGCTTTGGTCCAGGCTTTGGTGGAGAACCACTTTCATGAGGAGAGCTCCAGTTAAACCGATTATTTTTGCCTCTAAGATTTTGTTGAGGCTTCCTCGGAGGCAAATAGGGTTTAAACTCTAAACTCTTGAAACTCTGGTTTATTGGCGCTGTAATTGTATTTGGATATGAAGAGGGGTGAACGGAATTGTTCCGGTAGTTGAGATTTTGTATCTCCAAGCATGCGGAATAAGCCTCGGGGAGGGTTTTTGGTCTCTGGATCATCAGCATTCGTGATATGTCGCCGTTAAGGCCGCGCACGAATACATCTAGAGCCCTATTCCGGTATGTTTCTACCAATGCCTTTACCGTCTCTTCACTGTACGACTCAGTTTTTATCTTATTGACCATCAAAGATAATTGATGATTTACAGCAGCGTAGAATTCGTCCAGCTTGCTGTTTTTCTGAACAAGCTGGTTTAACTGGTGCTCAAGAGTCCTTAAGTCCCGTTTATCTGCGTAGTGCAGTGACAAACAGGACTTCATTTCGAGCCAGTCGCCGTCGAAGATATTATAGCTTACGAGGGCAGCATCAGCAGGGCCCCTAATCTTACCCCTGATGTGTTGGAGTATGGCGCGATACAGAGGCTTTGACTTGACTATCTCATAGTCTTTGAGGATCCCCTCCACAGCATGTATCCACGATACATACTGCGTAGGATTTCCATTGAATGCCTGCAACTCCTTTACACAATCGGGTAATTTGCTGATCTCCCTCAACTCAGCCTCCGTTTGTGGAGGACTGAGGACAAAACTAGTATTAATATTATTGTCCGCAGCTGCTATAGGAGCGACTGCCGCAGTTGCCTTCTCTTCGACAACTTGTAGCCTCCTCTCGAAACCCTTTAGTTGACTGATTAGGTTGCTAACAGCACCAGTCAGTTCAACTATTTTTTGGGTGACTTGGTCCATTTAAAATAAAATAAAAATATCGTTTTTTGTTTAATGAGAAGAAAAAGGCTTACCTTAGTAACAAGCGTATTCTTTTTTCTTTTTTTTTTTTTGCACAAGTTAAATATATCCTTTTTTCTTTTTTTTTTTTTTTGCACAATTTTTAATTAATATTATTTCACCTTAACTGCCCCAGGCAATTGGCAATTATGCACCTTTAAATAATTTTTTGTAACAATGCACCTTTTTTTTTTTTATATATATTTTTTTCAATGGTGAGCTTTGCCCCCTTTTTGCACTTATCCTTTTTAATTGTTTTTCACCACAGCACTTCCAAAAAAAACTTTATTTCGAGCACAGCACAAGCAACACGATAGACTCAGTTTTACAATTTTTTCTTCTTTTTTTTTTATGTTATTTCCTTCTTTCACTTACAGCAGCTTCATCATTCGTATATAGTTATCGTAAAAACTTTTTCAAATTTAGTAATATTATTTTCGTATTTTCTGCAAGAAAAAAAAAATTAAATCCGTTAATTTTTCTATTCTAAAAGAACCGGTATTTCTTGGGGGGTTGCCGTGTTAGTCCCGTTTAGTTTAACTTAATAAACCTACTAATGGCACGAACAACTCCACCCTCGTATCCCTTAGCGTTTAAGGATATCCGCATGTTCCCATGGGTATGCGAAAGTTTTATGCTCAAGGTACCATAAATAGTCTACTGTGTTCCCATGGGTACAGTGACATACACTATAAAGGAGTGTATTGGCCTTGGCATAGATCCTTCAGCTAAAAGGACACGAAACGAATACTGGTCCCTGCTCGGGCGCCAGTTAAAGATATCCTTCGCGAGGATATTAAAAAAAACGCGAACGCCAGCCCAGAGGGCCGGCCCAACGGTTCGACTTACTGATTAAAAAACCGTATTAATAAATATGCTCAATCTTTATTCTATTCCCATCTATGTCCAGCTTAAGACTAAATTCTAATAATAAATTCAAATATAATGATATTTCGCCCATGCAAGGGTAAATTGCAACATCAGCATTTCCCACCAATGGGAACAGCGGATGGAGATCGTATTCCCATTTGGCCTTGATACAACACAGTGCATTTACCTCGTAGTCGTATGCACTAATATGCTACCTCAGCATATACGTGGGAAATGCCCCGTGTTAACTAAGGAGATTGTGTTGTTGTTTTTGATATTTGTTTTTATTGTTGTTGCCATACATTATTTTTGAAATACATATATTAGACTCATTATTTCTTATTAACTACCCATAGGAAGTTATTGTAATGGGTCCGATTTGTCGAATTGAAAATTTCGATATTTCTCGACGTTTCAAGGTCCCTAGAGTCGAAATAAAAGATTTTTAGAGAGATGTCTGTGCGTGCGTCTGTACGTACGTCCGTACGTTTGCGACTTTTTTTCGTCGTCCATAGCTCAAGAACCAGTAGAGATATCGACTTAAAATAAATTTTGTTCTACAGATAATAAAGCAGAAAGATGCAGAAAGAAAGAAAAAAAAAAGGTAAAAATTTTGGTTATCCCTAAATATCTCACGAACCAATAACACTAGGCACTTGAATTAAATTTTATATTATATATTGTAACGCGATACCAAACACATATGTTTTTGGAAAAAAATCTAATTAACTTTTTTTTTTTTATAAATCAAAAAAACTGAAAAAAAATATTTGTCACCTCGAAAATTGTATGATCAAAAAATGATTTTATCTCCGAAACAATTTTATACAACGAAAAATAACGTTAACCAGATTTGGCAGTTTTTTTTTACAAAAAATTAAAAACCTGCAAAAAATTAACATAAGTTGGTAAAAATTGATTTTCGACTCAAATATCTTTTCAAAAATTAAAAATATTGGCTTCAAACTAATTTTAACTTATAAGAAATATTGTTTTCAACATTCGGAAAAATTTTGAGAAAAAACAAATTGACAATTTTTTTACAAAAAATGAAAACCTAAAAAAAAAAAAACAATACTTAAACTTGGTAAAAATTTACTTTCGACTCAAATATCTTTTCAAAAATTAAAAATGTTATCTTCAAACTTATTTTATCTCACAGAAAATATTGTTTTCGACTTTCAGACATTTCTTTATAAGAATCCAACAGTCCCCTTTTTCATAAAAAAAAATAAAATTTACAAAAAATAGTACGCAAATTTGGTAAAAATTGATGTTCGGTTCTCGATATTTCTCAAATTTATTTCATTCATCCAAAATTTGTATTTGTTTATATTAGAAATAAAAACTTTTAAGAAATGTTACTAAAATTGGTTTTCGACCAAAAATCTCCTTAACAAAACTAGATTTTGAAATTAAACTATTATTGTTGGTAATTTTGAAATTTTTAAGAATAATTCAACTGACAACTCTTTTAACACAACACAAAAACCTACAAATTTTTTAAGCAAGACAAATCGGCAGACGGGAGGGGAAATTATCAGTTTGGGTCGCATCCCAGCCTCTTTTTTCAAAAAAAATTCTTCCTAAGAATAAGAATAAACTAGTCTGGTGCACTCAGGCGAATACGCACTTTTTTATTCGACCGAATTTTAAACTGATGTATCTCCATTCTTGATTTAAATCGGATACAAATTTTAACTTAAACATACAACATAGTTATTTATAGTAGTTCTGTAAAAATATCTTTGTTGTTATCACAAGACTTAAATAAGATTTTGTATAGGACTTTATTTAAGTGACCCAGTTAAGTTAATAAAACTTTTCAGTTGCTGTCGATTCTGAAAGTTTGGGCCTTTAAATATTTATATATGTATGTACGTTCTTTCATGTAAATATAAACATCCTAAAATAAACCTTCACAAATTTGACTAATAACGTATGTAGTCCGTATGAAAGTCTCTAATTTATTAAAAATGTTTTCTTTGCTCATATCCCTTTTTTCTAAAATCATGCAGACGTTATTCTACTAACATTCTTTTAAATTTTCAAGTTTTCTCTCGCACTAATTAAATGTTAACTCTCTTCTTAAAGTCCTCCCATCAGTTATCCAAGAACAAGTGTATTCCACCATGAGCGCAGAACGTGCACCTTGTTCTCCATCAACATCAGAGTCACTAAGTTTTTCTGTGTTCATTTTAAAAAAAACCATCTTAACACAACCTAGTTCTAGTTTTTAATGTTTAAGAGTAACTAAACAAGAATTTTTAAAAATCATGGTCACACCATCACGGAAACATCATGATGATGGTATCCAAAAGTAGGCTGGAATGGTAACGGTTGTAGGTATGTATGTACATAATACTACGTACTTCTCTCATTTAGCTCCTCTTGCATATGGAACAACTCAAGGTCATTTACGATTGGTTATTCGAAGAGGAAATGAAAAACAATGTAGGAAGGTTGTAGTTGCAAAGTTACGAAGGGTAAATGTACCTATACATATAGCTACATGTACCGTTTGGTTGTGCGCCTTCCCTTCTAAATTCATTTAGTTTTTCCCGCGCAATTTTTTAGCATATACATATTTTTATAGCGACGTAATTTATTTTTGTTTTACGTTTTACTTTAACATTTCTGCTACACGGCTGCTGGCATTTAATAATTTATATCCTTCGGAATCTGAATTTATCTCTTCCTCTGTGGCACAAACAAGTTAATTGCGCTTTCAACAAGTTTCCTTCCATATCCATATCCTTGAATGTGTACCTATAACCAAGCTACGCACGAATCCCTCTCTATAGGCTTGAGCTCGTCTATATGTATGAAGAAGACGAAAAAAAAAAACCATCACTGAACGACAACAACAACTACGACGCAGGGCAACGAAGCGTCATGAAGAGGGATGAATTGCAATCATAGAATTCAGTAATTACCCTCACAAGTTTCATGCACCACGGTACGGCGCGCGTGGCGGCGCGGCGTGGAGCGGTGGTGGTGGTGGTGCCAGAGAATATAGGAATCGATTTTCTGCCATTTCCACCCTTTAGTTGCGGACAACACCAGAACATCAGAGCAAAGTCGAGTAGCACACAAGGGGTGGTAGTACAGCAACAAATACACACTTCACATCCACACGAGAGCCCCATCAGAGGCAGAGTTGTTAAGGAAGATGATGCACAAGGATATGGGCGGACAAAAAATTCATATTTTTCTATGCAACGACGACGAGCGACCCACGAAGCTACATTATAGTCCTCGAAGACCGACGACGTAGCAAGTCACTCAACGTGGTGTTTTACTCCAAACGAACGAACGAAGACTTATCAAAGGACACTAACCCCTTGAGCGAGGGTGTTGTATCCAGGAAATGCAGAAAGGGGCATAGAGGAGTGTTTAGTATATATAAAGCATAAGGAAAACCCAAGCGTCGTCGTTGTCGTCAATGTCATTCCAAATGGAAAACTAATCGATATATAGTTAGACCGGGGGTGTGTTTTTGTAGCATAAGAATAAAAATAAAGGATGAAAAGAAAAAGGATAGTTCGGACATGTATGTATTTATCACGAACCTGACAATTCCGTTACATCCAAGCAACTTGAACGGCTTCTAGTTTTGGTTAAATTTCCAAAAGCAGACACTCCATTGCAACTGCTGCTCATGCTGCTTATGCTGCTACCACCCACAACCCAGTCGGCGTCCATGGCCTTAGAAGCACTTCGCTTAAAATGCTCCAGGAAGCTATCTATCTGCATCTCAATGGAATTTGGAGAACTTTCCATCCTTATATTGCTGTGAGTGTTGTTGTTATTCTTCTTGTTGTTGTTGTTGTAAACAAGTAGATATTACTGCTGGAATTATTGTAGATACACTTTATCCTTTTTTTTTTTGAGAGCGATACTTTTCTACTTATTTCTTTTTTGAAATAACACACCACCTAGATACTAGATACACACACTTTTTTGGATAAATTCTAACATTTCACAGGAAATTATCATCATATTTTTCACTTGTTTTCAATATTAAGAATTTCATTTAATATATTTTATTTCTTTATTTGGATTCTTAACTTTTTTTACAACAACAATTACAAATAATTCAATCACAACAACAATTAATTCGCATCCGGTAGATATTTTTCTCCCAACCAACTTCAAGAATAGATAAACCGCAACTGTGGAAAACTGGTTTCATAAATATTCTCTTGGCAGCCCTTTTCTTCTTGTTCTCATTTAAAAAAGAAGACACATTTTCAATCTCATAAAAATAAATAATATAAGAGAACTGGAAAATGCGGTAAGTTTACTTAAGAGAATAACATGCGGGATGCGGCGTAAACAGCTGTTTGTTTGTTATTGTTTTTTTTTTTTTTCGGTTTGAAATTTGACAGTTGAACTACTACGATTTTAATGGAGTAGATGAAGTAAGAAGTGACATTTGGTTTTAAACAGATATGTCATTGAGTGAGTTTGAGTTTTGCTTTAAACATGCTGGTCGGTAATGCAGTTTAATCTCTGGGCAACTTGAAGCAACAAAAAATCAAATCAGAAATCACATTATAGCAAATTGCTTTAAAATCGTTGACAGAAAATTATTAATTCAGGGTTTTATGAGATTCTGTGCAAAACTAAACACGGAAAAATATAGATAATGTTCTATTCTTTGTTGCGGACGCCTGATGAACTGCCTCCTAGACCTAGAATGCAAAAGAAAGAATAGTTAAGAAGAAAGAAAAAAAAAAACAATGTGAACATTCCCTGAGAGAGAAATTAAAAACAAACTTATCCGGTTGTGAGGAAATCCATGGATGAGGACTCCAAGTAGAAATTTTAGATAGATCCTGAAAAAGAAGAAATAATTATTATTAGGTTTATAAATAATAAAATGAAGTATAAAATAATAAACAAAACAAGAATTATTTACCTACCATGTTGATTGTTGAGTTCTGAAATTGATTTGGATAAAGTAGAATGACAGCGACCAATAGTTGTTAAGACTTCGTACTTTATATGGTTACATGGGGGTCGAGTTGAATTGGACCAAATGTCAATTCTGGACCTAGATGGAGCTTTTTGAGGGAAAGAGATGGATGATAGAGGGAGAAAAACTAAAATATCTAGATTTTTAGTGATGAAATTGAATAAACAAATAAAAATAAGATAAATTATTATACTCGTGTGATACATAATACTTCTTATAGTAACTACGGACGTAAATGTATGTTAGTATTTTTTTTTTGCAGGCAACCAACGCAAAGTAAACCCACTTTAATGTTTTTATATGAGTTTTGACATGGACACCGTACAATAATTCACGTTTACACGTGTCGTTTTTTTTCTTTGTTTGTTCAATACGTACTTTTTGTTTATGTTCATGTGACCGGTTATTCTTGTTGATTTACGTACAAACCAAAGTTAAACATCCAATTCTAAATTGAATATAAAACAATGTAATTATACCCTTAATCTGACACACCATCTATCAATTGAAGGTTACAACCATAGAGGAAATATATTATCTAGAGTCCCGACTTAATGGGTTTGCTCTCTTTCGGCCTACAAACTAAATTGAGCGAATTTTGCCCATTAGCATAAGCATGTGTTAGTTGTCCCGTGCATTTCTAATGGGAAAATGCAGATTCTATGTAGTTGTTACGGGCTTTTAAGAGAGTTACCTCAAACAAAATTTGAGGGTGTTTCAGGCAAGACGGGTACCAGTCGGGACTCTAGATAATATATTTCCTCTATGGTTACAACAAGGAATTTCATTTTTTTAAAGTTTTAGTACGTATGAACGTGGTCAGAATGAAGTTCGAATTCGAAGATAGAAAAAGTTGAATATAGAAATGGTGATTTTTGCTCACCAATAGTAATAAATGTAGGCAATATTAATTTTGAGAGATGTGAATCGGGTGATGTTTTTCCAGTTATATTGATCATGCGATAAGAATTTTTAAGCGTTGTCCGGCAAGTGTCAAAGTTGTTTTTCTTTCTTTTTCTCCTTTGAAATCGGTATTTTGACATCTCACAATACTTTTGTCATTCCAAAATCAACTAGAAGCAGTTCGGTTGAGATATTGCTGCCAAAGTTTTTTTAAGAAAAAAAATTTAAATAAACCGAATTAAATTTAAATAAAATTTATTTAGGTAAAAATAAAACTCAAAAGTTCAAGAGTGGTGAAAAGTTCAAATTGAACGCAATCACAAAGATCCGTTTGAATTTTTTTTTTTTTGGAATTTAATTTCCTATACAAACGTATGGTGAACCAAATAATAAATTTGGCAAAATAATTAAAAGTGGTTAATTATCGGCGCGTCTCATATTGTCATAAAATGGCTTGGCCGTCGCACCATACAAATTAAATTATTTTACAACGTCTTTTTTGATGAAAGCTGGCATCTGCACCGGTAATAATCCGAAGTTTTTCGAAGGATTTGGAGTTGAATTGAGGATTTCAAGCCAACCCCGTCCATCGGAGCACCCCGGCTCACTTGAGCACCGGTCCGTATAGAGGCACCCACTATCCTAAAACGAACAGAAAACAATTACTCACATACAAAAAAAAATAAGGTCACAGTAAGTCGTTTACATTCAAAAACAAAAAAAAAATAAAACAAGTTATACATAAAAATAAAGGAAGAAAAAAAAAGAAACAAGAGAAATAAGTTCACCCAGGTTCATCCCACGTGTCCAACAATATTCGGATTTGTGTTTGTCTTTATTTATTGCGTTTTCTTTCTGTATGATTCTAAGGCTTGACGTACAGAACCAATCCAATTGGCTCCGAGCCATTTGGAACCGGTCAAAATTTGCTCGGCACCAACGACCGAACCACAGTCACTTTGAATGAATGAATGATTATTATTTTTATATTTTTCATTATGAGCATAGGCAAAAATAAATTTATCTAGATAATTATCAACATTAAAAGGGTTTTTATATAATAAATCATTTGTTCAGAGAAATATGTTTAAATTACGACAGTTTTAAGCAGAAAAACGTAGCAAAAAATAATTATAAGAAAAATGGTTACTGACCCAAAAAAAAAATACAAAAATAAGACACATTAAAGATTTCTTTCCTTAAATTATTTTATGAGATAGACTGAGAGAGTAAGATAGTCTTTAGGCATCAAGATAATTTTGGACAGACAGGACTTCTTGGTTCGTTGGTTTTCCACACACTACAGAGCCTTGGATCGGTTGGCCTCGTTGATTTTTGACTTGCTGAAAATCTAAATGGATCGACAACGCCAAACCGAACCACCTCAGTTTCGTCACAAACGGTCGATTTTGGATTGGCTCGGGTTCATTTTGATCTTTGACTCAGTCGTTTATGGCTAGCTTAAGATTTGACTTTTGTTTTAAATTAGATTACTTTTCAACGTTTGGTGAGAAATTGTTGAAGTAAGGCAATTGGTGTGTTTTATTTTCGTTTCTTTAAAAATATTGCAAAACTTATTCCGAAAATTTTGGAATAGCCTAAATAGCCTAGCCTATACTCAACCACCTGAAACCACAAATGAAAGAGATGATTAAGAGGAAAAAGGTTGATGTTAAGACAAGTTTAATAAAAATCTGTTTTCCTAAAAACAAAATTTTCAAGATTTGGTGTGACTCCAAACACATTTGGAGAATAAACTATTCTATAAAAACATGATAAAGGGGCACACGAGGGGTGGACCATACAAAATACATAAACATATTCAGAAGAAGAAGAGGAAATTATGGCATTGGTGTTTTCTAGAAATTGAATAGATGCGATTCAACACTACTCAGTTCATTTTAGGTTTTATATCAACAAACGATTACTTAATAATTTTGCATCAGATTAAATTAAAGGTAGATAAACATGACTAATATGAATAATATACTCGTAATTCAAATCAAAGTTGTGAGGTATTAAAAATATCGATTTTAAAATTAAAGAATATAATAATATTATAAATTTTACAACTCAATTTTATCATCATCAATAAAAATAAATTAGGTGGCGCAACAGTCCGTAGAGAACCAGGGCCTAGTGACTTACAACTCTCAACCATTCCTGCGAGTAATTGCAGGGATAGAGGGGACCTACAGTTTATATGCCGAATCCGAACGGCTAATTTGATCAGCATCAGGAAAACATATAAACTCCATACACAAATTTTGATGTTTTTTTTTTTTTTTTTTTTTTTATCCGATGGAAATCTTCAAAAGACACTCGGTAAGAATCGGTACCGAGTAGTGTGGGACTCTTACCGCACTAAAACCACCGGTGAATCAGGACCAATCTATGAAAGATCGACAAATGATTTTTATTTCTTAATTTTTAAATCGCATTGGGGGAAGTTTAAGGTTATAACCAAAAACACTCTATTACCAAGACCGGAATCTCAGACTGACATTTCGGTTTGCCTACAAGCTAAAAAGCACTAAATGTGAGAAAGTGTGCGTAAAATGATGCAAAAAACCAAACACATTCTCACAATTAGTGCTTTGGCCCATCAAAATGCTTCATTATAGTAATCAGCCCCATCTAAATGCTTCATTTTGAATGTTTCATGGCCTCGTTCAAAAACTAAACAATCCTTACCTACAGAATCTGAAGTGCTGACATGGTCTTAAATTGGAAGATTTGTATAGCTTTTTAATTTCAATCCAAATAAATGTTGTAAATGTATATTAAATAAAATAAAATAAATAAAAATAAAATTAAATAAATAAAATAAAATTTCCATCAATCAAGAATGTTATGGATAAGGTATTTGTCGATTATAACTCTTTTTTTAAATTTAATATTTATTAATCAAAATGGAATTGAAAAATAGTTGCAAGCTTAAATCATTAAAAACAAACTATAAATATACTTGGATAAATTAAATTGATACAGATTTTAATTAGTTGCAAACAAAATATTTGGACCGTTCGTTAACGAAAATTTATTAGAATTTAATACAAAATTGCGCTCGCACCCTTAACTTGATGGTTCTTCGAACGCGTCTTTGATACAATAATTCAGGGTTAGTTATGAAATTTAAAGAATTTCGTAGTGATTGCTGTAAATGAGTGAATTAATTATATTAAACTGATGGTGAACATGCTTTTTTGAAGACAAAAATGTACATTGGTTCGCTATCACCAAAATGAGTGCAAAATTAAAGCTTAAAACTGACTTCTTCATCGAAAAAAAGTAAAAAGAAAAACTTGAAAAAAACTTATTAACCCCTCCATTTTGTTTTTGCTGTGCAAAATGCCGCTAGCCCACGGCATCGTTTTTTTTTGTTTGTGCTCACATCTATTCATGGATTAATTGTCAAAATTACAAATACAACAATGTAAACAAACGGGTTTTGGAGAGTGAAACGTACGAAAGATTCCGGTCTTGGTAATGGAGTGTTTTTGGTTATAACACTTTTAGACCATCAGCTCATGAGGCTTGGTTCTTCTTAATCTCCGAACATTGTCTCGTACATTTAATACGGTCTCCATTTCAGAGTTAGTATGACTTTGCAGTCACTGATTGTGTGATACAGCGTGTTTCTTAACCACTTCTGTAACCATTTCAATTTGAAGGTCATGATGTAGATCGCTATTTCTTATATACCAAGGGGCATTTATTATTTCACGAAGGAATTTTTTGATGGGTTCAGCATTTGTTTTCTTTGTACAGCCCCATAGTTGGATGCCATATGTCCAAACGGGTTTCAATACTTGCTTATATAACATTAGTTTGTTCTGGATAGATAGGTCAGAGTTCTTTCCTATTAACCAGTACATTTTTCTGCACTTCAAGTTTAGTTCTTCTCTTTTCTTTTTGATGTGTTCTTTCCATTTAAGCTTTGCATCCAAATTCATTCCAAGGTATTTGGCGGTATTGGAGTAAGGTACTTCTGTACTGTTTATAAAAATTGGAACATTGTTTATGTTTTTGTTTGTAAAGTTTATATGCGTCGATTTTGTTTCGTTTAATTTGATACGCCATTTGTGCGTCCAATAACTAACTTTATCTACTGCATTTTGCAATTTTTGTGTAGCCTTCGTAACGGATTTATCTGGCACCTATATTGCAGTATCATCAGCAAAGGTGGCCATGATAGCGTTGATGTCCACTGGAATATCCCTTGTATATAACAGATACAGGGTTGGTCCTAGGACACTTCCTTGTGGTACACCGGCTTCAATTTTCTTAAGTTCCGAGTAATTTTGGTCGTACCGTACTCTAAAGAGTCGGTTCGTAACGTAGGATTTCAGTATTTCGTAGTACTGCCTGGGGAAGTCCCTATGCAGTTTGTACTCAAGTCCCAAGTGCCAAACCTTGTCAAAAGCTCGAGCAACATCTAAGAACACAGACGAGCATACTTGTTTTTCTTCAAGTGCCTTTTCCACAACATCCGTAATTCGATGCACTTGGTCTATCGTGGAATGTTTATTTCTAAATCCAAACTGATGGCTCGGAATAAGTCTTCTTTCTTCAATTATTTTGCTAAGCCTTTTCAGTAGCAGTTTTTCAAAAACTTTTGCCATGATTGGTATAAGCGATATTGGTCTGTAAGATGTAACTTCTGTTGGTGGCTTACCTTGTTTAGGTATAACAATGACTTCTGCAACTTTCCAATGATGTGGCACATATCTTAGTTTAAGGCATGCGTTTATTATAAATTGGAGTTTCTTGAAGATCGTACCCTGGTGATTTTTTGTTTGACAACTTATGTTGACACATGCTTCTTACTTCTTTGAGCGTGATAAAAGGTATTTCACATTCGTCGTTTCTGTCAACAAACTGTAAGGGATCTGTAGCTGTGCTTGCTGGGAATGGCTTGAAAACATTCGCGAGATGTTCAGCGAAGAGATCAGCCTTTTGTTTCGGGTTTGAATTTTTTGATGTAAAATCTTTTTTTAGATTTCATCTTTTTTCTCAATAGAAATTCAACGTAAATTATAAAATCGTTAACTTGTTAGAGTAAATATTGGGGAGAGAACGATAACTCAGGTGACAAAGTTTAATCGTGGATTTGTATAGAACAGTTAAAAACAAGCATTTTTTACTATGGGAGCGGGGGGTATATCTGCCCACGTTTAGGCGGTAGGGGCAATTTAAAAAAATATGTACGTTAAATGAAAAAAAAATAATTTAAAAAAACTTACAACTAAGTTTTATACATTTGTTAAAGCCAACACTTTTATCTATTAGCTTGTTTTTAAATCAAGTCAAAACTATGCATAGTTTTTGAAGAAAATTGTTTTAAACTTAAAATTTGGGCAAAAAAAGGTTTAAGGTGTAATTGTTCAAAATTTTCAGATTATCTACTAGGTAATGTTTTTTTTTTTTTGGAATTCTCTTATTTGTTTTTAATCAAAAACTGAAAACTAGATGATTTTATGTCTTCTAGTTCTTCAGAAATTGAAAATTACCAAAAAATATATTTTAATTAAAAGTCTGATTTTGATAGTAATAATCGAATATGGAATAATAGAAACAAATGTCTTCATCATTTTCAAAACACAATATTTTTTTAAGCAATTAAGTCTTTTGTCGTTAGTCTTTCTATTATTTAATCGTATCTAATAATGCTCTCTAATGGCAAAATTGTTTTGTGGACACAACTTTTTGTTTTCACTTAACGGTACAAAGTTCGAGGCCAATGATGATTTTCTGGAAAAAATAGTAGAAACAACCTACTTTAACTGATATTCTAACGTAAGTATCCATTTTTTTTGTATGCAAATAGGAGTCTTGAGTTTGTTAATAAGTTTGTCAGATGTTTTATATTCGATACTAAACAAAATTTTTAAAAGTCATCTATAATTTTAATAAATATGGGTCGTCGATTA
Source organism: Eupeodes latifasciatus (assembly GCA_920104205.1). NCBI lineage: Eukaryota > Metazoa > Arthropoda > Insecta > Diptera > Syrphidae > Eupeodes > Eupeodes latifasciatus. The sequence goes on from OV049925.1 coordinate 29,536,072, forward strand.
CATTATACTCCCTTTGAACCCGAAGTGATGAAAAAATTAAGATAAACGATGATTGAAGTTGCAAGAACCTTAAAGTGTTCCAAGAAAAAAGTATTTGAAACTTTACATTCACACTCCTAAAGAAGAATCAAGATGAAGAAAAGAATAAACTTCTTCGCGTTTTGATACACTATTGGTAAGAATATACATATAAGAAGAAACCATTTCTTTCTTTAAGAGAACTTCAAAATTAATTAAACGGATCAGTGACAGCTAGAACAATAAGAAACCAACTTATAGAAGCAAGTCTTCCTGGAAGAAGACCACGAAAACTGGCATTTTTAACCAAGCAAAACATTATATAAAGACTTCCCTTTGCAAACAAACACTTACACCGTTCTTATTGGAATAACGTTTTGTGGTCGAATAAAACGAAGATCAATTTGCTTACTTCCGAGGGAAAAATTAGAAGGCCAAAAGACAAGAAGTTTAACTCAAAATACACAAAGAAGACAGTGAAGCATTGTGGTGGGAATATAATGATTTGAGGGTACTTTTCAATATCTGGTATAGATCCAATATTTTGGAACAAAGATCAGAAGTGAGCTGTGTATTATGTACATATCTTAAATTCAGTTATGCTACCATTAACTGAAGAGGTGGTGCCAATCAAATGGGAGTTCATGCAGGATAATGACCCGAAGCACCCTTCAAAATTGGCTAACAAATACTTACAACAAAACAAAATCAATGTTATGGAATCAGGAATGGTCATCACAATCCCCCGGCCTAAGCCCAATTGATCACTTATGGGGCATCCTAAAGCGAAGGATTGGAGATTGCAAAACCGAAACAGAAAGACGAGTTGTGGTCGAAAATTTAAAGGGAATAATACTCCATACCCGTGGAGACATGTGCCGATTTGGTTAATTCGATGGGGCGAACAGTGGAGGCAGTTAATAATAATTAGAGTGCCAGTACAAAATACTCAAAGAATTTGAAATACTTTTACCGTTAAGTTACTTTCTCGCTTCAATAAGAGTACCATTCTAATTTTGTTTTTATTATTTTTTCCAGGAGAAGTAACATAATAATCACAAGTCTATTTTTTATCATTATTTCCCGATATTATATTTAAAAAAAATTGTTGTATTTAAGCAACAAATTGTTAAAAATCTATCTGTGTAGTTTTTATTTTCCTACTCTTCACAAATACCTTTTTATGTTTTAAAAATAATGAACAAGAAGCTTGTTTCTATTATTTTTTCCAACACTGTATGTACCTAGTATAAATTAATTTTTCTTAAATCCAGCTTATTTTAATGCAAAAGAAACTTTGCATGCACCCTACCTTCGTACTCTTGTACGAATGATCGAATGACAAAATTAGACTATAGCGCCATCTATCGGGTCCATATTTTGTCAATTTTTGTTTTTATTACCAAACAAACATCATGTTGAATTTTGACTGTAACACAACCTGGTGTGTATATTTCATATCAACATTATTTCCTGATTCTTTTATATTCAGACTTCTTTTAAAAATAAACGTTTATCAGTGATATTTCTTAAAAATATGAATAAAATGGCCCTTAAAATAATATCCAAACAAAATACATTGAACTTCTACTGTGAATTTGTTTATTGCATTCGAAATTCGTAAGTAGAATCAAATTTACAACGAAGAAGTTACTTCCCGTGATCGCCGCTGAAAGTTTCGTTCAATGTTTCGAACATCCTGTCATTGACGTTGGTCACCCTTTTATTTCCGAGATCTCTTTCTTTTCTTCTTGAAATTTCAATCGGACAGGTTAGAACTCTCCTCGTTCAAAGTCAAATTTTTTTTTTTGATTTTAATTTCCTCAAGGGAATTTGAATTTTTTTAAATTACTAATTCCCAACATAATATTAATAAAGTGAACTCTTATTAATAATCGGAAAGTTATTGTGAAATACAACCATTTATTTGGAAAACAAAATCAATTAAGATCAAGGTAAAAAGTCAACCTACCTATGTTCACTAAATATATAAAATAAAACAAATTTTATTAATTAGCGAAAGCTGATCTAGCAAACTAACCCTGAAACAAATAAGTGACCTAATTCAAGGGCGAGAAAGCACCCTAAGATCATCTAGGAATTTTAATTCTAAAACAAATAAGGTAAAACAAATTTGATTAAAATTCAGCAAATCACGTGAAAATTCCATTTTTTTTTTATAATTCCCTAAAGGCTAATTAATCAAACATCCACCAAATAAATTACTCGATAACGCAAAAGAAAAGAAAACCTAATTTCATTCCATCGAGTCAGGTGCTTTCCATCACCTCGCTCTTCCAATCGCCACTGGAGTTCCCTTTGACGCTGCCCGTGTAAAAAAAAATCTCCACCAACTCCAACTCCAACTACTAAGACCAACGACTACAGCTTACGCCGGCCGCTGATCGTAGCGACGACGGCAGCTTACGCCTCGTTGCTGATCGTAGCGACGGATGCCATCAACCAACTCCAGCAAACCTAAACTAAAGAAATGAACAGAACAACTTAAAATTAATCATTAACTTAATCTAAAGCTAATCTTCATTATGATCTAAAATTTACATCTTAAATTTAAATTTACACCTTTAAAAGTTAAATTCATAAAAAAAAAATAAAACAAACAAAAAAAGTAATTGAAACAGTTCTTGCTACGCACCGAGCGTAAAAACAAAACAAACAAAAAATATATATGTATATATATAGGTTTATATGATCAATAATAGTGTACATAGCTGAAATTAAGCTCAACGCCACCACTGCAACGATGCTGTGCACACCATCATTGGAGCTGGGTAAGTGATTTTTCTATTATTGTTTTTTTTTTTTATTGATTAATATAATGTTTGATCTATATATAATTTTAACTTATCAGAGATATCCTTGAACTATCGATTTTTGTTAAAGATACTCGTTGGTTTATTGTTTGCATTGAGTGAAAGTGAATAGAAAGTGTATTTGTTAAGAATCCAATATTTGCGAAGAATTGGCTCTCACAATACATAGAGGCGGTGAGATCAAAGCGCCAGCATTATATAACTATATGCGTTCTTTTCACTCAAACTTCTGGTACAGTAAACTCCGGTGAGAATGATTAGAGTCTCGCGCAATATTTTTTTTTTTTTTTTTTTTGTGAATTTTATTTTATTATATAAATGATAAATTATTTAACATTTAAGTAATCATCATATTTCGTTGTTTTTGATGAAGTGACGATTTTTTTTGTTTATAATATTATTTTTTTTGGATGATTAAAAACACGAATAAAATTTATATTTAATGGAATTTATAACCGTAAATTTAAAAATGGAATAAGTTTTATTTTGTGAGAAGGGCTATATACTAGAGTGAAGCAACGTTTAATGGAATTCGTTAATTCAGAATAATTTTAGAGTGTTTTTCGGATTAGGGGTCATTGAGTGATATTTTGGAGTGAATCAATGACCAAGGAGTTTTGATTGTACAAAACAGTGGGAGGGCTACACTCCGGTTCCTTTAATTACACCCAAAGGAATCTAGAAAAGTTTAATCCCAAATTAATTTATCTTTTCCACTTTATCGTTTTGAGTGCTTTTTTTCATACATTTCGGCATGAACAATGTGCGGTTGTTTAGCGGCTGGTACAAGTTCCCACACCCACTGACGAGCTGGCCAATGGTGATCAAGCATGCCGAGCCGTACCAAGCTAGCTAAACCACTCTTTTGGCAATTTTAAGTTACCTCGGGGAATCCTGTGATCATGAGGAAACAACAACAAATAACATCCTTTAATGCTAATTGAGAAGATCTGGTAAATCCGTTACACAGGTGGCGCCCAACGTGGGGCCTTAAAAACAACTTTATCAAATTGTCGTATTCACCATCTATTTAAAAATTTCTCTTGCCAAACAGAACTTTATATTTACTTATAAGTTGCTGTCCCATACTTGCGATTTTTTTTGCGTTTTGAGAAGCAGTAACTTTTGATTTCATAAGGAGCTTTAATGAAAAGGATTCAGTGTCCGAGAGTTGCATGTTCAGTTGACAATAACTTTGTCTGTTGCATTGAACGATTTCATTTTAGCAAACGTTTGGTAAAATGATAAATCATCACTTATGTCCAAGGAAGATTAGTTAGAAATTAATTACTTTCCATCTGATGCATATAATGATATAGAGATTTATCATCGTAATAATTTTTAAAAATAAAGCCTCACTTTAAAAGAAAAACAGAAGAAGCCATTAGTGGAATGACCTTTGAAAGGAAAATGTATTAATTGAGTACATTTGAAGTCGCATTTTCACTTCCAAACTCAAGCGAGTGTGTGATATTTTTTTTGGTTTTTGAGTTTTTATTTCCGTTATACTTTTTTTGCTTCACTGTTTAGTATTTAGCCCCTCACAGTTACAATGAATATAAATTTTCAATATAATAAATATTAATTTTAAACGTACTTATTTAGATACGTTAATATACATTTACATTTACCCATTCTAAAACCGAAATTACATTTTTGTTTACGCAGCAATTAGCTTTATTATAATAAGCAAATTTTAAGTTGTTTGAATCACATTTAAGTTTTTTTTTATCAAATTCAAATAAATCGGTGAGCAATCATTCAGAGCTATGGCTCCAAAAAGAGACAAGTCCAAGGACACTGCTCGAAGCAAAGAGCGCTCTTCGCGTCCCAAAGATAAAAATTTGGCCGGTCCCTCAAGTGATTTGCTTCCCGGTGAGGAAGAAGAACATGAAAGAGAACCAAATTCACCTACTGAACACCTACCGACAACTATATCTTTAAACGATAGCCTACAAAGATACATTGTCAACATTGTCAATGCAACAATCGGTCTTAGTAGAGCCGAAGATTTGCGAGCCAGAAAAGCAGAATACGAAGAGGAAAGGGCACGGATAAGGGAAGAAGTTGTAAGTTCCATTCGTGAAACTCTCAGAGCTCGAACTCCACCTTTAGGGAATGATTCCTTACATATTTTAGAACCGCCTCTTGAACAAAGTAGTGTTCGACCTCCCATTAGGCAAATCAATGGCGACGCAGAGCAACAGCAAGGACATTTAAGCCAAAATGCTCAAAACTTTTTGGACCAAGTTCAAGGTCTTAATTTAAATGAACGGTCTCCCGGTCAAAGTCGTGTCTCGAACACAAGTTGCAATCGTGTTGTTGAGTTCCATAAATGGGGACTCAAATTCGACAATGTGCGGATGACTGTTGACGATTTTCTGTTTCGTTTACGAAGGCTTCAAGCCAGCTATAATGCCACTTGGGAAGACATTTTCCTTCATTTCCATGTGTTCGTTAAAGATGCAGTCGAAAGCTGGTTTTGGACATTCCTCAAAACAAATCCCAATTCAAATTGGAACACTTTAGAGTTCGCACTAATTGAGCAGTACAGAGGCATAGAAACCGATTCAGAGCTTTCGCGAAAGATGTTCGACCGTCGTCAAGGTCCTAACGAGAGCTTTGACACTTTTTATAATGACATTTTAGGGATGAATGCACGACTTCATTCGCCTAAGTCACGTACAGAACTCATAGAACTCATCAAACAAAATGTTAAAAGAAGGACAGGTGAACTTCTGATAACGTTTAATACCCAAAGCTTAGCCGAGATGGTATATGTCTGCAGGTCTATCGAAAAACATTCACAGAATGAATCCTATAGATCTAAACCACTACAACCATCAAATTTTAAAAAGCAAGTTTGTGAAGTAGATTCGTCCTTTACAGAAGAAGATAATTTGCAAGTCAATGCAATAAAAGCTCCAAATATGCAAAATTATGTATGTTGGAATTGCAAAGTCAAAGGACACTCTTTTGTACAATGTCCTCAATCGCAGCGTAACCTGTTTTGTTACAAGTGTGGTATGGAAAATACAACCACCCCTAATTGCAAAAAGTGTTCGGAAAACCGCAAACGGGGCAATCCGATTGTCGGGGAGGATTGCCAACAAAATACAAATCCCCCGAACCAAATATAAATGAAACACAACTGACAGTACCCAACTTACCTGCTATAACAACCCTATCTTTGCCAGTCTCAAAAAGTTTAAATGAATCCCCTACAATAACCATCTTGAAAAACGAAAGACAAGAAAGATCTTTGATTAACCCAAACCATCTAAAATTAAATTCACTCGAAAATAAAATGCAACCCAAATCATTACATGAACGGCTTAAAAATTATTATGAAATCCGAAATAAAATATTCAGCCAAATCCCACCAAAAATTCAAAAACTTAGAGCTAAATTTAGGAACAAAAAACAAACACATAAAGAAATCAGTGCCACAACAATTTGCGATTCAGATGACCCGAGACCTTATGCCAAAGTGTCCATCTTTGGAAGGCAAATGCTTGGTCTTTTGGACAGTGGCGCAAGCATTACTTGTCTAGGTGCTGGATGTGTACAAATGCTCCAAGATCTAAAAATCCCATATAAAAGGTTTTGCTCGAATGTAAAGACCGCGGGCGGTCAACGACAACAAATCATTGGAGTAATAACAACCGCCGTGGAGTACAAAAATCTTTCAAAGGAAATGAAGATATATTTAGTTCCTTCGTTAGATCAACCCCTTTATCTTGGTGTAAGTTTTTGGAGATTATTTGAAATAGCTCCACAAGTAATCTCAGGAATTGCAATCAATTCACCTTCACTTCGCATATGTAATGAAAACGCCCATGTTCTGTCAGCCAATCAATCTGCTCAAATTGAAAATGTGATCCGTTTGTTTCCATCTTATGCCAAAGAAGGGCTTGGAAGGACATCGTTAGAAGAGCATACAATAAATACAGGTGACACCGAACCCATAAAGCAGCGACACTATCCTGTGTCCCCAGCCATTCAGAAAATGATGTATGAGGAATTGGATAGGATGTTAGCTTTGGATGTCATAGAAGAAAGCGAAAGCGGCTGGAGTTCTCCAGTTGTATTAGTGCGCAAACCAGGAAAAAATCGTTTATGTTTAGATTCGCGGAAGTTAAATAAAGCGACGAAAAATGACGCCTATCCATTTCCTCATATAGAGAGTCTGCTTGGACGTCAATCGGAAACGCATTACATAAGTAGTGTTGATTTGAAAGACGCATTCTGGCAGATTCCTCTAGCTGAGTCGGCACGGGAAAAGACGGCGTTTAGTGTGCCCGGTCGTCCTCTATATCAATTCAAGGTGATGCCCTTTGGTCTCTGTAATGCGGCTCAACGCTTATGCAGATTAATGGACAAAGTGGTTCCTAATGAATTGAAACAAAATGTATTTGTCTATCTTGATGATTTGCTGATAGTATCAGAGACGTTTGAAGAGCATATGCGAATACTTGAATCCCTAGCGTTATGTTTGCGAAAAGCGGGTTTAACCATAAATTTAGAAAAATCCCGTTTTTGTTTTCGGGAACTTAAGTATTTGGGATTTATTTTGGGTGGTGGTGGCTTAAAAACGGATCCAGAAAAAGTCAGTGCCATTCAGGACTTTCCCATTCCAAAAACTCCTCGACAGGTGCGAAGATTTTTGGGCCTGACAGGCTGGTACAGGCGTTTTGTACCTGGTTATTCAACCCTCGCTACACCCATAACCGAAACTCTTAAAAAGAGTAAAACTTTTGAATTCCCTTCAGAAGCCATTGAGGCTTTTCAAAAACTTAAGGAAACTTTAACGACAGCTCCAATTTTGACCAACCCAAATTATGAAAAGCCTTTTATCATAATGTGTGATGCATCTTCCACTGGCATCGGTTGCGTTTTGTGCCAATTAGATGAAAATAATATCGAAAAACCGATTTACTATTATTCGTATAAATTAAACAAGGCTCAACGCAACTACAGCGTTACAGAGTTGGAATGCTTAGCAGCGGTGTTAGGAGTGGAAAAATTTCGGCCATATATAGAAGGCCATGAATTCAAGATAATAACCGATCACTCAAGCCTCAAGTGGCTCATGAGTCAGAAAGATCTGAGTGGAAGATTAGCGCGGTGGAGTCTCCGACTTCAGAGATACTCATTTGTTATAGAGCATCGAAAGGGATCCCAAAATGTAGTGCCAGACGCTCTGTCGCGTGTATATGCAGCGGATGGGATTACCATGGAAAACGACAATAATAATAAAAGCTCTCTCGGTGTTCTACAGGTCAATCTCTCCGATCCCTCCTTTACGTCGGATGAGTACTTGAGATTGATTGAAACTATAGAAAAGAATAAACCACAGCTACCTGATCTTCAAGTCTCAGAAAATTATGTTTATAAGAAGGTCAAGTTTTGTACAGGGGATCCGATTGAAGATGACTGTACTTGGAAGTTGTGGATACCCGCAGCGCTAACCAACCACTTAATCCAACTGGCTCATGACCCTCCTCTCGCGTCACACGGTGGGATTTCAAAAACTCTGTATCGCCTAAGAAAACGTTTTTACTGGCCCAATATGGCTACACAAGTGAAAACGTTTATAGGTGAGTGTAGTATATGCAAATCGTCCAAAGCTCCCAATCAAGTTTTGAGACCACCAATGGGTCAATCATTTATAGTTGAAAGGCCCTTTCAACATGTATTTGTGGACTTTTTAGGTCCTTATCCGAGATCAAAAAATGGGAATTCATATGTGATTGTATGTCTCGATCAACTTACAAAATTTATTCTAGCAAAGGCTTTAAAGAAAGCGACCTCAGAATCAGCAATCGAATTCTTGGAAAACAATGTGTTTTCAATTTTTGGAGTACCTGAGTCACTTCTCTCTGACAATGGGAAACAGTTTGTAGGGAAAGAATTTTCGAAATTTTTAGAAGCTCACGGAACAAAACACATTCGAACAGCAGCCTACTCACCGCAAGCCAACGCCAGCGAACGGGCGAATCGATCGATTTTAGCCGCCATTAGATCATACGTTGGCTCGGACCAAACTAACTGGGACAAACACTTGACATCAATTTTGAGTTCATTGAGAACAAGCATTCATTCTGCCATAGGTACCTCGCCACACGAAGCTCTTTTTGGACAATCCAAATTAGAACATGGTTCAGATTACACATTACTTAGGAAATTAAATGCCCTTAACAATTCTGAGCTCAACGTCATCCCAAAGGCAATGAAGATGAATCTCATACATAACCGGGTTAAAGAATCATTGGCCCAAGCTCACAAAGTTTATGAGCGAGCCTATAACACTCGAAGTAAAACAAACAGATTTAGTGTTGGCCAAATTGTCTTCAAGCGCAATTTTGTTCTAAGCGACAAAATTAAAAAACGTAATGCCAAGCTTTGTCCAAAGTTTATTCAGGCGAAGATCAAAAAGATTGTCAGCAATAATATCTACGAGCTCGAAGATCTACAGGGAACGTCTCTCGGAATTACACATGCAAAAGACATACGACCTTAATTCAAAGTTCGTATACCATTTCTTTTCATTTCACTTTCATGTCAATGATGACAAGAAAACGAAATGTTGTGAATAAAATGGCCCTTAAAATAATATCCAAACAAAATACATTGAACTTCTACTGTGAATTTGTTTATTGCATTCGAAATTCGTAAGTAGAATCAAATTTACAACGAAGAAGTTACTTCCCGTGATCGCCGCTGAAAGTTTCGTTCAATGTTTCGAACATCCTGTCATTGACGTTGGTCACCCTTTTATTTCCGAGATCTCTTTCTTTTCTTCTTGAAATTTCAATCGGACAGGTTAGAACTCTCCTCGTTCAAAGTCAAATTTTTTTTTTTGATTTTAATTTCCTCAAGGGAATTTGAATTTTTTTAAATTACTAATTCCCAACATAATATTAATAAAGTGAACTCTTATTAATAATCGGAAAGTTATTGTAAAATACAACCATTTATTTGGAAAACAAAATCAATTAAGATCAAGGTAAAAAGTCAACCTACCTATGTTCACTAAATATATAAAATAAAACAAATTTTATTAATTAGCGAAAGCTGATCTAGCAAACTAACCCTGAAACAAATAAGTGACCTAATTCAAGGGCGAGAAAGCACCCTAAGATCATCTAGGAATTTTAATTCTAAAACAAATAAGGTAAAACAAATTTGATTAAAATTCAGCAAATCACGTGAAAATTCCATTTTTTTTTTATAATTCCCTAAAGGCTAATTAACCAAACATCCACCAAATAAATTACTCGATAACGCAAAAGAAAAGAAAACCTAATTTCATTCCATCGAGTCAGGTGCTTTCCATCACCTCGCTCTTCCAATCGCCACTGGAGTTCCCTTTGACGCTGCCCGTGTAAAAAAAAATCTCCACCAACTCCAACTCCAACTACTAAGACCAACGACTACAGCTTACGCCGGCCGCTGATCGTAGCGACGACGGCAGCTTACGCCTCGTTGCTGATCGTAGCGACGGATGCCATCAACCAACTCCAGCAAACCTAAACTAAAGAAATGAACAGAACAACTTAAAATTAATCATTAACTTAATCTAAAGCTAATCTTCATTATGATCTAAAATTTACATCTTAAATTTAAATTTACACCTTTAAAAGTTAAATTCATAAAAAAAAAATAAAACAAACAAAAAAAGTAATTGAAACAGTTCTTGCTACGCACCGAGCGTAAAAACAAAACAAACAAAAAATATATATGTATATATATAGGTTTATATGATCAATAATAGTGTACATAGCTGAAATTAAGCTCAACGCCACCACTGCAACGATGCTGTGCACACCATCATTGGAGCTGGGTAAGTGATTTTTCTATTATTGTTTTTTTTTTTTATTGATTAATATAATGTTTGATCTATATATAATTTTAACTTATCAGAGATATCCTTGAACTATCGATTTTTGTTAAAGATACTCGTTGGTTTATTGTTTGCATTGAGTGAAAGTGAATAGAAAGTGTATTTGTTAAGAATCCAATATTTGCGAAGAATTGGCTCTCACAATACATAGAGGCGGTGAGATCAAAGCGCCAGCATTATATAACTATATGCGTTCTTTTCACTCAAACTTCTGGTACAGTAAACTCCGGTGAGAATGATTAGAGTCTCGCGCAATATTTTTTTTTTTTTTTTTTTTGTGAATTTTATTTTATTATATAAATGATAAATTATTTAATATTTAAGTAATCATCATATTTCGTTGTTTTTGATGAAGTGACGATTTTTTTTGTTTATAATATTATTTTTTTTGGATGATTAAAAACACGAATAAAATTTATATTTAATGGAATTTATAACCGTAAATTTAAAAATGGAATAAGTTTTATTTTGTGAGAAGGGCTATATACTAGAGTGAAGCAACGTTTAATGGAATTCGTTAATTCAGAATAATTTTAGAGTGTTTTTCGGATTAGGGGTCATTGAGTGATATTTTGGAGTGAATCAATGACCAAGGAGTTTTGATTGTACAAAACAGTGGGAGGGCTACACTCCGGTTCCTTTAATTACACCCAAAGGAATCTAGAAAAGTTTAATCCCAAATTAATTTATCTTTTCCACTTTATCGTTTTGAGTGCTTTTTTTCATACATTTCGGCATGAACAATGTGCGGTTGTTTAGCGGCTGGTACAAGTTCCCACACCCACTGACGAGCTGGCCAATGGTGATCAAGCATGCCGAGCCGTACCAAGCTAGCTAAACCACTCTTTTGGCAATTTTAAGTTACCTCGGGGAATCCTGTGATCATGAGGAAACAACAACAAATAACATCCTTTAATGCTAATTGAGAAGATCTGGTAAATCCGTTACAAATACATGCGTTTTGTTCGCATTCCATATATAGTAAAGTGAGAAATTGCCAACAAAACGATCCGCTGAAGATTTGCCAGAATAATTTATCAAAAAATTCCACAAAAAAATGGCGAAATTCAGACCAGGGGTGAAATCGTGTAAGCTGATTTTTGATAGTTGACTATCAAAATCAAGAAAATACGTCTGTGTAATGTGAAAGTCGATTTAAAAGTTTTAACCAAACAATTTGACATCAAATAAAAACTTCAAGAAGGGGGTTTGTTCAATGTTCGTAGACAACTACATTAACATGTATTGTTGAAGCGAGCTTGAAGCTCGCTTAATTCTTTATATACCTGAATCGAGTTGAAATCAACTTGATTTGCTCGATTCCGGTCGGAGATCGGAAATTTGTGAAGAAAAACTTGTGTGGAGGAGTTGGTTTTACAGATAATGCGTTATGGTCTGTTTATTTGCATGTTTGTGTACAAAAAATATAGTTTTGTTTTAATCAAATTAAAAAAAAAAAAAAAATGCACATGGAGTAGGTAGCATATTCCTATATGGTGCTGAACTATTCAGTTTTTCATTGTTTAACACGAATCAAACTATCTCACTTGCACTTCATAAGAAACATCGAAACACCATTTGCATTTTAGAAAGTGCTGTCAAAATTAATCATTTTTAAATCTTCTTGTGCGGTGAAAACACCAAAAGAAATTGAGATAAACCTTTGATGGAAACATGGCAAAACATACATAAATATCTTTTCTATTGTTTTCTCTTGCAAAATAAGCCCAGTTAGTCAATTTTCACTAACAAAACTAAATAATATCAACAGTAATAGATTGTTTTTTTCCCCAATGGAAAACACACATGATTCCAAATTCACAGCTACTCAACGAACACAGCCATCGAGATACAAATGCAATATCAATCGTACCAACATTTGAGAACGAAATCACATTTGAGACTCGTATAAATGTCAAAAACTTATCCATAGTGAGATTCTACTCTAACTTTTATCGGTGTTATTCATACTATAGATATTGTTTTTGTTATTCGTGTAAAATCCTACTATACTATAGATAGATTTGCCAACAAAACACGGGTAATGACAAGAAATAATAAATACATAGGTACTATCATACTGAACATCTCAAAAGATTTATTTTTATAACTGAACTCTGACACAAAGCCATTACTAAACGTAACAAGGTAACTCTATAAAATTGTACTCTTTTTTAACCATCATTCTCCTAAAAGTCTCTCTTCAAATACAAAAACATCCAACCACGACGTGACGTCACAAAAATCCCCCAACCCAACACTATCAATAATTCTCTTTCCTGTCAACAAAAAGAAACCTACTGTTTGTTTTATTTTTATTTTCTTCTTTTTTTTCAAAATTTTGTCTGGTATTTCTCTACACACCTCTTCACCAATGCTGTGGTGAAAATCAAAAAATAAAACACAAATTAAAATAAAATCAAAAACCTCCCGCAAACTTTAAACATCATCATCATCATCATCACCATAGCCATCACCATACTTATTAAATGAAAAAGAATTTAAATTAAAGAAAAGAAAAATAAACTTCATCAATTCTATTTTCATCTCAAAACTCAATAGACCCGTTCAATTAAAACGCTGAAAGCCAAAGAAATTCAGTTTATCGCCGTTCGTGTTCCGAGTAACACAAAACAACTTTGAGCGCCTCTTCTCTGTGCGTTGGACAAAACAATATATTTTTGATATCAGTGAACCTATAAAGGCCGGTTGAATTAATCATCTTTTCTTTTTGTGAGAAATAAAAATATAATCAAAAAATAAAACAGCCCCCTTTTGTGTATCAAAAAAATAAATATTTTGTGTGTGAAATAAATTAAATAAAAAATTATATTTAATCAAAATGAGCAGTAAGTTTAATTTTTGTAACTACCTACTCTAAAAAAATTAATTTAGATTTAAGTTTAAAAAAATAAATAAATTATTTAAGTGCAGCATGAAACAAAAACTTGCCTCAATATTATTTTAATTTTATTAAACATTTTATTTGATTTAGTTTTAAGTTTAATCTTATTTTTAGTGCCGCCTAAATTTGCAATCTGCATTCCAAAGAAAAGAAAATCATCTTCATGTAAAAATATATATTTGCAAGAATCTTGCAATTCTTCCTCCTCATCATTATCATCATCATCGTCCCGTAGTCTTCGCTGTCGTCTTCACTGTCGTCTACGTTGTTGTCGCGCCGCCGCTGCCTATTGAAGACGACCTTAAATGACCTTCAATGTGTTTTTCTCTCTTCTACGCTTCCACAGAGTTTCACAGTAACTAACTAACTACTTACACTTGGGAGAAACTTCCTATTTTTTCTTTTATTTTCATTTCCATATTTGATTTGAGTTCAATTTTCCAAATAAGTTTAAAAACAAGAAATCCCGTTTGGAAAATCGTTCCTATGTATTTCAATCCATTCATGGATATTTTTAAAAATAGGATGACAAGTTAAAGAAAATCAGTAACCTACATTACGTTAGTTGGGTGAAGGCATTTGTTTTGAGTTTGAAATGTCAAAAGGTGTGTTCCAGTTTCACCCCTAAAAAAACAGACAACAAATATATAATCAGGTAGGGGGTGCGTTTTGGGTGGATACTTATACACTTCACCAACTTATTTGGAGAACAAGAAATATCCAAAAGTATTGGATTTTTTTTGTTGAGTTTTTGGGATATTTTTAGATGGAAAATCGAGAAAGAAAAGAGAGGAAAATCCATGTGTGTGTTTTATTTTTTGAGTTCGAAAATATTAAGTTATTGGAATCAAAAAGAAAAAAAAAGAAAAGAAAATCAAGAAGCAACCGCCTCCAACCCTGTTTCTTTGAGTTTTTCTATTTTCTATTTTTTGTTTTTGGTTTTTCCTTATTTTAATTTCATTTTTCTTTTTGCATTTTTCATTTTCCACCTCTCATCTTCATCAGCATCAGAAAAGTCTGAATGTTCGTTATATTTTTAAACTGTAATCCGTACCAATTGTGTTTTTGTTGTTGTTGTTCTGTTGTTTTATTATCTGTTGCATGCCTATGGTGAAGTGAAGTGAATCTATCTCATCTCAATTCATCTCAGCATGACGTTTAATGCCTCAAGAATTGAGATACACTTCAAAAATATATGCAATGTGATGCTGTTGGTGCCGGTATTTGGCGCGGTGGCAACGTCGTGTCGCGTCGGTCATCATATCGGCTTGCGTTGGTGATTCTGATGTGTGAGTTGGAAAATCTAATTATAACGTCTGGAAATAGTAGAATAGTAGGGCCTATAAAAATGACATTTCTCCATGACTTTTCTTTAACAACCCACCGAATATATTGTTGCATTTTTGGGAGAGAATGAATTAATTTGAATAATTTTTATATTTTTAGTAATTTCTGTGTCATTTTGATGAAATGTTTTCTATTTTTTATTACTGAATCAAATTTTCCATTAATCACACTTTATTTGGAAAGATTCATGATTTTGTATATCTTAGAAAAATTCAGAATAGAACGAAATAGATAAATGACGCAGAATTGTGATTGTGAGTTAATTGTTTGTTAAGGATTTTAATCACCGCATAAAAATAAGATGCCAAGAAGTGGGCGGCTTTCTTTAAAGTTTGTATTTTTGTATATTTTTGTTTTATTTTTTTTTTTTTTCAAAAATTTCACCACATTGAAAATTTGTTAGAATGATTGCGGGAGACGGTCATTTTGGCACCATCAAGTCTATAATAATATAGACGGACATGTTCATGCAGCATGAACTTCGAAAAGAATGATCAGACAATTTTTGAATTGTTGCAATTATCGTTCAGAAAAAGCTGAATTTTCGTAGAAATTAAAAATAAAAGAAGACGAATAATACAATTTTTGGTGGATTTATTGTAGAAAAGACTGAAAATTTCACCAATTTTATAAATAAAAACTGATACAAACGATTTTTTCGGTATATGTATTAAATTAAAAAAGGTGGAGCAATAGTCTGTTGAGAAGTAGGGCCTAGTGACTTACAACTCTCAACCATTCCGTTGAATGTGTATGAGCAGGCCCGTCTAGAGAAATTCCGGGCCCGGGACGGACAAATCTCGGGCCCCCCCATATTTACCATTTACTGATATGGTACGTTCTAAATTCAATTACGAATAGCATGAAATTGGTAAAAATTAACGGAAATAATCGTTTTTTGTTTGCAAAAGTAAAACCGAAAAAAGTGTTAATCATCAAATCAATCTTACGGGTATCGTCCAGTTTAGTTGAAATGGAGGATGGATAAAAATAATTCTACAAGCGATTAGATCAGAATACTAACAGAATCATACATTCAATTCGATATTGCCAACGACATGATAGTAATTGATAATACGGTATTAAAAAAAATAGCATGAAGATATCTATTACCTACTATGAAAATAAAATAGAGCGAAGTAAAAGTATTTGAAATGTCTTTAAAAAAAACTAAGTATTTTAAAAGTTTTACATTAAATACTCTTTATTGTTTTTCTTAATATTAAAATATTATTACAATTTTTATTAGAGTTAGTTTGCATTCAATGAAATATTTTCTTTTGGCAAACGAGCTTCTCTAGCTTTCTGAGCAGCAAAACAACTTATAATTGCATCGAAATTCAAATTCCTTGCCAAAGGTGCTTCGATGCATAGTTTAGCAAGTCTGGAAACACGATCTTGTGATGAGCACGAACGATGAAACTTCTTTGTTCTGGCAAGGACGCTAAATGAACGTTCGGCACTAGCTACGGTTACAGATATGGTGGAACACACACGGAGAGTAATACAAATGTTGGGGAAAATCGTCTCCAAGTTCTGGGAATAAATATCATTGAGCAAACTCAATGCCGGAAGTTCTGCTTTAAAATTGGCTTCATAAATGTGTTTCAGATGAATTATTTCTTCTTTCAACTCTTGGGACACATGCGAGTTATACTTTTGGATGAACCTTGTAGCGGATTTTTTAATCTCACGTTCGTCCATTGTTGAAAACTGTCATAAAAATGAAAATGTAGCATTCAAATTTTTCATCGTATCGAACCGACGAGAAATTCCACATATGTATAATTGAATCAACTATGACATGAAATTTATTTCTTCGTCTGTTTCAATTTGCTTTCCAGCTACTCGGTTTTCTTCAAAATGTCTCTTTAATTGCCGTTTTCGGTTCGATAGGAACGATTCTGGAACATCACCCAATCCAGTAGCAACTGCTTTGCATTCAGATAAAAATTGATCTCATCCGTTTTGAATAATGTTCAAATCGAAGATCAAGTTGTCGAGATCTTGAATTTCAACGTCAATAGTACTGTTTCTGGCTCGAAGAAGGAAACTTCTTTCATTTATAGCGCTAAAAACCTTGCACCAAATCGAAGACATCAGGACACATTCAAATTTGTGCATATATTTTAAAATGCCATTTACATCTCTTCGAGCTTCAGCAGTTAAATTAATATCACTTAAGGCTTCTAATGATGTTCTAAGGTTTTTCAGATGATTTCCAAATGGTTTCACTGCCTCAATTCTAGCTGAACATCTTGTATCGGAAAGTTTGTGAAGGGATCCGGGCACATTTTTCTTAAGAATTTCCCAACGTTGATCACTGCTGCTAAAAAAGTTGAAACACTTTTGAACAACACCAAAAAATGTGATTGCCGCAGTACAACATTCCGCTGAATCGACTCTACTCAAGTTAAGGCTGTGGGCTGCACATGGTGAATACACGGCATTCGGAGTTTTGTTTAAAATATGACTGTGCACCATTATACTTTCCTTTCATATTGCTTCCATTATCATAGCCTTGTGCACAACAGTCTTCTAAAAGTTCTTTGCCAATGTTTCGCAGATCAAATCAGCTATTGCGGTGTGCAAGTTTTTTTTTGTTGCTATGGACAAATTCCAAAAACCGTTCTTCGATGGTGAACACATTTTCTTCAAAGCGCAGATATCGCAAAATAAATGTGTTTTGTTCCACATCAATTGAATTATAGCGAATTATTTGGCGTTTTCTCTCTCCTTCAAAATAGCTGAATTCACATGTTGGGCACAAATTTTAATAAACTCATTTTGAATCTCAACGGAAAGGTAGTGGACTTGGAAACGTTTGTGCTCTTGGACATAAGGGGTCATAATGACTAATTAATTCCAAAATGCCCAAAACATGTCCATTATTTGGCTCTCCAATAAGATTGCTATCGCCTCGTAGTCCTAGTCCCCTTTCGCCAAGGAAGAAAATGGTGTCCAATATTCTATATAGAATTCCTTGCTATTTTTGTATGGCTGGTTTAAATACACACTTTGAAGTGACTTGATATCCTTCAAATCTTCAGTAAACAATTAAAAATTTTCAAAATAAAATAAATTTGAAATTTACGTAAGTAAGAAAAGCGAAACAATTTAACAACTTTCTTTCGATAGTTCAGAGTTGCCCAATTTTTCATTAAATATAAACAAAAATGTACGCCAATAATAATCAGGGGCCTAGATCGGCAAGCTTGTGACTGAAAGATTAATAGATAACATGCAAACAAGGGCCCGATTGCGAAAGCATGAAGGATTTTAAATTTTCGGGCCCCTATAAAGTAAGTGGGAATAGGTTAGGTATGTTGATGATGAATTTATGAAAAAATGAAAAAAAAAATACTCCTCTTTGCTTTCAATTTTATGGGCCCCTAGAAAATCCCGGGCCCGGGGGTTCCCCCCCTCTTCTCGACGGGGCTGTGTATGAGTATTGTTGTCAGGGATGGACTGGGCCTACAGTTTTTAAGCCGATTCCGAACGGCTAATTTGAGAAAGCACTTTTCATGACAAGAGGCAGTAGCAGTACCCGTGAAAAAAAAAACTTTAGATGGCACGGGCGGGGATTGAATCCAAGACCTCTGGCATGAAGATCATGCCACGGATACTATATTTTTCGGTATAATTTGAAAAAAGAATTATAAGAGTATTGTTTTGAAACTTAAATTTTTTGAAGTTCCAATACTTTTTTATTATTATTTCCAAGCTCTAATTTTGTTCTGTTGAAATCGAGTGGAGAGCCAATATTCTTTTTTAAACTTATTCAAGGCATTAATGAATTATATGGAATAGCTTTTTAAATTATTCATGTTCCAATTTTTAAAAGATGAAAATATTTCTACGATTGACTTCAAAATCAATTATAATATAAAAGTTTTGGCCTCGCAACGATATATTGTCCAAAAGTTAATTTGCTTTTTATGCAAGTTAGTGAATTTGTTCAGCTTTGCGCCCACATTCAACATTAAGACAGAGAGAGAGAGAGCTTAAAGTGTCTAACCGATTTAATTATAATCACTTGACTGATTTTAATCAAATTTGTACACTGTAAGTAGTTTGATCCAACTTAAAAGATAGGATATAGCTTACATTTCAATTTATGATAGCAATATTATTTTATTGGAAATCATCTGTTTATTATTATTTTCTGTTAGCTCCAAACGATTCTAACAGATGGCAACATCTGTTAACTGGATTGATTTAGTATTCAAAAGATGGCGCTATGTCAAACTTCCAAACGTTTCATATAAGCTACAATTTAATAGCATAACCACTACATGTTGCTGAGGCTAACGTTATAGGTTAAATTTATTTCGTAGTAAGCGAAATAGGTCAGGAAAAAAATGAATTGATTTAGAGTATTTTTCCGGATATACAGAGTAATTACTTGAATCATAACTGGCTCAGTCATCAGGCTATTCTATGGCAGCCAAAAATGTTGATGTTTACGAAATTAACTTCCATCAGGTTGTTACCAGGCGATATGATGCCTTTTAAATCAATCGATACTGTTGTTAATAAAAATGCTAGTGTACAAAAAAAATTCAAATTGAATTTTTAATAAACTCACTAGATGTACCTGGAATGCCATTACATCGATTATATATTGGTTCACCTGCTATACTCCTGCGTATTTTAAATCCAACTCAATTATGCAACGGTACACGATTGGTTATCAAAAAGATACCCGAAAATATTCTTGAAGCAACCATTTGAACTAGAAAGTTTAATTGAAAAGTGGTCCTGTTGATACCGTCGACTATACCCCTCAGAAGATTTCAAATTCCAAACCGTTTAGTTTTTGCTATGTCTATAAATATGTCTCAAGGCAAAACAATGTCCATTTGTAGTGTAGATTTGAAAAATCCATGTTTTTCTCATGGGCAGCAATATGTTGCATGTTTACGTGTAGAAAAACCGTCGAACCTTTTTGTGTTAGCAAAAGACAGGTTAACCAAAAATATTGTGCACCGATTAGTGCTAAATTAATAATAAATATTATTGTTAGAAGATCTTAAACTATCCGGCTTACCTACCTCATTTATAAGTTTAACATGTTATTTACTAAAGACTTTGTACTATATTCATTTGTTACAAGCTTGAATAAAAACAATAATACATTCTAAATTTAATTCTTTTGTATTGATTTAAATAGAAGAATTAATTAACTTATTACAAATCTCTTTTGCTAGGTAGGTTACAAATACAAAATATTGACATTACAACTTTCCTAGAGGGAAAAGTGATCAAAAATTTAACACCAGAGTTCAAAAATTTAGGAAATGTTAACCCTTTCCCATGGACTTGCCTTCGTGGTTCGTACTAATAAATTTTATCAGACTTTTATAGTAATAGGACCGCTTAAAACTGAGTCGTTTCCAAAATACTAAAATCACTGTCGAAAACAGTTCTCTTGGATAGGTCACAAATTTATTTTTCAAATAAACTATATATTTTCAATATCTCATATGTATGTCTATGTCTCAATTCATAATAGAAAGAATCGATTTCCAAAACATTTGTACACAAATCAATTCCACTGAAAATTGACGATTTGTAAGCTTAATTTGAATACTGCTATTTGAAACAAATTAATAGAAAGTTTAAATAAGTGAGATTTAATAAAAGTTTAATTTAAAATGAATAGGTTTGTAGAATTTTTAATAATTTTCAAAATATGTACCTTTTTGATTCAAAGAAAGAGGAACAATTGCCGTTTAGGTGTTTTGGAAAAAATATGTAGGCCGAAAATAAAAACAATACTTAAAAAAGAGGCTGGGATACGACCCACACTGATAACTTCCCATCCTTTCTGTCGATTTGTATTGCTTAAAAGTTTGTAGGTTTTCGTATTTTGTTAAAAAAGTTCTCGGTTGAATTATTCTTAAAAATTTAAAAAACTAACAATAATATTTTGCATATAATGAAATAGTTTGATTTCGAAATTATTTTTTTTTAACGAGATTTTTAGTCGAAAACCAATTTTTACCAATTTTAGTAGCATTTCTTAAAAAAAAATAATTTCTTATATAAACAAATACAAATTGAATGAATGAAATTAATTTGAAGTTAATATCTTCTATTGTTCAAGAGATATCGAAAACCGAACATCAATTTTTATCAATTTTGCGTACTATTTTTTATGAAAAAACTGACTAATGGATTTTTATAAAAAATCTACTCAACGTCGAAAAAAATATTTTCTGTGAGATAAAATAAGTTTAAAGCCAATGTTTTTAATTTTTGAAAAGATATTTAAGTCGAAAGTAAATTTTTACTAAGTTTCAATTTTTTTTTAGGTTTTTATTTTTTGTAAAAAAAACTGTCAATTCGATTTTTCTCAAAATTTTACTGAATGTTAACAACAATATTTTTTTAAAATATAAAATTAGTTTAAGGCCAATATCTCAAAGTTTTGAAAAGATATTTGAGTCGAAAATAAATGTTTACCAACTTTTATTAATATTTTTTTTAGGTTTTTATTTTTTATAAAAAAAACTGTCAATTCGATTTTTCTCAAAATTGTACCGAATGTTGATTTATATTTCTTATAAGATAAAATTAGTTGGAAGTCATAATTTTAAATTTTCGAAAAGATATTTAAGTCGAAAATCAATTTTTACCAACTTTGAGTAATGTTTTTTATAGGTTTTTATTTTTGACGTGACAACGTCTTAAATTAGGTTGCGGCTGGGAGTCACTTATGAAAAAGTGTAACGCCCGGTAACGTTACGATGAGTCACCGAACGAGAGAGAGGCCCGCCGAATGCCTTGCGTCGCTCTCCCACTCAACTATGATCGGTCTGCCGCGCGCGCAGCACTAGAGAATTAGGCGCATTGAATCGGCGCATGCTTGTGTCTCTGTCTTTGTCTTTCTCGAACGTTCTTAGCGTTGGAAAAACAAGAAAGCGTCATAATACAAGTTCACACGTGTGGTTAAAGTATCGTCAGCTGTGTCTGTAGTGAAAATGTGGAGTGCTTAGATTCGTCATTTACAACAACTACAACAATAAAGGTAAATAATTGTACACTGATATTTCATTATCGTAAACTATGATTGATTGATTAATTGTTAGATTGACACAAAAGTTGAGAAACTGAGTTTATAGGTTATGTCATACTATTGATAAATGTTGATAGTGTTAAGTAAATTACACAGAAAAACAATATCAACCTTTTTTTGTGTTGAATGACATTTTTTTACCGTTGTTTACTAATTTGGGTGCGCTGATTTCAAATCTACTCTCGGATTTTTTGTAGCAGCTCTGGTTAGTGAGATACGGATACCGTCTTGAATTTACATAAGTAGTCGATAGTTTCTTTTAATAGCGGTGTAACTTAACTAGTTCCTTTATAAATTCCTCAAGAAGGACGTGTTTAAATAACCCTGATTTGTTTGTGTTATTTGCGGAGAATATATGTTCCAAAAATTTCGTTTAAATGTGCCGGACGTTTGTGAAAAAGGCATTCTTCGACTACTTTGGGTTTCCCTTGCAGTCAAACTCTAAACCTTGGATACCAAGTTTGGTATGTAAAAGTTGTTCCCGACAAAATTAAGAACAATGAACATAACTGGGTTTTATGTGTTGATTTGAAAATGGTAAATTTTCTACTGGGCCAACAAAGTGGCTATGCCTATGGGACAGCCGAGCTAAAGCTGAGCACTGGACAAAAAGAGACTGGCCTTCCAGGGAGGCTTGGATGCTCGGTAAGCAAAATGTAATTTATGCTCCACTTGTATCCAGAGACCGAATTATATTGCCTCCTTTGCATATAAAACTGGGGTTGATAAAACAGTTCGTAAAAGCTCCAAACAAAGATGGCGAATGTTTCAACTACATTGTAAAAGTGTTTCAAAAAATGAGCAGTGAGAAAATCAAGGGAGGTATTTTCGATGGCCCACAAATCAGGAAGTTGATAGATTATACAAATTTCATCAACCATATGACAGCTGTCGAGAAATGTGCATGGGAAGAGTTT
Source organism: Eupeodes latifasciatus (assembly GCA_920104205.1). Classification (NCBI taxonomy): domain Eukaryota; kingdom Metazoa; phylum Arthropoda; class Insecta; order Diptera; family Syrphidae; genus Eupeodes; species Eupeodes latifasciatus. The sequence goes on from OV049925.1 coordinate 29,559,080, forward strand.
GTTTGGGTAGTAAGGAATTTTTTGGGCAATAGGAAGTCTGACGGCTACATTCAGCACGTTGAGCACTTGCTGATACACTTTCAGCGGCTTGGATGTAACATGAGTATCAAGCTTCACTACCTTCACAGCCATCTAGACTATTTTCTGAAAATCTCGGCGACCTAAGCAAGAAACAGGGAGAGCGCTTTCACCAGGATATTCGCACTATGGAGGAGAGTATCAGGGGTACTGGAATGAACATATTATGATGGCTGATTATTGTTGCAGCATTCAAAATAGTTCTCATAATACATCTCACTAAAATCCAAAAAAGAACATTTTATTCAGTGTAAATATGTTTAATACATTTTTTAAACTTAAACTATGTGCATTTTCAATAAAAAATCCTGTCCCTTCATAACTCCAAAACTAGAGCTGCTACATAAAAACGGCATATATTTTTGAAATCAGCGTGGAAAAACTATTCAGATTCATTTAAGAAATCTCATGCAACAAACATGCTGTTTACCAGTGTTATTAGTTTAAAAAATTTGTGCAATTCTTATTTTCATTCAATTCCTTGTTCCTATTGTGCAATTTAATTATATTCATATCAATAAATATTCTACCGAGAAAAAGACGTTGTCACGTAAAATCTTCGCCCGTAAAACCGACTTTACAGGCAACCATTTTTTTTATAAAAAAACTGTCAATTCGATTTTTCTCAAAATTTTACCAGATGTTAAAATCATTATTCTTCGTTGCACAAAATTGTTTTGGAGATAAAATCGTTTTTTTCAGGTTTTTTCGATTTATAAAAAAAAAAACGTTAATTGGAATATTTTCCAAAAAAATATATTTGTTTGGTATAACGTTACAATATATAATATAAAATTTAATTCAAGTCTCTAGCGTTATTGGTTCGTGAGATATTTACGGTTAACCAACATTTTTGCCTTTTTTATAAACTTCTATGGTAAAAAAAAACCACCAACGCAATTTTATTGAGAGCCCTTTCTGCATCTTTCTGCCTTATTATCTGTATAACAAAATTTATTTGAAGTCGATATCTCTTCTGGTTCTTGAGCTATGGACGACGAAAAAAACGTCGCGAACGTACGAACGTATACGTACACACGCACGCACAGACATCTTTCTAAAAATCTTTGTTTTCGACTCTAGGGACCTTGAAACGTCGAGAAATGTCAAAATTTTCAATTTGACAAATCGGACCCATTACAATAACTTCCTATGGGAAGTTAATAAATCCAGAATTATCCAAACAAGATTCAAACTAGTTAAATCTAGTTTTGATTAAATATTATCATGATTTTATGTATTGTATCATTATCGTTAGGTTAGGTTGGAGTGGCTGTCCAGATGTCATTGTCTCACTTAGACCTCAAGGGTCCATTGTGATACCACTAATGAGGTTACTCATGGGAGAGTAAAAATATCATTATCGTTCCTCAAAAGTATTTTTCGTTTCAAGCCAGTGTTTTATCTTTTAAAATGTTCCTAGAATCATTTATGCACACATTGATCGGCAAACATTAAATAATTATTTTTCCTGGCCTTGAAATTACCGATTGATATCAAATAATGGTCCAGCAATCTATCATCAAATGATTACTTTAAATAGTTTCTCGGTCGACGATTTTATTTGTTTTAATTTATTTATTTCTATAGTTTCTCCTTAATACTATTTGATTTGTCACATCAGTAATTGAATATTGAGGAAAGACAAACAAATATAAACAAAAACCACAATTTTACTTAAGCAACAAAAATATAACAATAACTACTCTATTCAATGAAAATATGCAAATCACTTTGTTAAATCAACAATATTATGTTCGAGTTCTTATTATAGTTTATTAGAGATATAGATTACATCCACTGCCTATTCAAACATCCATAATCGAAATTAAGTAACAACAAAATGTTTGATGATTTTTAGTTTACTTACTTAAAACAGATTCATATAATTTTAAAATGGGAGATTAGAGGAATCACGATAGATATTTTTCACTTGTCCAAATATTTCCCACTGATCCTTTAAGAGGTGATAAAATATTGTTGACAGTTCTCAAGAAATACATAAATGTTGTTGGCATAGATGCCAAAATAAATAAATTGAAAGTGTTTAATATTTTGTTTTCGTTTTTATTTCTTTGTCTAGCTGAAAAGATACTTTGAATCAGGAGAGATTAAAATAATTCAATTTACTCATCATGAAATATCAAAAATATTTAAGAAAAGTTAATTAGGTGTAGGTTCCGCTATTTCGTTTTTTTTTTTTTGTATTTTTGAACATATTTTGACATTTTTTAATGTGATATTTCCGGTAAATTTTAACACTTTTTTTTTAAAAGAGTTTTGTGATTTATTTCTCTGAATTAGTTTTGTTTTGTTTTTTTTTTTGGCAACACTTATGGGATTTTTCCAAATTATTTTTGTAAAACAAATTTTGTATTTATTTTTTCAATAAATAATATTAGGGGAATTAAAAATTAAACAAAATAAACTTATAAATTAGTGCCACAAATTCTCAAAACATTCTCTGATAGAAGCATAATTGTATATACATATGTATGTATATACATACATTCTCAAGGTTAAAAAGAAAAGTCTTTGGCAATAGTGTTGCTCTGAGTTTTTAAATAATTCAATAAATAAATGTAGTAGGATCTTAAAAAAACACTCTTAATTAACTTCCCATAGGAAGTTATTGTAATGGGTCCGATTTGTCGAATTAAAAATGTTGACATTTCTCGACGTTTCAAGGTCCCTAGAGTCGAAATAAAAGATTTTTAGAAAGATGTCTGTGCGTGCGTGTGTACGTACGTCCGTACGTTCGCGACGTTTTTTCGTCGTCCATAGCTTAAGAACCAGAAGAGATATCGATATCAAATACATTTTGTTATACAGATAATAAGGCAGAAAGATGCAGAAAGGGCTCTCAAGAAAATTGCGTGGGTGTTTTTTTTTACCATAGCAGTTTAAAAAAAAGGTGAAAATTTTGGTTAAACCTAAATATCTCATGAACCAATGAAGATAGAGACTTGAAATAAATTTTATATTATTAATTGTAACGTGATACAAAACAACTATATTTTTGGAAAAAAATCCAATTAACGGTTTTTTTATAAATCAAAAAAACTGAAAAAAAATTTGTCACCTCGAAAATTTTACGACTATCATATGATTTCATCTCCAAAACAACTTTGAGCTACGAAAAATAATGTTTTTGGCATCTGATAAAATTTTGAGAAAAATCGAATTGACAGTTTTTTTATAAAAAATAAAATCCTAAAAAAAACATTATGTACTAGTGAGAAAAATCGAATTGACAGTTTTTTTTCCAAAAAATAAAAACCTAAAAAAAATTAATAAAAGTTGGTAAAAATTGAATTTCGACTTAAATATCTTTTCAAAACTTTGTGATAATGGCTTCTAACTTATTTTAACTTATAAGAAATATTGTTTTTAACATTAGGAAAAATTTTGAGAAAAATCGAATTGACAGTTTTTTTTACAAAAAATAAAAACCTAAAAGCAAATTTATAAAAGGTGGTAAAAATTAATTTTTGGCTCAAATATCTTTTCAAAACTTTTAGATATTGGCCTTAAACTACTTTAATCTTTCAAAAAATATTGTTGTCAATATTCAGTAAAATTTTGAAAAAAAATGAATTGACAGCTTTTGTACAAAAAATTAAAAACCTAAAAAAAATTTAACATAAGTTGGTAAAAATTGATTTTCGACTCAAATATCTTTTCAAAAATTTGAGATAATGGCTTCTAACTAATTTTAACTTATAAGAAATATTGTTTTCAACATTTCGACTCAAATATCTCTTAAAAATTTGAGATAATGGCTTCTAACTAATTTTAACTTATAAGAAATATTGTTTTCAACATTCGATAAAAGTTTTTTTTTACAAAAAAAATAAAAACCTAAAAAAAACAATACTAAAACTCGGTAAAAATTTACTTTCGACTCAAATAGCTTTTCAAAAATTACAAATATTGGCTTCAAACTTATTTTATTTCACAGAAAATATTGTTTTCGATATTCATATATCATTCGATATAAAAATCCAACAGTCCGTTTTTTTTCATAAAAAAATAAAATCTACAAAAAAAGTACGCAAATTTGGTAAAAATTGATACATATAGACAAACTTTTAAGCAAGATAAATCGACAGACGGGATGGGAAGTTATCAGTGTGGTTCGAATCCCAGCCTCTTTTTTGATCTAGTAATGAGAAGAATGATATATAAAAGGTTATTAGAAAGCGGGTTCTCGCTTAATCTATTTCGACGCGTTAAGAAATAAATCAGGTGTTTGCTTCTTATTACGAAAAGCTTATTAAGATCCTTTAGGATAGGTGGATATTGTGATGAATGCCTAACTTTCCAGCATTTTCCCCTATAGATTAGTGGTCGGTACTTATTGCAGTGATCTGGCCATATCTTGTCAAAGTCTTTAGTCTTTATTTTAGGTATCTTTCTAGTCTTTAGACTACTACTTCTACGATACGATTCAAAAAAAAAAAAAAATCGAGATGATTTTGCCCTTTATAGCACCAAGAGAAGTAAGTTGTGATAAGTCGATTGTCATGTGCCATGATGTTGTGCCAAATATTTATCTAATCAAAAATAACGGTACTTTATTTTGAAGTTATTCAAAAGCTTATTCTATTTTTTTCTGAGAAATACGATAAGAATATTTTTGTTATATGGTGATAAAGTTTATAATAATCTACATACGTATTTTCATTAACTACCGTATCTAGTTAAGTTTTGGATGACGAATTATTACCTGTCGAAAAAATAACATTTTTTTTCAGTAGGTACTATAAACAAAACAATATAGGATTTAAAATATGCCCCTTTAAAAATGTTGAAGACATCCAAAAACAGTCAAAAAGCTAAGTTGTTGCATAGTGCAAATCTTTGTCTTGCAGATACAGTTTAAATAATTTAGTATCTTACTTAGTTTTTGGAAAGTTTCATTAGTTATAAGTCTTTATTTGACTCTATATTAAGTTTTGAGCGAACCTTGAATCAATACTTTGTTAGTTTTGAAATATACGTTTTGGAGTTAATTTTTATTGTTCAATTTGAATCCGAACTTTGGTTTAAACTATGTGCTCAAGTTTTAAAACTACCCTTTTTTAACATTATTTCTTAATTTTTTGTACATATTTCAAAAACTTGTGTTTAGACCAAGACCTTTTCCTGTTAAAACCGTTTAAGCACAAATGCCTTCATATTTCTTTCAGATTTTTGTTAGACAGGTAAAATCTAACAACTTATGAAGATTTATCGAAAACTTAAGAAATATTATATAAATATTTCAACTGCAGATATTGAAGATATGGATTAAAGATTTGAAAAACCATCAGTAATCTTATAAAAAAAGGTACTTCATGAATTTAGACAGCCTCAAAGAGCCTTGTACATATTTGCCTTTTAAGAATTTTAAAAAGTAATATCTCAAAAATCTAACGTGATAGAGTAATATTGAAGTCGGATTTGAATTAAGGGCTATCAAAATCCATTAAAAATTAGGTGGAGCAACAGTCTAATCCGAACGGCCAATTTGAGAAAGCACTTTCCATGACAAGAATTACTCTTGTCAATTCCTCGCAAAAATCCATTGGAAAAGTTAATTTTGATTTCCAGTTACAAGACAATCTGCTTTTCTTTAGGTTTTATTTTTGAAAAAAAAAAAAAAAAAAAAAAAAACAAATTGTATAAAAATTACTTTTAATTAGTAATTTTTGTATGAGTAGTTCTTAGTTAATTATAGATTTTTGTAAATCAACCAATGACTAAAAATTAACAAATGTTAAACTTTCTTTCAAACTGTGTCATGGCCTTGAATAAAACGTAATTTACAATCACAATCGGGAAATTACAATGAACCATAACATTGACATTATTATTATCTCAAAGAAACAAAAGCAGGAAAAAAACAACGTCCTAGACAGACAATATCATGACCGAGGTCCAAAAACATTTCATTCTAAAGGTAGTTGTATAGATAGCGTCTTGTTTTTCAGTTCTTCAGTACGATTTGTACGAATGTTCTGTACAAGTCTGCTAATCAACCTTATGCTATGTATAAGTTCATACGTATAAGTGTTGCGTTTTATTATTTTGGCTCTTGCACAACTTGTTTCTTATTTTTTGTTTTATTTTATTAGCCTCGCAATTTTTTTTTATTTTCTTTTAAATTTTTGTGCCAATAAATAAAATTTTTAAAAATCTTTCAACTGCGCAAAGCCCGCCAAAATGAATGTCATATACGAGAGAAAAAGAGGTGTAATTTTGAGAGTCTTCACTCTTCAGTGAGTGTAATGTAAACGTCATTAATTTAGTGAGTCTCTTTTCAATTATTATCAGTGACCGTATGGCCAGCCTTTTTTTCTTTTATTTTTATTTGTTGATTAAATATTATTGCTTACTTTTATCTTCTTCTACGTAACCGGTTAAATTTGAATTTAATTGTGTCACTTATTTCTCTCATTTAGTGAGAGTTTCAACAAAATTCACCACAAAAGTTTTTCTCTTTAAAAATGTCAACAATTATCAGAGTTCTTACTTCTGAATCTCTTTAGTCAAAGTTTGTAATAATTAGTGTTACCATTCTTATTGCTTTTTAATCATAAAATAGAAGAATGTTGGTTTTTTAGAACTTTATGAATATTAAAGAAATGTTTAAATAAATTGGCAAAAAGATTAACCTTCAAAATGTATTGTTCTTTACGCTTAAACGCTAAAACTAAAAAATCTACGCAGGTTAAAAACAAATCGAGCAGTGGCATTAAATGCTACCATTAATTTCTGAGCCGAATGAGATTCAAGGTCTACAATCAACCCGCATCCCTACGTAATTATAGGCAACTTTAATTCAGTATAAATGGGTAGAATTGATCTAATAACAGATAGTCCTCTGAGCGAAGAATAAAGCTTAGTATCGATGAGGGTATCCCAAGTTAGTCTATTGTTAAAGATCAATCCTAAGTTTTTAAATTGTGTAACATAATCCATTATGGAATTATTTAATATAACGAAAGAGCAGTTTTCAGGTTTGAGTTTTTAATTTTATATTGGAAGAACTTAAGTTTTTTCAGGATTTTGATTAAATCAAAATAAATCAAATATAGACTGTAGATCAATGTTCATTAGCTATTGCATCCTTAATAATGCTCTCAGGAAAGCTTATATATAACTGAACATCATCGCCGTAGATATGATATTGACAGAAGGACAAAACAGAAGGCAGATCATTAATGAAAAACGAAAACATTAAAGGCCCAAGGATTGATCCTTGAGGAACACCACTATAAACAGGAAGAAACGAAGACAGTTTACCATTACAAGATACGGTTTGCATACGATGAACAATTAAAACAGTAAAGGTCCAAGGATTGATCCTTGAGGAACATCAGCATGAACAGGAAAAAACAAAGACATTTTACCATTAAAAGATACGGTTTGGAATTGGTCAAATACGAATATGAATAAATAAGGTTTTTAATTGTGTTAGAGAAGTTAAAAAATTTAGTCAATTTATCACAGGGAAGATTAATATTAATGCAATAAAATGCCTTCAAAAAGTCAAGTAAGGTTAACATAGTTGTACAGTTTTGGTCTAAAGCCTGTCTTATGTCATCGAACACATTAATAAAAGCTCAAACGCAACTATTTCCAGACCGGAATCCTGACTGCAGAGGTGTCAAGAGTTGTTTATCTTTATTATATTTTTTTAATTAATTACTGATAAGAGTTTCAAAATCTTTAGATAAAAAAGGAAGTGTAGATATGGGTCTGTACTACTTTTTCTTTCCTTGTTGTGGGATAGTGATAATTTTGGACATCTTCCACGAAATGGGATATTTAGAGGTCATTATTATTGTGTTGAAGATGTAAGAAATTAATTTAGTTCAATTAATTTTCAGTTGAAATATAAGTTCACAATTTCAATGAAAAACAGAAGTTTGAAAAGATCTCTCGAGTCATTTTTTAACTGCAATGATTTGCATCTTATATATACATTTCTCATGCCTTGTTAGGATGACAGTAAAGTCTCGAACATTTAATCCATTTTCTTTTGATTTATTTCTTGTTCTTAAAAATTAAATGTCTAATTTATTTTTATATGAAAATTTTTCGAACAGATTCTTTTTTAAATAACTAATAAATTTTGCTAAGCATTTGCACCAAATCTCAATTTTCAAGGTCAAAAACGTGTTGACAATGTTTTTAAAAACGTGGGTGTTCTTATTAGAACTACTTAACATTCCCCTCATATAAAATTAAATTTTAATTATTTAAATTCGTTTATTAATAAAACTCACACACATGGATAAGACAACCTCCCGCAATGCATTGAAATAAATTCTTAAAGACTTTTTGCATCGCATCTTTTATTTTTATCTTCAGTTTTTTGAAATTCAAATTAAGTAGAACACGTGTGAGTGTGTGATATCTTCAACTTGATTCCAAAATTAAAATTATATAGTGCGCGCAAAAATTAAAAAAAAAAAATACTTATTCATCCAAAATTAGAACGAACACAGAACAAAACCTTCTGCTGATGATGATTGTTCTCGAAAACGCAAACAATTCAAGAATGTGGTTCATTTTGTTTTCTGTGATTTTAATCCAAATTTAAAATATAATGATTAATGTATCTATGCATTAAGATGTTATATTTTTTTAAGTATCTGGTAAGTTTAAAAATGTGGTTTCATTTACCATCTAATAACACACATTAACATTAACATTTTCAATTTTTATTTTTATTTTTTAGGATTTCAATTAAATTACCAAAAAAGAAAACGAAAAATGAAAACACACTCACAATTTTTATTGAACAAATTTAATTGGTATTTTATTCATCATACAAAACACGCGCTGTGCCCCATCACTGGAAGCCTTATTTTATTTAGAAGGTAGATACAAAAACAAAAACACAACTTTTGCTTAAGGAAAATAAAATTAAAATTAAACAAAATAAACTGCCAACATCTAACAGCTGCTGATATTAAATTTTATACAAATTAATGAAACATAATTTTTTCAATGCCAAAATCAATTTATCAAAAAGAATTAAAATTTTTGTTTGCTGTGTGATTTTAAATAAAAACTCTGTTATTTACTATATACCTAACATATTTTTCTATATTTATAGGAACTAAAAAATATAAAAAAAAACTATGTATTGTTTAAAAAAATACCATCTAAACCAAAAACAAACTCATCAATCAAAAGCATGCAGATAAATTTTGTAATGTTACTCATTAATATTTGTTTTCGTTTAGAAAGCAAAAATAATAAAAAATGTGGAAAAAAACTCTTACTGTTTTTGTGTTTGTCTCGTCTTTTTTTAAAAAAATTGTAAAATATCTATTTTTATTTTTGTGAATAATAAAAATACAATTTTTAGTTCTTTGAACTAATACTAGGTATATATTTAAACTCTGATTAAGATGTTTTATTTAAACAAAAAAATATGTTTAGCTGCAAACTAATAACATTTGCAAATTTATTATCATGCGCTTAAAAAATATCGTTTTTTATTTATTTTTTTTTACTTTGTATATAATATGTATAAATTTTAAACAAATAATAAATTATTACTAACCAAGAAATTTGCTTTAAACTTTATGATTTTTTATCTATATAAACTAACACTTAAAACTTTTATAATTTTGGCAATCATACATAACTAGCGGCCCGGTACGTGCTTCGCTACGTATAAGGCATAGTAATAAAAAAATATTATTAAGTTCATTTATTCAAACAAAAAAATATTTTAAATTGCTAGCTATTTAAAAGCCCAAATGACCCAAATGATATATTGTTCATATTATATTTATCAGCAAAGGGTAAAAACTAAAAAATAAAAAAGAATTGGGTACTAAAACTATGGTGGGTCTATATGAGTTAGTCTAAGGCCCCGGCCACGCAGTAAGCGGCTGAGCGACTGAGTGGCAACTCTAAGCGACGCACGTATGGCCAGGCACTGAGCGACTGCTTTTGAGCGATTAGTAGTTAGTTAAAATGCCGTTGTCAAGAACAGTTCACCGTACTTGCTTGAAAAAGTGCGTCCTAGATTAATAAAACAAAGAATTGCTATTGCATCTTTACCTCTTGCCGCTCAGAACATTACTAAAAATTAAAACAGGTTTGGTTGCTGAGCGGCGCCCGACGCTTAGCCGCTCAGAATTTTGTTTCGCCGCTCGCTCATAGCGTGGCCGCTTCTATGTGATTTCATATGTTTTATATTTTTTTTCCGCTCAGCCGCTTACTGCGTGGCCGCGGCCTAAAACAGGATATTGTAATCTTTTGAATTTAAATGGCATATCAGTTGGAATCATAGGGATACGCGGTATCAAACACACTTCTCCTTTTGATTTACCAGTTAAGATTGTAGCTTCAATCAAATTTGCAATAACTTTTTCAATTTTTCAATCTGGTGCCATTACACAGTTTTGGTGGATTAATATTTCGCAATAATATAATCAAAGAACCAATTTTCAGATTCAAGCAATGCGGTGGTATACCAGCCGGTTCCAATGAATTTAAAAATTCAATTGGATAATTGATTGCCTCATCTTGATTTATAACACTGTCAATTGATTTATATGTCGTGACTATACCTGGCAGTTTCGCTTGACTTTGAAAATTAATGGCATTGATATAAATGTTCTTCGATGCTAAAATGGTGCGTTCTCTCACCCAATCATAATTTCTGTAGTTCTGAAGAATATTCGGAAAAACACATTCAATCCGTTGGTACTGTCGATTGGTATTTTGCCATCACCAATTTCTAACAATTGTTTTGAAAACTCATGGGCAGTTGCATCATTATGTGGGTGAATATGCATATTAATGTTCAGGTTCAATTTTCGTACATATCTCCAAAGAACTTCAAACAGGCGTTTATTTCATCATCAGGAGTTGATCGAGGAATGGCAGGCAATGTTTGACGAAAGTCCCCTGCCAGCAATATCAAAGCACCACCAAAAAGCCTTGATTACCGCGTAAATCTTGCATTGTTCGATTAAATGCTTCTATTGAATTTTTATTCGCCATTGTGCACTCATCCCATAAAATAATTGACGTTAATCGCAGAACTTTTGCCATAGCAGAATTTCTCGAAATATTGCAAGTTGGAGTTTCAATCACCTGTATATTCAATGGCAATTTTAATGCAGAGTGTGCGGTCCGACCACCTTCTAATAATGTCGCAGCAATTCCCGAAGATGCAAGTGCCAATGCAATTTTCTGTTCCGATCGAATAGTCGCTAAAATCAATGATACAATGAAAGTTTTGCCTGTACCACCAGGTGCATCCAAGAAATATAATCCACCTGCATTATTGGAAACGGCTTGTCATATACATACATGTTTTGTTGAATATTCAATTTTGTGCTATTAAAATTTTGTAATTATGAGATGGCATACGATTAAGAGCAATTTTGAACAATTGAACTAATGCGTTATGCTGATGGAAAAACCTTTGTAGCTCACGAATAATTTCTCGTCTTGTATTTGAAACAATTGCAAAACGTTAATTTAATTCACGATTTTCATCACCAATAAAATAAATTTACAAAAATTGATAATCAGCGTCGATGATAAAGCTGGCCCTGAATCTGTAACATGTATGCAATTTTAGGTAGATGTTGAATTAGAATTTTTAAGACTATATGATTCAGATTGATATAAACATGGGACAATCCTGTTGAGGTATTTACCTAAAAAGTCGGCATAAAATAATTATCTCTAATAATTTTAGTAGCACCAAAAGAAGTCATTTAAAATGCCGAATTATATTGTTGAAAATTACTCAAAAACTGCTTCGACGTTTGAGATGTCCCAAAAATAAATGAATACAATGGTTCGGGTGGAGTTTCTAATGTTGGCAATCTCACTTTACCTAATCACAACACATGCCGGGCGTTTCACCTGGAAAGTTAGCAGCATCATAATGTGGACATATTGCGTCCATCATTCCAATGTATCCTTACATACTATAATCAATCTGACCATTGTAATTAAAGGCAGCACGCAGCATTTCATCCAAAACAGCACGACGTATTCGTGATCGCCGTGCAAGATTAAGTACAGGTACAGGGTCAACAGATCTATAATTCTGTGCAGTACATTCACGCTGCATTAGCTTGTGCGCGTTCATCTGTAGTCTGAGATCGTTTTAATAATGCCACTTGATTTGCATTACGCGATCGCCACCGGCCTTTGTTTGGTCGTCTTGCTCGTGGCATTTTACCTTCACTCAACAACTCAACAATATTTTGGAAAATATAAACACAAAGCAATAACTCAACAATATTTTGGAAAATATAATCACAACAAAGCAATAATTATCGCTGATAAAATGAAATGACATATGATGACATTAAATTTGTTTGACAGAACTAACGTCACTTTTTTATCTTCTATTGTTTTGCCAAAGGTTCAAATTGGCTTTTAAGTATTAGTACACATTGTTTGTATATGGGAGTATAGAAAGATGTTGATTTAACACCTTTTCAAGATTTTTTTTCAAATTTTCTCTACGTACAAACCTTCTCTGGACTTCTACGAATAATTCAAGATCAAAATTAGCCAAATCGGTAAAGGCATTGTTGAGTTATAACGTTACAACGAAAAATGGCATTGATTTTTATATATATAGATTATCATGAAAGGCTGAAAAATTACATATCGACGTTATTTTTAAGACCTTAGAATCCCAAAATGTCAGATTAAATGTTTGAATACAATAAACTGAAAAAAAGGTAGAAACTTCTCCACAAGCCTTCTATATTCTACTCATGGTTTTGATATGACATTGATATAAATACTCATAAAACTTATTGCATTTTTTTAGAAAAATCTTAAATCTAAGAAGTAGTCTTAGAAAATGAAAAACTTACCCAAAAAATCATCAAATTATGAATAGTAACAAATGAGAAATGAAATTAAAAAAAATAGAAAAGAACAATTTATATTCCACTATATGTACATATATTCAAATTTTAGAGGCAACCGGTTAAAAGCCGTCTGGGTTATATGCCAGAAAAAAATGCAGGATTGGAAAGTAGATTCTTGACTATTTTTGCAATTTATATTAAATTTTAAGTTAATATTCCTAGGAGACGATTTAAAGTTCTAAAAAATCGATTTGCCGAATATTTTTAGTCCTAAGGTCTTTAATCAAATAGTTCGCATGGCTTAACTAATATCTTTAAGCAAAGTATCAAACAAGCCCAACAAAGCAGAAGGCAAATTCTCCAATCAAGTTTGAATGGAATATATTGTAGTTTTTTAATTTTTTTTTTTCTGAAGCTAAAACACACACACACACTCAAATAAAACGAAACATAAAATCCAATTCAAAACAGAAAGAAATGTTTCGGTAGATAGATGACTTGTACAGGGTTAGGAATTTTTGGGTTTCAAAAGTAGACGTAAATAAACACATATAAATTATATATTTTATATTGGTTTATCTGCATAAACACGGTCTTTCGTTCAGTCTCCAAAACAAAAGTCCAGCGGTGTCAAATCTCTTGGTCTCGGTTTAGTTAATTATCGCCAAGACGAGAAATTACGTGGCCAGGAAATATCTCTTGCAATAAAGCCATATTCGTTTTAGTTGTATCAAGTCGTATTCTTCAAAATTCGGTTATCATATGACCATAACGTTGCGAATTGACGGTGAAAATCGTTCCATCGTCGTTTTTGAAGAAGTAAGGTCCAATCACAACTCCGGACCAATAAAACGCACCAAATAGTGACTTTTTGTAGATGTAATGGCTTTTCTTCAATTTTGTTTATTAACATACCCTTCGAGTCAGAAATGTGCTTCTTCGCTGAAGAAAATTTTGTTCGAAAAATCACCGTCCACCGCATGTTGTTCAAGCAACCATTCGACGTATCTACGACGCACGTTGTGAATGAACAATGGATTATGTAAAACATAATCTCCTCTTGAAGCACCATATGTGGCTGTGGTAAAATCACCATTTTTGTATTAGGTTTCAACAATTTTTATGTTTTGCGCGATAGTTAAGCGATCCAAATAAATGTAAATGTAAAGTAAATGTCAGACTTTCAACTGAAAAAAAAAAAATAGTTTAACAACTTAGTTTGACAGATGTCGAATTCCAGCCCTATACTTTTGAAACCGCAAAATGGATAACCCGTTATTTTGCGAAATACTATTTTGATTCGGTTGTTTATACTTCCTTCTTTTCTTGTGTACATACATACTATTTATTTCATAGCTTCATTTGATTTTATCTTTTTTTATTATCGAATCAAAAACGTTTTATTTAAACTTTTGTGTTTCTACTTTTTAGGCATATGGAATATAGTTATAGCTATCATTTGTTTTTATCTTTAAAATCAATGAGTGGAATATTTTTGACATTTCTGTCATTGAACAAACTTTCCTGATCTACATACATGTAGGTGTGATTTATAGCTATCATTGATTTTCATTACTGAACATTTTGTTTCAAGATGTAAACCCGATTAGGAAAGTTTACTTTATTATGTTTGGTATTAAAATCAAGATATTGAGTTTTACAATTTGTATTTACAAAAAAAATACTCTATTTAACCCAAAACTTTTGTTTTTAGTTAGTTTCTTAATAAATAAATCGTTTTCAATGAACAGCAGATTTTTGAGTTTATAATTCGCAACTAAAAGTTTTACTGAAAGTGTTTCATTTTCTTTGTCTTCACATCTGTCAGTTTTACTTCCATTGATTAACTATAACCTCAAATTCTCGATTTAAATCAGAAAACGCTTTATTCTCGTCAGGAAAATTTTGTCCATTGACAGAAATGTTCAATGATAGCTACAACCAACCTGTCAAAAAATTGCATATGATTGGTTTAAACGAATGATAGCTGTGACTAGTCCCTTACATCCACATCTGTCAGTGATCTGTCATTGGAATTGTATTAAATTGGACCAAAAAACATTTTATGCAAGAAATAATTGTTTTGTTAAACTTTGTTTCTTTAAACTAAATTTATTGCATATTTTCTAATGGATCAGTATTTAATTTTCATTTCTGATCAGAAGAAAATGCATTAAAATATTAACTAAAACATTTTTCCTGGTTGAATTCAATGATAGCCAAAACTGTGCTGCAAGGCTCTGGCTCATCAGTGAATACATAAAGCACAAATATTTACATGTCTCTCATAGAACAAAAATAAGAAATCTTATTTTGTTTCTTTAATTTGTAAAAAACAGTCATTTTTGATTTATTTGCTAAATGCTTGGCTTTTAACTTTCTAGTTCATTTCTTTATAAGTTTTGACTTTTGAATTGTATGTTTCTATTTGTTTTACATAGCTAGCTAGAAAGTAGTTGAAATAGTTTAAGAGCTACTGTTATTCATAACTTCATAATTTAATATCCAAATAACCATTTTTTTTTTAAGCATAGAAAAACATTAATTTGCATCAATTTGTTTTTCCAAAAATCTTATTTATGCAAAAAAAAAATGTGACTAAAACTCAAAATCACTCATTATTGTTATAAATTGAAATGTTACCCTAATACAAATTCTTTGTTAAGAAATGAAATATTCATCTTCAAAATGACAAAAATCATAATTTCAGTGCTTCCAAATTGAAAATCATTTCATTTATTATAGAGTTCTGGTATTCTTTTGTTTATTTTCAATTTCAAATCAATCGATTAAAAATTATGAGATAAGTGCATCTAAAGTTTTGATTAGTAGCAACTTTGCTATACCTTTAATACTCAATTTCAAAAAACTAGCACTTTTCCCGAACAAAATATTTTGGGAATATATTTTTGGGGTCCTAGAGAACCATTCAAAAAAAAAAAAAAGATCTTTTGAAATTGGAAATGTGCCTAACTCCTTGAACGCATGAAATGCTATTCTTCTTGTTCTTTCAGTTAAAAGAAGAATAGAAATATATACTTTATGCAATAGTTTTGAGGCTCATATTTCCATAATTATTATTTAAAAAAATTATTAAGTTCAATTTCAGACAAGTCAAGAAAGTTTACCTCAAAAAAATCTGTGGTTTAAAGATAAAATTCACGAAGAATCTTTATTTAATGAAATACTGCATACTTTTTTGAGAGTAAAAGTATCACAATAAAATAAGTCGTAACAAATGTATATTAAATTGTTTACTTAAGATAATAGCAGTGTTCCATTTCCCTCGTGATCCAGATCAGATCATCTATTTATTTGCGTTACAATACCAAAGCAAAATCCTACTGTGATTTATTTTCGTGATCCAAAAATCAGTTTTTCTATTTCACACCAGATGACATTTTGTCTTGTAGGGTTTGGTATCACTCCTAATAGAAGTACCTGAAATTCAAAAATGTTAAGTACTCCTTTTTAAATTTTGTTAAGTGTTATTTTAAATCTTAATATATAAAAATCCAGTGTCATATTTATGTTCCCAGTGAACTCTTCACCAAGTCAACCGATTTCGATGAAAGTTGGCATTTTATGTGTAATTTGGTCTAACTTGAGATATAGGATAGTTTATATTTCGATTAATGGTCTTAATAATTTATAATTAACAATAAACTGATTGTCAATGTTGTGTTGATGTTTGTTATTAATCGTAAGTTTCATAAGTCTTAGGCTATATTTAGTACTAGATTACTATAGAAATCTTTTGAAATTCCTATTAAAACCTACCGAAGGTGTAAAAAAAAATAACCATTAAACGTCTTTCATCTAATACGCTGCGAAGAGCGAAGAGAAGCCGGGACGGGCCGCTAGTAGTTCTATACATTTCTTCTTCAAAAAAAAAAAAAAAAAAAATCTGCTCTAAATGTTTCTACAAATAGACGAAATAAGGTGCTCCAGATTTATTGCTTAAAATAACAAAAACAAAAATTAAAATCAATTTAAATCAATTTTTTTCTCCTTTAATTTAAGACTTTTAACTTTAACATAATTGAAATAAATTATAACAAAAATCAGTTCAATTTTTCGAAAAGAAATCTCATACATTTTACTTATCCAAAAAATCAACTAAGTTCCACCTCATTTCAACAAAAAAAAAAAAACTTTAATTCCAATCACCTGTCGAAATATATCATTTCGAACACATCCATTCTATTGTCATCATTAATCTTCGTCAAATTTTTGACAATACAAAATAAACTATATAGTAGCTGGATAGACCATACTCATTACTCAACCATAATATTATCTCAAGAAATTTCATAAGCCGTATCGCTTTAAATTAATTTATTTTTATCATCATACACTAAAAACTGGGCACACACCCAGAATCTTCTTAGTATCTTTTCCTCGTCAAATAAACTAAAATAAAAATAAAAATTTATTTATTTACTCTAGATTTTTAAGATACAATATTAAAAAAAGCATGATATACACAAAATTTTGTGTAAATGTAAATAAATATAAAAATTGCGCCTTCTTATAAGAAAATTAATGATTTTTTACAAGAAAATTGAGTGCGATTGCATGTTATGGTGTGAAAGAAATTATTAAAAACATCAAAAGTTCAAATTAAAAAAGATTTACAAAGAAGAAAAATTAATATTTCAACAAATTCAAAAAAAAAAAAAAAATACATAAAAGATTTAAAAATTTATTTTATTTTACAGAATGTGCGTGGGTGACGTTAACAACAAACGATGCATACTCCCTGGGCGCCATGGTTCTGGCACATTCACTGAAACGCGTCGGAACCGTTCATAATTTGGTTGTTATGATCACACCAACTGTATCCGAAGCAATGCGCAGCCGACTACGAGAAGTCTTCAATCTAGTTCAAGAGGTCAATGTTTTGGACTCAAAAGATGCCACCAATTTGGCCATTTTAGCACGTCCAGAACTCGGTATCACGTTCACAAAACTCCATGCCTGGAAACTTGTGCAATATGAGAAATGTGTCTTCCTCGATTCTGATACACTTGTAGGTTTTTTAGTTTGGTGGTGCCATAAGATGGTGAGGTGAATACAATGTGGAATTTTATCTTTTAGGTCATTCAAAATTGCGATGAACTGATGGAACGTGAAGAACTATCAGCCGCACCAGAAGTATGTTGGCCAGATTGCTTTAATTCAGGTGTCTTTGTGTACCGTCCAAATGAAGCCACCTTCACCTCGATCATTGAATTCGCAGCGAAAAATGGCAGTTTCGATGGAGGCGATCAGGGTATTTTGAATTCATACTTTTCACAATGGGCCCACACTGACATCACTAAGCATTTGCCATACACATACAATACAGCTGCCTTTGCAGTTTACAGTTATTTGCCAGCATTTAAAGAGTTAGTGTGGTGAATATAATGACAGTATGTAACATGTTTTTCACCTCGATTTTCTACTTTTTCATTGCGCACAGATTTAAAAATAAAATAAAAATTCTTCATTTTGCTGGAAAAGTGAAGCCATGGCTGTTGAATTTCAATTCTGAAACCAAACAAGCTAGTATTCCACCAATGTTTACTCACTGTGGTGATTTCATTCAATTGTGGTGGAATATTTTCTGTGATAACGTTCATCAAAGATTATCCGATCAAATGGTGAGTTTTTGAAATTTGTACTTAATATTTTAACTTTGTTTTGTCTTTTGTTTCGTTTAAATCCTTTACTTGAGTTTATTTCCTTTATTTTATTTTTGTTTTTAAACTTAACAAGTTAAGTTTTTTCTTTTTTTTAATTTAAACAAAAATTAAATTTAACAAATGAGTGTTGTTTCGTTTTATATACAAGCTACCACATGCAGATTATTTTCTCCAAGAGGAGGTAAGATTGAGATGTCATATTCTTAAATTTTGTTGGAAAAGGAAGTTTTTTTTTATTTTTTCTTAGTAGTCGGTTAGGTGCTTCTTTTTCTTTTGTAGATATTTTATTGAATTTAAGAAAGAAAAACTGTAAATAATTTTATAATTCTTTTAAGTTACTTTATAAACACGCAAAATTAGTAATTGGTCCTTCGAGCCGGATATTGCACTTGTTAAATGCACGTTTAATGTTCAAATTTCAAACATGGAATTGGTAACGATTATTCCTTATTTTTTCATGCACATTAAAATCTTTTAAATGCACAAAAAGCTCACAAGCATATATAAAAATACATACAAACTTTTCGTTAAAAACAATTTTTTGATTTGCACATCAATTTTGAAGAAAGTCAAATAAATGTATAAAAATTTCAGCCTATTAGCAATTTCTAATCAAGTATTTAATGTTTATAGGTCAATTAAATTTGTTATTTTCTAAAAAAAGAAAATCTATTTTAAGAACACAATTTCAACAAAACGTTATCTTTTTTTACCGGTAAAATTTTACAAATATTACAAAATCAATTTTGGATTACTCCCACTTCATCTTATCCTTCTCTTTAATATAATTATTGATAAAAATTATTTTTATTATAAAGTTAAATGGAAAATAGAACTTGCTTAATGCCACGAAAAAAAAAGTCAAGGCCATTTCGTCGAACAGCCAATAAAGATAAGATGATGTCCAATGTCGAAAATTATAAAATCTAATCTAACCACGTGTTTGTTCAAAACAACATAAGTTTTGACTTATTTTCTAGAGTTTTTGTCTTCTTTTTATTTCCTACAATTTTAAAAAGATTAAAAGGTCTTATCAGGAAAAAAACTTCAAATTACTTAATTTCATGAGAGAAAGAGAAATTTCAAAACAATTGACTAGGTTCTCAATAAATAAATTATAAACATATTATTTGTATTTGGTGCGTATAAAAGTATTGATCTATTCTATTTTTAAATTCAAATCATTAAACAAACAAAACTATGTTCTTGAAAAAATTAAATCGAAGAAGAAATTTATTTCAGCCGAAGAAAGTGAAATCTGCACCTCTACTACAGCAAATATAGAAGAAAAAAATACATATTTTCCAAATAATTTTGATAACAAATAATTTAATTTAAATTTATCCTAAACTATTTAGAAAACATTAGTCGAAAACTGGCTCTACAAAATAATTTATTTTAAAGTTCCTTACTATGGATAATAATTTCTTGGTAATAACGATTTTTAAACGTTCTTTTCTTGTTACAATGACTTACATATATCTATATAACTGTCAAAGTGACACTTAAAATAGAGTTGCCAGATGAAAAAAAAAATTCATTTCAATTATCAGACAATTATAATTCCTGTTTCAAGGACTTTCTTAAAAATAAATTTAATCGTTGAATATGATTACACAATTCAAGACTTCTGATATTTTTATTTTTTGATATCATTTAAAAAACTTAAAACTTTAAGAGAAATAAACAAATATTTCAAAAATGAATGAATCGAAAACGATATACATAAACCAAAGTGTGGACGTTTTAAAACCACATACTTTTCAGGAAATCTTACAATACCAATTGGATAATTCCACGAATTGTAGCTTTAAAGTCTTGTATCGATTGTGGAAAAAAAAAACGATTTAAATCACAAGATTAAAGTTCACCCCTTCTAGAAAAAACACAGTCACTCAAATCTTGCAATTCCAGAATAAAACTGCAATATTTTACAACACAACAGTACTTTAGTCTTGCGGATTATGACAGTCAAATTTTAACCATTTTTGGAATGAACTTCCATTTTTAGTAATAAAGTAATTGTCACTTTTCTTATGTCAAAAGATGACAGCTGTCACAATACCGGGCTATTTAATATGAATAACTTTATTGGAAACCTATATTTTCTCAAATAAAGCCTTAGACATTTTTGGACCTTAAATTCCTTGAAATTGCTACTTACGTTTTAACTAATCAGACATATTATATTATATATTAGAAAAATAGGGAAAGGTATCAAATCATTCAAATAGGAAATAATGATAGGAGTTCAATATGTTCCCTGTTCCTACAAAAATTTAAGTTAACTTTATTGTTCAGCAATGAAAAACTTTCCCATGAGTGTTTACCTTTCTCCTATAAATGTATTTGTTCATTGTATAAAGCATGTTCAACTAACACTAACTAATTAATACCGAATTTTCTTTTTCCACAAAATCAAAAAATGCAAATATATTTACTTCCAAACAAACAAACACACAATTATTTAAAAAATTATGAAAAAAGATATCATATTGGCCAATAGAAGAGTTTCAAAACAATGTTTCAACATGGACACAAACCAACAGCAACAATTACAACATAAACAACAACAATCCTAATTTGCCTTCCTCTCCTAGTGTATCAAATTATGATAGTGGAAATTTCTTTGATGATAATATTCAACCCTACCATGATCCTTGGGAAGATTACTATGAAAATTTGGAAAAACTTAAAGAACAAAATTTTTACAATAGCAATAGTGAAACATTTAATGAGTACAAATCACTGTCACCATCACCAACTATGTCACAAATTAATTTAATAGAACAACAAAGTCAACAACATATCTCTTTAAATATTTCCCACCACGATCCTAGTGAATCTTACCACAATTTACCTCAGCAAGTTGAAGTACCAGCGTCGTCGACGTACTATCAAATTGAAAGTAATGAAAATGAAAATGACAAACAACATGAAATGATTGAAAATCATTATGAATGTCAGGAAGTTCATACCAATTGGTGTCAAACTATTCCCACTGAGAACAGTACACTTTTAGAATCGCATGAAATAAATATATCGCTTAATGAAACTTTGATAGATGAGGAACAAATTCAAATTGAATACAATTTAGACTCAAGTGCAATAACAGTATCGAGTGAAAGTAGTGATGATTATCAGGAATCACAAAATGACTTAAATAAAAATCACACCGAAGATGAGGTTGGTATAAAAATACGAGTATTGGAATTTTGCTCATGTAGTCAGTAAAAATTTGGGACTATATTTTTATAAGGAATAGAAAGTTAAAAACAGTGCTGTCTTCTCATATATTATAAACAAACATTAGTAGTCTCATGGAGTATTTATAACATACATTCATTCACATTTTGAAGTAAAAATGTAATTGTATCGTTATTTTTTTAGTTTTTAATTTAATTTATTTAATTTGTTTAATATTATATTTTAAACGGGCTTCCATGTTATCAAAATACTCGTCTTCGTTTTTAAGGGTATTAAACTTTATGCATGCGGTAAATGACTTAATCACCATATGGGATAAATATAAAATACTTAACCAAAAATTGAATTAAGTAATACAAAATTAAAATAGTAATCTTCCTCAAGGTAATTATGGGAAACTTTTAATTTAACTACATATATTTAATTTTAATTACTAACACAAAAACCTTTTATTGTTCTTCTCTATTTTTAGAATATTTGTGTTTTTATTTAAAACTTGTTGCGTATGATTTTTTCAGAGATTATTTTAAAAATGTTGGTTAGCTTAAGATCCAACCTAAACCAATTTATTTTCAATGGATATAGTTTGTATTAAGTTATGACAAAAATAGTTTTGCACTTAAAGTCGTTTTTGAAAAAAGTACTTTTATTTATTTCCTTAAACAGTTTACGCATTTATTTATTCCTAAAAATCATTTAGTTTAGTACAGAAGTGCAGAAGTACTTTCCTTTAAATCTTACATTATTGTGACACATGTATTAAAAACTATAATAATGGATTGTTTACATGATAAATGACAGTACAAATGTCACCTTCTCATTTTATAGTGAAAGGGTGACTTCCAAGATGGTGGTCATTTAAAAATGAGATAGGGAAGTGAGGTGGTATTTATTAATTTTTAATAAAATGTGTTGGAGTGACATAAAATGACTAAACGTCATAGCCAGTCACTTAACAAAAATCTAATGCCAACACTGTCAAAATTGTTGCTTTTCGATAGATTTTTGATTGCCATAGATTTTTGGCGTTTATCTTTAAAAACAAAAATAATTGTCATCTCTTTTAACAAATCTCAAATCTGTAAGAAACAAGAAGTGTTTTAAATTAATTCTGAATCATTTATTAAGTGTGTCTTTAGTGAAAACTGGATTTTATATTTAAAATTTAAATAAATCACATGAATTTGATCAACGACACTTGCACTATTGTGGAACGTTCAGATAATGATATAATGACGTATTTTCAACTGTCACTTTCTTAAAACATATTTCGTGTTTTCATTGAGTTCTTTTTGGAAAATCATATTTCTTTTTTCGTTTTTTATAAAAACTGCGAACTTTTAAATTATTATTATTTTTTTTATTTTTTTTATGATTATTTTTTCAAAACATTGACACCAACGAGATTAAATTCAAAGTAGGCTTTTATTAATGAAGCAAATACATAAAAATGTATTTGCAAAATCAAAATAAACACAAATAGTTCAAAACACCCCTATTTACTTTGTTTAGCATTATAAATGCATATTTTATTTTTGTTTACATTAAACAACTACTGCGTATAAAATGTTGAAATGTTTTTGGCAAAATCCCTAAAAATTTGTCTCCGCATTTACGTGCATAGCTATTTGTGTGATTATTTTTATTTTGAAAGTTTATTTAAAATTTCATTGAGAACTTTAGAAAACTAAAATATCTACAAGGATGTATTATATAGTTGTAGAAAATACTTTGCTTAGGTCGGGTATAGCTTTTCATTAAAAAAGGAAATTTAGCTAAAATAATTAACTAAATGTCAAGTGATAATGAACCAGACAGCCAGGTTTGTTTTAAGATGTTTTTGCTTACCTAAATAGAATTTAAAAAAAAAATTAAAAGTTTTGAGCCTCATGAGTTCATGTTGACTTTAAGAATAATTAAACATTACAGACTTATGTATCTTTTCATTTCATGGAATACAAAATTAAATGTATTTGTTTTCACATCTTCACTTCCGTATGAAACTTTTATTTTTCTAAGTTTTGTTTGTTGGTCGCCATTTAAGATGAATATTTCACTTTTTTTTATTAAAAGTTACAATAACAAGTATAGGGTGTCCCAAAATTAACGCAAGATTTCTTGCGTTAATTTTGGGACACCCTTTAAAAAGACAAGTATTTTTTTAAACACTTAATCAATCCAAAAAGGTTACCATTTGATGAGATTTCGTTTCTAAATAAATGTGTATATCAACTTGTTTGAAATTAACGCAAGATTTCTTGCGTTAATTTTGGGACACCCTATACAAATAAAGTTATAAATTACTAGCGGCCCGTCCCGGCTTCGCACGGGTAGACATAAATAGGTACAGATATTTAAGTTATAAGCATGCTAATTAAAATGCTAATTGAAACGACCATGAATCACTGAAGTAGAAAACATTTTTTTGTCCTATCATTAATACTCTTTCCAGCGTATGTGATGAAAGACATTTTATGGCTAATTTTTTTACACCTTCCGTTAATTTTAATAGAAATTTCTAAATATTTCTATAGTAATCTAAATATAGCCTATGTTACTCAGTGATAATGTAGCTTTCTAATTAAAAAGAATTATTAAAATCGGTCCAGTACGTTTTGAGTTTATTTGTTACATACAAAAATACAAATCTTTCCTCTTTATAATATATATATATATATATATTATATATATAAGTGTAGATTTAAAGTCTTTTTAAATAATATTTTTGTTCAATATAAACATTATTTTATTACTGGATTGCGGACTAGTATACTTTTTTGGGTTTTATATTTTTCAAATTAATTAGATTAGTTGTTTTGTGTTTCCATTGTGGGATCTTCCTAGTTTTTTGTTTATATTTTTTAGTAGTAAACTAGTTTAGAAGAAGAATTCAAAGTTATAGAACAAAATATAAAATTTAAATAATAAGAATTAAGGTGATTGGTATTTTCTTTTTCTAGCTTGCTAAACGTCTTTTTGGATCTAACAATAATGATGGTCGATGTAATACTAAAACATGTATCACAACTAACAATTCCCATATTAACAATAGTTTCACCAATAAATTATTTAATGTTTCATTACCGGAATTCATAGTACATATTTACATTTCTTTAACATTAACTAAAAAAATTAAACGAATTATATATATTTATATTCCGTAATTTAAAATTTTTAATAATTCTTGTTTGAAAAATAATT
This sequence comes from Eupeodes latifasciatus, assembly GCA_920104205.1. Taxonomy (NCBI): domain Eukaryota; kingdom Metazoa; phylum Arthropoda; class Insecta; order Diptera; family Syrphidae; genus Eupeodes; species Eupeodes latifasciatus. Next base: position 29,584,116 of record OV049925.1, read on the forward strand.
TTAGGCTGGTTTAGCTGGTGCTTTGGCTCAAGTTCGTTTGGGTGAGCCACGTTCTAGTGAACAAGAAGCTTATGAAGCTTCAATGAGACGCCAATGCTGGGAATCTGGAAATATTGACTACACTGGCAAGGATTCATTTGATAATATCTGGAAGAAAATTCAACAAACTCTTGAATTGAAACCTGAAGCACCTGCCAAGTCTGCAGATGATGATAGTAAATGAGTTTATTTTAAAAAAGAATCATTTAAATTAAATTCAACATAAGTACATCCAAAAGTCATAAGCATAAGAATACAATTTCATATCAAATTTACAACCAGAAACACCAAGAATTGTGCTCGGAACACAGTAATATGATGCATGATGTACACTGAGAGAAAAACAAATATCATCATCAAAACTCTCACGACTATGAATATCACATTTTTTATTATAGTTTTTTTTTTAATATTTTTTGTTTTATTATTTTTTTTATATAAAATGTGTTATTATTCACATTTCATCATTTTTTGTTAGAAAAAAAAAAACAACAACAAATAAATTATTTTGCATTATAAAAATTATGTAGTTAGTTTTGTGAATGTAAAAATATTTTTTTTTTCAGTGCATTAATTTTTATAAAAATCATATTTTCTGTTATCATACATCACATGAATCATTATTTAGCTAGAAAATTATAAATGTTATTGTTTTTATTATAAGAAAAAATAAATAAACAATCAAAATTATAAAATTAACATCACTATTCATTTATATATTGCTTGGCTATATGTTGTATCACCAAAAGAAGAATGTTAACAACAACTTACAATTTTATGTGTTCCTATAAAACAAAATATTTTTATTTAAAACAAAAAAAAATGCAAAAGATTCAAATATAGTTTTTTTAATAGAAGTTTAATTAATGTGTTATTTTTTTTTATAAATGTATTTCATTTTCTTTTCAGTGTATTTAATTTTATATTGATTTATTTTTATTTTCAGAACAATTTAGCTAGAGAAATGTGGAACACTTCTTGTTTTGTTGCATGGTGATGGAATAGTTACATTTTTATGTTGAAACATTTATTATTTGAGCAGCATTCCATTTTCACTTCAAATTCTCTTTGTACATTCTGAAAAATTAGATTTTCTTATGTTCTGTATCAATCAATTGATGAAGTCTTAGTTTATTATGTAAACAAAAATTAAGACCTAATCGCGTGATGTGGAGTTTTCAAATGTAATTTTTACAAGAGACACTGAAGTTTCTTCCAACGGCTATGGTTGCAACACCATACATCCTTTTCATGACCCAATTCGTTCATTTGCAACATTGATAAAGATAACTTCTATCATTTGACCCAACGATCACAAGATTTTGTTTGCCAATTTAAAACAATAAAATACAGATAAGAAACTTCTTTGTTGAAGCGGTCAGCGTTCCATTTTTAGTAATGGCGTAACTATACATATGTCTAAAGATGGCGGCTTTAAAAGTGACAGCTGCCCAAACATTGGCTTTTTACAATTAATTAACAATCGTACCAGTAAATGCTCACATCGTGCAGACATTTTTTTTCACCAATGCTGCCTATGCCTAAGTTCTGCAACTTTTTTGACAAATTGGTCCTCGTCTTTCAGGAGCGAGTGAATTTACACCAAATCTATAAACCGTTTTCAAGTTGCGAAACCGATTAAAGCTCGGTAACCCTCTTACGAATTTGACATCTGCCCTTTAACATTGTTCAAGTTAGTGAAATAAGAACAGCAAACATTAAAAATGGAAGAAGTCAAACAACCCCACAGCATTTTTTCAAGATATTCAATAAAAATCTTGAAACAAACCTGTAGCCATAAACTCTGAACACTTTTCAAAAGTCCATGTTTTATACAAAACTAATGTTGATAAAATTTTTCTCCCAACCATATCAATAAATTTAAAAGCTAGATTTTCGAGACAAAAGAATTTATTGACTCTATAAATCATATTTTCTCGAGAATTCTAGTTGAAGAAAAATATTCATAACAAGTGTTTGTTCTAATTCTTAAAAATGAACGTTTTTATATCCGTAAGTAATATTTAAAGCATTTTTCATATTTTTGTTTCATTTTGTGTTTTAATATTTACCCAACTCAATCACACCGTTTTGAAATGAACACAACACCAAATCTCTTTTGACACAAACTCAAAACTTATTTTCGTTTCTCTTAAAAACCACACTGCACAATTTGTTGTATTCTTCAGTTTATTCACTTTTTCAGAAAGCACTCAACATTGATACATTACCACTCTTCTTTTTCAAAAAATCGAGAAGAAAACACATTGATAGAAATCAAACAACTATAAGTTACAACCACACACTCTTTTCTTTTTGCAGACGACAAAAGTTCAGTTACACCACCTGAAATTGAAATAAAAGCAACTGCTAAGAAGCTTATAGCCTCAAATGTAACAACTCCAAAGCCTGCTAGATCTACTAACAAACCAACACCACAACCACCAGCAAGGCAAAAGTCAAAAAAATCCAAATAACAACTAATAGTTAACAAAAATTGCTATGATTTCTTTAATAAATTAGTTTATAAGTTTTTAGAAGACAGAAAAACAATAATTTAAAGAAAATTATTTATAATATTAAATTTTTAAAATTAATAAATGTTATATTCTTTTAACTTAAATATAAAATTTATTTTGCTATCGAGGAGCTTCGCAATAACACTTTTCTAACAAAGTAAAGCTTTAAAGCCCAAAAAGGAAAGCCATTTTGTTTTTGAAACATTGATATTAAATTGTTTGAATTGATTTCAATAGGACAATTGACTTCAGCTGAAATTCAAGATGGTAGGATCGAATACGATCCCGTTACCAAGGCTAAGACTTTGTACAAACACATCGAAGGTGGTTATGAAGTCCATATTACCACTCCTCAGCAGAATGGTACTGTAAAGACCCAAGTAAAGACCTTCTACGATCCAAAGCCTGTTACCGAAGAGGATCTGTTGAAGCAACAGCAAGAGAAGAAGAAGAGGTCTAAGAAGCCAAATCAAGTTGTTCAAATCGACAAGAACACCACCATGATAACTCGTGAGATTCCCGGTGGATATGAAGAAGTCTATACAACTGTCTATGATGATGGTTCGAAGAGTATGCGCACGAAGACCTTCTACGATGCTGTCGAAGAAGAAATCGTCGATGAGAGCAACACCAATACCAAGGTTCAGCAAAAGAAGAACCAGCCTTCTTCGAAATTGACCAGGCACGATACTGAGGAAGAAGAGAGGAATGTTAAGAAAACCTCCAAGAATCAATTGGTTGAGGCCAACCAGAGGAATGTTCGTCAAGTCAATGAAGATTCCAATGAAGAATACAACACCAGACGCGAGTCGATTGTTGAAGAAACTCGTAGTGTAAGCAAGAAGACCGAAACTTCTGGCAAGAAGACAATTGTTCGCAAGGAATCTGTCCAGGAGGAGAACACCAAGAGTGTGACCACCTCGTCAAAGGACAAGAAGAAGAAGAGCAAGCGTGCTCCTCCACCACCAGCCGATTTCCCCCAGAATGAAACCACCACTGTTACCGCAAGCAAAGTGCCCGGAGGTAACGAATACACTTATAGTACTGTTCTGGAAGATGGCAAGACTGTGACCACCAGCAAGACAATCTACGAAGAGGAAGAAGTTGAAATGACCGAAGAAGAGATTCAAATCTACAAGAAGCAATTGAAGGACGCCGAGAAGCACAAGAATGTCACAACCACCAAGAAATTGAAGTCCGAGTCAGGCACCAAGAAGATTGTTCCATCGGAAAATCCTGGTGAAGTCACCACTGTGGAGACCATTAAGATTGAGGGTGGTACTGAATATCGCTATACCACTGTGACAGCTGAGGGTATTGTCAAGAAGGCCATCAAGACTGTCTACGATCCAGTGCCAAAGGAGAATCCTGATGATTCTGAAGAAGAAGAGATCATTGAGGATTACGAAGAGGAAATCATTGAGCCAGGCGAGAAGGTTTTCAAGACCATTGAATCGGTCAAGACTCTTCCCCAGAGATTTGATGGTGAGTAAGATGAAAATTGCATGTTTTAATATTTGTTTATATGTATATGTAACTTAAAAGCTCTCATAAGAAGAGTTGTTCCTAACTTTTATTCTTCGAAAAATATATAGAGCATGTGAAAATCAATGTCATTAACAAAATTCAATGAAGAAAATTATTAGCTTATTAGTGGTCTTAATGAAACAGAGCATGTACTCGGAGAAAGTGCTTCGAACTAAATTTGAGTAAAAGTGCCAATAATATAACTGGTATCTGAATAACAAGAGTAGCACTTTCTTCAAAAGTTAGAGCTTATGCTCAAAACTCCAAAAAAATATTCTCCGTTTTATGCATACCACATAAACATTTGAATTTATTTAAAAATAGCGTAAATATTATTCGTTAGTCTATATGTTAAAAGCTTTAAGTTTGACAGTAGCTGTAAACTTCATTCTATAAGAATTGAAAACAGTTTAAACTAAGTTTAAGGTTTTTAACCTACCTGTACTAAGGCATGTTCCGTAAAATAAATTACTGACAATTCAGAAAGTCGTTAACCAAATGTAAGATACTTTTAAAATGTAAACTTGTAACAAAATTCTAATTAACATTAAGTGTAGAGTATCTAAATATTAAATTGTTGACAAAAATATAGTTTTATGCACGAAGTTAATAAAATTATTTAAAAAAAAAACACTCCTAACAGTGAAATAGTGTAACTATACTTGTGAAGTTTCGTCCTATATTTTAATAATTGTAAACTGATGCATGTCAAAAGGAAAATATTAAAATATAAATTTAAATAAAAAATAAATTTATATAAATTTCACAGAAATCGTTGAAGTTAATACACCAAAGAAAAAATCCACCAAATTGACCAGAACTGACACTCAAGAAGAAGAAAGTCATATTGTTGAGAAGAAGAAGAACGCAATGACATCTATCAATCAACAACAGAGTAACGTTCGTAAAATGGAACAAGAAGAACACACAACTGGACGTTATAATGTTCGTCGTGAATCTAAAGTCGAAGAAACACGCAGCATGACTCAGAAAATTAAGATCTCTGGAAATTACTAAACAAACAGAACTCAAAATCTACAAACATAATAATATACATTGAATTGAATCCTATTGTTCTATTTTATTTTTACATATAAACTGTATAACATGAAGTTTTCATAATATTCATATTAATTTTTGTTTTACAATATTTTCCTATATATTTAATTAATTTCGTTTGGTTATATTTATATCAGTACATTTACATAAAATAAATATATTTATATTGCCTAAAAACATATATTTTTTGTCATTTTATTTACACAAAAGAAAAACGGACAAAAAAGAAATTTAAAAATTTGTAAAAAAATCTTTAAATAAGAAATTATTTTATTCATCTTAAAAACTGCTTTTAGAGAATTTCCTTTTATTTTGCAAATTCAATTTTAAACCAAAGATTAAGACTCTGAGTGTACTTGCAAAAACATATTTTGTTTCCGGATGTCATGAAAGCATTCAAGGAATAAGAAAATGGTTCACGCATTTGCTATTAAGCAATGACATACACCGTTTTGTTTTGACCTTTCAATACTACAGCGTTGTGCACGTTCAATGGTTGCATTCAACACTTTGATTTATTTATTTACATCACTTAGAATTATTTGCAACTAAAACCTACATAAAATAAAATTAATTACCCATTAGATAGTTTAAGTAAAAACTATTTTATTTGTCACAAAATAAAGATCTATTCCCTTATTTTCTGAAAAGTGTCAAAGAGTTAAAGAGCACTCACTTTTTGAACAAAATCTAAGCACCTCCAAGCATCTCATTCAAGAGTCATACATAATAAGATGTTATTTTTATGTTTTTAATTTTCATTTTGTCATTTTCAAGAACTTTGAGTTTCTCTTTGAATCATATCAAAATTTAGAAGAAATAACACAAGTTCAGAGTAAAGGAACAGGTCTAATTTTTAAGCCCACAAATCAATGTCAAACTAATTTTGGATAATACGATAGTTGATAGTGAATTCAAAATTTTAAAACATTTCCAAGGAATTGTAACTTTGAAATAAAAATATTTATTTGTTCATATTTTCAGGTTTGGGACATTAAAACTGATGTGTATATTTTTCGATACTGGATAATAAATATGTGGCCAACAAATTGATGTTATGTAAATAAGAAAATAATAAATTGATTGTTATTTAAAAGGAATTTTTGTTTTTTTGAAGTAAAAATAAATATTTGTAAGAACTATTTGGTAGAATATAAATTGCAAGAACATGTGTTCCAGGATTTTGGAACATTCAGCACTCCTTTAAAACCTTTTCGGTACGCGAGTGGTACGTTTACATATAAATATTCTTTGTTCTGTACCACTCGCGTACCGAAAAAGTTAACAAAATTAAAAGAACCTTTCGACATAGTTTCTTGATAATGGTTTTTGAGAGGTATAGAAGATTATTTTAAATATAATACAACAAATTCAATGGATTGTCCAACATTTTAACTTCGTCATATCACAAATTTAATTGCATTAAATGTTTTAAAATAATTTCTGTGATGTGACCGCCAATATCAGTCCAATTTTTCACAAATTGTTTGAGCATATCCGGTCTAATTTCGTCAAAAGTCAAATGTACGCTTATAAATTATCAATTGTTATTAATTCGACATACGCATTTCTTGAGATGATTTTGGCTTAACAATGTCGCTATCTTGCTAAATCTAAATCCAAATCGGAGCTGCGAAATTCATGAATCACAGGTTTCGAGTTTAAATGGTCCGATGATGCCTTCGACATGTTTACTTTGGTGTGCAGTTTGAAGAGTCTTAAGAGGATTGTACTAACCAATGGACCTCTTAGCTAAAAGGACTCTACAAGCGAAACAGTGCACGAAATTTGGCATTTTTTTTTTTGCAATTTTTAAGTATTGAACTTGTGAAAGAAAACTGACCCTTTTATATTTCTAAGAATTCTGAGAATTTTTGCCAGAGGGACTGACAGATCTGGAGAATAAAATAAACACTATTTACTATTCATTTGCACCTAGAAATCAAAGAGGCTTTGCATTTCTTTTCTTCTTTTGTGTGTTGTGTGATAGCAAATTCTTTAGAAATCAATTTAATAAAGAAAAATTCTATTCTCTGATTTCTGACAGCAAAAGTGAACAATATTGTTTACACTACCGGTCAAAAGGTTAGAAGCAGGCATTTTAGAGAAGTAAAATTGATATTTCTCCCGTTACATAATGGATTAGAAAAAAAAAATGGTAAATGAGGGACTATTTTGTTAACAACAAAATATAAAATTTGGGTATGGAAAAGATTAAGCTAACGGAACTTTTACGACGAATTGTTAATTGAGTCAAAAATATGCCAAAATAAATCGGGTCATTAGATTAGAAGCAGTGAATAAATCAACGTTGTGTTGTAAAGTGCATAACTACATTTCTTTCGGAAAAATGGTACAATTTATAAATTAATTGTTCTTGATTGAGTGTTAACAGAAATGGGCAACAAAAAATGTTTTACAGTGGAGGAAAGGGCAAGAATAGATGTTTATTGCTCTAAAGGTTTTTAATGCTTTGCTATAGTCCGAAAAGAAATCGAAGTGATCATTGTGTCAGCAATTATTTAAAAAACCATCGTCTTACTCGAAAAATTATAAAAAAAAACACTTCTTCTGCCTTAAGACTTCGCGAAACGCGAAGTATCCTTAGAACAGCGTCAAATACAGCGTTATCAACAGCTAAAACTAGGGAGAAAGCTAATGTTAAGGCCAGCTTATCCACTGTTAAATACACGATTCGCCATGCTAAACACTTAAAGTGCCTGAAGCTTAAGAAAAAACCACCACTTAATGACGCAAGGAAAAATCAATGCTTGGGTTTCGCGAAAGATCACATGGGCTGGGATGTGCAAAATGGAATGACCGCAAATGATTGGCGGAAGGTTATTTTTTTCCAACGAAAAAATTTAACCTAGATGAGCCACGTGGTTATAATTATTTCCATGACCTGAGGAGAGAGTAGTGATTTTTAAACCGTCATCATAGCAAAGAAGGAAGCGTTATCGTATGGGGCTCAATTTTATTGTATGGCGCTATAGACTTGGTAATACAAAGATACCAAATGACTAGGAAAACATACAAAACCTTGCTAGAATCAGTATTCCTCAATATAAGCGAGCTTTTAAGACCAATTCCATGGATTTTTCAGCAGGAAAACGTTCCCATACACACAGCCCGAGAGGTAAAATCCCTTATTGCGAACCAAAACTTCCACTTGCTGCCTTAGCCACTATATTTCTTTGACCTTAACATAATTGAAAATGTGTGGGGCTAGCTTACACGTAAGGTACATGAGGGAGGGAAGCAATACGATGACAAGGAAGCGCTAATTCATGGCATCAAAATGGCCTGTAGTGAGATTTCTCTGGTCTACTTGGAATCTCTTTATAAATCCTTGAAATATATAGGATTTTTGAAGTTATTTTGATGGCTGGTGGTAGCACACATTATTAAAAACCTAACGAAAGCTAAAAAACATAATAAAATACAAATAATTGCACTCTATTTCCATTTATTTGATTTTTCTAATTCATCATGTAACGGGACAAATATCGATTTTACTTCTCGAAAATGCCTGCTTCTAACCTTATGACCGGCAGTGTACGTACAGTACATACATACATATATGTATATTTCTGAGATCTTAAATTTGCTTAAATATGTTAGAAGAAAAATCAAACAAACGTCAAAAGTATTACAGCTTCTGTGACAGCTATGCCTTTCGGAAGTTCTTTATTTCTTAAAAAAATACAGGATATAATCGAACTTCTCCAGTAAATCATTGACAATCATGAAACCGTTTTCAGAAAATTTTCCCTCAAAATTAAAAATACTTTCAACTTTTTTGAAAGAAAATAAGGTTGGAGTTCACTTAGTTAAAAGTCAAGTCAAACCAGGTAGTCGAAAATAAGTAAATGTTTATCTAAAGTCCTTAGTAATATGTTTAAGAAAAACCGTAGCTTAAATACAGGGGATAACTACCTCCCTAGCCATTAACGAATATCTTAAATCTGACAGTTTTGTGTCCATGAGAAAAGAATTTGAATATGAAATTTAAAAAAAAATGTATTTGTTCGTAAAATAAGGATAAATAAATACACACACATTTATGTATGTATGTACTTTTCTAGTTAGATTTTTCCTTGGATTTCTTACTTCTCTTCACCAACTTAAGTACAACAGTACAAATAACTCCGAGAATACTGACTATTCCCAGAAGCACAAATCCTATAACATCCAGCAGATAGAATTGATACCAGGCAAGATCAAGACCAGCTGATCGAATATGACGTGCTCCTTTATGTCTGATGACATATTCCACCCAATACATTGCAGTGTCTCTTGGACTTATAGGACGATCTCGAAATATATCAGATATTCGTTTTATATTTTCTTTATAAGATGGATTCTCTATAAGCTCGAGAAGAGATGTTTTTAGTAAATCGGCTGTTATTTCTTGAAATTTAAGGGTAATGGCGTAACCAGCTTTGGTAGCTTTGTTCATGTTGAGATACTGAAAATAAAATAAGAGCGAAACTCATTGAAAGATGTACTACCAATTACGAGAAATACATATTTTGACTGTCAAAGTTTAGTGGAAATGTCAGGACAAATTCAATGTAACTTACCTGATCACAATAAAATGGCATTCCCAATAAAGGAACTGCATGATATACACCTTCCTGACTGCCAAACAATCCACCATGTGTAATAAATACTTTGACATTTGGATGTGCCAAAATGTCACTTTGTGGCATCCATTTGTGCACCATAACATTCGATGGCAGTTTCGGGATTTCGTCAGTTTCGAATTTCCAAATAACTCTCTGTTTCAAACTTCCAAAAACTTCGAGAAATATTTTCAGCATTTCTGGTGGCATATCAGCGCTTCTGACATTGCTTCCTGTCAAAGTATCCTTGTTTTCAATCTTAAGTCGTATAGTTCTACTGACAACTAGTACTTACCTAAACTAAAGTAAATAGCACCATCTTTGGCTCCATCTAGGAAGTTTTTAATGTCCTCTGGCAGAGGTTTCGGTGGATAGATGTGGACACCACCAATCGGAATCATTCCCTGCACAGTTGGACGAGGTGTTGTCATTGGAATATGACTATTTAAAAGTATCGCTGAAATGTTCTTCTCCATTTCGGTTACTTTTGGGATTTTAACTTAAATCAAACAGATCTATTAGTTTGTTCGATTTCAGCTTGAGAAAGTTCAAAAACTTACTTGGTAAATGTGATAAATACTTTTGAATCAAAGCATCCTGCTTTGGGAAGTATTCAAACTCTCTATAAAAGTCCTGGTATAAAGAAGCAAAAGTGTTCTGCAGACGCTCCCAAAAACTCATTCTATCATCGAATGGCAAAAATCCATGTGGTACAAAAGACCAAGGCGTAATAACACCCATCATTTGACTCATATACGATTCATATCCTAGAGTACTCGATAGAATTACTGGAATGTCAAATTTCAAAGCCAATGTCAAAAATGCCTCCTGATAGAATTGCTCAGCAATTAAGACATCATAGGCATCTTTAGTGTCTGTTCGATTGAATAATTCCTGAACGTTCGATTGTTGAAGAGCATGTTCGGTAGTTTTCGTTCCAATTATTTCTAACATTTTTAAAAAGTCTTTCAATGTCAGACTGGTAAGTTCGAAAAGATTGTCAGTTTTAAAATGAGCTTGAACTGTAAAAATAGAAACAATTAAGAGTTTTGATATTTTTGTGTCGAAATCAAACAGTTTACCATCAAACCAAAAGTCATAAGGAGGTATAAGTACTTCAGTGTAATTGGGTCCATTATTTGGTCCCATTGAGTCACTTGTTATAAAAGTAACCTAAAATTAACAACCAGAGTATATTAAATTTTATTGAATTAATAACAAAATCAGATAAGTCAATTTGAATTTATTACCTCATGTCCTCTTTTAAGGAGCTCTCTGACCAGAGTCTTATGCATCATAAAATGACTCTTGCCCGGAAAGACAAACGCCGCCAGTATTCGACCTGCATTCGAATATGAGACCGTGAGAAGAACCACCAAGGCGAAATATAATGAGTTTTTAATATTCTAAATCAAATAAAGTAAACAATTAAGATTAAATAAAATAAATTTAAATTAAATAAAATAAAATTAGAATGAAATAAAATGAAAAAAAAAGAGTTCTCATTGGTTCTAGTTAAAAATTTACAACTAAAATTTTCTGTAAAAAGTCAATTTTTTATTTGAAGAACTTGAAAGACTATGTGATCAAAAATTTAAGTTAAAGCTGTTTTCTGTTGGAATATATTCCAAAAGTTATATCAGTTAAATAGTATTTTTGGTAGGACTTTTATTTAAGTAAGAAACACTGACTTTTTATGTTTCAAAATATTCGCAGCAACATTTCTATGGGATGAAACAACATTTAAGTCAGTATCTTTCTCTCTCGAGATATTCGAGTCGAAAATCTTTTTATACCAATATTTAGTAATTTTGTTAAGCATTCATTTTTCTAAAAATGTAACGAGATGTCGAAAACGTTCTGGAGGTAATATAATTTTTTGTTCGCAAAATATTCAAGGTGGCAAATATTTTTTTCAGTTGTTTCTTTGGGAGATATTTGGGATCGATAAAATGTTTCCCTTTTTTACTTGCAACATATAAGAAATATACATATGCCATGTATTACATTCGTAAAAAAATTCGAACTCGAGATTTTAATAAAAGATGAAATTACGATGGTAGAGAAGTCGACAAAAGTGGGTCAATATAATTACATCCGTCTGTCTGTCTGTCTGTCTGTCTGTCTGTCTTCACCTCTAGAGCCCAAATCTATTGAGTCGATTGACATCAAATTTGGAATTTAAGGTTTTTGGCCGATTTACGCAAGGCGTTTTTTCATTTGTTTTATTTTTGACTTAAAAACAAAATATTAAACGTTTTTTTTTCGAAATTCGATATCTCGAAAACGGGTCATAGTTTTGTACTAATAAGCTCTAAATAACTACATACTTAAAATATTATTAAACTTAAAAATTGTATTTATGAAAAATTAATTTTAAAACAAAAAACGCTGTTACGATTTTCAAAAGAAAATTTTAAAAAATTAAGGTTTATTTGTGAAATAAAATGGCATTTAAATTTTTAAAAACAAACTTTTTTATTTTTATATGTATAAATGAGCAAGTTCGTGCGAACATTTTAACCATTATTTTGTTTTCTTGCATGTGCACATTTTGATGATATTATCTGTACGAAAATATTTATTTGAAGTCTCTGCTGAGTCTTGGGATATGATGGATAGAAAAACGCTTGTAATTAAAGCTTGGAAGAAAACTTAATATGCTAGCATTTAGTGTAAGTTAAAGCTTAGATTAGTTTTAACTAGAATACATTCTTTACAAGGTTAATATATTTCATTGAATATCTCAAATATTGTACCTTTTGCTTTGAAATTCATTTTTTCACAAGGTATTTGAAGTTTCAGAAACTAAACAATCATTAATGATACAATAGATTTATCATTAATGATTGTTTAGTTTCTGAAACTTCAAATACCTTAGTAGGCCCTAGGGCAATCAGACCCACAAAACCATACTTTTTTCGGAGGTGGGCTCTTTGACAGCTGTCACTTGATTTATGGTTATTTTGGTTTGCTATTTTACAATAAATAAACTTGTTTCTGAACGTTTAGTACTAAAGAATAATCAGACTAGCTGCACTCTGCAGAACAAATTTGGTTAGCATAATAAAGGTTATAGTGAGACACCTTTAAAAGATAGACATATTATGCCGTCAACTATTAAACAACAACAACAAATTTTACAAAAAATTATTTTAACAAAACTTTTACCATTTTCGCAGGGCACTCAGTAGAACTCTCAAAAGGGAAACAAATCCCCGATTTTAAAACATTATTTATTGGTGATTCGCTCGTGTTAGACTTAGCGTGATGTTATATAGCCCATAGCGTTTCTCAGTTAATGAGCTATCTTACACTGAAATAATTTTCAAAACATACCAGTAGTTTCTGAGATAAGTGCGTTCAAACAAGCAAACAAACAAGCAAACTTTTCAGTTATTTAATATGAGAATAGATAATTTATTCAAAAAATGAAGCCGGTCATAATGTTACAGTCAATGGGGAACGCTAATAGAGCTATGGTTAATGACTTTTTTAAGCCTAAATTGGAGGATATTGCTTTCAACCACCTTTGGTTCCAACAAGACAGCGGGGTTGTGGGTTTGTGGAGTGTACTTCCAGATCATGCGATTTGACATAACTGGACTGTTTTTCAAGCCGCTTGTCTACGAAGATAATCCCAAGACGAATGGTAGTATGCGATTTGTTTTTTCTTGAAAATTAATTGTCTACAAAAACAATAGTTATTTATTATTTTCTAATTTAAGCAAATTAAGTGGGGTTCTTTTACAAAATAGACACTCATTAAAAATTGTTTAAAAGAAAAAAACAAACAACCACTTAAGTTAAACAAAACATTGATAAATTAAAAAAGCATTCATAGACTTATGTAAGTGATTTGTAAAGATTGCTTTTGATTCAATCTTTTGATGAGCTGATGAACTCAGCTAAAATTACAAAAATATAACTACGACTGTACACACTCAAATTCTTTAAAATATAATTGTTGTATTAAAGTAGCTTAGAATCAAACAGCTTAAACTTGATTTTAAAACAAAATGAACCAGAGATCAGAATCATATAATTATTGTGTGTTATGATCATAAATAAATAGTTTTAATGTGATGTAATCTTTTCATCACTCAAAACAAAAACACAATTCATAATATAAGGTAATAAAAATGACAAATTTATTATTGACATGCGAGCTTATTTAAATGTTAAACATGAATCAAGTACACGTAGGAGAGGAGCATAGGAAGATATGTACATTGTTTTTTGGTTCTCAACCATTTATAATTATAATTATATGTATACTAAGTTTATACTTTTAAACTGCTTTGTATTGCTCAAAAAAAAGTGCTAAAACAAAATCATACCAATTATAAGCAAACCTAACAATAGCAATACTATAATAAAAAATATTGTTTTTTAATAAGAGGTTTCATTTAGAATAACTCCTTATTTGCTTAGCTGTCACTTTAAAAGCTCTCAATTTTAAAATTTGACAAGTGAAACTACTCCATTAATAAACCTTTTAAAATACACTCTTCATTCAAGCATTGAAATTATTAAAATTTATTACAAAAATGGTGAAGATTTTGTAGTTTTGCAAGAAGAGTTTCCTGACAGTATTACGAAAGGCCATCTAACTGATATCATTTTCCATTGTCAAACCTTCTTCCTTACAGTAAAATAAACATCCATTGATTTTTATTAAAAAATAGGCGGATTTTTAAATATCAAAATGAAGTTTCTCATAATATACATACATACATACGTATTTTTTTAATTGACACCGTCGAAAATTATCAATGAAATGTATTGACAGATTTAAAAACAGTTTTCAATTATGACTGAAATCTCACAGGAAATTTGTGTTAAAATTTTATGAATGAACTAATTTTAACGTTTATGAGTCTATTAAAAAAAACATTTAATAATGAATTATATTATTATATTATAATGATATTATGACCAATTGATAAGATAGCACACTAAGTATAATAAATAATATTATTTTATAAGTTTGGAAGATAAAATCTAAAAAAGGTTCTTTTCGACAGATAGATACAGTTCTTTTTGTTTGTGTAGATTTGTTTCATAGAAACATATTGATAAATTAGTGTCGAATTTGATGCAAAATAAAGATAATTTAAGCACTTAATTTAAATATCTATTCAAGCAGTTAAGACAAAAATAACTTAAGATGGGTAAACCGATTTGATAGGAGATTAAGATTTAGAGAACATTTACATAAAGTGTTCAAAGTTCATTAATAACTTGAAGAATTACATATATCTTTAAGTTCTTGAAGTAATTGTGGAGCATTGGCATAGACCTTATCTTTTGCGTAGCCCCGATGAAAAATCCTAATGTTGTTAAATCTCAAGATCTCAATGGCCACTTGTGATCACTGTTTTTAATCAATAAGACTGGAAAATGTTCTTGAAAAACTGTGATTGTTTTCATTAGTACTTACATTGCCCGTAGCAAAATCTTTGGATTCCATTTTTATGAATAATGTAGTTCTTGTCAAAAGATGACAACTACCTATGTATATACATAGCAGGTTATTCAATATGAAACCTCTTATTGCAATATCCTTTATCATTTTAAAAATTATAGAAGTCATTTTGAGATATAAAGTTCAATGAAATGATTAAAAGACAGTTGAAAAATTGTTATTTTCCATCAAATTTCGTACTAAAAATATTCTGAAGTCATATTTAATTGAGTAAAATTTTGCCCCTATTCTTTTCTTTATAATTATACCCTTTAAACGTAATTAGCTAATTTTATTTTGTCAATTTTCATGTGATAATGATTATATTTTATCGTAGGTCGTGGATTTGAATAAACTATTGACTATATCACTTTTGATGCAATAGATTGTAGATATAAATTGTATAGTTTATAGAGATATTTTAATAGCTTCAAGCTTATCGTTAGTTTTTAAATGAACTATAAGTATTTTTTTATTTAACTTACAATTCTTTACTTGTATATACCTATACATTTTTTATTTCTAACCTTTAACTAGATTAGATAAATAAATAAAATATTCTAAAAAAGCATCACACAAATAAAATCAATTTCAGTTGTTCAAAAATCAATTTCAAATTCAAACCAAAAATAAAAACCGAAAACAAAAGAAATTCAACATTAATCACAAATAACTTTTAACAAATTCACTTTTGTGGTTACCTATACAATAAAATACCCCAAATTATAATATTACCATTTCATCAATTAATCTTCCAAACAATATTCGATACTTAAAACTTAGACCTTAGAAGATCATTTATCAACTTCCCTATCACCGAAACAAGTGGTCTTGACCGACTGCTGGGCGAAAAGGAACTGATGGTTCTATAGCATACAAAATATTGTAATTCTTACTAAGTTGATATCTATACAATATAATTTATTAAAATTAAAAGTATAAATGTACTCATTAGTACACAAGAGCGTATACAGAAATTTTAGTAAGTAGGGGGGGGGGGTCAAATTGTTTGAAACTCTCCAACTGAAATAATTTAGTTCAAATCTTAGAAATAAAACACATAATATTTTTCTTATTCACGTTTACGGGTGATTATACAAAAGTTGGGTAACTTTTGAGGATATTAATTTGTTTACGATAGTTTTTAAATCAAACTTCTATAAATTCGGGTGTATATGATAGCTAATCTAAATAATATATTGTTCCCAATCGGTTCAGTCACTTTTTTGAGTGCATTGTAAGATATTTAAAAATTTCAGAATTTGAGCCAGGGGATTGACGAGGTAACATAGTAATGATACATGTTATACACAGTTTTGAAAGTATTATAATGAAATTTAATACAAATTAGTAAAAATCTCTTAGGATTTAATAATGATCACTTAAAAGCACTTAGTAACAATTAAAATAATTATTAATATGTAATACTGGGAGAAAATACTATATATCAGTTTTCAAAACAGACTTTCGACATTTAACGTAAGGTTATTGACTTATCTTTTACTACTTTTACATAGTTTTACTTAATATTTCAAAATAATCAACAAGCAATATAAACAAAATCTAACAATATTCATCTTAAAAGTACTAATGATCATGAAATGAAGAACAATAACAATATACCTGACACAGGACTGACGCCATAGGACTGACGAAAAAGACGAAATTTGAGATTATAATCAGGACTAATGTTTTTTTTGTTGTAATTTCGAATATCAACAAACTACATTTTAACAAATCATAGTCTAATATGTATAAATAAAAATAAACTTAAGATTAACAAAAAAATAACGACTCACCACAAAACTGACATGTTGACTGGCTAAGCACGTGTATAGACAACAAACATAACCCAAACTCTGGTACAGATATGGTGGCCGTCAAATTGTGCGACCCGCAACTAACTTTATTACCAACATTAAAATTCAAAGTGGGATTTGACAGTGAGTCGGCGATATTTCGAAAGAATTTCAAATTTAAATAACACACAAGGGACTGACGAATGAAACTGAACACAAAATTTCTTTTTTGTTTTAAATAAAGTGGAGAACACTGCATTATGAAAATTGTAGTATATATTAAACTATATACATCGCAGATTGTATTAAATTAATAAGTTTTCTAAAATCAATGATAATGTTTAATAGACAGTCACTTAATGGTTGATTTTCAGGGTTGTGACATGCCAGAGGACTGACGTTTTAAGAACAACAACAATCTGCCAACATCTGTCTTCAACCAGATAGCACTATGTGGCCCAAAAACAGTAAAACAATAGCCATTTTGCAATAAAAGATAAAAGATAAATGACAGTCCAGGACGGACCTGGGCCTCAACCAACATGCATCTCCAGCCAGCGCCACCTAAGTCGCGGTCTTCCTCTACTGCGCCGCCGTCCCTCGGGATTGGATTCGAAGACCTTTCGGTTGAGCGTTGATGTCCATTCGCTCTTCATGACCATCTAAGCCGTTGGACTTTAGTTCTGTTAACTAGGTCAGTGTTGCTGTACAGCCCGTACAGTTCATCGTTATATCTTCTCCTCCATTCTCCATCTATGCGTACGGGACCAAAAATCACCCGAAGAATTTTTCTCTCGAAGCATCCTAAGGCGCTCTCATGTCTCATCTTTCCTTGACAGGGTTCAGGCCTCAGCGCCATAAATGAGAACCGGGATGATTAGTGTCTTATTGATGGTGATTTTAGATGCTCGAGAGAGGACTTTACTACTCAATTGCCTTCTAAGTCCAAAGAAGCAGCGATTTTCAAGAGTTATTCTTCGTTTGATTTCAGCGCTGGTGTCGTTGTCTGTGTTTATAGCGGTGCCTAGGTAGACAAAGTCTTAAACTACCTCAAAATTATAGCTGTCCATAGTGACGTTTTGTTCAAGACGTCGTTGTTCAATGTCCTTTTTTGATGACAGCAAATACTTGGTCGCAATGCTCAAACTGACATCACGCTTTGATCTTCCAATTATGTCAATATCATCTGCGTATTCGAGTAATTGGATGGACCTTTGGAAGATTGTGCCTCTAGTGTTGACGGTCGAGTTTCCAGAACGATGTTGAAGAAGTCGCATGACAGTGCATCTCCTTGTCTAAAACCTTTTTTGACATCGAATGCATCGGTAAGATCTTTTCCGACCTTTTTAGAGCAGTGTGCATGCTCCATCGTCATTCTGCACAAACTGATAAGTTTGACAGGGATGCCAAAACTAGACATTTCTCATATGTAAGAACTGTTTTCCTTTTTTTTTTTGGGTGGCGCAACAGTCCGTTGACTGTCACTAGGGCCTAGTGACTTACAACTCTCAACCATTCCTGTATGCGAGTACTGTTGTCAGGGAGGGAGGGGACCTACAGTTTTAAGTCGAATCCGAACGGCAAGTTTGAGAAAGCACTTTTCATGACAAGAATTACTTTTGGAGAATTTGTCAATTCCTCGCAAGAGGCAGTACCCGTGAAAAAAACTGGATGGCATAGGCAGGGATCGAACCCAAGACCTCTGGCATGACAGTCCAACGCACTAACCATCATGCCACGGGTACTACTACTGTTTTCCTTTAAGTTAAAAAAAAGTCTGCGACAGCATATGTCTTTCTTTTGAAGTTGGCTCACTATAACATTTGCTATGCTAACCAAGTTTGTTTTAAAATAAAGCATTCGAGGTAATACATTTTGCACGATTTACAAACGTTGTTCAGAAGTTAAGCAATATTCACATGAGCACGACCAACGACCAACGAATGAACGAATATTCGTCGATTTTGACATTTCTTTCACATGAGAGTTTTAATTCGTCGCGAATGAAGTTTGACAGCCGAACACCATTCACCACCGAAACCAAAACAAGAATGATTTTTTTAGGTTAAGTACGCGCGATTATTTTATTCGTTGCGAGTGTGGATAATGTGGAACGCGAATAAAGTTTGACAGTTCGTATCAACTACAAATTTTTTCGCGACGAATAAATTTGTTTTCTTAAATTTATTAATATATGATATTGAAAAGTAAAAGTATGCATCATAAATCAAATAGAAACTATATTGCTATCGTTTTGTTAAGAATTTGTGTGGAAATACTATGTCTTCAAACGTATATAAACTCACATTTTGTAATTCATTCGTCGTTCGTTGGTCGCGCTCATGTGAATACTACTTTAGTTATTTATTTTATTATAAAATGTCAAATTTTATTTATTATTTTATCATAAAATGTCAAACCAAACTGAGCATGAATCAAGTGACAGCTGCCAAAACAACTAACTCTGAAAATTTTTTTGCCAGATTGAAAACCACACACATAAAGAAACACCCGTTATAAGAACAAACGAATGGCTTAACATGTTATAGTCCAAGAGCCAGACATATCTTTTATCATAAAAGCTGAATGTTTGTCTATGTGTGCCTCTAGTACAGGTAAGAACGATCCCCACCCATGATACCTGGGTAGTGGTTCCTTTGGCAGCTAATAGGTAGAAAAGGTGCATAAAATTCCATCTTACTTTCATTATTTTATAAAACTCAATTTTTTTATATTTTATTCTTAACAACATCAAAATTCGCTTTACTCATTGCCAGACGCTTGGTATGGTTCCAACCCCCTGCCAGACACCCCTAAACTATAATATTTGTAATTCAATTTACGTTATTTGATTACTACTATCAAAATAACACAACGTAAATACTCAAGCAAGGAAAAAAGTATTGTAAATAAAATATTTTTTTTTGGTAATTTTGATTAATTTGAAAAACAAATGAGAGCAATGAATTCTTAAAAAAAATAATGGTAGATAATCTTAAAGTTTTCAAAAATTACACTTTAAACCCTTTTTTTACCAAATTTTGAGTTTAAAACAATTTTTTTCAAAAACTACGCATAGTTTTGACTTGATTTAAAAACAGGCTGTTAGAACAGAATGTTGGCCTTAAAAAAATGTATAAAACTTAGTTGTAAGTATTACCGATGTTTTTTAATTATTTTTTCCATTTAACGTACATATTTTTTTAAATTGCCAATTGTTTTTTCTATTGTCCAACAATTTAAAAACACTCTTAAATTTGTTTTGTTTTTATTAAAATAATATTTATAAACTATAAATAACTTAAAATTCTTATCTAACTACTTTTCACCTTGATCTTTCTACTTTTACTTCTGATTCTAATCAAATATCTTATCACCATAATAATTACTCCAAGAACGGAAGCTATAAGTAATCCTATCAATGCCATAACATCTAGCAAATAGAATTGATACCAAGCTAAATCAATTCCAGCTGAACGCATATGAGAAGCTCCTTTATGTCGGATAACATATTCTATCCAATACATTGCGGTATCTAAAGCATTCGTTGGACGATCTCGAAAAATGTGGGAAATTCTTTTCATGTTCTCACTATAGATAGGATTCTCCAAAAGTTCAGTAAGAGATTGTTTAAGAGAGTCTTTGGTGATTTCTTGGAAATTCAGTGATAGAGCATAGCCTGCTTTTGTTGCTTTCTTGATGTTGAGATACTAAAAATAGAAATAAGAAAAAGTTTAACAAATTGAAACAAAAATAAAACTAAACTTTAGTTTTATTTCGAGAGCTTTTGAACAAACCCACTTTCATTAAGAAACTGAAATTTCGAATTGAGAGAAAAAAAGCTATGATCGTCTTTCTTAATACCAAACGAAAACACTTTTGAATTAAAAATTCCCTCAACTTATCAAGCTTATACTCAATAAGTTTAAAAGAACTTTTCAGCAAACTTAAATAGCTGATATTTCATAGTACCTGATCACAGAAGAAAGGCATTCCCAGCATAGGCACTCCATGATAGACACCTTCCTGACTGCCAAACAATCCACCATGGGTTATAAAGACTTTGACATTTGGATGAGCTAAAATATCATTTTGTGGCATCCATTTCTGAACCATAACGTTTTTCGGAAGTTTTGGAATTTTGTCAGCTTCGAATTTCCACAGAACCCTCTGTTTCATACTAGCGAAGACATCCAAGAAGATTTTAATTTTCTCCGGAGGCATATCGGCACTCCGAATATTGGTTCCTATAATGTAGAGAGTGTCAATATAACTTTAAGACTAAAAAATAGTTTGTGTGTCATTTACCTAAACTAAAGTATATAGCTCCATCGGTGGCTTCATCCAAGAAAGTTTTGATATTTGTTGGCAATGACTTTGGTTTCTGAATGTGTAATCCTCCGACTTCAACCATTCCTGCTATCGATGGCCTAGGTGTTGTAATTGGAGCATGACTATTCAAAAGCATCACCGAAATGTTTCTTTCCACTTCTGACATTTTTGGAAATTTAACTACGACCAAGAAAATAAATAACATTGAAATTGAAAAGGATTATTTTAGACTAGCTTACTTGGTAAATGGGACAAATACTTCTGCACTAAAGCATCCTGTTTTGGTAAATAAACATACTCCCTGAAGACATCTTCATAGAAAGAACTTATCGTATTTACGACTCTTTCCCAAAAATCCATTCTATCATCGTATGGCAAAAATCCGTGAGGTACAAATGACCACGGCTGAATAATTCCCATCATATGACTGTAGAAATTTTCATAACCCAAAGTACTTGAAGTAACCACAGGTATATTGTATTTTAGTCCCAATGTCAAAAACGCCTCCTGATAAAATTGTGAAACTAACAGAAGATCATAAACATCTTTAGTGTCGGTTCGATTAAATATTTCTTGAACATTTGGTTGTTTCAAGGCATGTTCGGTAGCTTTTTCACCAATGATATCGAGCATTTCCATAAAACCTTTCATTGTCAGGGTAGTTAAATCAAAATGACTTGAGGCCTTAAAGTGAACTTTAACTGAAATGAATTAATGTTAACATTTTTGGTTTGATATATCAAAAAATTTTACTTACTATCATTCCAAAAATCGTAAACTGGAATTTGTACTTCGGTGTAGTTGCTACCTAGATCCTTCCCCAGAGGGAAATTCGTAATAAAGGTAACCTCATGTCCTCGATGCAGCAACTCTTTGATTATGGTATTGTACATCATTGCATGACTTTTGCCAGGGAAAACGAAAGCTGCCAATATTTTGGATGCATTCGTATAAGATATTGTTAGCAGAAGGACGAAGAAGAGCCCCAAGCTTTGTTTGAAATTCTAAAACGAAAACAATGAGAGTTTAAGTTAATTCAAGACAATAATTCGAAGGACGATACTCTCTTGTCGATTTTTTTTTTCAAATCTTAAAACCAATGTATACAAAAACTAATAAATTATTAGAATGTGCTTATTTTTCTAACACCTTAAGTGAAACGTGCCATAACCCAGACAGTAGAAGACGACGAAAACACTAGATTAAAATATTGAAGCATATATGAGAAAAACTGCAGTCCAGATAGACCCAAGATACGATTTTCCGGCTTTTAAGACGCGACGCCATCGATAAGAGATTAACAAGCTTTATAGCGTCTCGTCTTGTAAGCCCACAAACATTCGTATGGAATTATTTAGCAGTTGTTTTGATCGATACTTTTTAGTTTTGAAAATCTCAGATCTAGATCTAAAATTATATTAAAGGCAAACAAATTCCGTTTGAAGCTTCGATTTTCTATCCATTTTTGTAGGCTTTCAAAATTTCAAAAAATTATGACTTTCAAGTTTGAAACACAGTACACAAATCTAAGCCTTTAGCAGCGTTGCCAATTTAATGGTTTTTTTCAACTGGCACGGGTAGATTTTTGCAGCCTGTGCCAGACATTTTGTTTTGGAAACATCTGTTAAATCTTTTGCTTACTATTTAGTACGATACTTACATACATTACTGAATAATAAATCCTGAAAAAGTTACCAATAAGTGTGGAAGTGTCTTGTATTCTTTCGAAAACGTAGCTGATAAGGCATCCAATATGAACTGAGTATTACAGAACGACGCTTATCAAATTTGTATGGCCCAAAATAAACCAAATGGACCTAGACTTAAGTTAAAGCTGAATGGGGCTACGTGACAGACAATAATATTTAAGTTTAAAGTTATTTCTCTTAGTAGAGTTACGAATTGGCAACCAAGGTCAAGTGATTCAAACCCAAGAGCATATTAGGCTACCTGAAATACAGCTTGTTTTAATTTGTTTCGACATCTTTAGCTACTTAGCTTTTTTTTAGTTTTTGACGAAAAAGTTCTGCACTTGGAAAATAACATGCATAGGTACATTTTTTTTTTTTTGAAATCAAAGTTAAACAAAAACAATTTTTGTGGAAATTTTGTTGTACAGGAAAGTAAAACAAATAGAACAAAAATCGTGCTTTTGAATTTTAGACCGGATTTTGTTCGAATGCAAAACAAGATTTTCAGTACTTACTATGTTGAATTTTAAAAAAGCTAAGCGTGAAAGGAAACCAGTTGATATTAAAGTTGTATGTAGTCTTAGTAAAGGTGATATTATAAACGTTTATCTGCCCGCATGTAGTGGTCCACGTTTCTGAGAAAAAGTGCATCAAAAGTCCACCTTTTTCGAAAAATGAAATAGGGAGGGAAACCACTTCAAATACATTGCACTGATCTCAAAAATAGTTTCGATAGACGTGTAGGTGGCCGGATTTGTCCTGCGGAGGTTGGCGAAAACATGTTTTTAGATTTTTCGGAAACCACTTGAAATTCTTTTCATCCGGAAGCCCTCAAATCCCTGATTATATGTAAATATGTAAATGACAGACGTCTAATTTGGCAAACACGCGACTAAAATAGCGGGTATTTTAAGCAAATCGTAGCCAGTAAAATATATTGCAATCGAAGGCTCTTGGATACCAGAGTATAATTACGTTTAAAAAAATAAGTTTGCAACCAACTGAACAGCTGGGGATCTCGATAATTGTTTTCAATTTAATTTTTAGTAATGGGATTTTGGGGGAAACCACTGCTTTTATATGTTATTAATTCCATCCAATATTATTAAAAAAATAGCATCCGAAGTTGAAGTGGTGCCAAACTCTTGACAACAGCGATTTAATAAGCGAGTGTTATTTTTATTTGAAATATTTTTTTGAAGACAACCTATATTGCAGTGTACATTAATTAAAGAATTTTTAAACTCAAAAAATTAAAGCTTAACTAGAAGAAATTTTATCAAAATCAAACCATGGGTTATCGCGATAAAAGTCGCTTGTTGTTGTATTATTAAGGTAATTTCTTGATTTCTGTAATTGACAGACGTTTTCGCCATCACCAAGGTCGGATCCATACTTTCAATCAGGGGAGGGGTGACATACTTAACATGAAGATGAGTTTTCAAGCACCACATACAAATGTTCTTTAATTTTATCTAAAGGACATAATGTGTATTTTAACGTTAAATTTATATATTTCAAGGGGTAAAGAGGCAACTTTAGTTATTAGATTATTTTAGAACACTTTTTTTCAAAAATGATATATTCTGTTCTTGTCGGCATTTCTATAAATGTGAAGAACGCTACAAAAATATAGATATCAAAAACCAAGAAAATATGATAGTTTGCCAGAACAAAAATGTGATCTTTTTTCGTAGGAAAATAAAAGAGCATCTGATATTAAAAATTTTATGGCTTTTTTAACGTGTTTTTATTTCGAACTCAATTTTCGGGAATCTATTATTACTATCGTATCAGCATACTTACTTGTAGATATCAGCTGATGCTAGAAGACAAATTCAATGTTTTGCGTGAACCTTCTAAAAAAATATTTTGATCTTAAATGAGTCAACAAAACTTAAAAATGTTTGGTTCTTGAATTTAAGGAAATAGGTGCATTAAAGTATATAGTACATAGATACTCTAAAAATTAAATAAAAACAAATTAAGGTTAACAAATAAGTTGGAAAGAAACTTTAGTGTGGTACTCACAAATTACACGTTGCAGAATCTCTTTTCCTTTCAGTATTCAGAGAGATTCAAAACTTTTATATTAAATTAATAGATATGAAACGTTCATTGTTTTTCAATCAGCCATTAGTTTAACGAAAGTGTCACTTTTGCTGTGATTGGAAAATTTATATTCTTGAAATTCGTGTTTAAATCTCAGTTTTAGAGCATCAAAAGAAAATTCACTTCAAAAAGTAGATGTCTTTAATTCTTTTAAGACCTTTAAGGTTTTTGTATCTTACTGAAAATCAATTTTGAAATTAAGAACTTGAATGTTTGCTCTTTCTCTCAGAAAAGGTCTTTAAGAAAATAATTCTAAATTATATGAAAACAAAGATTTTAGTTGTTTTTGGCAGTAAACCGCCTTTTGCTAAATATTGTTAAATTACTAACCAATCTTTAGATGAAATCCTTACTTATAAAGAGTGTCCCGAAATTAACGCAAGATTTGAATTTGCCGCCATTTGTGCAGTGAAGTGTTGGCAACCCTGAAAAAAAAAGCAATTTGACAGCTAACAGTATAGGGTTATTAAAAATGGAGTGTTACACGAGAGAAGAACGTGTCTTCATTATTAAAGAATATTTCAAAAATAGTGAAAGCTTGACCCTGATTTTCCGAGCAAAATCATCCTAAGCGATGAAGCACATTTTCATCTTGATGGCTTTGTCAATCGCCAAAATTGCCGAATTTGGGGTTCGGTGAACCCACATGTGGTTGTCGAAAAACAAATGCATCCACAACGCGTGACTGTATGGTGTGGATTTTGGGCTGGAGGCATAATTGGGCCATATTTTTTTGAAAATGATGCTGGTCAAGCAGTGACTGTTACTGGTGCTCGATATCGCGGCATCATTACACAGTTCTTTCTGCCAAAATTGGATGATATTGATGTGTCCAATATGTGGTTTCAACAAGACGGTGTCACATGTCATACAGCCCGTAAAACAATTTAATTACTGCATGAGACATTTCCAGGTCGTGTACTCTCTCGTTTCGGTGATCAAAATTGGCCTCCTACATCGTGTGATTTAACACCATTAGACTTCTTTTTATGGGGTTATTTGAAATCACAAGTCTATGTCAACAAGCCCACAACCACCCGTGCATTAAAGGAGGAGATTCAACGCTGCATCAACGAAATTCAGCCACATTTATGCAGAATGGTCATGGAAAATTTCAACATAAGAGTGCGCATGTGCATGCAAAGCCGTGGAGGCCATTTGTCCGATGTGTTATTCCATACATAACCCTATCCTATGTACTTTACGAGTCAATAAAAATATAACTATCAAAAGACTAAAAACGGCGTTTTCTATTTAATTCAAATCTTGCGATAATTTTGGGACACCCTTTACTACTAAACTGTATAAGCTTTATGGTCATATGATCTCCCTGGATCGATAAATTTGTGCAGAGCAATTGGAATAGGGCTGGATTTCCGATTATTGGTCCAGTAATTAGTTTAAAGATTATAGCAGTAAAATGCAAATTTTATTTTCATTTATAAAAAATAAATAACTAAAAATATAAGGGGGGGGGGTTGGTCATATACATTAACGTAATACGATAAGTTTTGAACTCAAGGGAAATCCTACGAAAATTAAAACAAAACAATCTTCCTACGACCACCCCCCGCCCCCTTATCCGCAATTTGTTGTAATTCAACCAACTGCTCACTATCGCGATTTATGTC
This sequence comes from Eupeodes latifasciatus, assembly GCA_920104205.1. Lineage (NCBI taxonomy): Eukaryota > Metazoa > Arthropoda > Insecta > Diptera > Syrphidae > Eupeodes > Eupeodes latifasciatus. The sequence continues at coordinate 29,610,920 of OV049925.1, forward strand.
ACGAATGCTAAATTGGATGTTATCATTTAAAATGTAGAGGTAAGGGCTATACTTCCAAAAATTACATTCTAACTTTCAGGCGTCAAATCCCTTCCTATATTTTAATTTTCGAAAAAGTAAAAATAAGCCCTCAGTTCTAGGCCAATCAGCAAATGAAATATGATCTAAGAAGCATCAAAAATCCTCAGTGAATTTTATTACTCAAGTTGTCAAAATTCAAAGAGTCAGAAATAAAAATGGCTGTTCGATTGTGATGATGTCTTTTAAGGCTGTATCAAAATAAAAAGCTACTGAACAAATAATTGTTAGTAAATTTGGACCTACTTCTATTTGTTTTTTAATCAATAAGTGTTGTGATCTATACTGTTTCCCACAAATAATATTCTTCATATTATCAATTTTACATAACTAGTACACTTAATAATGATTTGTAAATTATGACAATTTAAACACATTTCATAAAATTATTGTTGTTAGACAGCTACAGCACAATCAAAAAAAGTTATCATTTGTAAATACATTTCACATTCAACACGATATGCATCAACTAAACGCTTTTAAATTAGCTATTCAAATTTTCACAATTTAGTTTAAAATTATATTTTCTATTGCTTTTGAACAATAATAAAAATAAATCTTCTTTGTAAAAAAATAATCCAATATTAAGCACGAACATAACAATAATAGTAAGATATTCATCAAAATATATGTAAACAGTGCGACAGTATTCCAATAAATTTTAAACAAAACTTAAACAAATGTCAGTATACTTAATTTTAGTACCCTACTGTTGTTTATTTACTTGTCTTTTTTATCAATACTTTGAAAAAGTTTTAAGATTTTGGTCTCACTGTTTCAAATACTTGAATCACTGTCACATATGTATCTGGAGTTCTATTGCTACAGTTTCTTCTACTTTTTGTTTAAGTCCACCAACTTTAAGTTTAACTAGGGAATAATTATGTATAATTTTCATAATTTGAAACGAATTACCATAATTATTTTGTTATTTCAGAAAGAATATTTAAACAAAAATTACATCACTTACAATGAGACTATTTAAATAATCAACTTGAAACGTTTATTTTAAAATTAAGCAAAGTATATTATATTTTTGTCATTTTCAAATAAAGTTATAGGTATGAGCATTAAGACACTTTTGAATTAAGAAACTTAAAATGTAATCTGTCAACTGCAGTACCGACCTAAGTTAGTTTTACTACTTCACTCATTTAAGCATTATTTTGTAGTGTATGAAGATATTTATTTCTTACCATATTTAATCAATAATTCAATCAAAATATTGAAATAATAATAATAAAACAAAAAACAACTACAAAAATCTACACTTTTTTGTTTACAGTGATGCTAGCTGAACGATCTTAGAAGCTGAACTAGTAGGCGTCTAAGGCTGTAGCTCTCATTTAAACTTCTCGAAATGAATATTGGAAGTGAGATTAGAATAATTTTATCAGTTACCTTACTTTTATTTTTATTTAAGTGAATTCTAATTCATTTATTTTTCAAATTTGAAAACAAATGATAAGGGTCTTTGGGGTTAATGTCATAGATCACTACTAATAGTTCCATGTGTCGTCAGACTTATGAGTCTGCAAAAATAAAAATCTTGTGTGATACCCTCATTAAATGTTTTACAATAGAATAAGGTCGTGTTAAATATAAGTTCTAATCAAATAAGATCTAATCAATAAGAACATAAAAACAACCGAAAATGTGTCAGACCAATTAAATACTTCGAATATATATTTCTCAAATTTGGTAGGCAGAAATAATTAATTTTTGCATATCTCGAAGTAAAACAACAACAAAGATAAAGATTTCATAAACTTACCTTTTTGAACAAAAATAATTGTTATCATACATTTTTCTTTTGTAAATGTTTGTTTATTTCACAATTAGGTATGTATAAGATATTAAATTATACATAGTTTTGAAATATTTTTGATGAATCTTTATTATTTTTGATTAGTTTTTTATTGCTGTTAATCTATAAAATTGTTTTTGTCACATAACTAATTGGAACGGTGCCGGATTTAGGTAATTCACTAAAAAGATAAGTTCACATACAATCTATATGAACTGAAAGGTGATCTTAGATTCAAATAAAATTATTTGGATATAAAATTTTACAAAAGACCATTATAAACTTTTTAATAGTTTATTGAATTTTTTTACCAAAATCAGTGTTCGGTTCGAAATGTGTTTATCGACAAATTTTGTTCAGCGATGAGGCTCATTTCTGGTTGAATGGCTACGTAAATAAGCAAAATTGCCGCATTTGGAGTGAAGAGCAACCAGAAGCCGTTCAAGAACTGCCCATGCATCCCGAAAAATGCACTGTTTGGTGTGGTTTGTACGCTGGTGGAATCATTGGACCGTATTTTTTCAAAGATGCTGTTGGACGCAACGTTACGGTGAATGGCGATCGCTATCGTTCAATGCTAACAAACTTTTTGTTGCCAAAAATGGAAGAACTGAACTTGGTTGACATGTGGTTTCAACAAGATGGCCCTACATGCCACACAGCTCGCGATTCTATGGCCATTTTGAGGGAAAACTTCGGAGAACAATTCATCTCAAGGAATGGACCGGTAAGTTGGCCACCAAGATCATGCGATTTGACGCCTTTAGACTATTTTTTGTGGGGCTACGTCAAGTCTAAAGTCTACACAAATAAGCCAGCAACTATTCCAGCTTTGGAAGACAACATTTCCGAAGAAATTCGGGCTATTCCGGCCGAAATGCTCGAAAAAGTTAACCAAAATTGGACTTTCCGAATGGAGCACCTAAGACGTAGCCGCGGTCAACATTTAAATGAAATTATCTTCAAAAAGTAAATGTCATGGACCAATCTAACGTTTCAAATAAAGAATCGATGAGATTTTGCAAATTTTATGCGTTTTTTAAAAAAAAAAAGTTTTCAAGCTCTTAAAAAATCACCCATTAAAAATTAAAATAAATCACTTTACCACTGATAAAATGGATGTCAGTTAAAATAGTCTTGCCCACTTAAACTGCTATATCCTTAAAAAAAAACAGCCCTTACATATTTACAAATTTTCAAATAACTTCGACTAACTTCGAGATCAATTTAAAGAGTTTTTATTTTGTAGTAGTTGTTAAAATCAGGTCTCGTTCCGAGCGCATGGAAAACTGCATTTGTTAAGCCCATACCCAAAAAAGGCGAATCGTCCTCACCCTCTAATTACCAACCGATTACACTTACGTCCCACGTCTTTCCAAGGTCATGGAAACGCTGATTAATTATCAGCTCAAGAAATATTTTAAAGATCGAAAGCTTCTTAATGACCGTCAGTACCAAAGAGAAAAGAACTAATCGAGAGAACTTCGATGGTTGCTCTCTGTTTGCCTACAAGCTGTGATTTGCACACCAACTTGCATATGTATTAAAAATATGTGGGGAACAAATACTTATGCAAGAAGATGTGCATACTCACCACCTTTGAAAAATGGTGACCACCTTTGAAAAATGGCGGATGTAGTCAGCTGTTTAGAGGTGTTCAAAGAAAATTCAAAATTGTGGATGAACAACTTTTTGGTACTCTGATTGTGTTCGTTTGGGAGTAATATCATTCGAATATAAAGTGAAATTAATTACTCTTGTCAGGTGCCAGAACAATGAAGATTTAGAAACAATTCTAAATTACGCATTTAGAGAAATATTAGCTAGTTATTTGAAGCCAGTTTTAATCATTAAGTAAGTAAAATAAATTAGGTGGTGCAACAGTCCAATGAGAATTAGGACCTAGAAACATAAAACTCTGAAAGAACTACTGCTATTATTTTTTTTATTAGTTTTGTGAAAAGAATATACAAATTTGTTCTTCAACCAAAATCTAAGTCTTATGCATCATATTTATAAGTTTTCCAGTTCTAACTATTTATATCTTATCTTTCAGTTATATAGCGACAAGGAAAAATCTATGAGGGAAAGTTCTAACTACAGTTTTTCTGAAAGAGCATTGTGGCTTATTCATAGATGTTTGCTAAACTTTTTAGGCTATTCATAAATAAACGCAAATCTAAGTTAAGGGCTAAACCTGAATAACTATAAACATAGAAAATGCTGTGTTCAAGTACTTATTATCGCAGCCAAATTTCATAATTGATTTTTTTGGTGTATAAAAAAGCTGAAAAAGTAATTCATGACAAATTAATGTTACGTTAACACTAAGTTCCAGAAAATATCGATTGATACCGTAATTGCAGAAGATATGGATATTTTATATAAATATTCCCGGTAAACTGTAGAACTTTATTATTTCCGCCTTTTATAATTCAATGTAAAATAATTCAATGCAGTATATTTTAGATAATACAGTAGTTAAGTTATTAGTTAAGGAATTACTATTGAAATAAACATAATATACATTTATAAAAAACATGTATATACAAATAAAGTCCAGTCTAAAAAACCTTAACCTTGTTACACTCTTTCTGAACACATCCTTTCTTGTTTTGGTTGTTCATGCCATCTATCTGTAACTCAGAGAAAGAGAAGGGAAAAACAAATTCACCACTTCCGTTATAACGTTTACTGTAATTTATTGACAAACGAGCATTTTGTTTCTTATTATATTTATTTTTCCTCTTGTTCTCTTCTTCTCAGCTGAAACGTATAACGTATAACGTATACAAAAACTCAAGGTCGAGTACTGATTGGGAACGTTATGCAACATGTAGGAATAGAGTAGTTAAAGCTATTAAAGATTCAAAAAAAAAAAACATTTTATTTTAACAAATTAGACACTACAAGAAACTCAACCAAAATTCTTTGGAACAATTTAAAGAACCTAGGGGCGACTGGAAGAAACAATATTGAATGCTGTGAAGATCTTAACTTTGTTAACAACTTGAACAATTTTTTTGCATCAAATGTTAATAATACTACTCCAGTAAATCCGTCTTCTGCTACGAATATCCCTGATGGGTCATTTTCATTTAATTGTGTGTCTGTTGAAGAATGCTTTGCTGCTATTAACTCCATCAACTCAAATGCGATTGCCTTGGATGAAGTCTCTCCTAAATTCATTAGATTGCTGCTCCCTGAAATCATTCCACGAGTTGCCAATATTTATAATGACTGTTTGACTAGGTCAATTTTTCCAAGCTCTTGGAAAATTACAAAAAACATCCCTCTTCAGAAAAAGACGGGTTGTAATGATCTATCAAACTATAGACCTATAAGTATACTTCCTCTTCTTTCCAAGGGTTTAGAAAAATTGATGTTTGGTCAGCTTTCCGGTTTTATTGAGTCTCAGAATCTCCTATCACCTCTTCAATCGGGTTTTCGGAAGAGGCACAGTTGTGTTTCTGCTGTTTTAAAAGTGCAGGACGACATTCGGGTTGCCTTAAATGCTGACAAAGTATCGATATTAAGCTTCTTTGATTTTTCGAATGCTTTTGGGTCAGTTAACCACTCGATATTACTTTATAAATTAAAACATCAATTCGAATTTTCCTCTTGCGCCCTTTAACTAATTGAAAGTTATCTAAAGGCCCGTAGACAAGCCGTGTGCATTGGAGCGTTGGTTTCTGACTTTGCAGATCTAAAAGTGGGTGTCCCTCAGGGATCTTTGTTGGGACCTTTACTCTTTAGTATGTTTATTAATGACGTTGTTAATGCTTTACAATACAGCCGGTACCATCTTTATGCTGACGATCTGCAGATCTACTCTTCTTTTCGTCTTGGACTCTTGGAGGATGCAATCAGCAATATTGATGATGATTTAAATAGAATTCATGAGTGGGCAGTTAGAAATTATTTAATTTTGAACCCAGAAAAGTCGCAAAGCATAGTTATATACAATAGATGTTTGGATGATTCTTATTTTCCACAATTTAAATGGTCATATAATTCCTTTTAGCTCTACAGTAAGGAATTTGGGTTTCATTTTTAACAAAACTCTTACATGGAATGATCATGTAAAAAATGTAATAAGAGGCATTTATGGAGGCCTTACACGCTTGTGGAGAATTTCATTCTACATTCCGCAAGCTACGAGGTTGATGTTAGTCAAAACTTTGTTGGCTCCAATTATAACTTACGGGTCTACTATTTACGGTGGGATGGATTCAATAAGCAAACAAAAATTGAATGTTGCCTTTAACTCATGTATTCGGTTCATTTATTCATTGAGAAGATTTGATCATGTGTCACATGTATCTCATTGTGTTTTTGGTGTTTCATTAATGTCACATTTCACTATTGAAAATTGTAAATTTATGTTTAAATTAATTCGTTCTCAAACCCCCACCTATTTATTCGAGAGACTTGAGTTTTCAACTTCTTCGCGAACTATCAACATTAATATTCCAAGAAGTTCAACATTGCAGACGTGCAAAACTTTTTTCGTAGTCGGTGCCAGAATCTGGAATAGTTTACCTGCTCCATTCAAAACAATTGTTAATTTAAATAATTTCATTAGTTCTTTAAATAACCATCTTTAAAACCCAGACGAAGCGTTACATTTTCATTCTCTACTTGTTCAATAATAATTACTTTAATTATCTTTCTTTTTTTCTTTTTAAATTTTCTTAACATTTTTTTTTTTAATTTTTTTTTTTAAACAATCACGTATTAATTATTTATTCAAACCTTAAGTTTTTATAATTTCTATATGTATTTAATTATTTATTCAACGTTTATAACCTTTATAATTTCCATTGTAAATGAATATTTTTAAGCCATGAAAGAGATTCCATCTCAAGGCTTTTATAAAATAAATAAAATGAAATGAAATGAAACTGAAGACGTTGCTTATATGGGAATACTACCATCCAAATGCTACAAAGGAAAACTAAATTTGCTAACATTGTATATATATTTACTTATAGGAAATATATATACAATGGTGCTAATTCGGCGAGAAATGTCAAATGTCTCAATCTCTCAACTGAAGTTTTTTCTCTCTCTCTGCTCTCCGAGGTGAAAACATGCATACACCGATACGACTTCAACACGCTATAAAAAATGAGAGTAAGAGGTTTCGAAGGGACGGAGAAGAGGAAATTTGACTCTCTCGATTAGTTTTTTCTTTTTGGTCAGTACGGCTTTCGCAGCAATAGGTCCATTGGTGATGTCATGCTTCATCTCACCGAACAGTGGATCAAATCTTACATCGCTCTGTAGAAAGCAAGATTATTGCACTTGATATTTCAAAAGCATTTGATAGGGTTTGGCATCGGGTTCTCTTATCGAGAATGCGTGCTTTCGGGTTTTTATGAATCCCTCCATCATTGGATTAGTAATTACCTGTCGGATCGTTCAATACAAGTAGTATTGCGTGGGTTCAAGTCTTGAAACCACAAAATAAATGCTGGCGTGCCACAGGGCTCGGTTCTATCTCCAACACTACGAGTATTTCTTATTTTTATTAATGATCTCCTGTCTGCAACTTCTATAATGCAATACCTACATTGTTTTGCTGACGATAGTACTCTAAACTTTTCATATTCGTTTTCAGACTCACATTCCTCTTCTTTGGATGTGGAAAAGCAACGGCAAAATAAAATGGGGATTAAAAAACCGCGTGGAATTCAATACTTCGAAAACCCAATGATGTCTTGTATCGTTAAAGCGAGATATACACCCCTTGCCATTATCCATGGATGGCACTTGCATCAATGAAACTGAACATCTCGAAATTCTCGGTATGTGTGTCACCAAACCGCCTCTTGTGAAACGATCACATACGCGAACGCGATGTAGCCAAAAATTCCGCAATGTGTTTGGGTTTCCTCAGTCGATGCAAGAAATATTTCATCCCTTCTGATCTGGTTGTTATCTATAAGACTTATGTACGTCTAAAGCTTGAGTATTACTCCCATTTCTGGATTGGTGCTCTTGGAGCTTACTTATGGCTTTTGGACAGTAGAGCATTTAAATTGATTGGTGATAATATCATCATAAGTTCGTTTACTTCGCTTGAACATCGTCATTTTTTTTTACCGTTATTTTAACGGTTTATGCTCTAGAGAAATAGCCAGCTGCATTCATCCCCTTAAACAGTTCAACCGTAATACTCGCGCTTTTAGGAATGCTCATTGCTCATCAGTATACCATCAAGTCCAATTTCGGCCGTACTGTCAAAAAAAGAGATTCGTTCTATAGCCATACTACGCGAATGTGGAATGCCTTACCACACTCTGTCTTTTCTTTTCAACTTAATTGTTTTGAAATTACTCGGCGTTTTAAGATCTCTAGAATCTAAGTTTACAACTTTATGAGAGTTTTTTGAAAATACCTTTTTTTATCGTCCTTCTCAGGAACTAACAGAGATATCAACTTTCATTAAATTGTGTTCGATAGAAAATATAAAAAGAGGCTGGGATGCGACCCACACTGATAACTTCCCATCCCGTCTATCGATTTGTCTTGCTTAAAAGTTTGTCTAAATGTATCAATTCTTACCAAATTTGCGTTCTATTTTTTGTAGATTTTATTTTTTTTATGAAAAAAACGGGCTGTTGGATTTTTATAAAAAATTATTGAATATAAAAAACAATATTTTCTGTGAAATAAAATAAGTTTGAAGCCAATATTTTTAATTTTTGAAAAGCTATTTGAGCCGAAAATCAATTTTTACCAACTTTTATTAATTTTTTTGTTTAGGTTTTTATTTTTTGTAAAAAAAACTGTCAATTCGATTTTTCTCAAAATTGTTCCTAATGTTGAAAACAATATGTCTTATAAGTTAAAATTAGTAAGAAGCCATAATCTCAAATTTTTGAAAAGATATTTAAGTCGAAAATCAATTTTTACCAAATGTTGTTAAATTTTTTTTTCGGTTTTTAATTTTTTGTAAAAAAACTGTCAATTCTATTTTTTTCAAAATTTTACTGAATGTTGAAAACAATATTTTTTGAAAGATAAAAGTAGTTTAAAGCCAATATCTCAAAGTCTGGAAAAGATATTTGAGTCAAAACTCAATTTTTACCAACTTTTTTTTTTTTTTTTTTAGGTTATTATTTTTTGTAAAAAAAACTGTAAATTCGATTTTTCTCAAAATTTTATCAGATGTCAAAAACATCATTCTTCGTTGCACAAAATTGTTTTGGAGATGAAATCATATTTTAGTCGTAAAATTTTCGAAGTGACAAATTTTTTTTTCAGTTTTTTTGATTTATAAAAAAAAACGTTAATTGAATTTTTTTCCAAAAATATAATTGTTTTGTATCACGTTACAATATATAACATAAAATTTAATTCTAGTCTCTAGCGTCATTGGTTCATGAGATATTTAGAGTTAACCAAAATTTTCACCTTTTCACCTGCTATGGTAAAAAAACCACCCACGCAATTTTCTTGAGAGCCCTTTCTGCATCTTTCTGCCTTATTATCTGTATAACAAAATTTATTTGAAGTCGATATCTCTTCTGGTTCTTGAGCTATGGACGACGAAAAAACGTCGCGAACGTACGGACGTACGGACGTACGGACATACGGACGTACGGACGTACGGACGTACGTACACACGCACGCACAGACATCTTTCTAAAAATCTTTTATTTCGACTCTATGGACGTTGAAACGTCGAGAAATGTCAAAATTTTCAATTTGTCAAATCGGACCCATTACAATAACTTCCTATGGGAAGTTAACAAGATGAACAAGAATGGGCTTTAAACTAAAATAGTTTATGGTTGTTCCTAAATATTTCACAAACTAATAACGCTATATCGAATGAAATTACATTTTTCGATCATCAAGTCAAAATAAAAATAATAATGAGACATTAGTTGATGTATATAGAATAAGGTATTTTTAAGGAACTACAAACTTAAACATAATCGCAAAACTTCTTAAGTTGTTATTAAGGAAGTGAAGGCAAGAACTTAAATCACACAAAAATTGGGTAAAAATACACGATGTGGTCAGAAATTTTCAATTTATAAATAAATAATAAATTGGATCTTAATAATTACATCACTTTTAACCAAATTAGTAAAAAAAATACAGGTTTAATTTAACTCATAAAACCTTAGAATCTATGATAATATAGAATAACATAGTTTCTGCCAATGATCATCTCTATATACTCTATATAAAAGCCTAGCGGTCCGTCCCGGCTTCGCACGAGTACCTTTTGAGTTAATTCGTTACATACAAAAAATACAAATCTTTCCCCTTTATAATATTAGTGTAGACAGGACTGTAAATATGATTAGCCATATATGTGAAACATTAGTTTTGTTGCAGGAAGAAACTTATGAGAAACTGCTAAAAAGGAAATAATTCTTCATCACTAAGCTTTCGTTTCAAATCAGCCTTAGAAGTTTTGGAAGAACAATTAGATACAAAAAATATGCGGTACCCACAAGGAACCAATTTGCCAAAATGTCATCTCATTTCATAATAATATACATACGAGTATTTTAAAACAATTAAGATTTTATTAGACTAATAAAAATACGCACACATATTATAATAGACACCTTAAATTCTTAAAGACTATGCAAATAATAATTATTTTCAAAATTATTATTACTTTTATCGCCATCAGCGAAATATACGAGTATATATGTCAATTAATGGACACCCCTTAATTGTTTATATATAAAATAAGGTAAGGAAATATTGATTATGAAGATTTATTGATAAAATAAAACGGTTTAGCCATATAACCGATAAAAGGTAACTTTTAGAAAATATCATTCTACCCAATTGAATAATGAGCAGTTTCACTTAAATAATGCTTTCAGTGTATTGGTGTACTTAAAAAATGAGTAATAAACTAATAATACATAATAAATGTTTATAATTTAAAATCTCACCCATGATATAAGGTTAAAATGGGGTAATAATTATAATTATTTTTTTTTTATTTATTTTTTTTTTTATTTTTATTTTTATCTACAAGCGATTTGCTAACAGATGCAATTACAAAAATTGTACTTATTTATTTAAAATATAAATTTATACAATAATTCAATTTTAAATTTATCTCGAGATAAATGAAAATCAAAAATAACACATTCTTCATTGAACGAGGAAATTGCTCGTGATATTGGTTCATTTTTTCCATAATTTGTTCTATGCAGTTTTTCAAAAAGGAAACAACTTGTTCTTAACTGTCTAGATGGTACATAAATGGAAATCTGAGAAAGCAAAAACGGACTTTTTATATGATAGCAAAGTATATCTCTCACAAACATAACATCATGAATTTTTCTTCTAGATTCTAGGGATTTTATCCCGAGCAATTGGAACCTAGCTTTATAGTCTGGACTAAAATTCCAACGCATTTTACGAAACATAAATTTAGTAAACCGCCTTTGGACCTGTTCAATTCTATAAGAATGAACTTTATAGCATGGGTTCCAAATCACATCAGCATATTCGATTGTTGACCTAACTAGTGAGGTATAAAGGGTTAGTAAAACATAAGGATCCGTAAAATCCTTACTATTCCTTTTAATGAAACCAACTAGGGTGTTCGCCTTAGCCACAATGAAATCTATGTTTTTTTGGAGAAAAAGTATTATCAAAAATAACGCCTAGATCTTTGATATTGTTCACTTTAGTCAAAAGATTCGATTCGATTTTATATGGAAAATTAAAAGCTAATGCAGATTTGGAAAATGATATAGCTTTACATTTTCCAATATTAAGTTTCAAACTGTTCAAAGAACACCACGTAGAAATATGGTCCAAATCTTGTTGAACTCTTACACAATCATCAATGGCTTTAATTTTAAAGTACAATTTTAAATCATCAGCATATAGTAGATAATTACAATTTTGTATTATGTCAACTATATCATTAATATATATTAGGAAAAGTAAAGGGCCAAGATGACTCCCTTGTGGAACGCCGGAGGTACATTTTATACTTCTCGAAACTTTGTGGTCAATAATTACTCGTTCCATTGAAGCATCTCAGAATGAAAACAAAAATATTGAAGCTTTTTCAGTAAAATAATATGATATACCGAATCAAAAGCTTTACTAAAGTCGGTGTAAATAGCATCTACTTGACATTTATTCTCCATTGCATTTAGGTCATATGAAGAGAAAACAGCCAAATTAGTCACAGTAGACCGACCTGATACGAAGCCATGTTGTGACTCAGATAAGCATTCCTTTATCATAAATTCTATTTTATCTTTAACCAAACTTTCGAAAAGTTTGGGGATGGCTGAGAGCTTGCAGATTCCTCTATAATTTTCTACTAGATTTTTAGAACCTGCCTTGAATATAGGAACAAGAAATGCTTCTTTCCATTCTGGTAAAAAGAACCCCATGGACAATGAGTTGTTGAACAATTTCAACAGAGGCAAACAAAGAGAATCACTACAACTTTTCAAAATGCTTGATGGTATTCCCTCGCACCGCAACTATTATTTATTTTAAGGGCGTAAAGCGCTACTGAAACCTCATCGAAAGTCAATTCCATTGAACCAATGTCAACTTTTTCTGCCAAGTTTGAAACAAAAGTGTTAATTGGGGAGCAGTAAACAGACTCAAAAAAGTTAGCAAAAAGTTCCAAATGAGTATCAACATTTGACGAATTGACTCCTTTATAACCAACATTTTGAGGAATCCCAGATGACTTTCTTTTGGAGTTTATGAAAGACCAAAACGATTTACTATTATTTTTTATGTTGTTTTCAATATTCACAATGTAATTTCTGTAGAGGAACTTATTTAATACTGAAAAATCTCGTCTAAGGTTACTAAAAACCATATAATCAGTGTGGTATCCTGTTATTTTAAATTTCGCTAATGCTTTATTTTTAATATTTTTAAGGTGTAAAAGCCTTTTGTTATACCATAAAGGTTTCAGAGATTTCCGTTTTTGTACACGCGGGACAAATTGATTAAAGCCCATAAACAAAATGTCTGTAAAACGATTATAATCGCGTCCTAAGTCAAAAAAATTTAGTTCAATATTCCAATCAATGCCAGAAAAGAAATTTCCTAGTTCAATGAAGTTAGTTTTTGAAAAATTAAATGAATTTACATAAGAATTGGCTTCGATTTGTTGGTAATCGTACATAACAATATTAATAACAATTTCTTTATGGTGAAGAGAATTATTAAGTAAAGAAAATGGAGCTTCAATAACACTAACGTTAAATTCATCAGAGCAAATAAAAACAAGATCTAATATTTTCATTAAACAATTAGTAACAGAATTAACTTGGCAAAGGCCTAATGAGCAAATAAAATCAATAAAACAAATTTCAAAATCCCGGTTTAAATTACAAGCAATAAGCGTTTTTTCATTTTGGGACCATGTCCAAACAATATCTGATAAATTAAAATCAGCAAATACACTTAAATTATCCAAAACTGAGCATTTACAATTTATAAATTCAATATTTTGAATATGCTTTTCATATAAATCTAAACTACTTTTTGGAGGAACATAGCTTACTATAAAATAAAGATGATGTTTTGCACCAGTCTTAACACGAACGCAGATTTGTTCAATATCTTTAACAGGGAGAGTAATTTCATCACTGGAAAGTGTAGTGCGAATAGCAATTATTATGCCACCACCACGTTCAAGTGAAGTTTTGCACCGATCAATACGATAGACATTGTAAAAGTGACAGTCAAATATTTCTGTGGATAAAATTCCACTGTATAACCAAGATTCAGTGATGATGATAATGTCATAATCGGAATGGCAAGCGAGATTAAACAATTGAGCTACCTTAGTACGAATTCCACTAGCGTTATGGTAATATACATTTAAAGCTGGGTTAGTTTCCGTTGTTACGACATTTGTTGAACCATTTCCGCAGGTATGTTTTTTGGAATATACACAAACGGACGAATTTTAATCCCAATAGGCCAAAAAGATGCGTCGAAGACTTTTTTTGCAGTCTCATAGGGGATTCCAACTTTAAAATTTATTGTATTTCGATGCGGAAGAGTGCGGTTTTCAAGCCTATGGCAAAATATTGTAGTTGGGTGAATGCACAAATTGGTAGAAATAAAATCAATTATTTCATCAGTTGTTGTAGATGAATGAAAACTCCCTAAATGGTACCACTTAAGGTTTTTAGCAATTTTAAAGTTATGCCTCACAAGGAAATTCGTTCCTCCAATTTGCTTAGGCCTTGTTTGTACCTGGCCATCATTAGCAACAACAACACCTTCACTTCCACTCTCCGGATGAACAGCATCAATAAAACCACCCTTTTCCGAAACAGAAACATCATCAATGACACCCGCAGCAGCAACAGCGTCATGAGCAACAACAACACCTTTACTTCCACTTTCAACAACACCAGCAAAAACATCCCTTTTAGCAGCAGAATCAGCATCAACGACACCCGCAGCAGCAACAGCAACAACAACTTCACCATCATCAGAAGAAGATTATCATTAGCAGCTGATTTATCGTCATCCACTAAACCAGCAGCAACAACAACTTCAGCAGAAGAAGCTTTACCATTCGCAGTCGATTTATCGTCATCCACTGAGCCTATCATAGCCACAGTATTGTAAACATCAGCCGGCACAGTCGCCTCTACAGGTAAACTAGATTGATTCTTGTCAATCTTATCTAAACACGCAGATAATGAAAGAGATCTAGCTACAGCATCGGCAATCCCAGTATTTAAAGCAACATCATTGAAAAGTCCAGAATTTCCTTTTGGAAATTCATTCTTATCAGAATTAGAGTTTACCGATAATAGATTTGGGACAGAAGATGAAATTTTATTTTTAACATTTATAATATTTAATTACATAATATAGTAAAAAAAAAGTAATTGCATTGTTCTAGGAGAATATGAACAAATTTAAAACTCTTCATATTTTTGTTTTAAAAATATTAATTTTTATGAAAAAATGTATTCAAAAAAATTCAAGCGAAAAAGAAGTTGTGTTTAAAATTTAATACGCAAAAAAAGTAATACCTGAAAATAACATCGATATCTAAGTACTATATTTCTGTTTAGCTTTTGTACGGTTTTCGACCTCAATATTTCAAAAATCGACTCCAAATAAATTATATATCGATAAGTGCAACAAGATAATTTAAAGAAAAATATTTTAGTGTTGCTTTCATTATCCTTATTTAAATTAAAAAATGTTACAATTTTAAACGTACATAAATATCTCGTGAACAAATATTTCTATCGATTTAAACTAAATTTTATTCTTCAGCTTTACAGTTTTTTCTCTTAAAATTGAAAAACCCATTCAATTTGTACTAAAAATTAATTTTGGATCCGAATATCTTGAGATCAAAAAAGGATTTTGAATTTAAAATTATTTCATTTTATAAAATTAAATATAAATATAATTCTAATAAGCTAATTTAACGTCTCGAAGACTTCGAAAATAGCTTCGATTTCGGTAAATTTAACTTTAGAAATTTCTTAAATTTTAAATTGGCTCATTAAAAAAATATAATGTGCAATTTTGTCAGGGTGAAAATGGGACGTTATCAATGTGGGCTGCATACAACCCTCTGTTTTAGTATCTTTGTTTTTAAATTATTTTGAACAAATGTAAATTTGGTGTCAAAAACATTTTGTGAAGTAAATATCTAAAAATTTGTTTGTATTGTATTCCAGCATTTAAGGTTAAATGCAGTTCTTGCAGACAGTTTATAAATCTTGGGACATTTGTCATCCCCTTCTAAGAGTCACTGACCCTAAACACAATAAACCTATGATAATAATTCCAAGAATGTTCTACTGTACTTTCCATTAACTATTCATGATCTGATCATACGAAAAAGATCAAAGACTTCTTGATAAATTATGTTACGAAATTTTTGAATACAGAAATTGTATTAAACAATTCATGAACTTGGAAACCAATTTAAAAACTATAATCGATCCGATATTTGAAATTGAAAGTTTTGACATTTCTTGACGTTTAAAAGTCTGTAAAACTTAAGTTCATGATTTTAAGAAAGTTGTCTGAGTGTGTGTATGTATTTTTTATTTTTTTATTTGAGACATATAAATACGTACTTTATGGTAAATTTTGGTAATACTTCAAAAATGTCTGACTCGAGATTTTAATCAAACATGGCACAACGATGGTATCGAATTTGAAAAAAGTGGGTCCGGCGATCCCGTCCGTCTGTCTATATTCGCCCATACAGCCTTAAACATTTCGTCGATTGAGTTAAAACTTGGAAAAATAGTCGCCTCACAAATTCTCTCAAAAACTGCCCAACCGATTTTTATGAAATTTTCTCCCAAATTAGTTTTCTTAGCTTGGCTTCTTGCGATATATACATATATGGGAAATTTTGAATGAACTTTATCGTTTTGAATTGAATTAGGTAACATTAAAATATGAAATTTCTAAAACACATTAGATTTAGGACAAAATACAATATACTCGTAATCCGTTTTCTGCCAATGATATCCGCTATGAACTTAGTTGATTTTGAAGTGATTTTAAGACTGATCTAATTTTTCTAATTTACTGGTTTCTAAAACAATTTGTTTGTTATATAAATTAAAAATAGCTACTTTTTATTTTATATTGAGAAACTTCCAATTTATTATAATAATCTATAGTACTAAGTAGATGGTTTACAAAAGAAAAATAAAAAAATGAGAAATAGTTAAACAGGACACAATTCTCTATCAGAAAACTTTACCCCGAAGCATTCAATTTGCCAAAAAATTAATCTTATTCTTAATACACATTTAAAAGCCATTGAAGTTTTATTGGACTCGATTTGAAAGATATCAGCTGAGTCACAACCCAACATTTTTACTTTTGAAATATGGGAACTATTTGGCAAGTTACATTCGTTAAACATTTTAAACTCGAGATTTTAATCAAACATGGTAGAGAAGTCGAAAAAACTGGATGCCCCGATTCCGTCCGTCTGTGGAAATTAATGTTTTAAGCATATTCACGTGAGGCCGTTTTTGTATTTTTTTTTTGTTAAGACTAAAAATAACAGTAGTGGTCAAAAATCGAAAATTCAAATTTTATTAAAATTGAAATATACATTTTTTGTTTTGCAAAATTTGATATTTTGAAAAGTTGGCGCTACAACCCATCGTGCTTCGGCCTCAAGTAATAGATCCCGCCAACATACTCGATCTCTAGCTTGTGGTCTCCAGTTTCGAATACCAAGTCGGTGCGTGTCGGCCTTAACTTGATCACTCCACCGGAGATGAGTTCTGTCTCTGATTCTGGTTCTCTCAGGCTTAGGGATTCATACAATACGGGCTGGAGCTTCGATGTTCATTTGCTCTAGATGCCCAAGCCATATCTTAAACTTTGAACATGTAGTTTTTTCACCAGTGGCAAGTCGTTGTGCAGCTTGTATAGTTTGTGATTATATCTTCTCCGCCAGATATTATTTTTCTGTCGACACAAACTGGTCCATATATTGTACGTAGAACCTTCCTCTCGAAGATCGAAGAGTCTACGATGGGAATTGACTCTATTAGATGACAGTAAATATTTCGTTTTGTCCTCATTAATCACAAGACCCATTTTGATCGCTTCAGACTCGATACCGGAAAAGGCACCCGTAACTACTCGTGTGGTTCTTCCCATAATATCAAAGTCATCTGCATATCCAAGATATTGTGTGGATTTTTGAAAGATGGTGCCATTGCATTGGTGTTGACGTTGGTGTTTCGCACCACTCTCTCAAGAACAATATTGAAGCAGCTACATAACAGCGCATCGCCTTGTCGAAGTCCTCTGGTGGTTCCGAAGGTTTCGGTTGGGTCTCTACCAGTTTTGAAGCAGAAACGAGAATTCTCCAGGATCTGGAGTAGAGTGAAAATTTGGTCGATGGTAGATTTTCCAAGCCTAAAGCCACACTGATAATGGCCAATTAGTTCATCTGTGAATGGTTTCAGGCGTTCACATAATACGCTAGACAGGATCTTGTAGGTGATGTTTAAAAGGCTGATGCCCCCTGTATTAGGTATAGAGAAGGCAGTCATCTTTCTTTTGCATCAGACAGATATACTAAATTCTACTCGTCGGGCATGATTTCTTCCGACCAGATTTTGGTTATGAGTTTATGCATGCACTAGATGATCTCCCGCGTGCTTGAAAAGCACCGCCTGTAAACCGTCATCACCGGCAGCTTTGTTCGACTTCAGTCTGGTGATGGCAACTCTGATCTCATTCCGGTCGGGTGGGTAGAACTCCAGATCATCAAACAAATGGATTTGTCGTTGCTGCTCGTTCGAGGGCTTCATTGCCATTAAGCAGCTGGTCAAAATGATCCTTTTAATTTTTTAGCATCAGCTGCGGCTCCACTATAGAATTTCCCTCCTTATCTTTGCAGGCTCCAGGATGTCTAGTGAATCCTGATGTTTGCCTCTTGACTTTTCTAAAAAAAATTCCGCACCTGTTTCCTTTTAAAGCATCTTTGAATTTCCTCGAATTTACGCTGCTCATTTGCCTTTTTCTTTCTTCTAAGGAAAAGGTTCTCATCCCTTCTTTTATTGACATAAAAATGACGGGAGATCCGAGTCCTCCTTTGCTGCCACAGTCTGCATGCTTCCGTTTTGGCTTTGTTTGCCTGAGCACATTCAGATTCAAACCAAGTTGCCTTAAGGACATTATTTTGGTAATTTTAACTGAAATTTTTAATAAGTCTATCTAGCCACTGCTCTGGTCAACATTCCTTTTGAAATGCAGTTCTTTTCACACAGTTTATAAATCTTCAGACACTTTACATCCCCTTCTAAGAGTCAATATACCCCTAAATATACTTAACCTATTATAATAATTCCAATCAAGTTCGATTGTATTTGTGACTTTGTGATAAGTTTAATAATTGCTTAAATGAGTAAATTACAGCTGTGCTCGTGCGCATGTTTACCTAATTTAATATTTAAATAACAAGAAACAATGTTTTCTTATCAACATACAATTATTTATTAACCTAACCTACCGCAGACCTTACCTACCTGGGCTACAGTATATAAATTTGTATCTTCTCGTAATAATATAATCAGCGATACGTCTAGAATATATTACAATCTTCAAAATGCTATCTTTATATTATGGCAGTGCCTAATTCAATTGCAATTGAATATTTTCTTCTTATCAAAACTGTTAATTGAATATACGAAACCACTTCCATATCAATTTGCCTTTATCATTAATAAATTTAATCTATTATTTTTATTTGAATGAAATAAATAGATCTTAATTTTTCGCAAGCTCATTCGTCAAATTGGTTCGGTCAGTTGCTGTTTAGCATTCGATCTGTTAAGCAACGAATTTCTGAATTAAAATTCCTCTCTTTTGAGAAATGAGAAAAACGTTGAACTTGAATATAATTAAGTTAATAAAAACGTGAAAAATTACAATATGGTAAGTTGTTGATTTTTCTTTAAAACCGTGATATCAAAAAGTCCTTAGACTTTCAAGAACTTTGATCTTCCTCAATCCTTATAGTTTATAAAAATTCTCAAAGTTGTTATTTTTCTTTTTTCTTATGTTTTAGAATATCAAAAAGTATATATCAGTGACGTTTCTGGTGCTTCTAACAATAGCTCAGTGCACTGCATCAAAAATTCTTGCAGCTTTTGTTTTTCCTGGCAAAAGTCATTTTATGATGCATACGGTTCTAATTAAAGAACTTCTCAACAGAGGACATGAGGTATGTATAGAAGATATTAGTTTCTCTTTAATCTCTTAAACGTGACAATTTCTTAAAATATTGATATTTTTAAGGTAACTTTCGTAACAGGTCTTTCATTGGGAAAGAATCTTGGAAAAAATTACACAGAGGTTCTGGTACCCCCTTATAACTTTTGGCCTGAAGGTAAGAATCGTATCTTTACCGGTTTAGTGTTAAGTGGATTTAGATCTTCATATAGAATAGAATGAAAGAGAAAAAAGAGAGATATACGTAGAAAAGCCAAAGAGAATCAAAAAGTGGAATAAACTGATAATTTAAAAATCTTGCTTTGTTGTGGTATTTCATTAATTTTATCTTTAATATCTTTGATTACAAAAATGCGAGATTTATGATTTCATGCTTTTAAGAGTTTTCTCTTAAGAAACAACGCACATATTTGTAAAGAGCCCTTACTCCACAGAACTTGAATTATTTATTAAAAGTTTTCTCTTAAGAAACAACGCAAATATTTATGAAGAGACTTTAGTCCACAGAACTTGCAATATTTATGAATGGACAATTTTCTTTTTTCTATTTCAGTTATCAGCATGTTCAATGTAAAAACCATATTCGACCTTTCAAGTCTCACACTATCGGATTTCCTCAAAATGGTCGATGTAATTGGTATTAAAACAACCGAATTCGCATTGCAACAACCCAACGTTCAAGAACTCATTCATCAAAAGGACACCAAAAATGTCTATGATCTTCTAATTGTTGAACAATTCTATCAGGAGGCTTTCTTGCCGTTGGCTTTGAAATTTAATATTCCAACAATTTCTTCGAGTACTTTGGGACACCAGAATTTCATGAGTCAGATGATGGGTGTTATTACTCCATGGTCATATGTTCCACATGGCTCCTTAGCACTGGATGATAAAATGGATTTCTGGGAGAGATTGTGGAATACCATGTCATCGCTCTATGATGATTTATATAGAGAGTTTGTGTACTTTCCCAAACAGGATGAATTGGTGAAGAAATATTGGTCACATTTGCCAAGTAAGACTTTAAGTTCGTCTTCGTTTTCAAAAACTGATTGTCCTTTTTGTGTGTGTGTTTGTTTTTAGTGAAAATTCCAACAGTTTCTGAAATGAAGAAGAATACCTCAGTGCTGTTGTTGAACAGTTATGTTCCATTGACTTCACCAAGGCCAACAACTCTGGGAATGGTTGAAGTTGGTGGAATGCATATTTATCCACCGAAACCGCTTCCAGCAGAAATGAAGGCATTTTTAGATGGAGCTACTCATGGAGCTATCTACTTTAGTTTAGGTAAGAAGATCGATAATTTTTCGCTGAAGATATCACAAATAAAATTTTTGTTCTTACACAATTTCAGGAAGTCAAGTTAAAAGTGCCGAATTACCTCCAGAAAAATTGCAAATCTTTCTTGATGTCTTTGCCAAGATGAAGCAGAGAGTTTTGTGGAAATTCGAAGATGATTCACTTCCAAAACTACCAAAGAATGTTATGATCCAAAAATGGATGCCACAAGGTGATATTCTAGCTCATCCAAATATTAAAGTTTTTATTACACATGGTGGACTGTTTGGCAGTCAGGAAGGTGTACATTATGGTATTCCAATGTTGGGTATACCAATTTATTGTGATCAGGTAAGTTATTGCTGTGATTTCTGGTTAAAGGACCAATTTCTTACTCTTCTTTCTAATTATTTCTTGAAGCATCTTAACATAAATAAAGCAACTAAAGCTGGTTATGCTATAACCTTAAACTTTAATGATATCAGTCGACAAAATCTGGAATCGTCTTTGAAGGAACTTTTGGAGAATCCTTCTTACCGTAATAAGATGAATCAAATATCGTCAATATTCCGTGATCGCCCAGTGAGTGCTCGGGATTCAGCGATGTATTGGATAGAATATGTCATCCGGCATAAGGGTGCACGTCATATTCGATCGGCAGGATTGGATTTGGCTTGGTATCAATATTATTTGTTAGATGTTATTGGATTCATTGCACTTGGAGTTGTAAGTGTAATTGGTGCACTCATTTTGGTGGTTAAGATGCTACTAGGAAGTAAGAAAAATAAGGAAAAAATAAATTAGATAAGACTTAAACTAATTAGACTGATGTGTTTTTTCTTGTTTTTAAAAATCAGATAAGTAATTTCAGGGAATGTTGAACTAAAAAAAATTGTCCCTTTTTTTGCTAGCATATTTGAATATTATGATGTAAACAGCCTAAGGACATTACGATTGATTCCGTAGTAACTAGGTGAAAGAAGTACTTTTTTTCGTTTTCTAAATTGTGGAAAATTGCGTTGAACTTTCATGAAAGAAATTTGCAGTTTATGGAAATAACATACAATTATTTTAAAGGGATTGCTTATTGACAAATGCTGACGTATTTTTTTAGAGCTTTTGTGGACGTTGAACTTTTAAATTCGAAAACATGTATTAACAAGAAGAAATACTTCATACAGGACTGCATGGTCTTTTCTGGGAGGACTTCTAACATGGGATCTAAGAATTGGATATACATATACATAAAAGGAATTCTGACCTTTAAAATTACGTTCTGTAGTAGTAAAAAAGTCACCTTATGACTTTGAACAATAGGAAATACTTGCTCGGAAAGTAGTTTGTAGAACTATTTACTGTAGACTACAACGCGACCGACTATCAATAACATTGGTTTGCTCTCAGGATAAATGTAGAGACCCGTATTGTACTTCGACTAGTTCTTCTTTCTGATGTAGGTGCTGGAACTAAAATAAAATATTACCTTCATATCTTGTACTTTGCGGTAATTTGAGAATATAAATGTTAATATAATGTCCTTAAAAAATTAAAAAATCGCAGCTGCTTTAGGAACTCATAACAATTTATATCCCTTCTGTATATTTCCTCGTTTTTCCTAAAGGTGCCAGCAAAGTAACGATTAGTTTTTGAATTCAGTCTTAAAAACTGAAACGATCCCTAACTGCATTGCATACTTTTTGACAAAGTATGAGTGTATAAAGTTTATACAACTAAAACTTAATGCATACTTGTAGGTGGTTGACATCAGAAATTCTTGAAATATCTACTAGAAGTTAATATGATGTACACACAGCTGTGCAACAATTGTTGAAACAGGTAACAAAATTAAGAAACATTTTTATAAAATATTACAATTTTTTTTTTAACAAAAAATGTTTATACATTTCTGGTGATTTTTAAAAGTTTTTTTTTTTTTTTAATTAAAAACACAATCAATTTTATGGAATAACTTACATTTTTGTTTTTGAAGTTTTAGATAAACGAAATAGTTTAATCTGTTTTTAAGAAAATTGGAAGTAAAAACACAAAGTTGTATATGCCTCGAAAAAAACACAATCTGTAAGATTTTGAAAAATAGAAATATTAAAATTTTGAAAACATCGACTCCAAGTCTTGGAACAATAAATTCTTAGAACCAAAAGTTTTATCAAATATAAGGAAAATAAAGTATTTTCCGTCAATTAATTACAAAATTAAGTGATTTGGTCACTGTCTAGATGGTTGTGCCAAGCCAAGTTCTTGCACTACTATCTTTTTACACAAATAAACTCACACCACTTTTGATCCGCACCTAACTTAAGAACCAATCAAGGTATTAAATTCAATTTTGCAACTCTTTCTAAGCTAAGCGCTTTATTTCAGGTCCATGTTCAAGGTAGTTTCTGAGATACATCATTTCAAAATTGGTAAAATTTAAGATAGAAGTCGATGAGTTTTGAAAGATAAACAAATTGTGAGATTACAACTACAGGGGGTGTAGTATCCGCCCACTTTTTATGTATTTTATATTATTTAAGTGGAATAATTTCTGATTCTAATAGCAAAATTAAGCGAAGTAGAAGCTTGAAAGAAACAAAAATGATAAATAAAGAAGCAAAGTTCTCCTATATTCAATTTTTGGCTCTTTTTATTCAATAGCAACATTAAATGATTTTGAAACACCTTTTTAAATATTAAACTTTGTATGTTCTTAGAAGTAACTTGTTATTAAGGTTTCTTGTATAAAGTAGATTTGGGCTCTTTTTTTTTTTAATATTTATGTTAATGATCTGCTTAAAATTTCGAGAATTCATTGATTTAACAAGTCTTAAAAAAGCTTGTAGAGTTAAATATCATATTATTTGTATATCCTTTTTATTTCTCTGTTGAAAAATATTACTTGCTTGCTCCCTTAAGGTAGCACTGCAGTCGTGTGTAAACTAGGGCTTCAGCCAACAAACTTCTCCATCCCTAGCTAGATGTCTCCAATTGCGCACTCCAAGTCTTCCTTTCCTCTACTGCGCTGTCCTGTGGGGGTGGATTCGAAGACTTTCCGGTCCGGAGCATTCGTTTCCATGCGCTCTACATAGGCCAGCCATCTCAGTCGTTGAACTTGTATCTTTCTAGCTAAGTCTACGCCAGTGTACAGACCGTACAGCTCGTCGTTCCATCTTCTCCTCCACTCAATTTCTATGCATACGGGACCGTAGATCATGCGAAGAACTTTTCTCTCGAAACGACCTAAGGTGCTTTCATCCGCTTTTGTCATAGTTCATACTTCTGCACCATATAGCACGAACGGGGATGATGAGAGCTATAGCCACACTGGTCGCTCGAGAGGGGACTTTGCTTCTAAATTGCTTTCTTAACCCAAAGAAACAGCGGTTAGCAAGAGTTATTCTTAGTTTGACCTCAGTGCTAGTGTTGTTTTCTGCGTTAATAATGGAGCCTAGGTAGACGAAGTCCTTAACTATCTCAAAGTTGCGTCTGTCGATGATGACGTTTTTACCAAGACGTCAGTGTTGTAAGTCCTTTCTTGACGACAGCATGTGCTTTGTTTTGTCCTCATTAACCGTTAAACCCGGTTTTTCCGCCTCTGCCTCAATACTTATAAAAGCCCCATTGACATCACGCTGAGTTCTGTAGTTCCGATTATGTCAATGTCATCATCGTGTGAGGTCACTATTTCTATTCTTCACTATTCTTTCAAGGACGATGTTAAAGAAATCGCATCACATTGTCTAAAACCTTTTTTGACATCAAAACGTTCGGTTAAGTTGTTTCCAACCTTAATGGAGCAGCGTGAGTCCGCCATGGCTATCCTGGACAAATGAACAAGTTTGTCAGGAAAAACTGTACATCGCTCTGTACAGTTCGTCCCTGTAGATGCTATCATATGCGGCCTTGAAATCGATGAAGAGATGGTGGGTGACGATTTGATGTTCTTGGGATTTTTTTCAGAATCTGCTGTAATTTAAATATTGAATTGACTTTGGTCTTTCCTGGTCTAAAACCACACTGATAAAGACCTATCAGGTTGTTGTAGATGTGCTTTAGGCGTTCACATATTACGACAGAGTAAGCGATGTTAAGTAGACTGATGCCTCTATAGTTGGTGCAGTTTAGAGGGTCTCCTTTTTTTTAGAATCGGGCAAACAATACTGAGGTTTCATTCATCGGTCTTTTTTTCGACTATGTTTTACAGATAAGTTGGTTAGTAATAAAACAAAAGTTTTCTTTATATATATATAAATAATTATTTGGTTTTATTTTTCTTACATTTTGCACTATTCACGCGAACCTATCAACTAATTCGATCTATAATCTCTTAATACTAGCAATTCTATACTCTACTGATATAATCTTAAGCCTCTCACAACATTCACTTGACATTCTAACTCATTTTCACTTTAATTCTTGTTTTTCCGATGAGATATTGTATCGCAAAGAACATGAATGTCACACATATCGCAACTCCTGCTATTAATGTAGCAATTACATCCAACAAATAGAACTCGTACCAAGCCAAATCAAGGCCTGCCGACCGAATGTGTGGTGCTCCCTTGTAACGAATGACATAGTCCACCCAGTACATGGCAGTTTCCCGAGGACATTCGGGTCGATCGCGGAAGATTCGAGATGTTAGTTGGACATTCTTTTTGAACGATGGATTTTCAAGGAGTTCCGTCAAGGACTGTTTGAGTGATTCTTTGGTGATGTCTTGGAAGTTAAGAGTCTTGGCGTAGCCGGAATTGGTTGCTTTTTTCATGTTGAGGAACTAAAATTGCAAACAAAAAATAATTTGGGTAAAAATTGTCTTCTTTGAAGTTCAACTCTAAGTTCTAACCTGGTCACCATAGGCAGGAATTCCCAACATAGGCACTGCATGGTAGACACTTTCCTGGACGCCAAAAAGTCCTCCGTGAGTGATGAAGACCTTGACATTGGGATGTGCTAGAATATCAGTCTGCGGCATCCATTTCCTGATCATCACATTCTTTGGCAGTTTTGGAATTTTATCGTTTTCGAATTTCCAAAGAACCCTCTGTTTCATGCTTGCAAACACATCGAGGAAGGCTTTAAGCTTCTCTGGAGGCATGTTTTGTGTTTTGACTTGACTTCCTGTAGAAAAAAAAAAATTGATAGTTAGGTTGTGATCAAATTTTGCTAGATTTTTCAAAAATTACCTAAACTAAAGTAGATGGCGCCATGAGTAGCTCCATCAAGGAATTGTTTGATATCGGCTGGTAGTGGATTAGCTGGATAAATATGCATGCCACCAACAGGGATCATACCCAACATTGATGGTCTTGGTTTTGTAAGTGGAACGTAGCTGTTTAACAGCATCAGTGATATATTTTTCTCCATTTCTGTTACTTTTGGAATTTTTACTGAAAAGAAAAAATAAACAATTCTGTTACAATCTTTGAACATTTTCTAATGAAATTTTCAAAAGTCTTACCAGGCAAATGTGAGAGATACTTTTTGATCAGAGCATCTTGTCTTGGGAAATACACAAACTCCCTGTACAAGTCAGTGTACAATGAGGCAACAGTATTCTTGAGTCTCTCCCAATAGTTCATCTTATCGTCAAATGGCAAAAATCCATGTGGAACATAGGACCAAGGTGTCATGAGTCCCATCATTTGACTCATGTGATTCTCGTAACCCAAAGTATTCGAGGATATCACAGGTATATTATATTTATAGCTCAAAGCTAG
Source organism: Eupeodes latifasciatus (assembly GCA_920104205.1). NCBI lineage: Eukaryota > Metazoa > Arthropoda > Insecta > Diptera > Syrphidae > Eupeodes > Eupeodes latifasciatus. Next base: position 29,637,545 of record OV049925.1, read on the forward strand.
AAAAGCTTCCTGATAGAATTGTTCAACAATCAAGAGATCGTAAATATCGTGAGTTTCATTCCGATGGAAGATATCACGAACTTTTGGATGTTTGAGAGCGTGTTCAGTTGTTTTAACTCCCATAATGTCAAGCATCTTCAAAAAGTCAACCAATGAGAAATTGGTGAAATCTAAATTGCCTTTTGTCTTAAAATGATTTCTAACTAAAATTAAAAGAAATTATTGTTTAAAATTAATGAAAATAAGTGTGTTCCGTTTGAACTTACTATCAGGCTCATAATTATAAACCGGATCTATAAGAATTTCAGTGTAATTCTCTCCTAGGTTCTTGTTCATTGAATTACTTGTGATAAAGGTCACTTCGTGACCTCTATTAATAAGCTCTTTTATAAGGGCATTGTGCATCATGTAATGGCTTTTGGCTTGAAATACAAAAGCTGCTAATATTCTCGCTGCATCTGTATATGATACAGTGAGGAGCGCCATAAATATTAAGCTGAAGATTTTAGTGGTGATCTGAAAGAGGGAGGAAAAATCAAGTATTAAAACGAATTTAGACACAGAAAGTTAGAACTACGAATGATCTTGGAGAATTTGAAAAGCCAATATTTTACAGAGTCAAAGGCTCAACTGGCCAAAAATACAACATAATAATTGTTAATATCACTTTGGATATAATCTTTAAAATATAATAAAAGGACCTAAGTTTCTGCCTTGAGGAATTCCGCAAAACAGGGATGGATATTATAGAAAAATCTAATTACAGAATACTTTTGTGCAAATCTAGGAATTTTTCGTTTTGTTAAAACCTCCAAAAAAAAAGTCAGACATAAGTTGAAATTAACAACATTTAATTTGTACATGTAATACTATGGATTGATATACAAATAAGAACAAACATTCCAATTCTCTTACGGATTGCTCGAAAGATATTAGACTGTCGTTTTTTAATCTTTTCCGTGGTATCGGTACTTCACAGTTCCTAAAATAAAGTCAAATGGGATAATATCACTGTTCCGAAACGACCAACTGACATCGCCAAGACGGCTGAAAACAGGATTAAAAAATTTAAAATACGTTTTCAACATTTTCCAACGTTGTTTAAGCGTAAAGCTACTTATTTCTAGAAGGTGGTTAAATTTAAAGGGTGAACCAAACCTTAACGTCAAGTTTATTTCTGCATTTCATTTGACATTTTTTAATTTCATATTAAATAAATTTAAAAAATGGAAAGATACACAATCGTGCAACGCGTTAAAGTTATTCAGGTTTATTATGAAAATAGGCATTCAAATCAATATGTATTGTACATATATCGTGCCCTTCGTGATTTTTTCGGTCAATTTAATCGTCCAAATGTCCGTACAATCGGAAAAATCGTCCAAAAGTTTGAGCAAACGGATCTGTAGACTTCACACCAAAACATCAGAGAATTCATCGGGCCGTATTTTTTCCAAAGGTACCACCCTTTACTTTGTGGATAAAGTCTACAGAAATAAAGAAATAAAAAGTAAAGGCCTGAAGTGGCTGCCTTGTGGAATTCCATAAAACGAAAACAGTGATGGAATACTGAAAAACAAAAATTCTAGTAAAGAGTACTAGTTGGACTCACAATTGTTTAGAGCTCCAATGAGACATTTTACCAGGTAAATTTAGAAGACATATGTACACATCAAGCGTTGGCCTGATACATTTTTTAAAATGGAATATAATAAACAATACTTAAATGCTTTCCATGTATTATGGTAGTTCTTTATGTCACTCCATGGCGAGACCATGCTTTTGCCTCTTTATAAGTATCCTACGGATTTTAATCCTATGGACGGAAACGTCGTCGTGTGTGGAACAGACCTGGCTTGGGTGTTGTCCACTAGACTACTACTCTCACGAACTTATTACATCCTCTTGAGTCAGACAACTAAATAGGCTGCTTCACCTCGGTCAAAACTTCTTTTCCAAAAGCTTGGAAGAGCTTTGTAGGTAGGAGGACCTTAAGAACTCAGTCTAATTATCCTACAAAAACAAACTTGACTTTCTTTGCATCCAAATTTGAAAAAAAAAAAAAATGGACCAGTGTTAAATATTCATTCCCATTAATTTATTATTTATTTTAAAAATCAATTTGATATCAACGACTTTGCCCCTTTGATTTGCAATCTACACCGGACTTTAAAGCTTAGATAGAAATAAAATAGTACGAAATATTTTTTTAATCAAAAACAAAAACGAGATTATTTCAAAAAACATGTGCCAAAAAATAGTTGGTCACGCCTCAATTTAGTTATAAATACCAAAATCACGCAAAGAAGAGTTTAATTAATTCTATTTTTAAAAATAATTTATCGATAAAAAGTAATCAAATTATATTATGTAGCCAAAATTATTAAATCTATAGACAGAATTTAATCAATCATAATAATGATATTATTTCTAGACTAAACTTAATCAAAATAATATGTGCGTATTTCGGTTGAACTTTACAAAAAAAAGTATAGTAGTTCCTTTTAAGATATATTGTACATTATCACTGCTCGTAAATCTTGTATTTGGTAATGTGTGGCAGCAGCGCGCGTTGCCCCCTAATCAGAATTTGTTATGACACATTTCTGAAACATTGCTGATATAATTTTTTTGACATTTGAGATAAAAGTTAAATTTTATTTTAGAGAAATGAAATCACCACTCTATGCTAAAAGTTTTGTAACAGAACTTATCAATTATGAAACAAGATCAATGACTTCTTACTCTTATAATAATCTTAATCATCTCTCTTATTATGACAGAAATAGAGCGCCCTTAGAAAAGTTTTAAAATACTTAACAATATTGAAAATCTTTGTTGTTTTTGACCACCCTGTAAGTAATGTCTAAAGTAACTTTTATAATGTACATAAGAAAGAAAAATCTTATCAGTGTTTCAAAAAGACGATTTTATTCTAGAATCTCATCGGAAATGAAACAAAAACAAAAAAGAGACTCCATTCTGTCTGATTAAGACAATTAATTGATGATTTATTGAATGAGTACAACATCAGGCTTTTTAAACTTAATGCGTTCATTTGCCAGATGTTATAGAAATACAGATGAGCGATTTAATCTACATAAAATTTTACATTCAGTTCAAAGGTTTTTAATTAGCTACTAGTTATACAATTTATTCTTAGTGCACAGCAAATACATTCATAAATGGAATAAAAATATTAGTTATTGTCATCTTTAGAAAAATCTATAAACAATAAATGCATTTCTTCTGTCGTACTTCCTTTATGTTTTTTTTTTTTTTTAATTTTTAATCAGTGTTTTATACTTTTTATTCAAAGTTCCAAGATCAAAAAAAGTCTGAAATAGCGACGCCAATTGATTCTATAAAAGTCTGAAGTCTGATATTGATTTTATATGCTCATTAATATATTTGCAAAAAAAAAAAGAAAACAAAAATGCAAACAATTTCTAAGGAATTGGGGTTTTACCAGGTTTAAGAAAATATCTGGAAAAAATAACAGATTTGCAATTATTAATTAAGGAGAACCTACATTATGTATCTTCATCTATTTACCTATATAAAAGTCTACTTTATTACATTTGTTGATAATAATTTTGTTTGTTTAATTAAAATGATAAGAAGAACCCATATTTCTATATAATTTAATAATATTCATTTGCTGACATTTAAACAATACTGTCTGGTTGGATTTCTTCTATATATGTACCTACACACTTTTGTTTTCCTAGAGTTCTCAAGTCTGAGTCATGTTTGTTTGTTTTGAAATTTTGTTTTGCACTTGAAAAAAGGTAAAAAGTTGTAATCAATTCTTTTTTTTTTTTTCGTTTCTTTTTGAAAACAAATTTTGGATTTGTTTCATTTATTTTCAATTTTTAATATTTTTATTTTTAAGTCTTAAAGTTTTGAATTTCCTTCAATTAAGGAAAGAGCAAGTGAATGTGATAAATTGGTGATTTTCAATAAAAGTTTACATCTATTAAACTTATGTAAAAAACAGATCCCTTAGATAAATTCTTCAATAAACTTATTCCTAGGACAGTTTACTCCAACGAAATACACATCAATTCAATTTCTCAAATTCGCAATTTCAATTACTAGTTCGTTATTTTAGAGCTAATTCAGTTAAATTCATTGTGAGTTAAATTTCTATTTATAAATAAGACGAAATTACAAAAAAATGGGAGTTTAAAAATGGAATTGAACACAAATATTTCAGAAAAATATTTATTGCATTATTTAAGTATTTAGAGTTATTTCCCTTACAATAGCTACTTATTTTTCTATGAATTTTCAAAAATTTTGAATATTCATATTTGTTTTCCTGATCACAAACATTTTTTTTTAAATTAGATTTTTTTTGCATCAAGCTTTCTTTTTCGAAATGATTTCTGATCTTCATAGATTTTTGAATCTGATTTTGAAGTTGGTGGCACCAAAATTTGATACTTGTCAAACTCAGATTTCATAACATTAGGTAAATGTTCGTAAGAGATTGTGAAGAAATTCTTAATGAGTTGAAGCCTTACTAATGTAATTAGTCCTGTCTTTTTAAGGCAGCCATTTGAATAATAAAGGGTGTTTCAATTGTTTTGGTGACATCTGTCAAATCTTTTGTTTCAGTTGCTTATATAAAATCATCATGGCAAGTTACACGGCACGTTTAAATCATACAATTTTATTATCAAAATGCGTGTTCGTTAACGCAAACGTTGCGCGCATTGCGGCTATTTTACGGTAGACGTCATGGCCCTTCACAGTCGAATCTTCAACGTTTGGTGGCCAAATTTGAAACGACCGGTTCAGTAAACAATCAGCCAATACCCGTACGTTCAAGGAACGCAAGATCGTCCGAGATCATCGCTGCGGTTCGTGAAAGTGTACAGCAGAACCCGAGGCCGTCTATTCCTCGCCGCGCACAAGAACTCGGCCTTTCCCAGACTTTTGCGTCGGGACTTGGGCCTACACCCGTAAAAGATCCAACTGAACCAGGAGCTCTAAGTTCATGACCATAGATAGCGTTCGCTAACTAGGCTTCAAATCGTTTGGAAGAGGAGCCCAATTTTGGCCGAAATGAGGCGCATTTTTGTGGATTTTTGAAAACGACGCGATGTTAGTGAGGCGGTAACCGTCAACAGCGAGCGCTACATAACGATGATAACTAATTTCTTATGACCCAAATTTAACCATATGGACCTAAACGACATGTGGTTCCAGCTGGACGGCACTACGTGTCACACAGCAAACGCCACGACATCTACACACAACATCTACCCGCCCTTATTGAAAAACCCTATATACGGTGAAGAAGCATGGACTATAACAAAAGCGGCTGGGCCGTTCCGAGAGAAAAGTTCTTCGCGTGATCTACAGTCCCGTATGCATAGACGGTAAATGGAGGAGAAGATGGAACGATGAGCTGTACGGGCTGTACAGCGACGTAGACTTAGCCAGAAAGATAGAAGTCAAACGACTGAGATGGCTGGGTCATGTAGAGCGCATAGAAGCCAATTATCCGGCCCGGAAAGTCTTCGAATCCAGGCCCACAGGACAGCGCAGTATAGAGGAAGATTGCGGATCAGGTGGCGCACACAAGTGGAAAATGACATCACCCAATTTTCGTGTATAAATGCATTTTTACACCAAAAGCCGAAATGTTTACAGAAACGAAGACGAATATATAATTTAATGTGTTAATGCATTACCAAGATTATATAATTTTTTCAATTTTAAGAAAAAATTCAAATAAAAATGTATTACTTTTAATACGGACCATTTTTCTAAATCCAATTTTTGTTTACGTACATATGTATATACTGAAAATGACTCATAAGGACATAATTTTGTAACTTTTTTCCAAAAACGGTATTCAATATTATCTTCTTCATTTATAAGATCAAATAAAATATCCATCCCATAGCTTTGTTCTGTTTTATCGGGTGATTTTTTAAGAGCTTGAGAACTTTAAAAAAAAAAAAACGCATAAAATTTGCAAAATCTCATCGATTCTTTATTTGAAACGTTAGATTGGTCCATGACATTTACTTTTTGAAGATAATTTCATTTAAATGTTGACCGCGGCTGCGTCTTAGGTGGTCCATTCGGAAAGTCCAATTTTGGGTAACTTTTTCGAGCATTTCGGCCGGAATAGCCCGAATTTCTTCGGAAATGTTGTCTTCCAAGGTTGGAATAGTTGCTGGCTTATTTGTGTAGACTTTAGACTTGACGTAGCCCCACAAAAAATAGTCTAAAGGCGTCAAATCGCATGATCTTGGTGGCCAACTTACCGGTCCATTCCTTGAGATGAATTGTTCTCCGAAGTTTTCCCTCAAAATGGCCATAGAATCGCGAGCTGTGTGGCATGTAGCGCCATCTTGTTGAAACCACATGTCAACCAAGTTCAGTTCTTCCATTTTTGGCAACAAAAAGTTTGTTAGCATTGAACGATAGCGATCGCCATTCACCGTAACGTTGCGTCCAACAGCATCTTTGAAAAAATACGGTCCAATGATTCCACCACCGTACAAACCACACCAAACAGTGCATTTTTCGGGATGCATGGGCAGTTCTTGAACGGCTTCTGGTTGCTCTTCACTCCAAATGCGGCAATTTTGCTTATTTACGTAGCCATTCAACCAGAAATGAGCCTCATCGCTGAACAAAATTTGTCGATAAAAAAGCGGATTTTCTGCCAACTTTTCTAGGGCCCATTCACTGAAAATTCGACGTTGTGGCAGATCGTTCGGCTTCAGTTCTTGCACGAGCTGTATTTTATTTGGTTTTACACCAAGATCTTTGCGTAAAATCTTCCATGTGGTCGAATAACACAAACCCAATTGCTGCGAACGGCGACGAATCGACATTTCACGGTCTTCAGCAACACTCTCAGAAACAGACGCAATATTCTCTTCTGTACGCACTGTACGCATTCGTGTGGTTGGTTTAATGTCCAATAAAGTAAACTGAGTGAGAAACTTGGTCACAATCGCATTACTTGTTTGCTCACTTGGTCGATTATGTAGACCATAAATCGGACGTAAAGCGCGAAACACATTTCGAACCGAACACTGATTTTGGTAATAAAATTCAATGATTTTCAAGCGTTGCTCGTTAGTAAGTCTATTCATGATGAAATGTCAAAGCAAACTGAGCATCTTTCTCTTTGACACCATGTCTAAAATCCCGCGTGATCTGTCAAATACTAATGCGTGAAAATCCTAACCTCAAAAAAATCACCCGATAAAAACCCAATATCTCCACTAATACTAGAATGGGATACTGGGCGTATACTTACTTTTTTTATGTAAGTTAATACAGACACATTTTGTTTGCATTTTAATTGAAATTTCTAGTGAATCAAGGCAATAAGATATAACAACATACTAGACGCCTCATTGTCATGAAATATATAACCTATCAATAGAGGAGTGGTACGAACTTTGGTTGGACTTTACATTGAATGGAAAAGAAAAATTACACAGAAAAATCGCCTTTTCAAAAATTCATTGTGAAAAGTAATTATTTATTAAATTTATAATAATAATAATTAATAATAATTTTAAAGAAAAAAAAAACCGTGAGTTCCGAATTCGGAAGGTCAAGAACCCCTCTTGCCCCTCTATTACTAAACATAATGTTCAGACATCTCGTTTAAAATCAAAATCAATCTCAAGTATATTGCTTTTTGTACATTATTTTCGAAAAAAATAAATTATTCCAGTAATACACATTTGTACATACATACATTTATGTACATTATATAGTTCTAGAAAATCCATTCATACGTAACTAAAAGTCTAGCTACTTATTGAATTTCCGCTATTACTAACTGCCAACTAGTTACAATAGATTATTATTATTATAAAACATTATACTCTACTATATTGTAAAAAATAAAGTCCTATCTCAATCAAAAATCGCAAAAACCCATACAAAACCAGACCGGATCTAGTTGATACTACATCAATCTCGTTGTTCAATATTATAGCCCCACTTATCAACAATAATAATACTACAAATATTAATTGAATAAAAATTGCACGATTATTGGTGTCATCCTACATAAAAATATTGCGTTTCATATTTTAGTATTTTTATTATTATGTTATTATTATAAAATCAAAATCAAAAACAGAAACAGAAAACTGTCACTTTTTTTCGTTTGTATTGTTGTTATCATAGAAAACACAAATTCAAAAACAATAAAATACTTCAATATTGTAAAATTTTGTATAAATGTAATAATGAAACATCTGTTGACATTTCCTAGGTACCTACTCATTACTCAACTCAACTTGCAAAAAAAATAAAGATTGATAAAGGTTTATAATCATACTCATCAGCTAGCTATATATGTACATATGTATATAAATTATCAATCAGTGATAGTGAAAGTGAATACCTTCGTCATATTAAATAAAATAAAATAAAATAAAATAAAAGACAAAGCAATAGATTGTGTATCCAGGCACGACATTATTTTTATCGTTAGAAAACAAATTGTTATCACTTATCACAGAAATATTATAGCAATTTAACGCTATAAAGCTTCCATAAAAGATGAAATATGAACAAATTAATCCACCAGATAGACAATTCTACGATTGCTTAATAAATAATTTATGAAATAATGTATCTTCAAGATTCTTGTGCATACAAGTGTGTCAATTGTACTATACACGCATATACATATGTATATACATTTTATAAAAAAAACACCACCAACAACAAGCTTTCGCATAGCTAAGACAATAATCTTAAATCAGGTATTGATAAGGCTGAATTCGTATTTGGCTAACAAAGGGGGAGACAGTGAGAGGTTAAGCGTTAATATTGTCTTTTCTCCCATGCCGATTGTGCATGTTCCATGCATGGTGGTGTTTCTTATTGTTTTTTGTTAATTATTTTGATAACAAATATTATTTTATGTACATGAGCCAATATTTTTTAATGTAGGTACTCGTATTATTAATTTATGTTTGGTTAAATAAAGAAATAAAAAAGTATCATTTGCCTCGAACTTAGATTAGAGCAACCGGTATAGAGTAAATGTGAACATGTTTGGTTTGAAATCATAAAAAGTAATAAAGAAACGCTTATTCGAAAGCTCTAGAAAAGGTCGAAGCTTCCGTAATCAAGGTGGAACGAGTGAACTTCATATATTTTTTAATAATGTGGAAAAAATTGTAATAAATACAGAATAGGAAAATGCAAGCCTACCGCCCAGAGATAAGGGGCCAAGAAGGAACCTTTATAACTCTTCTTATTTTTTTATTTAATCTGTAATAAACCTTTCCCCTCTCCCCTTTCTGAACATCTTTTAAAGGGTGCCTGGTAGTCTGTAGATATGTTTGTTTTGTATCAGTTCATAGAGAGTGAATTCATCACTTTCCTTTACTTAACGTTTCATTTTATTTCAAGTTCAAAACATTATTGTGGTTGCTATACAAATAAAGAGTTATCCAATAAGATGTTTCATTTTGAAAAGCCCGCTATTTGGGCAGCAGTTAAGAAGCTGTCATCTTTTGACATTTGACAAGTGAAAGCTATGCCATTGAAATTCTCTTAAAAACAAATCCTATACTTGAGTGCCCGTAGTGTGATGGTTAGTGCGTTGGACTGTCATGCAAGGGGTCTTGGGTTCAATCCCAACTTTTTTCACGGGTACTGCCTCTTGCGGGGAATTGACAAATCCTCCAAGAGTAATTCTTGTCATGAAAAGTGCTTTCAACAACAACATTACTCGCACACAGGAATGGTTGAAATTTGTAAGTCACTAGGCCCTGGTTCTTCATGGACTGTTGCGCCACCTAATTTATTTATTTATATTTGAGTTAATTTTGGTATGAATTGCCAAAATTTGTTTTTGTAAGTGAATGCCACGTCCCCTTACAAGAGATATCACTGAATATCAACAATTCCATCCTTACACAACGACTAGAAGAGATTAAAGTATATCAGGTCAAATGCAGTATTTCTACAAGGATGGGAAGTGATTCCATAGTTTTTGTGTTTGTAAAGCTTATTAAAACTCAATGCACTTTATATCACAATGAAAGGGGGTCAAAACCTCCAATAGGAGAACGGACCTACTATTTGCGTTACAAGATATTCCTTAGTCTGAAAACATTTTTCTACAGTTTTATAATCTTGATATGTAAGCCATCCAATAGGTATGTTTCGGTTTTAAAGAATTTTGAAACCCTACACCTATGGAAAGACTTAACTAACGAGGCCTTGTTTTTCCCAATCTTTTTGACATCCACTGACATATTGCGCTTGTTTATTTTAGTGATATTGAAAAACCCTGTAATGCATGAAATTATTAATTTCAAAATATAAAATTGTGAGTTATGTTTTGAGGAAGTCTATAATGTCCCTCAATGTGAAAAATTGTATTTTGAAAAAAAGCCATGAGAACCCGATAAGAGTTTATTTTTTTTTAACGGAAGATTTAAAATTGAGTAAAATAAAATATAGCAAAGAATCATTGAAAAAATGATTAATTGAGAATTTTAAGTTGATGAAAAGAATTTATGAAAACCTAAAACAAAATTTTATTGTTCATTTGAAAAGTTTGAGAAAAAGATGTCATTTGTATAAAGCAATGTTAAGTTCTTATAAAAAAGTGCCCTTTAAATGTTATTGATTATTTTAAATTAATTTATAAGTCCTTAAATCAAATCACACTAAAACTATTAACTAATTATATTCTTTACATATTTCAATTTCAACTGCCACCAAAAAACACTCTTCAAAAAATTCTTCATAAATCCTTAAGAAACACTTGAAAATTAATATTCTTAAAAACTAAACATAATATATAAATTATTATTTAAAAATATAAAACGTACCATTTTGTGTATATGGTTTTATTTTTTCTCACAACAAACTTTAAATAATTATTGAAAGTAAAAAAAATAAATAAATATACTTTGTTTTTTTTTTTTTTTTTTTTTTATATTTAATCAATCAAACCAAACGAACATAATTCGAGCAGAGATTATGAACGATCTTAGCCTTGCGATGAATTAATTAGCACTGACTAAATGTTCTTCTAAAACACAACACTATGACTTTATCAGATAAATTAAAAAGCAAAAGAACCTGAGTATGAACTAAATTCGCACGACTTTTTCTTTTTTATTAATTTTGTTTGTATGTTTTGTTTTGCAAAGAAAAAAATACAGCGCAGCTACAATTTTGCAAAAGAGATTAAGTAAGTTAAATTTATTTGTTTTTCTTCAAGAATCATAATTAAAATTTTATATTTTGATAAGTAAAATAACAAATTATTAAGATAGCTAAAGGATTTATGTTGAAATAATATAAAGCAAAGTCTGGACGGCATGTTATTAATGACTCTTTCATCTTTCACGAATGACTGTCTATCTGACATTAGGAAGAAGACAAATATTATTTTTGAAACGGTCAAAAGTAATCATGTCCTCAAATATTAATTTTCTATAAATAAGTTGTACAAGGAATCTGGGATGGAACCCATTCTAATGGTAGGCCGAATTGTTAATTTGATTATTATGCAATCAATAATTTTAAGGTTTAAGTGTTTTATGTGGGGTGCGGGGAAATAAATCCACGGGAACTAACTCCACTGAGGGATTTAGTTCCCACTTAGTGAGAACTAAATCCACTTTAGTAAAGTGGATTTAGTTCCCATGCTAACTGGGAATCTAATTCCAAAAAAATGTGTGATTTAAGTTCTCCTTGAGTTTGAAATTAATTCCCACTTTTTAAAAGAAGAAGCAAGTAGAATAAGGCGCAGGGACATAGGGCCCAGGGACATAAAGCCCAACTTTTTTTTTGGGGCTTATGTCTCACTTCGGTGGGACATAAACCCGAAATCTTATTTGGGCCCTAAGTCCCACGCAAGTAAGACCGAAGCCCCAAATAAAAATGTTGGGGCTAATGTCCCACTTAATAAGAATCACCAAATGACACAACTTGGAGCACTTTAAATCCTGAGATACCGCGAAGCGGGCCACCCACAGGTGATTTTATTCAAAAAAGCTGTTGATATTGGCGCCTGCCTGGCGACTTTACATACCCTAAGCGGAGCAACGGAGTTGCGTGAGCGGGTGTGACCCCGAAAAAGGGAGTTAAAATCCTGAGATCACGAAAATAATGTTGAAAATAAACTTTTTTGTTTTTCCTAATTTTTGTATTATCACCGTATCAAAAAATTATTGTTCATTGTATTGAAATACAAAAACTTTATATTCTTTTTTGGCTCTGCAAAAAATTTGGGGACAATGTTTTATTAGTTTTTTATCACCTTGCTCATCAATAACTAAGCTCCCCTTGCAATTTTGACAATAATAGCAAATGTAACGTGAAATATTATTTCGAGTATGTTTTTTAACATAAATTTGTTTTTTTTCACGGTCATAAATTAACACACTATTTTTACGAAACCCGGTAATAAATTTAATTTTATTTTCCATGCTTTTAATTTTTTATTTTAATTTTATTCACACTACGCACTGTTTTCTTAAATTGCTTAAGACCGATGTTCGACTGTACTCATCAAAATCGAACAAGTTTCAAGAATCTGATAACTAACTGTAATTTGAAGCTGTTGTTGTTAGAAATTAGTTCCCTTTTCATATTTTTGAATGTGTACTAAATTCCCATAAGAAAGTGGAGTTCGTTCCCACTTAGCATGGGAACTAAATCCACTTTACTAAAGTGGATTTAGTTCCCACTGAGTGGGAACTAAATCCCTTAGTGGAGTTAGTTCCCGTGGATTTATTTCCCCGCACCTTTATGTGGAGGTATTCGAGAGATATCAGCTTCAAGACAATATAGTTGTGAGCTTTCAAAATATTTGATTTGAAAATATTTTTTTTCTAATTTTCAGCAGTATTTATTGTAACAAAAAAAAAATTTTATTTGAATAATTTTTCTAATATCGCTTCCAGGAAAATTTTTATTCTTCAATAGTATAAAATTATTCTGAAGATAATATAATTAGTTTTCTTTAAATATTCGCACATTCTTCTTATTTCTACAAAAGCCGGGAAGGATTCCAGACATGTTGACGGAGCTAACTACCTTGTCTAAAAATTATGGACTTCAAATAAACAAATTGAAAACTAAAGTCATGACAAATCACACAAAAGATGATATAACGTTGGACGAAGAAAAAATTGAGTACGTGGAAGATTACCCATATTTGGGACAATTAAAACCATTTAATCATTGTTTTATTCTAAATTCAATATACGTAATCCCCGCTTAATTGATCGAAAAAATTGGCTTCGAAAATTTCCCGTATTAGTAGCAAAGCTTTTTAGACGGTTAATTGAACTCCGCTTAGTTGAATTACTCGCTTAATTGATCTTAAAAATATGCTGCAGAAAAACTAAATACATGGACATTTTTTGGATAATTGGACGGACAAAAAAATTATTGTGATTGATAAAACCAAAACGCCAAGGTGTTTTAAGAATAAGGTTGTACCTTTGCAATATTTCTCCAACAAAAAGGCACGGATGACCCGACATTTATGGGCCCAAAGTTTGTGTTAATTTGACGAAGAAATGATAAAGATTTAAAAAATATAAACGTGAAGCTTGTACCCACAAATACAACGTCCATCATTCAACCCCTTGACCAAGGCATTATTCATTGATTTAAAGCTTACTATCAGCAAAATATAATAAGGAAACTATGCACATAAGCAAACATTGTTTGTGGCTTATAACACCTTCTACTATAAGAAATTGTTTTAGAAAGTCAATATTGGAAATATTTTACCTACTACTAAACCTATATTTGCAAGTTCTTTTTTTAAGGGCAGGCTTCATCCAAGAAGAAGAGGAACCGGAAAATGATCTCGTGGTCATAGATAATGTTCTTGAGGACAATGTAGATTTCAATGCTTATTTGGCATGTGATGAGATCATGTTATGGCAAACTAACAGACGCCGAAATTAAGTTGACACTGAAATGTTTATAGAGTAAATTTCTGGGATGAATATTTTATTTTTTTGTTAACCTTTTCGTGCAATTATACGGGTTTCGCTAAAATTGAACAGATATGTCAATTAAGCGGGGTTTCGCTAATTGAACCACCCGGATAATTGACCAAAAAATCTGACAAAATGGTCAGTGCAATTAAACGGGGAATACTGTTATAAATAAATAAAATATATTTGGTGGCACAACAGTCTTTTGAGAACTAGGGCCTAGTGACTTACAACTCTGAACCATTCCTGTGTGCGAGTACTGTTCGCAAGGATGGAGGGAACCTACAGTTTCAAGCCGATTCCGAACGGTTTATTTGAGAAAACAATTATCATGACAAAAATTACTCTATGGAGATTTGTCAATTCCCCCAAGAGGCAGTACCCTTGAAAAAAAACTTTAGATGACACAGGAAGGGTTTGAACCCAAGACATATGGCATAACAGTCCAACGCACTAACCATCACGCCACGGGTACTACTAAATTCAATATACAAATTTTAAATTTATAATTGCATAGTTTTAATATTGTAAGTTTTATTCTTTTTTTAATTTCTTGTAACGCCTTAAAATATTTAGTTAATAATATTGCATATAAATACATATATGTAATCGTTAGAATAAGGCAATAAAATAATAATAAATATTGTAAGTGGAAAATTAAAATTTGTATTATATTATGTTTTGAAAATATCTTGAGTTCAATACATTTTTACATTAAAAGTACTTGCGTAGCCTTTTATTTCTTTTTGACGTGAAATTAAAATGAATTCAAAGAGTTTTGGCACTAAAAAAGAATAGTTTGTATAAAAAATATGTTTAAATTTCTGTCAATGCCAGCATTTATGTAACTTTAAAAATACCTATATTATTATTAACTAGAGAGCTGTCTGTCTTTTTTCGTAGTCCATAGCTCAAGAACCAGTGAGATATTGGCTTGAAATGAAATATGCAGAAAGAATTCTCAAACAAATTGAGTAGGTGTTTTTTTACCATAGCAATTTCGAAAAATATATTTTTTGGAAAAAAAATTCAATTAACGTTTTTTTATGAATCAAAAAAAAATGAAAAAAAAAATAATTGTCACCTTTAATATTTTACAAAAATGATTTCATCACCAAAATAATTTTATGCAACGAAGAAAGACGTTTATGACATCTGGTAAGATTTTGAGAAAAATCGAATTTATAGTTTTTTTTCCAAAAAATAAAAATCTAAAAAACATTACTAAAAGTTGGTAAAAATTGATTTTCTACTCAAATATCTTTTCAAAAATTGAAAACATTGTCTTCAAACTTCGCTTTTTCACAGAAAATATTGTTTTCGACATTCAGTGAATTTTATAAAAATCCAACCATCAGTTTGTGAAATTAAATTGAATTCTCAGAGTTTTGGCACTAAAAACGAAAAGTTTGTATCGGGTGATTTTTTTGAGGTTAGGATTTTCATGCATTAGTATTTGACAGATCACGCGGGATTTCAGACATGGTGTCAAAGAGAAAGATGCTCAGTATGCTTTGACATTTCATCATGAATAGACTTACTAACGAGCAACGCTTGCAAATCATTGAATTTTATTACCAAAATCAGTGTTCGGTTCGAAATGTGTTTATCGACAAATTTTGTTCAGCGATGAGGCTCATTTCTGGTTGAATGGCTACGTAAATAAGCAAAATTGCCGCATTTGGAGTGAAGAGCAACCAGAAGCCGTTCAAGAACTGCCCATGCATCCCGAAAAATGCACTGTTTGGTGTGGTTTGTACGCTGGTGGAATCATTGGACCGTATTTTTTCAAAGATGCTGTTGGACGCAACGTTACGGTGAATGGCGATCGCTATCGTTCAATGCTAACAAACTTTTTGTTGCCAAAAATGGAAGAACTGAACTTGGTTGACATGTGGTTTCAACAAGATGGCGCTACATGCCACACAGCTCGCGATTCTATGGCCATTTTGAGGGAAAACTTCGGAGAACAATTCATCTCAAGGAATGGACCGGTAAGTTGGCCACCAAGATCATGCGATTTGACGCCTTTAGACTATTTTTTGTGGGGCTACGTCAAGTTTAAAGTCTACACAAATAAGCCAGCAACTATTCCAGCTTTGGAAGACAACATTTCCGAAGAAATTCGGGCTATTCCGGCCGAAATGCTCGAAAAAGTTACCCAAAATTGGACTTTCCGAATAAACCACCTAAGACGCAGCCGCGGTCAACATTTAAATGAAATTATCTTCAAAACGTAAATGTCATGGACCAATCTAACGTTTCAAATAAAATAATCGATGAGATTTTGCAAATTTTATGCGTTTTTTTTTTTAAAAAAGTTTTCAAGCTCTTAAAAAATCACCCGATATAAGAAAACTTGTTTACATTTCTGTCAATGCAATAATTTTTGTGATCTTAGAAATACCATTATTATTATTTTTTAAACTAATTGAACATTACATAGTAGCAGAGAATAAATAAAAAATACTAAATAAATAAATTGGGTGACTTACAACTCTCAACCATTCCTGTGTGCGAGTACAGTTGTCAGGGATGGAGGGGACCTACAGTTTATATGCCGAATCCGAACGGCAAATATTGAGAAACCAATTTTCATGACAAGAATTACTCTTGGAGAATTTGTCAATTCCTCGCAAGAGGCAGTACCCGTGAAACTTAAGATGGCATAGGCAGGGATCGAACCCAAGACCTCTGGCATGACAGTCCAACGCACTAACCATCATGCCACGGGTACTACGAGAATAAATAATTGTACAGTATTTTAACTACTATCGAAAAAACAATGTTTATAAAGTTGTTATTTGCACTTTTCAATTTTTTGTAAAAATTAAATGACTACACTATTCAGTATACATTGTAAACATATTTTAAAAATATTCTGAAATCATATAATTTTGTTTTTCCTAGAATATTTAAGTCTTAAGGGTTGGTAGAAGAAACTATAATGAGTTCTGAATAAGATTGACCATTCGCATTGATCTAAGCTTCAATTTGGTATGCAAAAGGATTGTCTCATCTCCCTATCTCATCTCAACCTCAAAAAGCCATCTTTTTCCAAATATGTAGATTCTTCAAATGAAATCAATGTTACTACAAAAATAAGCACGAATACGAATACCTTTGTTTTTCTTATTTTTATTCAAAAAATGTGATTCTCCAGCTTACGGGTAAAGTCAGAGAATTACTAATAGCTTATGAAGTTTATCTTGTACCGTCATTTTCTGAGCCT
Source organism: Eupeodes latifasciatus (assembly GCA_920104205.1). Taxonomy (NCBI): domain Eukaryota; kingdom Metazoa; phylum Arthropoda; class Insecta; order Diptera; family Syrphidae; genus Eupeodes; species Eupeodes latifasciatus. The sequence goes on from OV049925.1 coordinate 29,654,765, forward strand.
TCTGTCTTAATTTACTTAAGCTAATAATAAGCATTAATCTGAAGTCGCCGAGTGCTAGAAAACCCTAAAATCTTACCACAATTTAGTCCTCTTTCTTATTTACTATATTTTTGGCCAATTCGATGATAGTCGATAAAACCGAACTTTAGTTTTACTCTGAAATGCATTACTTTTTTATGTTTTTCTTTTTACTCATTTCCAATTTCAAAACTCCAATTTGGTAGTAAATTTTAAAAATTTGAATTGATGAATGACCCTATTATATCATCTTGATTGCATTATTTTTACCATATGGATAAAGTCATAATTATTTTTTGACTGTGGCTCGTGGGAAAACCAATTAATATATGTATCTAATTTTAAAATATTAAAATTATTTTTGTTCAGTGATTAGATTAAATTTTACGAAACGAAAAATTTACGCCAAAACAACAATATGAGATAAAACAACCATTAACTTTGATCTTTTTATAGAATAATAATAATAATAATAATTAAAAAATATAATCGAAATCATCTTATAACTTCCTTTGTAGTTGTTTCAATGCATGGAATGATTGGTGGACTATTGTTTAATCTCAGTTGCGTTTAGAACCCCCTAAGAGCTTGTTTTATATATTTAAGCTAAATAATAATCTCAATTCTTTCTTCTTTATAATCTTTTACTTCTCAGTAAAAATGTATCTTTCACTTGAAACCATAATTTCAAAATGTATTTTTTGAGATAAGTTGTGGTCTCAACAATTATCCGTGATGCGATCATATTTCTTCTGTAAAGATGTAACAATTCAGTGACAATAACGTCTTTAACCTGATTTGATTTAAATGTTGCAGCTAGGGCTACAATTTTTCATGAGTTCATATAATGAGTTGCCAAGCAAAACAACGCTTGTTTATATAATAACTTCAGATTTAAAGTACGACCCTATAAGCCCATAAACAGACAATTCTCGGCCGTTTTATATTGTTTCTAATTATTAACTGATGCGGCATTCCTTTTAAATCAAATTTGACCAAATCGATTCTTTTGGTTTCCTTTTTTTTTTGTATTCAAAATTATCAATTGTATGTACCTAAACTACCACAAAGAACTTCAGTCTCTTTCTGCAGCCATCTGACTATTCTATTGAAATATTAATTATAAATTAACGCTGTATTAAGACAAAACCTAATTTTCTAAGAATTTGAAATACAAAAATTACTTAACTACGCCTCGTGCTTTGCGGCAGACTTCAAATTATGCTATCAATATTTTGTACACACTTTACGTCATTGATATTGACCTTAGCTTTTTTGTCCTTCTTTTTGGTGGTCTATGGTTCAGCCTTGATTTTTATTGAATGAAAAACTTTGATAATGAAAAGAATTTTAATTTAAAAAAAAAAAAGAAGAACTTATGACCTTAGAATCAGTTTTGCGTTTCGGTTTTGATGGACACACATTGTATCACATTGTAGTATTAAGTTATTAAAATATATTTGATTTTTCTATGACTTTTTATTCTCAGTCTCAACTTTTGAACAGATGAAAAAGTATCAGAAATCACATCAGATTATCAAATGTATTACAACATTCCCTGACAACGCAACGCCCGGCACACGCCTGATTTTTGTATTGATATTCGTAGCTTTTTAGTTTATTGGACGAATAAAAGCGTGATAAAATAAACACAAATTTTTTTTTTGTCTTGAAGTCTGAAAAATTTCTTATCATTTTTTGGCACTTATGCTTCTTCTCTGTTGATAGCAAATTTTTATATTATTTATTTATTGAAATGTTTTGAAAGATTTATATGTAGGTGTTCTAAGGCTAAACATTGTGTCAATTTGTGCTACCATTTCCTGGTTAAAACAAAAAAAACTGGTAGTTTCCAGAATTCGCTTTATTTAACTTAACATTGGAAATAAATTCAGTCATTGGATTTCTTAGTATGAGGTTATCGTTATGAGTGGATATATAAAATACAAAAGCTTCTTAATGGCTTTCGTAACAATAGGTCCAGTGGTGATCTTATGGTTTATCTTACCGAACAGTGGAACAAATCTTTACATCGTGTTGGAGATATTAAGATTATTATTGGCATCAAGATCTCTTATCGAAAATGCGTGCATTTGGTATTGATTAATCTCTTCTTCGTTGGGTTAGAAATTACCTTTCGGACCGTTCAATTCAAGTAGTATTGGACGGGTTCAAATCTGATATCCACAAAATAAACGCTGGTGTGCCTTTGGGTCCGTTTTGTTTTTGACACTCTTAATTATTTTTATAAATGAGCTTTTGTCTGAAACATTTAACCCACTAAATTGTTTTGCTGATGACAGTACTCTCAGTACTATCAACGGCAGCGTATGATAAGCTCATTAAATTCTTATCTTCATAACATTGTCCAATGGGAAATCATCAACCGTGTAGAATTTAATGTGTCGAAAACTCAATGCTGTTTTCTGTCGCGAAAGCTTAACCCTCCCCTAATGCCACTATCCATGGTTGGTAGGTAATTGCATTGAAGAGACCGAACAGCTTCCACTTCTAGGTAATGTGCATCACAAACCATCTATTGTGGAGTGAGCATAAATTTCAAGTCGCTAAAAACGCTGCTAAGTATTTAGGTTTTCTCCGACGATGCAAGAAGTTTTTTACCCCTTCTGATCTGGCTATAATTTAAAAAGCTTTTATTCATCCAAAACTCGGGTATAACTCTCATATTGGGCTGGTGCCCCAATAACGTACTTCAGTCTTCTGGATAGAATTGAAAAAAGAGCTCTAAAAATTATAGGAGATCGTTCTCTTACCGAGACATTTGCTTCTCTTGAACACCGCCCAAATGGTAGACTTGTGCATTCAAGAGGACACAAGCGTCCACAGGTTTTTCTCAAAACCCACCTCTGTCTATCAACTCCTACTCTCACCTCCCCGTGGTGAACATCGGGTGCCTAGTACCTCAACTGGAGATTGGGTTCCAACCCCAGTGGAAAGTTGTTGGGGGTAGCAAACGAGAGAGGGGGGAGAGGTGTTTCCACTAAGGCACCTCTCCTTAACCAGACGGCAGCGGAGGAATTCCCCAGATGGAATCAACGATGGCGTCTACAGTTCCAGTAAGGTTGAACTACTAAGTGAACATGAACACCTTATAGGGCTTCTACGACTTATTCGGAGCCCAGACCTATAAGGAGCGATTTATCCGGCTCCCCGTACTTGGAGTTATACTAAGGATCTGGCCCTCCAGGTTGGGGGTTGTGCCGTCGGGGTGACTTCCTGACCACGTAAAAGTTGCGAAGCACCAACAAGCCTCGAATACGGACGGATTTACTGTTAACAACCCAGGCAAACGAATTAAGGACAACGAACTTTGGATATGCACGGCACGTGGAATGTTAGGTCCCTTAACAGACCACGTGCAGCCTAGACTGCTATAAAGCAGACATCACCTCCATCCAGGAAATACCATAAGATGGGCCGGGCAAAAAGAGGATGAAACTGCGATATTTACTATGGTGACTGCTAACGAGAAAACCAACAGCGCTTATTTGGATTCGGCTTTGTCATTAAAGCCAGACTTAGGCAACAAGTCTTGAGCTATAGGTGCATCAACGAGTGCCTAATGACCATCCGCATCAAGGCTAAATTTGACAACATTAGTCTGATATGCGCGCACGCCCCCACAAAAGAGATGGGTGACAACACCAAAGATATGTTCTTCGAACTCTTAGACAAAACATATTATGAGCATTGTCCTAGCTACGATATTAAAATTGTCCTGAGCGATTTTAATGCCAAGCTAGAAAGGGAAGACACCTTTGGTGGAATAATCGGGGGAAAAAGCATGCACGACACCACTTCCGACAACGGATTCAGGCTCATAGATTTTGCTGCGGGACGAAACGTCATGGTACCCAGTGAGCGTTTTCCACACCTCAACATTCACAAAGGAACTTGGAGTTCTCCAGATCATTCTACCGTCAACCAGATTGAACATATTGCGATTGACGCCAGACACGCTTCCAGCATCATGGATGTCTGAACTTTCCGATGAGCTAACATCAACTCGGACCACTTCCTCGTTGCAGCCAAGTTAGCACTTCGGGTTTCCAGACCCAAGGCATAACAGGGTCATTAAATTAGGGTACCCACATGTTTTCTTCTTACAATTTACTAATTTCCAAAAACTATCAGGACTAGATTTATGGTTTATTTCAATTTTCCGAATGTATAGTCATCGTAAAAAGATGTTAGAGTAGTCAGTGAAAAGTTGTTTTATTATAATGAACGTCCTTTGATCGTCATCAGTTCCTGTTTGGTTATACTCGTACTTTATCGAAGCTTTGTTCCTTTTGTTTTTTAAATTTTTAACGTGAGAATCAAGCCATGGCGGAACGTTTAAGTTATTTCAAGTCAGTTTAAATAGAATCGTTTTGTAGAAACAGTCAAAAAGAGTTAAATAAAAAATGTTACACATACATAAATAAATAAATGTAAATCCTGAACTACCCAGATTTAAATAAGTATAATTTCTAAAATTTAAAAAAACCTTAAACAAAATTTCATATACTTAGAATTCCCGACTTTATTTTTGAAAAAAAATATATTGTTGAAAATAAAATTCCTTGTTATATCTTTAAATTCATAATCTCTACAAAGCCATAGTAGCCTACATCTTTAAAATGTTATTTGCGCTTGGAATGACACCCAGCCATACATAACACATAGAATGGGTCCTAAAAAACCCCCTTGTAAGAACAAAATTCCTCCAAGGTAAATATTTTTTAGTTATTTAAATGTTTTTCTTCTTTTTTGTCTGCTGAATGTCCCAATTTGTATAAAGCACGAAACGAAGAATTCATCTGGAATACGTAAAATTTCGTTGTAGAGTTAACAATCTATGACAAAATCAAGTAGCCTCCAGCTTTCGGTTTCTCTCTTCGTCAGAATAATTCACGTTGACATTTTACACTACTCCAAATGCTAGGTAGGTATTTTGTGAGAATTTTTCAGTTCAACGCTTGAGTTTTCAGAATCCTACAAACATATGAGAATATATTAGTATTCGGTGGCGGTGTGTGTTCACGTACAAGCATACATAAGGATAAGGAATTTAATACTCAAAAAGGAACACGCCGAAAAGGTAACGACCATAACGAGCGAAGAGGCGCAATAGGTTTTTCTGGTTTTCCTCTTGAGATTGAAATTATTTTCCCGTCTGAGGTTTTTTGTTTTTATTTCTCATGCAAATCATCAGGAACGTTTTGTTTTGAAAATATTCAAAGCCTCTAAGGAACAAAGAATCTAAACCAGAAGCAAGCAATTTTTATCCTTTCTGAGGACGAGGCGTGGTAGGTTTATATTTCGATGTCATAAGATATACACACAAATTCCCTATGTGATTTGAGCAGCGAGGACACATCTTTGGCTTACATTCGCACAGACACACATACGGGCAACGTTAAGTGTTGGTACTTAGGGAATTGGGATTTGGATTGGAACTCGGAAGTGTCATGTTTAGAATAGTCGCATGAGATTTGCATAGCTAATTAAAATCACCGATTCATTCAGTGCGTACGCATATAAAAACGAAGTCAAAATAATGCCTCAAACTTTGTCGCATGTACTCGGTGTTGAATTTTAAAATTTCTATTTAAATGAATGCATCTTCTCCTTGCATTACGAGTATTAGTATTTGTAGGAGATAGTTGAGGATACAGAAAAAAAAATGTATAGGATCTAATTTTGAACCTTGAGGAACTTCATACTGAACATTATTTTTCTCATTTATTAAAAGTCTAATCGAATAGTGGAAGTAGCACTTTTGTTACCAGAAGTTATAGTGAAGAGAATTGGACCAAATATTCAACCCTGAAGATTTCACATTGATATCAGTTAATTTTCAAAACCCGTGGTATGATGTTTAATGCGTTGGACTTGTAATAAGAAAGTATACACTATACATACCTGCTGTAATAAGAAAGTATATGTACATCCCTGCAAAAGCAGATTTATAATTGTATTAGCAAATAAGTTAGCTTTATGTCCCACCCGAGTGGGACATAAAGCCGAAATTTAATTTCGGCCCTAAGTCCCACCCAAGTAAGACCTAAGTTCCAAATTTGTTTGTTAAAAATGGGACATTGTCCCCAAATTTTTGCAGAGCCAAAACAGAATATAAAGTTTTTGTATTTCAATACAATGAACAATAATTTTTTGATACGGTGATAATAAAAAAATTAGGAAAAACAACAAAGTTTATTTTCAACATTATTTGCGGGATCTCAGGATTTTAACTCCCTTTTTTGGGGTCACACCCCCTCACGCAACTCCGTTGCTCCGCTTAGGGTATGTAAAGTCGCCAGGCAGGCGCCTATATCAACAACTTCTTTCAATAAAAGCACCTGAGGGTGGCCCGCTTCGCGGGTTCTCAGGATTTTAACTCCCTTTTTTGGGGTCACACCCGCTCACGCAACTCCGTTGCTCCGCTTAGGGTATGTAAAGTCGCCAGGCAGGCGCCAATATCAACAGCTTTTTTGAATAAAAGCACCTGTGGGTGGCACGCTTCGCGGGATCTCAGGATTTAAACTCCACAAAACAAAGTCTTGTGGTATTGAAGTGCTCCAAGTTGTGTCATTTGGTGATTCTTATTAAGTGGGACATTAGCCCCAAAATTTTTTTTTGGGGCTTCGGTCTTACTTGGGTGGGACTTAGGGCCCAAATAAGATTTCGGTTTTATGTCCCACCGAAGTGAGACATAAGCCCCCAAAAAAAAAGTTGGGCATTATGTCCCTGGCATGATGGTTAGTGCGTTGGACTGTCATGCGGGAGGTCTTGGGTTCGATCCCTGCCTATGCCTCCTAAAAAGTTTTTTTCACGGGTATTGCCTCTTGCAAGGAATTGACAAATTCTCCAAGAGTAATTATTGTCATGAAAAGTGCTTTCTCAAAAATTTGCCGTTCGGATTCGGCTTGAAACTGTAGGTCCCTTCCATCCCTGACAACAGTACTCGCACACAGGAATGGTTGAGAGTTGTAAGTCACTAGGCCCAAGTTCTCAACGGACTGTTGCGCCACCCAATTTATTTATTTATTATGTCCCTGGGCCCTATGTCCCAGCGCCAAATAAGTTTTAGTCAGATACCAGATGCCAAAGAATAAAGACAACACAAAACACAACAGTTAATCTCTTTATTTTCTAGAACATAAAACAGGACTGTCATGCCAGAGGTCTTGGGTTCGATCCCTGCCTATGCCATCTAAAGTTTTTTTCACGGGTACTGCCTCTTGATATTGATTGACAAATTCTCCAGGAGTAATTCTTGTCATGAAAAGTGCTTTCTCAAATTAGCCGTTCGGGTTCGGCTTAAAACTGTAGGTTCCCTCCATTTTTAACAACAATACTCGCACACAGGATTGGTTGAGAGTTGTAAGTCACTAGGCCCTAGTTCTCAACGGACTATTTTTGCGCCACCCAATTACTTACAATTATTATCTTTATTCAGAGCTGGAAAACAAAATTTATTAAAGTTGTATTGAGTATTAAGAGAAGAGAGGACAAGCTGATGGCTTCTTCTTAATTTTAGGTTTGAATAATGGAAATTTTGTGAAGTTGCCTGATGTGATACTACCGTGACGACTTGTTGAATATTTTAATTGAAATTTTGTATGGCTTACTCATCAGGATATGCGGTACGGAATCAGGATGTGGTTTTTTGGAAATAAGTTATATATATGCATATAAAATGTATAAGAGATAAGTTTATAACTTATTTTAAGAAGATTTTTAAATCTTTACCTACTTCTTCTTTGTAAATTTACATTATTTATCTTAATTTTACTGGAAAAAATTTTCAGCACTTTTAAATTATAATAAACCCACACTAGACATATACAAACGCTTTGTATGACATTTATGCCACGAAAAAGGCTTTAAGCGATTGTTGTTGGTTGTACATTTTTTAAAAATCTATCAAATTGTCTAATGATGGTGAATAATGAGGTTTGTAATATTTCGGTTCATTATCGAATAGTACATAAGTATAGTTAGGAGCATTATCCAAAAAAATAATTTTATTTGAGATACAAGGAGTGTTTTCTATCAATTTTATATTAATTTTTGTTTGTGAGACTTATTAAAATTATTTTAATTCTAAACCACAAGTTCTTTCAAACAAGTTTTCGAATTAATTTGGATAATACTGTTCATCTTCGAGTTAAAGGGTATTTTTAGGGAGTGCTAACGGCGCCATTGAGAGAAATTCAACTTTGTCAGATTTTTTTCCATGTTTACACCAATTATTAATTAAAATTTTCTCGAATATTAGAAAGTTCAAAACTTAATTTTGTGTCCAAAATATCATAAACCAAAATAGTCAAAATCCAATATAAGAATTTTGTTTAAGATTTTCAGCAAACTTTAAAACAAAACTTATAACTGCAAGAGGCTAAATAATTTGAAGTCAATATTTTTCTTTGTTCTCTTAGTACTTGAGTCGAAAACCTTTTATTATCAGTCTCTTCTTGTTTTTGAAGGTTTTCGTGTTCTGTTAAAAAAGTTGTCTGTTGAATTTTTCTAAGAAATTAAATAAAAATTACCAACAATATTTTGGAAATTCTAAAATAGTTGGATTTCAAAACCTATTTTTGTTAACGAGATTTTAAGTCGAAAACCAATCTATACTAATTTTATTAGCATTCCTTGAAAGTTTTTATTTCTTATGTAAACAAATACAGATTGGATTTTTGTAAGAAAATTTAGCACAGAATTAAATCATTTTGAAGTCAATACCTTCATTTATTCAGGTGATATCGAGAATCGAACATTAATTTTTACCAATTTTTCGTACTATTTGTTGTAGATCTTAATTTGTATGAAAAAAACTGACAATCGGATTATTATTAAAATTTTACTGAATGTAGAACACAATATTTTCTATAAGATCAAAAAAGTTTGAAACCAATATTTTAAGTCGTAAATAAAGTTTTACCAACTTTAAATAATGTTTTTTTTTATGTTTTTATTCTTTGTAAAAAAAACTTTAAATTCGATTTTCTCAAAATTTTACTGAAATAAGTTTGAAGCCAATATCTTTAATATTGAAAAAGATACTTAAGTCTTATAATAAAAGTATATATAATAAAAAAATTAATTCAAGTCGCTAGCGTCACTGTTTCTCGAGATATTTTGAGTTAGCCAAAATGTTCACTGATTTTTTAAATTGATATATGGTAAAAAACCACCCACTCAATTTTGTTGCAAATCCTTTCTGCATCTTTCTGCATTATTATCTAACATATAACAACATTTATTTGAAGCCGATATCTCCACTGGTTCTTGAGATATGGACGACACGTACGGACGTGCGAACGTACGTACACACGCACGCATAGAAATCTCTCTAAAAATCTTTTATTTATGCTCAAAAGACCTTGAAACGTCAAGAAATGTCAAAATTTTCAATTTGACAAATCGAACCGATTACTTCCAATGGGAAGTTATGATAAAATGATAAAATATATGTTACTCCTATATAATGTTTTTTAATAACTTTTGCCAAAACAATAATATTAATTGAGTAAGTGTGAGTTTGTCTTAAAACACGTAAGACTTTGCCACTTTTAGAACAAGTAAATAGCTATTACTATTATATACGTCCAAAGCTTGAGAATAACTCCCATCTCTGGGCTGATGCTCCTGCAACTTGAGCCTCTTGGGCAGAGTTAAATAAGCCATTGACCTGCCTGGCACAAAACTATGTTGGGACTCAGCAATCTCATGTTTGGTTAAAATATGAAGTTTATCACCAACAATCTTTTCTAATATTTTCGGAACATCAGATTAATTACAAATCGGTCTTTACTTATATACCTTTTTTTGTCTTGATCCTGATTTGAAATTTGAAGAGATGATAGATGTTTTCCATTCTTCCATATCTTTGTCTTTTATTTGACACGACACCAACCCACGCGAGGTTCACCAGGTGATAATGCATCCTCAAAAAGTTACCGTTTGGTGTAGGTTTTGGGCCGGGCTGCGTAATTGGTTCGTACTTTTTTGAAAACGACGTTAATGAGGCGGTCACCGTCAACAGCGAGCGCTACATAACGATTATAACTAATTTCTTGTGTCCCAAATTGAACCATATGGACCGAGACGACATGTGGTTCCAGCAGGACGGCGCGGCGCGGCGCGGCGGCTCTACGTGCCACACAGGAAAAGCCACGACATCTGCACACAACATCTACCCGCCCTTATTGAAAAACCATATAGTTTGTGCTGCATTGAGAAATCTCGTTGAAATTTCAGATTTAAATCTGCGCTAAAACCTTCAATGCTCTTAAAGTGAAATAAAATCATCATAAGTTTATGTTTTCGAAAAAATAAAATTGTACTCATGTACAATAATAAGACCGAGATTGTTACTCAACTAACCTAAACTTTTCAAAGTTTTCCACTTGAAAGTTTGATTTTAAAATATACATATGTTCATAATTTGCTCTCTCAGTTTGATTTAAATGAAGACAAAAAGTATACATAAAATATTTCCGTACATTTGAATTGAAAACATGAATGACCTCTTCTTGCTTTAACAATGTTGACACCTTTCATAAAACTTAAAATAGGTAAAAGATATTTACAACAGAAATTTATTCAAATCGAAATGTTTCCCTCCATCAGAAAAAGAAAAACCAATGCCAACAACAACAACAACAAAATGACTCTATCTACATCGATTTGTTTTTGAACTTTGCCTTCATTTTATTTCTTCTAAGTCACACCAAACAAATCTCAGTTTTATAATCCATGGATGATGATGATGATGAAGGCACAAATCAAATCCCATTTCCATTTATTTCTATTTTATTCGACTTTCTGAATTTACGTATAACCAAAATACAGTGTTGGTGTTTGAAATAAAAATGTCCGTGTTTATAAATAGGTAATTTCTCTCTTCGATGAAAATCCAGGAAAAAGGACCTTTATTTTATGAACTTGTCAAGGCACTTCCATTCAATTGTATAAATCCCATAGGTATTTCCATTCAGTAGCCTTTTTCTATTTTTTGTTCATTTTCATCTCTGACTTCTGGAGAACAATATAACACCAATGTTACTGTCAGCTTCATTCACTTCTGACTTAAACTGTCCATAGAGGAGCCTATACAATTTCCTCCCTCTTCTCTTATTTTCTTTGTTTTTCATGCTCTAGTTACTGAGGATGAACAAAACATTCCTACATACACACATACAAATACATATATTTTTAGATTTCCCTGACTGTATCATCTGCTGCAGGATAAAAGTAAAAAAAAGAAACCTAATAAAGGAATACGCTCTTCAGTTTTTTCGCACCTGCATAACAGAAGAAAATCCCAGTTCTTCCCTGGAAGGTTAGCATACCTTGTACAGCAACATTTACTCTCACCAGCCGCACATCAAACAAAAACGATGATAAAGAACCCACATAAAATCTATACAAATGGCATTTGACATCACCACCGACGCGACGCCTCCACCGTCAAGCGCGCCGTCATCATCCTTGCAAAGGCGGTTTCCGTGAAAAAATTTCTTTTCATTCTTTTTTTGATTTGAATTTGAAAGAATTATTTTTTCCACTTGAATCAAGAAAACTTGAATCTAGAAAATCCCAAAAACACAGTGATTTGGATGTTACTTTACTGCCATTTGTCCATAACCGACATTTAAGGTTATCTCTTTAAGGAACCGAATCATTGGGAATCCAAATCGTAATACTTAAATTAAGGAATCGGAATAATAGGGTTACCATATTGTTAGGAAAATATGTACACAGAAAAGAATTCAAGAAAAATTATACCCAAAGGAAAATTCCATTTAATGTACTTGCAAACGAATTTATCAAAAATTAAAAAAAAAAATATAGAAAACATCGCATGCTAAATTTAAAATATCCACTTGACAGTTGGTTTATAGAATTATTATAATGGTGAATAATCATTAATAAAACAATTTAAAATGAGTACATAGCTATTGAACTTTTTATGTGGATGTATTTGATTAATTAAAGGAGTAAAAGGAAAACATAGAAAACATTTCGTGATACCTTTTGAACTTTAACAAGAAATGTTCGATTAACAAACATCAAGTTTTGAAGTATATGTATGTACGAAATTTAATATAGGGTGTCCCAAAATTAACGCAAGATTTCTAGGGTGTCCCAAAATTAACGCAAGAAATCTTGCGTTAATTTGAAACAAGTTGATATACAGATCAGTGTGGGTCGCATTTTGTTTGACCCCAAATATCTTATGAAAAAATTAAATTAAGCAATTAAATTTTATATTATATAGGGCGTCCCAAAATTAACGCAAGAAATCTTGCGTTAATTTTGGGACACCCTAGAAATCTTGCGTTAATTTTGGGACACCCTATATAAGAAATGGTTAATCATTTTCTGCAGGGGTGGGGGAGGGGTTCGAATCCTTAATATATTTGACGCCAAGTTAAAAACACAAACAAAAAAATACACTAAAAACATAGAATTTTCATTCCACTTGCTTTTAAGTACCTCAATGACATACAAAAAAACATAGATTTCAAATTGTTAAAATTAATTTTAAACTAGTATTGGTAGTGAGAAAAATATTTTACAATAAACTATTCAATAAAATTTTTAATTTCGTTTCTGGAGTTATGTTTAAAATTGGTAATACCAATGAATTAGAATCGTAACTAGAAAAACATAGAAAACATTACACAATAAATTTCAAACATTTACATTTAACAACTGATTTGCGACTAAACTTTAACAAAATATTCATAAATCTAAAAATCTTTTATTCTGGGGATCTTGAAACGTCGATAAAATGTCCAAATTTTCAATTCGACAAATAGGGGACCGATTTCAATAACTTTTTATGTGAATTTATAAACATAGAAAACATAGCATTCCAAAATTTAGCCTGTAGAAAACCATTAACAGTCTTGTGAATGTCAAACTCTGTAAAGTTTCACTTAATTTGGAAGAAAAAACACATATGGTCACTTTTATTTTAAGGTAAATGAATTACTAACTAACGCAGACTTCTTTAAAACATCGATTTTCATAGAAACAACTCAAAAAGAGGATTTGAAGAAAAGAAAGCATCGAATCCGATGTTAACATAATTTCTCTTTTGTGTGTTTGTTGAATCATTCCAACAATATTGTTAGTTTACAGACGAAACAAACAAGAAGTATATTAGCCTAAGAGGCGGCTGCAAATCTTCGAAACCTCAATCGCGTCGTGGAATGTCCTTTTTTCAAATCTTGTTGAAATAAAAGGTTCTCAAATTAAATTTTTAAAAAAATATAAAGATGATTTAGTATGGCAATCAAATTATTCTTTTTCTAATACTTTTGATAGCTTTATTAAAAAATCCGACTTCAAAATTAATCTAGGCTTTTAAGATAAAACCTTTCAGAATTTAAAAAAAAAAACCTTATGTTAGGTTTTGTTAATGCATGCAGTAGTTTTTCTTTCAATAAACTTCGTGGTGATTTTCCAAGTCTACAATCCCATACTTCAATATTCGGTTTACATACAATTTGAGTATCTTACTTATTTTTAAAAAAATTCACATTAGTTGTAAGTCTTTACCTGCCATACATTAACCTTGAAAAATGCTGAAGCATTTTTGCTAAGCTGTTCTAAACAGAAAAACGCAAAATGGTATAAGACACATTTTTGACTTTATTACGAATTCATGATCTTAAGATTATAACATTAAATTTTAAGAATGTATGGAAAAAAATATAAGAATAATGTTGAGTTTGGATTCTCTAAAACGAATTACTCAAAAACATATAGGAATTACGTTCAAGGTTTTTCAAATCTTCAGATAGAGTCAAGTGACGATCCATAACTCATCTCAAAACTAATGCAAAATTACGAAAATTATGTGAGACACACAATTTTTTGAAGTGTACGAGTATCTAGAAAATAAAGATTTATTCTTCGCAAAATTATCACATAGTTTATTGTTAAGGGAAAGCTTAAGTTTGTGTTTAACTTAGCCTTAAAAAACCGTTTTTGGTTTTATTTAGCATTTTTTCAAATGGCATATTTTAAAAACCTAATCTAGAGCTTTAGCACTCCTTTTCAATCTATTTGGCCTTCTCCTGTTTCGAAATCTTCTTTTCAAAATTTTCTTCATAGAATTTTGAAATGTCTAATTCCGTCAAAAATGATTCCATCCAGTCTACCTTTTCTGCCCATTTGGAATTTGCTTTTCCCAACCCTATTTACTACAATATTTCAAAACGAAAAGAAAAAATGTTCATGCCGGGCGGGAGTGAGATTGAAAACTTGCAGTCATCCCTCCGTCTATTTGCTTTATGAGGTAGCTTAGCTTTATAAAAGTTCAAGAAGTGCGATACCGGCATTTTGTGCCGGTGGTTTTAAATGGTCTTAAATATCTCTTATAGCAAATACAATCGTAGACGTACAATTACGGCTACGATGAGAACCTCATGGACTCAAGTCCTATTTATAGGTACCAGTACCAGTACCATCATAACCGTTGGTGAAAAATCAATTTTGAATGAGAGAATAAAGGGGAAGCACAGAGAGCAACATAGTGAGAGACAATTGAAAATTCTTCCACATCAACCCCAGGACGAATGATGTCATAATTTTGTACTGGTTAAGCTTTCCTTTTTGGAGCTTTTTCGGATATAAAAAAAGCTTTCTTTTACGTACATATGGGAAAGTACGAGTTTAGAATTGGCAATTGTTGCATTTTATTAAGTGAACTAGGATATAAAACTATAATTGTTTTACTACTGCTCTATTGTCATAAAAACGGATTATTGATGTTTGGTTGTTGTTTTCTTCAAAGAATTTCAAATGTGGACCTTTGATGCTTTTGCCAAATAATTATAATTATTGTATAAAAATAAAAGTTAACGATAAACATAAGTTCTTTGGCGTCGTCTTCGTCGTCGTTGTCAAATACAAAAAATATTCTTTTGTTGTTTTTGTTTTATTTGGAAATGGAACAACATATTATATTAGCAATTTTATTCATTATCGTATTTTAAATAAAATTTATTTCAAAATATTAGGTTTATAGATTTGAAGACTAAATTTGAACTATAGTTTATGAAAGTACTTCGTGGTTTTTATCGTAATTTTATGGTAGAATGAATTATTTGACCTCATTTTGTAGTTCAACTTATCTGATTCATAAATTCCAGGAATAAAGGTCACGGTATGTAAGACGACAGTGTATATATTATTGTGAAAAACGCATCTCGATTGGGTGGGAAATAGTTTTGAAAATACTACTTTTTTTTCGGCAATGGGTTAGCTCACGATTTTCTCGAAAAACTCCAGAACATAGAGGGCAAAAATCCGTGTTCAAACTTAAAATGCGAACATCTCGCTTGATACCTAAATGCGTCGCAGAAGGTCGAAAGTCAGCACCTAGAGGGCAATTTTTGAAATCCATTATTTCTCGATCTAGACCACCTAGGGGGCCCACAATTTTCTCGAAAAACTGAAAAAAAAACATTTTTGAGATTTATGCATCAATTGAAAGGCGGCGCGATGCTCTGTACTTTAGTGAAAACCGCATCTTGTTTGGAGGCTTGGTTGAGGAGATAAAGCAATCGAAAGGTAATTTGTGATGGGCTGGGTCGAAATTCTGTAATTTTACTTTTTGACTAATTTTTCCGAAACGAGAGCTCGTAGAACCTTTTGGTTTGCAGTTGTGGGTAGAGCATTTAAATACCTTTCTTTTGATGTGTATTTTGATTGGGTGGGAAATAGTTTTGAAAATACTACGTTTTTTCGGCAAGGGGCACACAATTATCTCGAAAAAGTGAAAAAAAAATCAATTTTGAGATTTATGCATCAATTGAAAGGCGGCGCGATGCTCTGTACTTTAGAACCGCATCTTGTTTGGAGGCTTGGTTGAGGAGATAAAGCAATCGAAAGATAATTTGTGATGGACTGGGTCGAAATTCTGTAATTTTACTTTTTGACTAATTTTTCCGAAACGAGAGCTCGTAGAACCTTTTGGTTTGCAGTTGTGGGTAGAGCATTTAAATCCCTTTCTTTTGATGTGTATTTTGATTAGATGGGAAATAGTTTTGAAAATACTACTTTTTTTCGGCAAGGGGTTAGCCAACAATTTTCTCGAAAAACTGAAAAGAAAATCATTTTTGGGATTTATGCATCAATTGAAAGGCGGCGCGATGCTCTGTACTTTAGTGAAAACCGCATCTTGTTTGGAGGCTTGGTTGAGGAGATAAAGCAATCGAAAGATAATTTGTGATGGACTGGGTCGAAATTCTGTAATTTTACTTTTTGACTAATTTTTCCGAAACGAGAGCTCGTAGATCATTTTGGTTTGCAGTTGTGGGTAGAGCATTTAAATACCTTTCTTTTGATGTGTATTTTGATTGGGTGGGAAATAGTTTTGAAAATAGTACTTTTTTCGGCAAGGGGTTTATCCACAATTTTCTCAAAAAACTGAAAAAAAATCATTTTTGAGATTTATGCATCAATTGAAAGGCGGCGCGATGCTCTGTACTTTAGTGAAAACCGCATCTTGTTTGGAGGCTTGGTTGAGGAGATAAAGCAATCGAAAGATAATTTGTGATGGGCTGGGTCGAAATGCTGTAATTTTACTTTTTGACTAATTTTTCCGAAACGAGAGCTCGTAGATCGTTTTGGTTTGCAGTTGTGGGTAGCCATTTAAATACCTTTCTTTTGATGTGTATTTTGATTGGGTGGGAAATAGTTTTGAAAATACTACTTTTTTTCGGCAAGGGGCACACAATTATCTCGAAAAAGTGAAAAAAAATCAATTTTGAGATTTATGCATCAATTGAAAGGCGGCGCGATGCTCTGTACTTTAGAACCGCATCTTGTTTGGAGGCTTGGTTGAGGAGATAAAGCAATCGAAAGATAATTTGTGATGGACTGGGTCGAAATTCTGTAATTTTACTTTTTGACTAATTTTTCCGAAACGAGAGCTCGTAGAACCTTTTGGTTTGCAGTTGTGGGTAGAGCATTTAAATACCTTTCTTTTGATGTGTATTTTGATTGGGTGGGAAATAGTTTTGGAAATAGTACTTTTTTCGGCAAGGGGCACACAATTATCTCGAAAAAGTGAAAAAAAATCAATTTTGAGATTTATGCATCAATTGAAAGGCGGCGCGATGCTCTGTACTTTAGTGAAAACCGCATCTTGTTTGGAGGTTTGGTTGAGGAGATAAAGCAATCGAAAGATAATTTGTCGAAATTCTGTAATTTTACTTTTTGACTAATTTTTCCGAAACGAGAGCTCATAGAACCTTTTGGTTTGCAGTTGTGGGTAGAGCATTTAAATCCCTTTCTTTTGATGTGTATTTTGATTAGATGGGAAATAGTTTTGAAAATACTACTTTTTTTCGGCAAGGGGTTAGCCAACAATTTTCTCGAAAAACTGAAAAGAAAATCATTTTTGGGATTTATGCATCAATTGAAAGGCGGCGCGATGCTCTGTACTTTAGTGAAAACCGCATCTTGTTTGGAGGCTTGGTTGAGGAGATAAAGCAATCGAAAGATAATTTGTGATGGGCTGGGTCGAAATTCTGTAATTTTACTTTTTGACTAATTTTTCCGAAACGAGAGCTCGTAGAACCTTTTGGTTTGCAGTTGTGGGTAGAGCATTTAAATACCTTTCTTTTGATGTGTATTTTGATTGGGTGGGAAATAGTTTTGAAAATACTACTTTTTTTCGGCAAGGGGCACACAATTATCTCGAAAAAGTGAAAAAAAAATCAATTTTGAGATTTATGCATCAATTGAAAGGCGGCGCGATGCTCTGTACTTTAGAACCGCATCTTGTTTGGAGGCTTGGTTGAGGAGATAAAGCAATCGAAAGATAATTTGTGATGGACTGGGTCGAAATTCTGTAATTTTACTTTTTGACTAATTTTTCCGAAACGAGAGCTCGTAGAACCTTTTGGTTTGCAGTTGTGGGTAGAGCATTTAAATCCCTTTCTTTTGATGTGTATTTTGATTAGATGGGAAATAGTTTTGAAAATACTACTTTTTTTCGGCAAGGGGTTAGCCAACAATTTTCTCGAAAAACTGAAAAGAAAATCATTTTTGGGATTTATGCATCAATTGAAAGGCGGCGCGATGCTCTGTACTTTAGTGAAAACCGCATCTTGTTTGGAGGCTTGGTTGAGGAGATAAAGCAATCGAAAGATAATTTGTGATGGACTGGGTCGAAATTCTGTAATTTTACTTTTTGACTAATTTTTCCGAAACGAGAGCTCGTAGATCATTTTGGTTTGCAGTTGTGGGTAGAGCATTTAAATACCTTTCTTTTGATGTGTATTTTGATTGGGTGGGAAATAGTTTTGAAAATAGTACTTTTTTCGGCAAGGGGTTTATCCACAATTTTCTCAAAAAACTGAAAAAAAATCATTTTTGAGATTTATGCATCAATTGAAAGGCGGCGCGATGCTCTGTACTTTAGTGAAAACCGCATCTTGTTTGGAGGCTTGGTTGAGGAGATAAAGCAATCGAAAGATAATTTGTGATGGGCTGGGTCGAAATGCTGTAATTTTACTTTTTGACTAATTTTTCCGAAACGAGAGCTCGTAGATCGTTTTGGTTTGCAGTTGTGGGTAGCCATTTAAATACCTTTCTTTTGATGTGTATTTTGATTGGGTGGGAAATAGTTTTGAAAATACTACTTTTTTTCGGCAAGGGGCACACAATTATCTCGAAAAAGTGAAAAAAAATCAATTTTGAGATTTATGCATCAATTGAAAGGCGGCGCGATGCTCTGTACTTTAGAACCGCATCTTGTTTGGAGGCTTGGTTGAGGAGATAAAGCAATCGAAAGATAATTTGTGATGGACTGGGTCGAAATTCTGTAATTTTACTTTTTGACTAATTTTTCCGAAACGAGAGCTCGTAGAACCTTTTGGTTTGCAGTTGTGGGTAGAGCATTTAAATACCTTTCTTTTGATGTGTATTTTGATTGGGTGGGAAATAGTTTTGGAAATAGTACTTTTTTCGGCAAGGGGCACACAATTATCTCGAAAAAGTGAAAAAAAATCAATTTTGAGATTTATGCATCAATTGAAAGGCGGCGCGATGCTCTGTACTTTAGTGAAAACCGCATCTTGTTTGGAGGTTTGGTTGAGGAGATAAAGCAATCGAAAGATAATTTGTCGAAATTCTGTAATTTTACTTTTTGACTAATTTTTCCGAAACGAGAGCTCATAGAACCTTTTGGTTTGCAGTTGTGGGTAGAGCATTTAAATCCCTTTCTTTTGATGTGTATTTTGATTAGATGGGAAATAGTTTTGAAAATACTACTTTTTTTCGGCAAGGGGTTAGCCAACAATTTTCTCGAAAAACTGAAAAGAAAATCATTTTTGGGATTTATGCATCAATTGAAAGGCGGCGCGATGCTCTGTACTTTAGTGAAAACCGCATCTTGTTTGGAGGCTTGGTTGAGGAGATAAAGCAATCGAAAGATAATTTGTGATGGGCTGGGTCGAAATTCTGTAATTTTACTTTTTGACTAATTTTTCCGAAACGAGAGCTCGTAGAACCTTTTGGTTTGCAGTTGTGGGTAGAGCATTTAAATACCTTTCTTTTGATGTGTATTTTGATTGGGTGGGAAATAGTTTTGAAAATACTACTTTTTTTCGGCAAGGGGCACACAATTATCTCGAAAAAGTGAAAAAAAAATCAATTTTGAGATTTATGCATCAATTGAAATGCGGCGCGATGCTCTGTACTTTAGAACCGCATCTTGTTTGGAGGCTTGGTTGAGGAGATAAAGCAATCGAAAGATAATTTGTGATGGACTGGGTCGAAATTCTGTAATTTTACTTTTTGACTAATTTTTCCGAAACGAGAGCTCGTAGAACCTTTTGGTTTGCAGTTGTGGGTAGAGCATTTAAATACCTTTCTTTTGATGTGTATTTTGATTGGGTGGGAAATAGTTTTGAAAATAGTACTTTTTTCGGCAAGGGGTTTATCCACAATTTTCTCAAAAAACTGAAAAAAAATCATTTTTGAGATTTATGCATCAATTGAAAGGCGGCGTGATGCTCTGTACTTTAGTGAAAACCGCATCTTGTTTGGAGGCTTGGTTGAGGAGATAAAGCAATCGAAAGATAATTTGTGATGGGCTGGGTCGAAATGCTGTAATTTTACTTTTTGACTAATTTTTCCGAAACGAGAGCTCGTAGATCGTTTTGGTTTGCAGTTGTGGGTAGCCATTTAAATACCTTTCTTTTGATGTGTATTTTGATTGGGTGGGAAATAGTTTTGAAAATAGTACTTTTTTCGGCAAGGGGTTTATCCACAATTTTCTCAAAAAACTGAAAAAAAATCATTTTTGAGATTTATGCATCAATTGAAAGGCGGCGCGATGCTCTGTACTTTAGTGAAAACCGCATCTTGTTTGGAGGCTTGGTTGAGGAGATAAAGCAATCGAAAGATAATTTGTGATGGGCTGGGTCGAAATTCTGTAATTTTACTTTTTGACTAATTTTTCCGAAACGAGAGCTCGTAGAACCTTTTGGTTTGCAGTTGTGGGTAGAGCATTTAAATACCTTTCTTTTGATGTGTATTTTGATTGGGTGGGAAATAGTTTTGAAAATACTACTTTTTTTCGGCAAGGGGCACACAATTATCTCGAAAAAGTGAAAAAAAAATCAATTTTGAGATTTATGCATCAATTGAAAGGCGGCGCGATGCTCTGTACTTTAGAACCGCATCTTGTTTGGAGGCTTGGTTGAGGAGATAAAGCAATCGAAAGATAATTTGTGATGGACTGGGTCGAAATTCTGTAATTTTACTTTTTGACTAATTTTTCCGAAACGAGAGCTCGTAGAACCTTTTGGTTTGCAGTTGTGGGTAGAGCATTTAAATACCTTTCTTTTGATGTGTATTTTGATTGGGTGGGAAATAGTTTTGGAAATAGTACTTTTTTCGGCAAGGGGCACACAATTATCTCGAAAAAGTGAAAAAAAATCAATTTTGAGATTTATGCATCAATTGAAAGGCGGCGCGATGCTCTGTACTTTAGTGAAAACCGCATCTTGTTTGGAGGCTTGGTTGAGGAGATAAAGCAATCGAAAGATAATTTGTGATGGGCTGGGTCGAAATTCTGTAATTTTACTTTTTGACTAATTTTTCCGAAACGAGAGCTCGTAGAACCTTTTAGTTTGCAGTTGTGGGTAGAGCATTTAAATACCTTTCTTTTGATGTGTATTTTGATTGGGTGGGAAATAGTTTTGAAAATAGTACTTTTTTCGGCAAGGGGTTTATCCACAATTTTCTCAAAAAACTGAAAAAAAAAAATCATTTTTGAGATTTATGCATCAATTGAAAGGCGGCGCGATGCTCTGTACTTTAGTGAAAACCGCATCTTGTTTGGAGGCTTGGTTGAGGAGATAAAGCAATCGAAAGATAATTTGTGATGGGCTGGGTCGAAATTCTGTAATTTTACTTTTTGACTAATTTTTCCGAAACGAGAGCTCGTAGATCGTTTTGGTTTGCAGTTGTGGGTAGCCATTTAAATACCTTTCTTTTGATGTGTATTTTGATTGGGTGGGAAATAGTTTTGAAAATACTACTTTTTTTCGGCAAGGGGCACACAATTATCTCGAAAAAGTGAAAAAAAATCAATTTTGAGATTTATGCATCAATTGAAAGGCGGCGCGATGCTCTGTACTTTAGTGAAAACCGCATCTTGTTTGGAGGCTTGGTTGAGGAGATAAAGCAATCGAAAGATAATTTGTCGAAATTCTGTAATTTTACTTTTTGACTAATTTTTCCGAAACGAGAGCTCGTAGAACCTTTTGGTTTGCAGTTGTGGGTAGAGCATTTAAATACCTTTCTTTTGATGTGTATTTTGATTAGATGGGAAATAGTTTTGAAAATACTACTTTTTTTCGGCAAGGGGTTAGCCAACAATTTTCTCGAAAAACTGAAAAAAAAATCATTTTTGGGATTTATGCATCAATTGAAAGGCGGCGCGATGCTCTGTACTTTAGTGAAAACCGCATCTTGTTTGGAGGCTTGGTTGAGGAGATAAAGCAATCGAAAGATAATTTGTCGTAATTCTGTAATTTTACTTTTTGACTTATTTTTCCGAAACGAGAGCTCGTAGAACCTTTTGGTTTGCAGTTGTGGGTAGAGCATTTAAATACCTTTCTTTTGATGTGTATTTTGATTAGATGGGAAATAGTTTTGAAAATACTACTTTTTTTCGGCAAGGGGTTAGCCAACAATTTTCTCGAAAAACTGAAAAAAAAATCATTTTTGGGATTTATGCATCAATTGAAAGGCGGCGCGATGCTCTGTACTTTAGTGAAAACCGCATCTTGTTTGGAGGCTTGGTTGAGGAGATAAAGCAATCGAAAGATAATTTGTCGAAATTCTGTAATTTTACTTTTTGACTAATTTTTCCGAAACGAGAGCTCGTAGAACCTTTTGGGTTGCAGTTGTGGGTAGAGCATTTAAATACCTTTCTTTTGATGTGTATTTTGATTGGGTGGGAAATAGTTTTGAAAATACTACTTTTTTTCGGCAAGGCCCACAGTTTTCTCGAAAAACAGAAAAAAATCATTTTTGAGATTTATGCATCAATTGAATGGCGGCCGGCGCGATGCTCTGTACTTTAGTGAAAACCGCATCTTGTTTGGAGGCTTGGTTGAGGAGATAAAGCAATCGAAAGATAATTTGTCGAAATTCTGTAATTTTACTTTTTGACTAATTTTTCCGAAACGAGAGCTCGTAGAACCTTTTGGGTTGCAGTTATGGGTAGAGCATTTAAATACCTTTCTTTTGATGTGTATTTTGATTGGGTGGGAAATAGTTTTGAAAATACTACTTTTTTTCGGCAAGGCCCACAGTTTTCTCGAAAAACAGAAAAAAATCATTTTTGAGATTTATGCATCAATTGAATGGCGGCCGGCGCGATGCTCTGTACTTTAGTGAAAACCGCATCTTGTTTGGAGGCTTGGTTGAGGAGATAAAGCAATCGAAAGATAATTTGTCGAAATTCTGTAATTTTACTTTTTGACTAATTTTTCCGAAACGAGAGCTCGTAGAACCTTTTGGGTTGCAGTTATGGGTAGAGCATTTAAATACCTTTCTTTTGATGTGTATTTTGATTGGGTGGGAAATAGTTTTGAAAATACTACTTTTTTTCGGCACGGCCCACAGTTTTCTCGAAAAACAGAAAAAAATCATTTTTGAGATTTATGCATCAATTGAATGGCGGCCGGCGCGATGCTCTGTACTTTAGTGAAAACCGCATCTTGTTTGGAGGCTTGGTTGAGGAGATAAAGCAATCGAAAGATAATTTGTTATGGGCTGGGTCGAAATTCTGTAATTTTACTTTTTGACTAATTTTTCCGAAACGAGAGCTCGTAGATCGTTTTGGTTTGCAGTTGTGGGTAGAGCATTTAAATACCTTTCTTTTGATGTGTATTTTGATTGGGTGGGAAATAGTTTTGAGAATACTACTTTTTTTCGGCAATGCCCACAGTTTTCTCGAAAAACTGAAAAAAAAATCATTTTTGGGATTTATGCATCAATTGAAAGGCGGCGCGATGCTCTGTACTTTAGTGAAAACCGCATCTTGTTTGGAGGCTTGGTTGAGGAGATAAAGCAATCGAAAGATAATTTGTCGAAATTCTGTAATTTTACTTTTTGACTAATTTTTCCGAAACGAGAGCTCGTAGAACCTTTTGGGTTGCAGTTGTGGGTAGAGCATTTAAATACCTTTCTTTTGATGTGTATTTTGATTGGGTGGGAAATAGTTTTGAAAATACTACTTTTTTTCGGCAAGGGGCACACAATTATCTCGAAAAAGTGAAAAAAAATCAATTTTGAGATTTATGCATCAATTGAAAGGCGGCGCGATGCTCTGTACTTTAGAACCGCATCTTGTTTGGAGGCTTGGTTGAGGAGATAAAGCAATCGAAAGATAATTTGTGATGGGCTGGGTCGAAATTCTGTAATTTTACTTTTTGACTAATTTTTCCGAAACGAGAGCTCGTAGAACCTTTTGGTTTGCAGTTGTGGGTAGAGCATTTAAATACCTTTCTTTTGATGTGTATTTTGATTGGGTGGGAAATAGTTTTGAAAATACTACTTTTTTTCGGCAAGGGGCACACAATTATCTCGAAAAAGTGAAAAAAAATCAATTTTGAGATTTATGCATCAATTGAAAGGCGGCGCGATGCTCTGTACTTTAGAACCGCATCTTGTTTGGAGGCTTGGTTGAGGAGATAAAGCAATCGAAACATAATTTGTGATGGACTGGGTCGAAATTCTGTAATTTTACTTTTTGACTAATTTTTCCGAAACGAGAGCTCGTAGATCATTTTGGTTTGCAGTTGTGGGTAGAGCATTTAAATACCTTTCTTTTGATGTGTATTTTGATTGGGTGGGAAATAGTTTTGAAAATAGTACTTTTTTCGGCAAGGGGTTTATCCACAATTTTCTCAAAAAACTGAAAAAAAAAAAATCATTTTTGAGATTTATGCATCAATTGAAAGGCGGCGCGATGCTCTGTACTTTAGTGAAAACCGCATCTTGTTTGGAGGCTTGGTTGAGGAGATAAAGCAATCGAAAGATAATTTGTGATGGGCTGGGTCGAAATTCTGTAATTTTACTTTTTGACTAATTTTTCCGAAACGAGAGCTCGTAGAACCTTTTGGTTTGCAGTTGTGGGTAGAGCATTTAAATACCTTTCTTTTGATGTGTATTTTGATTGGGTGGGAAATAGTTTTGGAAATAGTACTTTTTTCGGCAAGGGGTTTATCCACAATTTTCTCAAAAACTGAAAAAAAAATCATTTTTGAGATTTATGCATCAATTGAAAGGCGGCGCGATGCTCTGTACTTTAGTGAAAACCGCATCTTGTTTGGAGGCTTGGTTGAGGAGATAAAGCAATCGAAAGATAATTTGTGATGGGCTGGGTCGAAATTCTGTA
This sequence comes from Eupeodes latifasciatus, assembly GCA_920104205.1. Classification (NCBI taxonomy): domain Eukaryota; kingdom Metazoa; phylum Arthropoda; class Insecta; order Diptera; family Syrphidae; genus Eupeodes; species Eupeodes latifasciatus. The sequence continues at coordinate 29,679,741 of OV049925.1, forward strand.
ATTTTACTTTTTGACTAATTTTTCCGAAACGAGAGCTCGTAGAACCTTTTGGTTTGCAGTTGTGGGTAGAGCATTTAAATACCTTTCTTTTGATGTGTATTTTGATTGGGTGGGAAATAGTTTTGAAAATAGTACTTTTTTCGGCAAGGGGTTTATCCACAATTTTCTCAAAAAACTGAAAAAAAAAATCATTTTTGAGATTTATGCATCAATTGAAAGGCGGCGCGATGCTCTGTACTTTAGTGAAAACCGCATCTTGTTTGGAGGCTTGGTTGAGGAGATAAAGCAATCGAAAGATAATTTGTGATGGGCTGGGTCGAAATTCTGTAATTTTACTTTTTGACTAATTTTTCCGAAACGAGAGCTCGTAGAACCTTTTGGTTTGCAGTTGTGGGTAGAGCATTTAAATACCTTTCTTTTGATGTGTATTTTGATTGGGTGGGAAATAGTTTTGAAAATAGTACTTTTTTCGGCAAGGGGTTTATCCACAATTTTCTCAAAAAACTGAAAAAAAAAATCATTTTTGAGATTTATGCATCAATTGAAAGGCGGCGCGATGCTCTGTACTTTAGTGAAAACCGCATCTTGTTTGGAGGCTTGGTTGAGGAGATAAAGCAATCGAAAGATAATTTGTGATGGGCTGGGTCGAAATTCTGTAATTTTACTTTTTGACTAATTTTTCCGAAACGAGAGCTCGTAGAACCTTTTGGTTTGCAGTTGTGGGTAGAGCATTTAAATACCTTTCTTTTGATGTGTATTTTGATTGGGTGGGAAATAGTTTTGAAAATACTACTTTTTTTCGGCAAGGGGCACACAATTATCTCGAAAAAGTGAAAAAAAATCAATTTTGAGATTTATGCATCAATTGAAAGGCGGCGCGATGCTCTGTACTTTAGTGAAAACCGCATCTTGTTTGGAGGCTTGGTTGAGGAGATAAAGCAATCGAAAGATAATTTGTCGAAATTCTGTAATTTTACTTTTTGACTAATTTTTCCGAAACGAGAGCTCGTAGAACCTTTTGGTTTGCAGTTGTGGGTAGAGCATTTAAATACCTTTCTTTTGATGTGTATTTTGATTAGATGGGAAATAGTTTTGAAAATACTACTTTTTTTGGCAAGGGGTTAGCCAACAATTTTCTCGAAAAACTGAAAAATAAATCATTTTTGGGATTTATGCATCAATTGAAAGGCGGCGCGATGCTCTGTACTTTAGTGAAAACCGCATCTTATTTGGAGGTTTGGTTGAGGAGATAAAGCAATCGAAAGATAATTTGTCGAAATTCTGTAATTTTACTTTTTGACTAATTTTTCCGAAACGAGAGCTCGTAGAACCTTTTGGGTTGCAGTTGTGGGTAGAGCATTTAAATACCTTTCTTTTGATGTGTATTTTGATTGGGTGGGAAATAGTTTTGAGAATACTACTTTTTTTCGGCAATGCCCACAGTTTTCTCGAAAAACAGAAAAAAAATCATTTTTGAGATTTATGCATCAATTGAATGGCGGCGCGATGCTCTGTACTTTAGTGAAAACCGCATCTTGTTTGGAGGCTTGGTTGAGGAGATAAAGCAATCGAAAGATAATTTGTGATGGGCTGGGTCGAAATTCTGTAATTTTACTTTTTGACTAATTTTTCCGAAACGAGAGCTCGTAGATCGTTTTGGTTTGCAGTTGTGGGTAGAGCATTTAAATACCTTTCTTTTGATGTGTATTTTGATTGGGTGGGAAATAGTTTTGAAAATAGTACTTTTTTCGGCAAGGGGTTTATCCACAATTTTCTCAAAAGACTGAAAAAAAAAATCATTTTTGAGATTTATGCATCCATTGAAAGGCGGCGCGATGCTCTGTACTTTAGTGAAAACCGCATCTTGTTTGGAGGCTTGGTTGAGGAGATAAAGCAATCGAAAGATAATTTGTGATGGGCTGGGTCGAAATTCTGTAATTTTACTTTTTGACTAATTTTTCCGAAACGAGAGCTCGTAGATCGTTTTGGTTTGCAGTTGTGGGTAGAGCATTTAAATACCTTTCTTTTGATGTGTATTTTGATTGGGTGGGAAATAGTTTTGAAAATACTACTTTTTTTCGGCAAGGGGTTAGCCAACAATTTTCTCGAAAAACTGAAAAAAAAATCATTTTTGGGATTTATGCATCAATTGAAAGGCGGCGCGATGCTCTGTACTTTAGTGAAAACCGCATCTTGTTTGGAGGCTTGGTTGAGGAGATAAAGCAATCGAAAGATAATTTGTCGAAATTCTGTAATTTTACTTTTTGACTAATTTTTCCGAAACGAGAGCTCGTAGAACCTTTTGGTTTGCAGTTGTGGGTAGAGCATTTAAATACCTTTCTTTTGATGTGTATTTTGATTAGATGGGAAATAGTTTTGAAAATACTACTTTTTTTCGGCAAGGGGTTAGCCAACAATTTTCTCGAAAAACTGAAAAAAAATCATTTTTGGGATTTATGCATCAATTGAAAGGCGGCGCGATGCTCTGTACTTTAGTGAAAACCGCATCTTGTTTGGAGGCTTGGTTGAGGAGATAAAGCAATCGAAAGATAATTTGTCGAAATTCTGTAATTTTACTTTTTGACTAATTTTTCCGAAACGAGAGCTCGTAGAACCTTTTGGTTTGCAGTTGTGGGTAGAGCATTTAAATACCTTTCTTTTGATGTGTATTTTGATTGGGTGGGAAATAGTTTTGAAAATACTACTTTTTTTCGGCAAGGCCCAAAGTTTTCTCGAAAAACAGAAAAAAAATCATTTTTGAGATTTATGCATCAATTGAATGGCGGCGCGATGCTCTGTACTTTAGTGAAAACCGCATCTTGTTTGGAGGCTTGGTTGAGGAGATAAAGCAATCGAAAGATAATTTGTGATGGACTGGGTCGAAATTCTGTAATTTTACTTTTTGACTAATTTTTCCGAAACGAGAGCTCGTAGATCGTTTTGGTTTGCAGTTGTGGGTAGAGCATTTAAATACCTTTCTTTTGATGTGTATTTTGATTGGGTGGGAAATAGTTTTGAAAATACTACTTTTTTTCGGCAAGGCCCACACAATTTTCTGGAATAAGTGAAAAAAATCATTTTTGAGATTTATGCATCAATTGAATTACGGCGCGATGCTCTGTACTTTAGTGAAAACCGCATCTTGTTTGGAGGCTTGGTTGAGGAGATAAAGCAATCGAAAGATAATTGGTGATGGGCTGGGTCGAAATTCTGTAATTTTACTTTTTGACTAATTTTTCCGAAACGAGAGCTCGTAGATCGTTTTGGTTTGCAGTTGTGGGTAGAGCATTTAAATACCTTTCTTTTGATGTGTATTTTGATTAGATGGGAAATAGTTTTGAAAATACTACTTTTTTTCGGCAAGGGGTTAGCCAACAATTTTCTCGAAAAACTGAAAAAAAAATCATTTTTGGGATTTATGCATCAATTGAAAGGCGGCGCGATGCTCTGTACTTTAGTGAAAACCGCATCTTGTTTGGAGGCTTGGTTGAGGAGATAAAGCAATCGAAAGATAATTTGTCGAAATTCTGTAATTTTACTTTTTGACTAATTTTTCCGAAACGAGAGCTCGTAGAACCTTTTGGTTTGCAGTTGTGGGTAGAGCATATAAATACCTTTCTTTTGATGTGTATTTTGATTGGGTGGGAAATAGTTTTGAAAATACTACTTTTTTTCGGCAAGGCCCACAGTTTTCTCGAAAAACAGAAAAAAAATCATTTTTGAGATTTATGCATCAATTGAATGGCGGCCGGCGCGATGCTCTGTACTTTAGTGAAAACCGCATCTTGTTTGGAGGCTTGGTTGAGGAGATAAAGCAATCGAAAGATAATTTGTCGAAATTCTGTAATTTTACTTTTTGACTAATTTTTCCGAAACGAGAGCTCGTAGAACCTTTTGGTTTGCAGTTGTGGGAAGAGCATTTAAATACCTTTCTTTTGATGTGTATTTTGATTGGGTGGGAAATAGTTTTGAAAATACTACTTTTTTTCGGCAAGGGGCAGACAATTTTCTCGAAAAAGTGAAAAAAAATCAATTTTGAGATTTATGCATCAATTGAAAGGCGGCGCGATGCTCTGTACTTTAGTGAAAACCGCATCTTGTTTGGAGGCTTGGTTGAGGAGATAAAGCAATCGAAAGATAATTTGTGATGGACTGGGTCGAAATTCTGTAATTTTACTTTTTGACTAATTTTTCCGAAACGAGAGCTCGTAGATCGTTTTGGTTTGCAGTTGTGGGTAGAGCATTTAAATACCTTTCTTTTGATGTGTGTTTTGATTAGGTGGGAAATAGTTTTGAAAATACTACTTTTTTTCGGCAAGGCCCAAAGTTTTCTCGAAAAACAGAAAAAAATTCATTTTTGAGATTTATGCATCAATTGAATGGCGGCGCGATGCTCTGTACTTTAGTGAAAACCGCATCTTGTTTGGAGGCTTGGTTGAGGAGATAAAGCAATCGAAAGATAATTTGTGATGGACTGGGTCGAAATTCTGTAATTTTACTTTTTGACTAATTTTTCCGAAACGAGAGCTCGTAGATCGTTTTGGTTTGCAGTTGTGGGTAGAGCATTTAAATACCTTTCTTTTGATGTGTATTTTGATTGGGTGGGAAATAGTTTTGAAAATACTACTTTTTTTCGGCAAGGCCCAAAGTTTTCTCGAAACACAGAAAAAAAATCATTTTTGAGATTTATGCATCAATTGAATGGCGGCGCGATGCTCTGTACTTTAGTGAAAACCGCATCTTGTTTGGAGGCTTGGTTGAGGAGATAAAGCAATCGAAAGATAATTTGTTATGGGCTGGATCGAAATTCTGTAATTTTACTTTTTGACTAATTTTTCCGAAACGAGAGCTCGTAGATCGTTTTGGTTTGCAGTTGTGGGTAGCCATTTAAATACCTTTCTTTTGATGTGTATTTTGATTGGGTGGGAAATAGTTTTGAAAATACTACTTTTTTCGGCCCACAATTTTCTCGAAAAACTGAAAAAAAAATCATTTTTGAGATTTATGCATCAATTGAATGGCGGCGCGATGCTCTGTACTTTAGTGAAAACCGCATCTTGTTTGGAGGCTTGGTTGAGGAGATAAAGCAATCGAAAGATAATTTGTTATGGGCTGGATCGAAATTCTGTAATTTTACTTTTTGACTAATTTTTCCGAAACGAGAGCTCGTAGAACCTTTTGGTTTGCAGTTGTGGGTAGAGCATTTAAATACCTTTCTTTTGATGTGTATTTTGATTGGGTGGGAAATAGTTTTGAAAATACTACTTTTTTTCGGCAAGGGGTTAGCCCACAATTTTCTCGAAAAACTGAAAAAAAAATCATTTTTGAGATTTATGCATCAATTGAAAGGCGGCGCGATGCTCTGTAATTTAGTGAAAACCGCATCTTGTTTGGAGGCTTGGTTGAGGAGATAAAGCAATCGAAAGATAATTGGTGATGGGCTGGGTCGAAATTCTGTAATTTTACTTTTTGACTAATTTTTCCGAAACGAGAGCTCGTAGATCGTTTTGGTTTGCAGTTGTGGGTAGCCATTTAAATACCTTTCTTTTGATGTGTATTTTGATTGGGTGGGAAATAGTTTTGAAAATACTACTTTTTTCGGCCCACAATTTTCTCGAAAAACTGAAAAAAAAAAATCATTTTTGAGATTTATGCATCAATTGAAAGGCGGCGCGATGCTCTGTACTTTAGTGAAAACCGCATCTTGTTTGGAGGCTTGGTTGAGAAGATAAAGCAGTCGAAAGATAATTTGTGATGGGCTGGGTCGAAATTCTGTAATTTTACTTTTTGACTAATTTTTCCGAAACGAGAGCTCGTAGATCGTTTTGGTTTGCAGTTGTGGGTAGCCATTTAAATACCTTTCTTTTGATGTGTATTTTGATTGGGTGGGAAATAGTTTTGAAAATACTACTTTTTTTCGGCAAGGGGTTAGCCCACAATTTTCTCGAAGAACTGAAAAAAAAATCATTTTTGAGATTTATGCATCAATTGAAAGGCGGCGCGATGCTCTGTACTTTAGTGAAAACTGCATCTTGTTTGGAGGCTTGGTTGAGGAGATAAAGCAGTCGAAAGATAATTTGTGATGGGCTGGGTCGAAATTCTGTAATTTTACTTTTTGACTAATTTTTCCGAAACGAGAGCTCGTAGAACCTTTTGGTTTGCAGTTGTGGGTAGAGCATTTAAATACCTTTCTTTTGATGTGTATTTTGATTGGGTGGGAAATAGTTTTGAAAATACTACTTTTTTTCGGCAAGGCCCACAGTTTTCTCGAAAAACAGAAAAAAAAATCATTTTTGAGATTTATGCATCAATTGAATGGCGGCGCGATGCTCTGTACTTTAGTGAAAACCGCATCTTGTTTGGAGGCTTGGTTGAGGAGATAAAGCAATCGAAAGATAATTTGTGATAGCCCACAATTTTCTCGAAAAACTGAAAAAAATCATTTTTGAGATTTATGCATCAATTGAAAGGCGGCGCGATGCTCTGTATCAGTGTTACCGCTATGCGACTTTAGTCGCATTTTGACCCTTTTTTGTGCCTCATGCGACCATGATACGACTTTTTAAAACATTGTATTTATTGTCCTCCATTGAAAAGAGGACATTGTTTAATATAATGGGTGGTTTTTTAAGAGCTTGAGAACTTTTAAAAAAAAAAAAACGCATAAAATTTGCGTAAAGCGCGAAACACATTTCGAACCGAACACTGATTTTGGTAATAAAATTCAATGATTTGCAAGCGTTGCTCGTTAGTAGGTCTATTCATGATGAAATGTCAAAGCATACTGAGCATCTTTCTCTTTGACACCATGCCTGAAATCCCGCGTGATCTGTCAAATACTAATGCATGAAAATCCTAACCTCAAAAAAATCACCCGATATAAAAAAAATCTAAATGCGACTATTTTATCATTTGACCCTTTTTTTGTGACATTTTCAAAAATCCCAGCGGTAACACTGAATAGTACTAACGCTCGACCTGACATCTTGTTACGACTTCCTAAACAGTTCGTTCCACATGTTTTGCGTGTGGAATGTATTGGGGTGGGGGTAAAAATGAGCGAGAATTCCAATATAAAATAATAAATTTCCAGATTATTAAAAAAAACAGAAGATAGAGAAGAATGTATACAAACCCAGCGAAAGTTCGAGGGAGGCAATGAAAACACATTTTTGTTATTTTTTTTTTATTTATATTTTGTATAATGTGGTTTTTTGATTGGTTGATTGCGAATGATGAAAAATAAAAAAAAAAACACAACAATACAAAAAAAAGAATTAGAATATAAAATTTTTGTGATTGCCAATTAAAAAAATTAAGGCTTTTCCTACTTTTTTCGAATCATTTTCAAATGAGACAGATATTTTTAAACCGTGCTTATAATAATGGGAACATTTTTTGTTTAGTTTTCTTTTAGGGATAAATAAATAAAAAGAATAACTTATACAAGGTACATTAACTTCAGAAATTTTTTGAGAAAATTCAAATGTTATTAACTTCCCATAGGAAGTTATTGTAATTGGTCCGATTTGTCGAATTAAAAATGTTGACATTTCAAGGTCCCTAGAGTCGAAATAAAAAATGTTTAGAGATGTCTGTGCGTGTGTGTGTACGTACATACATCCGTGCGTCCATACTTCCGTAAGTTCTGCAACTTTTTTTCGTCGTCCATAGCTCAAGAACCAATGGAGATATTGACTTCAAATAAATTTTGTTATACAGATATTAATAAAAATCATGCAGAAAGGAATCTCAAACAAATTGAGTTGGTGCTTTTTTTACCATAGCAATTAAAAAAAAAAGGCGAACCAATGACGCTAGCGACTTAAGTTAAATTTTATATTATACATTGTAAGGTGCTACCGAACCAGTATATTTTTGGGAAAAAATCGTTTTTCGTAAATAAAAAAAAAAACTGAAAAAAAATATTTGTCCCCTCGAATATTTTACGAACAAAAAATGATTTTATCTTCAAAATAATTGTATGCAACGATAAATAATGTTTTTGACATCTGGTAAAGGTAAGGTTAGGTTATAGTGGCCGTTCAAGATGGAAACGGACACACTTAGGCCATTTTAATGGCCCATTGTGATACCACATGAATCTTGAGGTTTCTTCCTAAGCTCAATGGAACCAGTTCTCTTACGAACCGTGAGAGACTGATTATACCGATATGATATAGATCGTTTAGATCGTTAAAGAAGAATTCTTCTAGGTAATTCTTGTGTTTTCGAGCCAGAGCAGGGCATGTGCAGAGAAGATGAAGAACTGTTTCTTCCTCTTCCTCGTCCATACAGCTTCTGCAAAAAAACAGCGTCTTGCATTAGCAACAGTTTACAAGTAGCGATTGGTATGCCAGTACGTGTCAAACGTGGTAGGCTGGGCTGTACTGTACCGTTCCTGGCGAGTTCATCTGCCTTACAGTTACCTGGAATGTCTCTATGGCCCGGTACCCAGCAAAGGTAAATATTAAACCGTTGTGCCATCTCCATTAGAGATGATCGACAGTTATGGACTGTTATAGAGTTTGTAGAGACAGAATCCAGAGATTTGATATCGGCCTGACTATCTGAGAAGATACGGATATCAGATGTTGATATCACGTTTTCTGCCAGGACAAGACTTCTTTTATCGCCCAGAGTTCCGCCTGGAACACGCTACAATGATTGGGAAGGCGGAATGAGAGACTTAATTTCAGTCGTTCAGAGTACACACCTCCACCAACCCCTTCTTTTGTTTTTGACCCATCTGTATAGAAATGGATTGACTCTTCTTCCAGGAATGTCCTATCCTCCCAAAAAAATCTGGGAGGTATATACATAAATCTGGAAATTTCTGTCGAATTGCAGTTGGGGGATGGTGTAGTCTGTGTGCTTTGGAATTGATTCTAAATAACTAAGAATTACGGAGTGGCCAATGTTGTTGTTAGTCCACTGCGACGAAGCTTTGAGGCGAATAACAGAGCTTGCAGCTATTTGTTTGCTAAAAATGTCAAGAGGTGTTAGGTAGAGTAAGGTGTCCAGTGCCGCAGATGGGGTCGTGCGAAGCGATCCGCTTATACATAGGCAAGCTGAACGTTGGACTTTATTTAATTTATCCCGGTTTATACCTTTTTCTAAAGCAGTCCACCATACTGCCACACCGTACATTAAAATCGGTCTAATTACCGATGTGTATAGCCAATGCGTGATTCTAAGTTGTAAGGCCCATTTATTACCGATGGCTTTTTTGCAAGAAAAGAGAGCTACAGTAGCTTTTTTGACTCTTTCCTGTAGGTACGTTGCGTTTCCAATTTAGTTTTTTATCTAAGACAAGACCCAGGTATTTAGCCTCGTCTGAGAATTTTAATTGGATTCCTTTAATATGGGGAGGGTTGACAAATGGAATTTTGTATCTCCTCGAAAATAAGACCAAATCGGTTTTGTGTGGGTTAACACCCAGTCCACACCGATCAGCCCAAAGTATTAGTCTGTCTAAGGCATTTTGTAAGAGTTCTTTTAACGTGTTAAGATGCTTTCCTGAAACTGCTGTAGCAACGTCGTCCGCATAGGCTATCACTCTGAAACCCTCCGCATCCAGACTAGTTAGGATTTCATTCACCACTAGGTTCCAGAGGAGAGGGGATAGAATACCACCTTGCGGTGTCCCTCTACTAACGAATCGTCTGCCAGAAGAGTTGCCCAGTTTTGTGTTAATTATTCTGCTAGTAAGCATTAAATGAATTAACTCCCGAAGCGAACTCTCTACATTTAGAGATGTTAGTGCAGATGTGATTGCAGATGTGTCCACGTTGTTAAAGGCACCTTCGATGTCAAGGAAAGCAACCATAGTGAACCCTTTATGATGGAGGGAATATTCGACGGTGCGTACTAAGGTGTGTAACGCTGTTTCCACAGATTTACCTTTACAGTAGGCATGTTGAGACGAAGACAGAAGTCTTGTATCAATACTTACCCTTAAATGGATATCAATCAATCTTTCCAAGGTCTTAAGAAGGAATGATGATAGACTTATAGGTCGTAGATCTTTAGGATTGACTTGCGAGAATTTACCTGCCTTGGGTATAAAAACAACTTTAACTTCTCGCCATGCCAAGGGAACATGGACCAGGTAAAGACAGCTGGTAAAAATTGCCTCAAGGATTGGTGCAATTATGTCAGAAGTCTTTTGTAGCTCGGCTGGTATTATTCCATCTGGTCCTGCAAATTTAAATGGTTTGAAGCTGTTGAGAGCCCATTGTAGCTTGTCCCTTGTGGTCAGACCTTGTGGACATGTTGTATTGGGACTTGAACGTATATAACCGTTGCAAGTCTCGGTAAGAGAACTACCAGGAAAATGAGTATCCAGTAGTAAGTTCAGCGATTCATTACTTGAATATGTCCAGGAGCCGTCTGCATTTTTCAAGCAGCTTGGCATCGCTGGATTAGTTGAAAGAATTTTCCGTAACCTAGAGGCTTCAGAAGTTTCTTCTATCGTGCCACAGAAGGATCACCAAGAAGATCGTTTAGATTTCCTTAGTGCCTTCTTGTAAATTCTTAGGGATTCTTTGTAAGAATCCCAGTGAGAGGCTAGTCTTGCGGCTTTGGCTCGGTTGAAAAGTTTCCTGTATTCTTTCCTGAGCGAGTCAAGCTCTGAGGCCCACCATTGTGGTTGCCTCTTTCATCTTATGTGTATAAGTGGACAAGCAATTTCTAGCGATCTGTTCATGAACCCAAGAGTTCGCCCTCGCTCAAAAGGATTATGTTGAGGTCGTCCTCAGTCTCCATTGAGGATGGACTGTCTGCAACTTTTGTAGAGGGTGGAGTCGCTATTGGAGAGGGCGTGGGTGCATCGTCACCCTCTGTTAAGAGAGAAGACGATGTCCCAGGCCCACCAACCACTAGTTCACCTTCGGTTGTTTTTGGAGGCCCGCTTTCCGCGTTAACCTCATCTTTTTTATAGACCCGAATTTTAATGGTTTCGAAGCCATAGTTTATCGAGCCCGTTTAAGGCTAGAGGAGCCAAAGATTCCTTATTGAGTACCAAAATGGCACTCCTATAAAGATTCTTCACCTCCTCTAGCTTGGCTATCTTCCAGTTATGAGTTGAGTCGGAAGGGACGGGTTACAAACTCTGATCATCTCGAGAATGTCCTCGATACCAGCAGGTTCGATTGGGATCGAAATGCGGGCTCTAGGTCTGCTAGGTCTGCTAGGAATGTCTTCCTTAGCGACAACCTCGAGCTTCGCACCTGGCCAAACTTCACCTAACCGGCTGACAGCGAGCTTGTATAAGTCACAAGACCTCTGGTCGCCACAAACCATGAGTTTGACATGGCCTTGATGCCTTCGCTTATGGAAGGAAGTGGTCCTGAAAGCTCCCTCAGAATGCTTAAAAAGCCACCCGAGAGCTTAACCTTGACCAACTGCCAACGATCAGCCGATATTGTGCCATCATCATCGCTCCTGTCAATGACCGCAACCACGACTTTGCCCTTCGCGACGTCATTGAAACTGGCTTTCTTGGTGGGATTGAGGGGAGTGCTGGTGTTGTGCACCAGAGGCCGTTTTGGTGTCGGTACGGCCCCCTCAAGAGACCTTTCCCGTTTAGACGTAGAGTCCTTACTGGTCCTTGTTGTAGCAAGTATGCTTTTAGCCCATTCGACGCTAGCGGTTTGCTGCGGTGTCCTTTCAGCCACCGATGATGCACCAGAGGCCTTTAGCATTTTCGCCGCTTGCCGCCTTTTGGCTTTTGAGAGTTTCCCCTTTCCATTTCTGGATGTACTCTTATTAGTACTGGTAGGGCCATATTTCACAACCCTGCCACTACTGAAATTAGGTATCGCTACCTTCATATTCTAGTTGCTACCAACTGCAGAGGAGGGTCCATGGTTAGCCACTACTCCCTTCTCTGTGTTGGCCGCAAGAGATACGGCAACAGGCTTTGACGTCAAACTGCCTCACGGTCCTGAAGAGATACCGGTCTCATCATCCTTTACATTTTTGTTTTTTGTTTTGTTCATCTTAATCCCACGAGTTGCGAAGAAAAGAGGTCCGTCTGCACAGAGATTCGCATGTACGGATAAGGCTAGTTAATCCGGAGGTCGCCAGGTATCCGGATACTCCGTTAGAGACTGGGCTATTTTTGAATTGGGCCCCCAGCCAGGCTGATCATCGGCACGGGTCGTTTAACAACTTAGATCCAGCCCAATAAAAATGAGAGGTGGTAGGGGAGAAAGAGATAGGGTGAGGAATCAGTTGATGTTAATTCATCATTCTGATATGTGAGGAAAAGATTGGGATTCGGTAACAGCAATTCAGCTAGGTTACCTAGAGTGAGAAGGAGCATAGGAGATACGAGCGCTCTCTAGCTTTTTCGCCATTATACAACGTGGGAGGTGGGATGGGAGTTGGTGACATAAACGTAGGCTGGTATGCCTTGTTTATGTGGGAATGGATGATGATCCTGGGAAGGTAGAGGGATAAGAACGTCCTTTAGTTTCAGGACTCATCTGGAGAAAATTCTCGAGAATCATTGACCTCACTCAGCTTCTACAACTCGACAAGTTCGAAGTTCAGAGTAGAAGACATCTGGTAAAATTATGAGAAAAATCGAATTGACAGTTTTTGTACAAAAAATAAAAAAAAAACCTAATAAAAAAAACAGTACTAAAACTTAGTAAAAATTTACTTTCAACTCAAATATCTTTTCAAAAATTAAGAACATTGGCTTCAAACTAATTGTAACTCACAGAAAATATTATTTTCGACATTCAGCAAATTTAAATTTAATGATATGCAAAATATTTTTTTTTAATGTTTAAATTTTTTAGAATAATTAAACGGAATGGGAAGTTTTCAGTGTGGGTCGCATCCCAGCCTATTTTTTTTTAAATATATTGAATATCTGAATTCATGTTCAAATAACAATTTTAATGGTCACTTATTTAAAACTCTTTTTAGTAGATGTGATGTTAGCATTATACAAATAAATCAAAATAATTGAGGTAAAAATTAAAATTGACAAATATTTAGTTAGATATAAAAAATTAAGTTAATTTTAATATAAAATTTGAAGCGCATTTCTTCAATGTTAAGGTTTGTTGATCTAAATTAAATTCATTTTTTGTAACGTGATTACTTAAATAATTAATTACACCTGACAAACATACAAAACCATTTTAAAAATGCTGTGTAAACCATAAAATTTCATTCCCATTTACATTATTTATACATAAAAGTGTCATTTTAGTTCAAGCGAACATTGAAAAGCTCGTGAAAATCAATAGTTTAAAATAAAGAAAAAATTGAATTTACCTATCATTTTTTTCATTAAATCAAGTTAAGTCAAGACAATAATTTTAAATTTTTTTACTCAAAAAGAATATTTTGTATAATGCCATTTTTCCTTAGAACGCAAAAAGCTATTACACTATCTTTAGCTATTTGTCCGTTTTTTGAAAGAACCAAAATGAGGGTGAGGAGGATTGTAGGTTCTTAAATTAATTTTGTTAATTTTTTGCTAGAAACTGCCTTGTATTTTTATCTACGCAACAACCTGCCAACCTAAACAGATATACTATCGTACTTATTCATGGACCTATTTAAACCTTGGACCTATCTGCTTCCAAAACGATATACATAGAGTAAGTGCGGCAAATATGGCCCACCCTTAACATTTTTTTAAATAAAACCATAAATTTAAGTCTAATTCATTTATTTTTTTTTTAAACAGTCTAACAAAACATTTTTAATTCAGAATAATAACAAAACGTTAAAAACAGAAACTTAAAGGAACTTCATAAATCATATTAAAAAAATTGTTGTTAAATATGGCTCAGTGTGGGCCATATATATAAACTTTATAATTTTTTTTTTTAAATCATAATACCACATATGTTAAGAAAATATTAAACATAATTTAATTTAAAAAAGAAGTTACCAATTTAACTCAAAATTGAATGTTAAAACACTTAAGAAAACTTACCAAAAAATTACAACCAAAAGTAAAAAAAAACAAAGTGCCCGTATATATGTCACAACCGTAGCCCCACATTAAGCACGAAAGACTGAGGCTAAACCGGTTTGAACGTGTTCGTAATGCAACAATTTTTTTTTCGCTCCGGCTTGCGGTTTGGGAAATACCGCTATAGGCCATATTAACCACGTAGGCCACATTTGCCGCACTTACTCTATGTATATAAGTAGGAAAATATGTTTGCAAATAGGTACATACATATGCATAAATTCTCAATTGTTTTCATTTTAACACATTTGTTTCGCACTGCAAAATATTAAAGAAAAAAGTCTGAAGCTACTATTAGAAGATTAACGTAAACGGTCAACGGTCAACGCGTTGACTCTTTGATGTAAAAATGACGTCATTTGTAGACCTACAATCAGTGTTGTTCCTCTACGTGTCGAATTTAATTGTCTACATTTTAACGTAGACAATCGGTCGACAATGTCGATAATGTAGACAATGTGTCGACAATGTAGACAATCACTTAAATGTGTTTTTAAATAGGAATTTAATCAATGGACACGGTATAGTGTTTAGTCAAATTCTGGTACAACACACTTTTTACAGGAAACCACCCACTCAGGAAAATTTGGACCCAGGAGTTAAAATAGGGGAACCATAAATGGCTGATTCACCCACTCACTGGCAGATATCCTGATTTTATAAATGTAAAAATAGTGTATAAATACGGTATAAATTTAAAAAAAAAAGGTATGGTATGGTATGGTATGGTATTTTTGTAAAAAATTGATCCCATAGTTAAAATTTAATAGCAACAAAAAATAAAAAAAAGAACAATTATTTAACGGACAATAAATTATTAATTGTCTTCAGAAATGAAAAGTAAACTTTGTATTGTTGCCAAACTTTTACATTTATGAATTCGGCCATTATCAAATTTATGGACCACTTTCTGATACTTTCAAAACATATAATTTCTTACAACGGTACGTCTTGTGGTGAAAACTTTCATAGAATTATGATTTATGAATTAGAATTTTATGAGACTATTTCGATTGCTGCAGAATATTCCAATTTTGTAGAGCTGTAAATCTTAAAGTGAATAGAAAGGTACAAACTGAAATGTTGTTGCGTGGCATCCGCCCACTTTCTTAAAATCGTTATCAATTAAATCACCAGTAAGTTGGAAGAAATGAATTTAACCATCTGACCTTACTTTTAGGAAAACGCAAAAAAACTGAATAACTTCTATATTCGACTCCTCTCAGCTATAAAAAATAGATAAAATTAATAAAGAAATATATCAAATTGTATACTTACGTAACTGCATCTGTTAAATCTACGAAAGAAAGAGAAACCACTTTGAAAACAAAAATGTAGGTAATTTTAAAAAGCATAAGTTGGAAGAAGAAAATAAAACCGGGAATTATTTCCCTATTCCAACTAATGCTTTTTAAAACCACTTCAAGCTATTTCTGTTAGCTAAATGGATTTCTTGGACTTAACAGATTCGTCTTCCTACAGAGATGACATTTTCCATTAAAATTTAATATTAGGAAACTTTGGAACTTATTCCCTTTTTAATTTAAAAAGAGTTCTTGGGACTTCTGTAGGATTATGAAATAAGAACGGTAGAATGGTAGGTATAAGTGCATTCATCTACAAAAGAAAAATCGAATATTTAAGGTCTTCCGGGCGGGCATGGTATCCGCCAACTTTATTGGAATCGTTATGAATTGTGAAGCACTTCCGTGTCCTGTAGAAAATGAAATTTGGTAGAGTGATATGATATGAAGTTCATATACATAATATGTAATAGGTCCACTCGCCTACTAAGGTACTTTGACGTTGGATGACGACCTTTTTAAAACCTGACCAGTAAACCAGTGAAGTAAGAAGGTTTGGTATATGGTTATCATT
The DNA here is from genome assembly GCA_920104205.1 of Eupeodes latifasciatus. Taxonomy (NCBI): domain Eukaryota; kingdom Metazoa; phylum Arthropoda; class Insecta; order Diptera; family Syrphidae; genus Eupeodes; species Eupeodes latifasciatus. Next base: position 29,695,624 of record OV049925.1, read on the forward strand.
TCAAATATCTAACATAATTCAAAAGTTTTTCGATATCTTTATAAACAAAGAACTAGGTAGGTACGCGTTTAGATTTAGAACAAATGATTTTTTACGACTATCTTGTTGTTACACACATCTTTTTCTTTTTGTATTTTTTTTAGCTTTTTTGTTTTTGGTTTGATAGGTAGGTACATTTTAGAAGAATAAATTATGAATTATGATGGTTTTTGCGAATTGTCTACATTGTCGACAAATTTATGTCGACAATTGTGAATTGTTTACATTGAATTGTCTACATGTAGACAATCATGTAGTCTACATTTATAGTCTACATGGCACAACACTGCCTACAATTAAAAACTACACAATAATTATGTACTACACAATAATATTGTACTAATTTTTACATTCTTTCACACCCTAATATGAAAAAAATAAAAATAACGTTGGCTTAAATAAATATTATTTTGTCTAATCGTGTGATAGTCAACGTTTCAAGCATTGACGCTGTGAACGTTGACGGTGCGTTGAACACAGAACATCTAGATGTTTTTTATGACTACAGAGAGTCAAAGCGTTGACGCTTTAAGTTGATTGTTTAATTCTAGCTTGAGTCATAGCTTAACTCCAATTACGAATCGACTTAAGTACTTACAATTCAGCTTAATACACACCAACCTACCCTCCTTAATACTTACTTCTCTACATACCTACCCACCCACTACCCACATTACAATAAAAAATGCAAATTTAAAAAAATACCTACATCGAATGTATTTGCTATGGAAAAATTCAAAATATGGCAACGAAGCATTGTATCAAAACTTAAATTTGAAAACGTTGCTTTTAAATTTTCAGATTTCACAAAAATAGAAAATCTAAAATCAAATGAATTAAATTTTCTGCTAACAAATCTATAAAACACATACAATGAAATGTATTGTATATGCATACCTTCTATACATTGATAGGTATGAATAAAACAAATCTCAGGTAATGTTGGCAACGACTGATTTTTGTTTACATTTGAGTAATTTATTTTATTTATTTATTTCAATATTTGTATACTTCCAGTCGCTCTTAGATTCCACACTTAATTTTCGTACAGGCAGCGCCCTCATGGTCCGCCTTTCGTAACAAAATTTTGTGTTTCATGATAGTACTATTCAAATTAATATACAAAGGGTTTACCTTGATAGTCTTCATAAAAATCCCAAATCAAACAAACCTACATTCAACAACATCCCTGGACCGTAATGGTTGACATTTCAATATGACAGATTGACAGAAACAAATTGTTGACAGCTGCTTTCTTCTAAACTCTAATTTTCTGTGTTTATCGCTGAACGCTGAAGTTTATCAGAAAAACGAAAATATTTTGGTTTTACAATTTTATTTCCCTACATATCTTCACACCTCAAAAATACAAAAATATGATTTGTAGACTTTGTTTAAAAGATATTCTCGAAGTGATAAATATATTTGATGAAATTGGAATCGAACTCAATGTCGTCGGTATATTAAAGAAATACTTTTGGTTTGAGGTACTAAATACTTCAATTATGTATGCCAATATTTCACTCGGAAAACAATACATTTTATAAATTTTAGCCAAAAATTGATGATCCTATATCAACAGCAATATGCAACGATTGCTGGTTGAGAGTGATGAACTTCCATGAATACTATTTATCAGTAGAAGAAGCTCATCGTCTTTTAGCCGAAAGATTTTTCGTCAAAGCTTCTTCGCCTTTATTAGTTCATGATGATATAGATGATGAAAACATTGAAAAGGACGATGAGAACTCCTCGGATTTGAAAGATGATGATGTAAATAAGCATTTGGAATGGGATGTGGAAGAAGTCAATTTTAGTTATCCACTTATAGTAGAAGGTACACTCTTTCTATTAACAAAAAAAAAAAGAAAATCTATTCTTGATGTTTATTTCTTTTTTGATTCAGAAGAAAAACCCGAAGAAGGTGAATTTTCAACGAATGATAATATTATCATTGAAGAACTTGAAGATACTAAAGAAGACATAAAAGGTAATGTAAAACAAATCAATTTAAATCATTTAGATTATCATCTTATACTCCATTAAGATGTTGACATCAAACCACAAACGGAAGAATTTCTTTCTACCAACGAACGTTGCTTGTCTCTTCGGACGAGAACCATAAGCAATGTTAAACTCTCACCTGATACAACATCTGCCCCAACAAAGACCCGAAGAAAGCAGGAAAAGAAATCACCCACTGAAAGATCTCTCGAAAAAGAATCAAAATATAATATACGTGCCAAAGAATATGACGAATTAATAGCCAAACACATGAAACTCGCTTGCGAGATATGTCATGTTGAGCTGATTGACTTCACTTCGTTGCGTCAGCATTTCTGGAACTCACATGGTCAGAAGGGTTATATTGTTTGCTGTAACAAAAAGCTCTTTAAACGTGTTCTACTTGTGGACCACATCAATAAGCATTTAGATCCTGAATACTTCAAGTACGTTAAAATGCATCATCATTTATTTAATTCTCGCATTTTTATGATTTTTTCTTTTATAGATGTCAGAGCTGCAATAAGGTCTTTGCTGATAAACAGTGCTTGAAAAATCACATGCTCATAATCCATCAGGCCGATGAAGAAAAGCCGTTTCAGTGTGAGTTCTGTTCAAAGCGATTCATCAAGCAGTACCTGCTAGAGCAGCATCAAGTCATTCATGTGCCATTAGAAGAGCGGAAGTTTCCCTGTGATTTCTGTCCGAAAGTGTAAGACACTCTAATGGTTTGGCTGACACTTAACTAATTTCGTTTTTATAGATTTCCAAGTGAAAACACTTTAAATACTCATCGTAAAAATACTCACCTGCAGGAAAACGGACGAATGTGTCATATTTGCGCCAAAGTCATTCGTGGAAGAGCAATGTTTGAAAAACATCAACTCGAACACAATGGTGTTAAACAACCCGAAATCCAATGTGAAAAATGTGGATCATGGTTAAAGAACAAACACAGCCTACAAAAGCATTTGCGTCGTCACAACGAAGAAGGGAAAATGCACACGTGTAATATTTGTGGCAAAGTTGCACCCAATCAAAGTGCTCTACGAAGTCATATACGTTACGTGCACGCATCAGAACGAACTTATGCGTGTAGTGTGTGTGATAAGTCATTTAAAAAACCACTCAATTTAAAAGTAATTATAATTTTTTTCATACATACGAGTAATAACTTTCACAAATATGAAATTACTTATTTTTAAGGAACACATGACAACGCACACAGGAGAAGTTCTGTATTCCTGCCCACATTGTCCGAAAACTTTCAATTCAAATGCAAATATGCATTCTCATCGAAAGAAAATCCATCCTCGAGAATGGGAAGCAAATAGGAAACATCGTAAAGGCAAAGTCGCTGGTATTTCGTCAACAGTCCCAAAAACCCAAACCACAGACGACGAAATTATGCCAGAAGATGAAAACACAGAAAGTTGAACAATTTTAAAAGTGTTTTTCTTTTTATGTGGTTTCTAAGTTTAAAATCCTTATTTAAGAAGACTCATTAAAATAAAAAAATGTTAAATCTTTTTTTCGATTTGACATGATTTTGAAAACTTTAGACACACATTTTCCCAATACAGAAAAACAATACAAAATTAGATGTGATTATGTTTAATTTTCCATTAAGCTTGTAAAATACATAAAGAACACAATATACAATTAATTATTTATAAAACTTAAATAAATAAAACATAACATTAAGACGGAATGTGAGAAAAAATTAAAACTTTAAAAATTTAATTACTAACCACGTTCACAGATTATTTCAACAGCATTTGGTTCCATTAGAATCGATTCCAAACACCGATGGACAGCAGAGCCCAAAATTTCATCCAACAGAAAATTCACAAGACTAAAAAAAAAACAAAGAGTGAAAGTTTATCATAACAAATTTTGCAACCAAAAATGTTTCGGCTTACTTTTCATCCGTAACAAAACGCCAGAGATTCATTTGCAAATAATGAGTGTCCACTTGAATTTGCTGCAATCCAAATTTGCTAAATGTTCGCAATCGAACGCATTCCAGTAAAGTCTAGGAAGGACACCAAGGATAGTTTTTTTTATGAGAAACAACTTTAAGACAAAAAGAAAGCACCTTTAATCCTATTTTAATGATTCCAGTTATTATGGAAACCTTGGAGAACTCAACAGATGTAAAAATATCAATTCGTTCCGAAAACAGACGATGAATATTGGAGACATAACTCGATTCTAATTGCGATGGAGTGTAGTTGGACCAATTGGATCGATATTGTTGTTTGGATTGCGTTACGTTGCTGAAGTGAGTTTTTCGACTTGAATCACTGCTAGCTGCAGTCCTAGAACCAGGTTCGTATAAATTTGCCACAACATTTTCAATACTCGACAATTCTTCGACAACACGTTTCATCACCGCGCGAACTGAACGAGGTTCAAGGCAATTGAGCCAATCTCTAGTTTCAACACTTTTTCGCAACATCTTAAGAGCAAAAAGAGAAAAGAGTCATCAACTTGATTCCATCAATTTGGAAAATTTACCTGTGATATATTTGTGCCTTGAAGCCGAACATATGCATCGAGAAGGGTCTGAGCAGTCTCCCTCATCTCACTACAAATTTCAGTTTCATGTGTTAAAGTTGCACTATTTTCGGAGTCAATTTCATAAAGATCGTCACCCAGGGAAATCTAATAAAGACCTCACATTCTAATTTAAGAATATCAATTTAATCGAAAAATTAACTCTTACCAAGACATGAACTCCGTTTTGTTCCATTTCCAGACAAGTTTTTGACAAGACAAGCAAAAGATTCGGAGGACTGGAAGTAGATGTATCAGCAAAAGATGACATGACCCTCGCAACATGTCTTAAGAAACCTTTTTCCAAAAGCAATTCTTTTAGTCAAATTCTACAAAATCTCTACAAGATCAATTTTACCAATTAATAAGTTTTCGCGAATTCCTTCGACACACAATGTTCCCTTGTATTCGGTTTTGATGTTAAAAGACCACTCGGTTTGAAGGAAAACCAATAGATCCTGCAGAACTCCCTTGACCTTCTCAACCGTGGACACGTATAGATTTGTGATTAAATCATTCAAATTTGTTGTTCCACTCTCACTTTTTGCTGATACCAGTGACAATCTTACGGAACTGAGGCTATCGGAGAAGTGATCCTTTAAATTCTTTGTATGAACATCGCACAATTGGTGTGCCCCACCAATTATAATGTCCAGGGCGTTGCGTTGGATTTCGATTCCCCGACACATATTTCGCATTGCCATCAAACGTCTATGAAGACGATCTAAGCCCCTTAGCATTATGTGTGTATCGCCGAATCCAATTTCAGACTCAACACGATCCTGAATCAAACTCAAGTATTTATCTATGTTGCGGTTGAGGAAATCGTTGAGTTCACGCATGGAGTTCTCTTGAAAGTCGTCTCTGAAAAAATGTTTAAATAAAAGAGTTGGAGATGTATTTTTCTAGGAAACACTCTTACCTTTCTGATTCATATGGTTTTGCAAGAAACATATCAAAATATGAAGTGACTACCAACGTTAAATCGCTAAGGAATCCCTCGATGCCCATGTCTACAAATTCAATCATATCCCGTTCATTTTGATCCTAAAAAAACATAAACAAAATTTCAAATGATCATTCGTTAAAGTATTGAATTTCAGTAGGAACCTGAAGCATAACAATTTGTTCGTGTAATCTTTTCGAGGCGCATTGCAACATATCACTAGCTAGATCAGCTGGCTTCTCATCCAACTGCAACATCAACTCTCCAATTTCAGTCAAGGACTGTGCCGTGTTCCCTGCCAATTGGAAGTCGCTACGCAGCTTCTCTTTCAAGTCTTCAATAATACTCTCACAATCCTTTTGAATGCCATCAAACGATGGCTGATTACCATATTGGTGGAAGACTTTTTTGGCATGAATATAATCTTGAACAGCTTGATTGTAGTTTTCCTCGTCAATCAGAGCCTTCAGTTTACCCGGCAGTGATGAGAGGAATTGCAAACGTTTGAGAAGCGAGTGTTTTTCAGAGAGTTTACACAGCTGTGATCTGGTGCCTTGGAGGGTACCTGTTATTTTGTCACTGAACGTGGTGATAGTTTGCATTTTGGTCTTTAACAAATTCATATCGGTTTCCATTTGTTTGAAGTCGTTCTTCATTTTTCTTATTGTATCCGTGGCCGATATGAATTTGTTGTAATTTTCATAGACCAAGGTTTGCATGTCGCTGTGGAGAGTCTGGGTGTCTTTGACGACAACAGCTTCCGTGTCCATAATTTGTTTTAGGGTACATTCCTGGAAAGAGAAATAGAAATTGCGAAGTTGGGAAGTTTTTGTTTATCTTTGCGAAAATACGAAACGCAACATACTTTGAGAAGTTTTTCCAAATAACGATCAGACTCGAAGTTTGTACTGTCCATATCGAATGGAGATCCTGATTTTTCGGTCATCTTTTATGTTTAAAATTGTTATTTTTCTTCAGGAAATAATTTTGTGTTTATTAATAGAAAATAATATTTTGAAAACTAAAGAAACAGCTGTCAAGCAAAATGTCAGATTAAATCAAATTGTCAAATTTTAGGTGCGTTTCAGGTGGCAGAAAAATATGAATAATAAAAGTAGAGTTCCCATTTTTTTGCATTTCTCTTTTGTTTATCAGGTCTCTAATAACACCAGTCAGTAAAAAAAGTTTTCATATTTTTCCATTAGACATTTTTCAATCATTCTAGATTATTATTTCCTATTTTTCTCAACTTTATACTTTTTGCAATGAGTTTTGAATGCTGTTATTTTTTTAACTTCTAATTCCAACTTGTCACTTTTGTATTGATGTAAAACATGAGAAAAAACAAAAAGTTATTACCGTCAGTTGCGCCATAACTTGAAATGTGGTTTTACAAAATATTGTTATGAAAAGTTGTCAAAAAAGCACCTGTAATACCAAATTTATGACATTGACACAGAGACGTTGCTTTTTAATTAGTGTATTTTATTCTGAGTAATATGAAATATTTATTGGTTTAGGAGTTTTTAATTGGTGATTTGTATTCTGAGCCATATGAAATATTTATTGGTTTAGAAGTTATGGTGGCCACCGTTGATTGAAAAGCTCAAACACTTTAGAGCGAATACTTTTTTTTTAACTTACAAAAAAAAGTTTTATTGGTTTTAAGGTATCTTCTTCGTCAAGAAAAATAATTAACCTTTTTGGTTTTAATTTGAGCAATTTTGTATTTTTTTCAAAAACAAATGATTTAAATCTTGTAAATTCCAGTTTTTGTCTCTCATTAGAGAATACATTATAGGGATTTTCATACAAGAGAATTAACGCTTTTCAGAAAAATATAACTTTCCACGACACTTTTGCGTAGACAGGAACAAGAAATAGTCTCGGAAGTAAAAAAATAATTCTGTTTTATTTAACCAATAAATCTATTTTGTTCTTAACATTTTAAATAAGTTTGTTTCTTTTTGTAAAACGTCACTTTCAAGTCAGGAATTACCTTTTTGAATTTATCGGGCTTTTCATTTGACGTTCCGCATCAAATTCATTGCATACATTTATATGGTTTGTTAAAAAAAAATCACATACAAATTCTGGCTTTTGTGTTTGAGGAAATTAAATTTAATTATATCATTTGTAGAAAAATAAGTATAGTTCAATGAAATGCGTTAATTTAAGGTATACAAGTTAAAAAGAAACATTTAATCGAAAGAAGTTCTGTACCTTGTTTAAAAAATAACCAAATCCATGTGATGGACAAAATAAAAATTTCAAGTGAGCTCATGGTCTTAGATCTATTTCTGAGTAGCGCCACCTAGATCTAAGAATTTAATTTCCCAACCCCATCCAACTTCACTTGCCTACGTCGACTACGAAAAAGAGGAGAAAGTCGGTGATATGCCAAACTTTTTTCCATCGTCGACGACATCATTTAACACTTGGAAGTCGGTACGTACGTAGATTTTCCTTTGGGGTGCGATTTTCCATATTTAAATTAAGAAAAAAGAAAGAAGAAAATTCACTTTTTCCTTCATAATAAATGTCCATTTGTAATTAAAGTAATTATTGTCATAATTCTAAGTGATTAAAACATTACAATCAATCATAATACCATTTTAACTCAGCCACAATAATGTTGGCAATTTTTTAAATCCTCTTCGCGAAATCAAAAATACAGAATTTTTCAGATTTCATTTTTGGAAATTTAAAAGCAATACAAAAAAGACTTAACTTTAAAAGAAATTTACAAAGTGATTGCTGTGTGTGGTGTGCTTGTTGTGTGTGAAAGGAGCGTGTTTAACCGGAAAGAAACTTTTGAAATCTTTGTCTTTCCAAAATTGTATATTAATTCGGGTTTTCTAGAAAAGGATACAAAAATTAAGAACACAAACCTTAGCACAATTTTTTTTTCTCTAACAAAAATAAAATTCTTTTCCAGAAGAAGACACGCCAAGCTCAAACTGGATTATACGGTAGCAGATAAATAGGCCGGATTTTTTGGATTTACAGTACAGTAAGTTTTTAAAGTTTATTAAATTAGAAAAAAAAAAAAAAAAGAAAATATTGTACAACGTGCTCATTCACATAACCAACAAAAATAGCCATTTCGTCGACGACGACGTCGTTATTCGTAGGTTTGTCTATCATCCATCTCTCCGTTGCTGTTCCATCAGCCTACTTCTCTGTTTCCCCCTTTCAACTCTGCTTACACCTTCTCTTCCGCCTTCAATTTTATTTTATATACTCTTCACTTCATCTACGTATCGTATTCGTCGTAGTTCGTAGAGTAGCTCGTAGAGAACGTAGAGTAATAAGGGATAGGGGAGCATGGAGTACAGTACAATAAAATAAAATAAAGTTCGAAAATGTCAAAAATGTGTTCTAGCTTATGTGGTACCTATATATATTATGATGAAGGTATGGGCTATAAGTATCTCGCTTCCACTTGTGGAACACGAAAAGAGAATGTTCCACCTTTCATCCTCTTTCTTTCAAACGACACGTCCGCAAGTTTCCCTCCCAAACCCCACGTTTGTTTCTGTGCCTTTTGCCTCTGCCTCTGTACAACTGGCACTTTACTTTTGGTTGAGGCGCTCGGTTCGGCTCGCTGCTGTGACTTTTGGTGATGGGGCTGGCGTAGGGGCTATTGGCCGCATTTTCTTCCATTATTATTATATCTTCTTTTTTGTTGTTGTTGTATTATTTTATTTTGTAAGAAAGTATTCTTGTTTGTGTTCTGCTCCGGGAGAGTGGAAATGGAATGTTGCACCCGCAGCTTGGCGCGACTATTGAGTACATGTGATTCACAAATCGGTTATCAAACAGTTTTCTAAATTAGGTCATTAAGTGGACGGCCAAGTTCCATCCAGTCGAGTAAATGGGATAGAGATGGATGAAAGGGGATACGATAACACGATACACGTATGCACAGCACATCACCGCAGGGGCACACTAATCAGAACAAGTGAGCAGAGCACGTAAATATTTACCGGCTGCGACTCTGGCTGTGTCTTCCGTTCCGTTGTCAGTGGCTATTGGAAGTGCTCTGCTCAGTTCTGTTCGCTGGTCGCTGGTTCTTGTGCTTGTGTTTGTGGTGGCTGATGATTAAGTTGTGTTGTTATTTTTATTTTGAATTTTAATTTGCGACTTCTTTTGGCTCTGTTAAGATGATGAAGATGAGCCCGTCATCGTCAGTTCGCAGTTTATAAACCTGATTTCATTTTGGATTATAAATCAATTTTTTTTTTCTCTCTATTGATTCAATGGCCATAAAATGAAATCCATGGAGATATTCTTGATTGTCTGCAGTTATTTTTGTTTAACTTACTCTTGCTTATTTCACTGGTTGAATACAATAGAATACCTACCGGAGGTTGAAGTTTGTGGAAGTTCTATAACGCTGCACAAAAATCTTTTTGTAGCTAGGTCACCAAATTGCTTAAATTTCACGTTTTTATATGCGATTATCCAAACTGACTATGACTACCTATCCAAATAATTTTTAAGAAACCTTGAGTTTTTTTCTGCATCAGTTGACTCTTTCATAGAAGATTAGGTACCTCAATACAATAAGACTATATTGTATATATGACATCTTTGTAGACGTGCCCATTGTGGAGCGTTGTACCTATATAATATTTGTGTTCCTATGAAATTTATCAGTGCTTTGTTACAACCTACACCATTGAGTTCAGGCTGTTTTTTTTTTTTTTTTTAGAGCACTTCATCCAACTGAACTTGGTTATCAAAATTCAGTTTGTGCATTTTGATTTAGTTTGGTTATGTATGTAATACTCTGCTTTAAATAAGCGTGCACATAAGAGACTGACTCTATCTTAGCAAATGATTTATTGATTTCCATTTTATCACTAAAAAAATTCAGAATCTTGTTTCAGAAATAGGTTTGTTGCCAAGTAGTCGGAAGGGCAAATGTTTTTAGAGATTTTTATACATTTTTAACAGAGATAGAGGAGGAACTATTTAGTAATTGAAATCAATGTTTTCGGCAGTTGATCGAATTTAAAGAGAATATTAAAAGTAGATTAGGTTTCGGGCCGCATTGCATCAATTGGGTTTTAAGATTACATTACAAGAGTGGCAAGGACGAGCGATTGTTTAGGGTTAGGTCTGGACTTAACCATCCCGAGCTCTGAATTTATTTCCAGAAAAACAGCGTTGTTAGGTTTAGATTTTTTATTTGAGCTTCAATTAAACCTAATTTTGCTTGAAATTTTTGAATTTTTAAACGTTGCTGGCGCCTTCAGATTAGATTTTTTTCTAAAAAATAATATCTAGCACGACAAGCCTGTCCATCCGAAAATATTGTATATGTTGATTTTTATTCAGACTGAAGTAGAATAAGACCTGAGTCCTGAAGATTAGAGTTTGTTTTATTTGCAAAAATAGGTTAGGTGAGGTTAAAGTGGTTGACCATGATGGAATCGGACACACTTAGGCCAGTTTAATGGCCCATTGTGATACCACATGAATCTTGAGGCTTTCTCCTAAGCTCAATGGAACCAGTTTGAGTCCCTTACGAAACGTGAGAGGCTGATTATGCTGATATGATTTAAATTCTTTAGATCGTTAAAGAAGAATACTCTTAGGTAATTCTTGCGTTTTTGAGCTAGAGCAGGGCATGTACAGAGAAGCTAAAGAACTGTTTCCTCCTCTTCCTCGTCCATATAGCTTCTGCAAAAGTCATTTGAGAATACGCCTAGCCGCGTGGCGTGCTTTCCTATTAGACAGTGTCCGGTTATGACACCTATTATCGAGCTTATATGCGATCTGCTTAGAGAGAGCAAGCACCTTGATCGCTTTAAATCTAGTGTTGGCCAGATGTTTTTTGTGACCTGACACGTGGTGATGTTGTTCCGCCTGGTGTTTGCCTTCTTCATAGCGTCTTGCATTAGCAGCAGTTTACAAGTAGCGATTGGCATGCCAGTATTTGCGCAAAGATAATAATAAATAAATAAATTGGGTGGCGCAACAGTCCGTTGAGAACTAGGGCCTAGTGACTTACAACTCTCAACCAATCCTGTGTGCGAGTATTGTTGTTAGGAATGGAGGGGACCTACAGTTTTAAGCCGAATCCGAACGGCAAATTCGAGAAAACACTTCATGACAAGAATTACTCTTGCAGAATTTGTCAATTCCTCGCAAGAGGCAGTACCCGAGAAAAAAACTTTAGATGGCATAGGCAGGGATCGAACCCAAGACCTCTGGCATGACAGTCCAACGCACTAACCATCATGCCACGGGTACTACACTGCGCAAAAATAAGATTAATATATTTTTATGATTTAGCTGGTGTAAGTTGATAAATGGTTTCGAATGTTCCCTGCCTTAATAAAATATCATCAATGGTTTTTTTAACTTTGAAGTCAATAAATGAGGTTAAGAGTTTATCAATACATTAAATAAATTAATTGTTATTGAGTTTGAGTTGATAACTTGATTTAAGTATAATATAACCACTCGAAAGAACACACGTGGCAAACGCAACAATTGAAAAGTGTTTGTGATGAGGTTCCATTTTTTACTGTTTGATGTCTTCTTTTGATAAAAGATAAACAAAACTACATAAACATAAAAGTAATGTAAAATGTTCATGGACAATAATAAACAGTGCTTTTAAGGAGTATGTCTTGAAAAAATAAATAAAACGTATGTGTAACGTTATGACCAAAAATAAGTTTTATTATAAAGATTTTGAACAAGTGGCTGGCTCGAAATAATTATAGCCTAAAAGCTCAATTTTCGACCACTTTTTGCTGTATGGGGCCAATTTGGGACGAACGTCAGCAACAATATTTTCTTATAAGGCTTCAATTGTTTTTTCGACTTATCTGCGTTGACAAGCGACTTGATATAACCCTGCAAAAAATTATTCGAGCGGTTTTAAATTGCACGCTCTTGGAGGCCACGCCATGCCACAGACCCACGAATGCGCCTCACAAAAGTTCCTTCAATAAATTGATGCATCTTGCGAACAGAACTATTATTTAAGTAAATAGTTTGCACGATTTACATTTTCAATAAATCATCAAAGAGCATAAATCAAAGATAGCTATCAATAAGACCATTTCCGAAAAAAATATAGGCAGATTGGAAACCACACGCCTGTTACCTTATTTTGAAGTTAGATTAACGTGTTTAAAGGCTGCAAATGATGGAAATTTGTATGATTTTCTAGAACTTTTTTGAAAAAAAGTTTTCAATGAAATTTTTTTTGGAAAATTTTAAATATACTTATGTACTTGATTTTATAAAACGTTTATTCCATAATTTGTTAACGCAAAAATACCGTTATGTAAGCGACTTATGTGTTATTTTCGGATGGCATACAAAAGAAATCTTCTTTACTGCGGACATGATTTCTACTCGGACGATGGAGTAGCTGAAGCTAAATAAAATTAGTTAAACTGGAAGGCGATTTCAGTACCATGTCCCAATATTTTCGAAAAATATCAATATCTAAAAAATGGCGTGATTATAGAAAAACAATTTATTTTATTCCCTATAAAGTTGGTTTATTTTAAATCCTCAAATCGTCAATTGTTATCCAATTCAATCGAAATATCCTACACCATCGTCCAAATTTCAAGTTTATTGAAGAATTGAACTTTAAGTTACAATAATTGAATAACATTTCAAGTAAAACACATGTGAAGTATTTCATATCAGCGAGTGTTCGCTCTTTAGAAGACCGCTATTTGGAGAATATTAGATAAATAGATAAGTTCTTTGGAGAATATTATATAAAGGACTCTGGAATTATCACAGAATATTCTTGAAAATATACCCACTGTAAAAAAAGACTAAAATTTAAATTTGTATAGAAGGTAGTAGAACCCGTGGCGTGATGGTTAGTGCTCAAGACTGTCATGCTAGAGGTCTTTGGTTCAATCTTCTGCTTCTTGCGAGGAATTGACAAATCTTGTCATAAAAAGTGCTTTCTTAAATTAGCTGTGTGGATTCGGCATAAAAACTCTAGGTGCGCTTAAACCCTGCGATTACTCACACACAGGAATGTTTGAGAATTGTAAGTCAATTCTAGGCCCTGGTTCTCTGCGGATTGTTGTGCTACCTAATTTATTTGTTAACTCTTTCAGCCACGGATTTACAAAGACTACTTTATAAAAGCAATACACGTATTTTTTACTTAATAATAGTTTTATTATTTACAAAAAAAAATACAAATTTGAAAATTCAACACTGTTTTTGAGAAATTAAGTGGTTATTTTACTAACCACCGTGGCGCTCAACCTTGTACATATGTAAATAAACATAAAAACATAAATAAGAATGAAAAATAAAAGGACTACATATTTTGTATAAAAATCCGAGAAACATTTTTTGTCTTTTGCGGATACAAAGCGGGACTTTACAAGTGTTGCATTTCCATACGGTACTTGAAGGATTTGTTGCTGTATTTCGCACATCATCGTGAAGTAGACCGTTGTGGTTGGTGCAAATTGTTTTCCGTCCGTAATTCGTTCGGAACTGATGGCTTGTGGCGTTTTATGGAGACAGGCACTGGACAGCAAGACAGGAAGACCCATTACTATTGAGGGAACGTCTGGAATTAGAATTTCTCTTCGCCTTTGGTGTTAATAGTATCCCTTCGTACACAGTTCTGCGGAAGTCTTTTTTATTTAGTAAATCAAATTCTGGGTGGTGTTCCTTTTGGAGTTATTTGTAAAACAAAAAGGCCTTTATGACAGCTTAGTTCAAAAAGTGGAAAAATTTCGATGCCACCATTTGTGGGACTTCCTGTCGATGGCATATGTACTTTTTAGTTGATCAAATTTATCCACATAGTTCATGCAGTTATTATATTGCATCACGGCTTCAGGACATGTCTCTAAGACGTACAACACCTGTTTTTATCGAGTCTAAATAGTTGTTTAGAACTAAAATCGATCTTTTATCTCTCCATTTTATAGCTGCGGCATTTGTATCGCTTACCCTATAATCGAACTGGCCTCGTGTCAAATTTTTGTCTTCTTTCAGTTTCGGCAGATATTTACGATTCGAATGCACAGTTCCACACGCTTATATATTGTATTTTAGTAAGTCTACCTGTAGGGCGTAGCTTTAAATTTCGATTTTAAATTTTCGCCAAATTTTCGAACCACCTTGCTGCCGAGATCAGTCTGAACTATGTTTCCTATTTTTCCGGTGTATATTTCTAAATCTAAATCTAAACAATATCCAGACTCCGCACACTTCATCCAAACCTTATATCCTCGCTTGATTGGCGTTTTTGGTATATACTGCTTTAGAAATATGCGCCATTTGAATTTGATCATACTTTAATCATTAGCAATGTTTTTTGAGTAGTAAAAGTTTTGATCAAAATTTCGTTTTAGAATGTCTAACATTGGCCTTAGTTTATAGAGTTTGCCAAGACTAGAATTTGTTCTATTAGGCAAACTCTCGTTGAAGGTTGATAGGTATGTCACCAAGCACCATCATAGCTGGAGGCCCATCATTGCACTCGTCGTCTAGGTCTACAAACACTTTCATCATCGGATGGAATATCTTCTAGAACAAAGTCAGCCATATCACCTTCATTCAGAACACTTGTCATTCTGCAAATGTAACATTCAATTCCGTTGAAGACATTATTGAAATAAAACCTACTAAAGTAACAGTGGTCAGTTAACTAACCACCATATTACTCTTTTTTTGTATAAAAAAACGAATAATTTCAAATTTAGTGTTATTATAAATCAATCAAATAAACACTAAATTACAAAAAAAAAATACTAAAATCATAACACCAGAAGCACTCTTACCTTTTTTACAGATTTTCAAAACTTAACATTGACAAAAATGACACTGAACGTGTTTTGTAAAAAAATCTTATAGCTCATCTGCTGCGTTTCATTTGCAGAGATTCCGCAACGTACAACGAAAACATACCAAAGTACACATATAAATTAGAATTTTACCGTTAGGTGAGATTGAAATATATTTTAAATACCCGCGAATACGTGGTTAGTAAACTAACCGACCTGAAATAGTTAATAGCAGATTTGAGTCTATCGATCTTGAATGGTGGTGCAGATTTCAGAAGTTTTATTACAGAGATGTAATTACATTTTTTTTATTGTATTATACAAAAAAGAGAAAAGCTATTCAACTCCTTACTCACAAAAGAATTTGCGAATGTTGTTGTATTAAAAACTAAATCATATCTAAAGGAACATCATTTTAGTATTGTTTTTTGTATTACTTATAGAAATTATTATTACTTTTTTGAAAATAAGAAAAAAGGTCACTTTCCTTTTACGTAAATTTGATCTTGATCGATAAAATGGAATAAAATTCATATCAAGAATTAGTTTTTGAACAGCTTACCGAACCAATTTGACTCGGTGATTGGACTCAGAGTAGAGTATTTGAAAATATTTGGATTTAAAATGGTTGAAAATCCAATTGAGTTAGACTGCTTTCAAGAAAATAATAAATCCAACAAGTTTAAATAGCTTGGAGCCTTATATGGCTGACTTTACAAGCGCTTTTTGTTTTTTTTTTTAATTATTATAATCATCAGAAAATCTGTAGATACATAACTAAAAGATATCTACAAAAAAAATCATATTTGATTTAAAAAAATAAAAAATGCTTTAGATTTTTTGTGATTTATTTCACATAGAGATAAGATAACAATATTATTGCATTAACTAAATATGTACCTATCAGCACACAAAAAAAAAGCATATCTTTTCTCAAAAACAAAAACTGATAACAGAGGTCATTTTTAAATACATTGTTATCTTCAGGACAAATAAATACACATACAAAAAAATCGTTTAATTTTTTTAAATAGAAAAAATGTGTAAAATTAGAACCTATTTGTTAAATTTAAAAAACTCAAATTATTGAATAGTTAAAAAGGTTTCTTATTCTGACACGAAGTACCTATGCATATAAAAAACACACTATTTGTGTTTTTTTGCAACTTTTTTATTCTGACAATACAAGTTTTAAGTTAATATTTGCTTAAGTGTTTTAAACTTGTGTCACTTCAAAACAACATTAGTTTGTTTCTGTCCACATTTTAATTCGTGGCATTTTTGTTCAAAGATTGAAACAATATTCGGGTCTTAATTTCTGAAACAAATGTATTGCCATAGAATTCGAGAGCGGGGGATATCAACCAAACATTTAATCGTATATTCAAATGTTTTAAAATTTGTCCAAAAATTAAAACATTTTTACAATCGCTAATTTACTAATATGATATGCATATGCATGTTTTTTTTTTAAGTATACAAAACAAACACACGAAATAAATAATACATTTTTTTTTTCATTGAATAATAAATTATGCCCCTTTCCCTGGACAAATTCCCACGTTCGACTTTCACAACGTATTCACACAAAAGATTCATGACAAATTATTATATAAGAGTTTGGTTTTAATTTGATAAAACGCTGATAATAGACCCAAGAGCAGTCAGTTAATTTTGGAAGAACGTGATAAATAAATTTCCAAAGACTTCCATCTTCAAAATGAGATAAAAAAAATAAATCTCAACGAATTTTGTTTTAATCTTTTGTTTTTCAATAAAAAATAACATATACATACATATTTGAGCAAACGACATAAATTTATGTAACGTGATTTCTTGACTACCGGCTAAACAAAAAAAAATTCGTAGCCATATGCCATTCTGACCCAAATAAAACAAAATTAAATACTGCATTGGTTGCACAGTTTGTTAAAGAACATTTGCAAAGGCCGCTGTATTTCTTCTTTTTTTTTTAATCGAAGGCCAAAAACCTTAGCCTCATTTTAAAATTACCAACTGGTATTTCCTTGGTTCAATTTGGTTACCTGTTTTAAAGTCGATTTCTACGATTATATAGATAAGTTTAAAATAAGACCACTTACAATAAGTGAATGCCTCAACATTGGTCATTCCATAATTCTTAATTTTTTTAGAATCACCTAAAAATCACACCGACTACATAATCTACCAACTACAGTGGAGAAAAACTTAAAGATATCCATACATTCCAGATGTTTCTGGGAGGATAAGACATTCCGAGAAGACTAGTGTATTTTCTTTTAGAATACCCGAATTTACTCATATAGTCAGGCTGCTATTAAATCTCTGGACTCTTTCTCCACAAGCTCTAACAGTCCATAACTGTCGATCATCTCTTATGGAGAGGGCACTGTAGTTAAATATTATTCGCTCCTCCTGTGTGTCAGGTCAGGTCACAGGGACGCTCAAGGGACTCGCCAAAAACGGTACAACTCTATAAATACAACCAATATCAGGTGAAATAACATAAACCACCTGCAAGCAACGAAACAGATTTGCCCTTTCCTACCTTTAAAACATTTATCAAAGTGTTTGATACATACATATAAGTAGATTGCATACTATCTCGTAAGTTGGTGTCGCAATGGATTTTTGCAGAAACACTGAACTAGCAAGAGGTGGAAACAATTCTTCACCTTCTCTCTAACTACTCCGCTCTACCTCCGAAACGTAGGATTTATCCAGGAGATTTCTATTATAGTGATCTAAATGATGTCAGTCATACAAGTCTTTTAATCTTTGAAAGATGCTAGAATTGGTTTGATTGATCTTGGAAGGAAATCTCAAGATTCATGTTGTATAACAATGGGTCAACAATTTGCCTTAGCGTGACTTACTCCATCTATGACAGCCACTTCTAACTAACCAAGACCACTTTCACACTCCATTTCATAAAGTTCCATTTTTGTTTATATCATCGCTAAGTTTGCGGCTATTGTATCAATTGGTTTACTCATATTATTATATAACATATAGTAGTATCCAAACTTTGGTAGGAACCTCTTGAATTTAACATGTGAGCAATAGCCGGGCAACATAATGTAATTTCAGCCTTGTAATAGCACAATTAATTTGTTATTGACCTTTTTAAAACAATTTTTATTCGATTACTCAATTTATTCTATTTTGTATTATATTTTTAGTGGTACTGTAACGACTTGGAACGAAAAAGGACTCTTCTTTTTTATAAGTAATGCAAGCAGCAGCGATGGATGAATCTAACGGTATATAAAACACAAAAACATTTTTTTTTTTAAATAAATTAATTTAATTTTTTTTTTAAATAATATTATAGTAGTAGAGAACGAAACTGTTCAAACCCAGGAAACAACTCCAGCATTTAGCTATGATGATCTTTTCCCGGCTTTACCCCAAAACACTTCAGCCCCGGTAGCAAGTCAAGCAACCCCAGCAAGTATGCGTGTTGGCAGCTCTGTTGTGGCTCAAGTATGTTAAAAATTCTAAGTGTTATATAATTGTTGCTGTAATAATTTGTATATCAATTATTTTCAAAAGGTATTGCACGTACCGGGAGAAGAGCGTAAATCCACCGAATCTGAAAAATTCGGCGAAGGAGAATCAAAGCGTATATGTCAAAATATAACCAAGGAAACCGGAGCCAATATTGAGATATCGAGCGGTAAAAATCAATCGCTTACCTTTTTAATTAAGGGCAAGCCAAGTGAAGTACTCGATGCACGACGAAAAATTCTCATTCATTTCCAAACTCAAGCAAGCAAAACAATTGCTATCCCCAAGGAACACCATGGTCTTATTTTAGGTAAGAAGGGTGATCGTTTGCGCGAGCTTGAGCGTTTGACAGCCACCAAAATTAATGTGCCCAACATTGGCGAGGAAAGTGATACCATTACTATTTCGGGAACAAAGGAAGGTATTGAGAAGGCGGAACATGAAATTTGTACCATGTCTCAGGAATACTTCAAGAGGACATTCGAGCGAATTTCCATTCCGAAAATCTATCATCCGTTCATTGTGGGACCAAGCAATGAAAATCTCATTAAATTGTGCGAGGAAACTGGTGCCAAAATCAATGTGCCTCCACAGAACGTGCAAAAGGATGAGATTGTCATAGCCGGTGAAAAGGAGTGTGTAATGGCAGCCAAGGCTAAAGTTGAACAAATCTACAAAGAGATGGAAAAGAAGTGCTCTACTGTTAGTGTTGAGGTGGCCAAGGCACAGCACCGCTACGTTATCGGTCCAAAGGGATCGACCATTCAAGAGATCTTCCTACTAACTGGTGTGTCTGTTGAAATGCCACCATCCGATTCGCCCGTCGAAACGATCACGCTGCGTGGTCCCCAAAACGCCTTGGGTAATGCCTTAACCGTTGTCTATGAAAAAGCCAATTCGGTGAAATCCTTTGAAATGGATGCGCCGAACTGGATTCACAGATACGTGATTGGTAAGAAGGGCGCTAACATGAAGGAGCTCGAAATAGATTGCCCCAATGTCAATGTTAACTACTTGGACAACAAGATCAAGCTCGAAGGCGATCCAGAACGCGTCGAAAGGGCCGTTGCTTACCTTGATAATATTATTAAAAACTATTTGGAAAACTATACCTATGTTGTGATGACCGTGAACCCAAGCTACTACAAGCACATTATTGGCAAAGCTGGCGCCAATGTGAACCGCCTTAAGGACGAACTGAATGTAAACATAAGTATTGAAGAACGCGAGGGCACAAACAACATTCGTATTGAGGGCCCCAAAGACGGAGTTGCCCAAGCCCACCTCGAGCTGCAAGAAAAAATCGACAAGTTGGAAAACGAGAAGTCCAAGGACGTTATAATCGATCGTCGTCTGCACCGTTCGATTATTGGCTCCAAGGGTGAAAAAATTCGTGAAATTAAGGACCGTTACCGCCAGGTGACTATTATGATTCCGTCACCAAACGAGAACACCGACATTGTCAAACTTCGTGGACCCAAAGACGAAGTCGACAAGTGTTATAAGGACCTTATGAAGTTGGTCAAGGAGATTCAGGAGTCTTCGCATATCATCGAGGTGCCAATCTTTAAGCAATTCCACAAGTTTATTATCGGCAAGGGAGGAGCCAACATCAAGAAGATCCGTGATGAAACTCAAACCAAAATCGATCTTCCCGACGAGGGTGATACCAACGAAGTCATCTTGATCACTGGCAAGAAGGAGAATGTGATCGAAGCAAGAGACCGCATTCAGAAAATCCAAAATGAATTGTCGGACATTGTTACCGAGGACGTTCAAATTTCTCCAAAATTCTATAACTCACTCATCGGAGCCGGTGGCAAGTTGATTTCCTCCATAATGGAGGAATGCGGTGGTGTTTCGATTAAGTTCCCCACCAGCGAGTCGAAGAGCGATAAGGTTACTATCCGTGGGCCAAAGGACGATGTAGAGAAAGCCAAGAGCCAACTTTTGGAATTAGCCAGCGAGCGCCAGTTGGCTTCATTCACTGCTGAAGTACGTGCCAAACAACAACACCATAAATTCCTTATCGGCAAGAATGGAGCTTCAATTCGAAAGATCCGAGACTCGACAGGTGCCCGAATCATTTTCCCCAACAACGATGACGAAGACAAGGAAGTAATAACCATTATCGGAAAGGAGGAGAGTGTACAGGCAGCCAAGGAGCAGCTAGAAGCAATAATCAAGGATATTGATCAGGTGTTTGAGGGTGAGATTGCCGTCGACCCCAAATACCATAAACATTTCGTTGCCAAGCGGGGAGAAATTCTTCATCGCATTTCCGAGGAGTGTGGGGGTGTAATGATCTCCTTCCCACGACCAGGAGTAGATAGCGACCGCGTAACGCTTAAAGGTGCCAAGGACTGCATTGAAGCAGCCAAACAACGAATTCAGGAGATCGTAACCGACTTAGAAGCACAGGTAACTATTGAAGTTGTCATTCCACAGAGGTTGCATCGTACCATTATGGGCGCCCGAGGTGTTAAGGTGCAGAATGTGACATCCGAGTATGATGTGCAAATTAAGTTCCCTGACCGCGAAGCTACCGACCCAGTCGAAGGCATGTTCAATGGCGGTGACGAGGTGGTTCGTCATTGTGACATAATCAGAATCACAGGTCGTGTTGAGAAGTGTGACGCCGCAAAGCAGGCATTGATCAACCTTATTCCTATTACGGAGGAGATAAGCGTACCCTTCGACCTCCACCGTTTGATAATCGGTCAAAAGGGAAGCAATGTTCGTGAATTTATGAGTCGCTACGACGTACACATCGAACTGGCTCCCCCAGAGTCTCAATTAGATCAAATCAAGATCACTGGTACTCCTAATCATGTTGCCGAGGCGAAGGAAGCATTGCTTGCGAAGGTCGAAGAACTCGAGGGCGATCGCAAGGATCGTGAGTTGCGTTCTTTCGAGCTCAAAATCGAAGTCGATCCTGTCTACCACCCGAAGATCATTGGACGCAAAGGTGCCGTCATCAACAAGCTTCGCGCTGATCACGATGTTAATATTTCGCTGCCAAAACGCGTCGACGACAACCAGCACGTCATTTCAATTGTCGGTTATGAAGCCAATGCCGAAGCCGCTCGCGATGCCATTTTAAAGATGGTCCATGATCTGGACGATCTGTACAAGGAGGTTGTTGAAATTGACCAACGAGTGCACTCACACATTATCGGACACCGTGGACGGAACATTCGCGCCATCATCGAAGACTACAAGGTTGATGTTAGATTCCCAACAGCCACCGACGCCAACAAGGACGCAGTCACAATCATTGGCAAGGAAGAGGATGTCGAGAACGCTAAGGAGCACATCCTCTCCGTCGCTGAGGAATACATCAGCAATTTTGTTGACACACTCCCACCACCGTCCAACACCGGTACGAATGCCATATTTGGCAACAATACCGCCACCGAGAATGGCTTCATCCTCAAGGATGCGCCGTGGGAGCGTGGAAACAAAGGAGCCCCAAATACTCAATCACAGGAAGATTTTCCTGACTTTGGTGCACCAGCTCCTGTATCTTCAGCTTGGGGACCCAAGGGCTAAAAACTTCTTCTTGTTCTTCACTTCCCCTTCCTTCCCTACTCAAACCTATCCTCCCCTTCTCTTTTTCTCTCTCCTCCCTCTTCTCACCAATTTCCTCAAAAACTCAACACACTAATATACACCACAACATAAATTAACAACAAAGCCCGTTTAAAATATCAAAATTCGTTCTTTCCAAGAGTTCAAGAGTTTACTAGGTAATAGAAAAAAAAAGCGCCGGTCGGTTTTGCACCTCTCAATCATGATTTTTGTCCGTCTTGAATCCAATCCAGATACTCTGCCAACAGTTTGTCACGAAATTATTAAATTTTTTATATTTGTTTATTTTTTTTTTAGTTTCCAATATTTTCAATTTTTGTGCAATTTTTTACGTTACCTATATAAAAAAATTATGTTTTCTTTCAACAAAAACAAATTTAAAAAATCCCAAATCTATATTTTCTTCTTAGTTTGTCAATCTTAATGTTAAGTTAATAAAAAGAAAAAATATATACTTCTTCATTAAGCTAAAAAATTTAATTTTATCTAAACGAAATTTATATACGAAAATACAAGTTTAGTAATGTAATTAAAAAAAAATGATATACAATTTATTATATATAATATATACAAAAATATATATATATATTAAAAGAAATAAAACTTTTTCTATTAATAAAACAAACAAAAAAGTTTTAAATTTAAACAAAATACAATAATATTTTACAATTTATTTTTCATGCTCCTGCGAGGTTACATCAAAAATCGATTGGTTTTCCTTCTTCAACTGTTTTTATGTTTAATTTTTTTTTATTTTTTTTGAAGAGAAGAAAAATGGAAGAAAGTAATTGATAAAAATAAAAAATTCGTTATAATATAAAATATCTATTTTCCTATTCCGAATGTGAGAGTATGAAAAACACCATAATACAAGTAAATGAAAAGAAAACTACAATAAATTAAAAGAAAAAACAGAACAAAAAAAAATGAAATTAATACTACAAAAATTATATAATAATAAAGAAATCTTTGTTTGAAACAAAATAAAACTATTATATAAATATATATATCAATAATTAAATAATTATTATCATTTTGATTGTGACTGCAAAAAGACATTTGTTATGAGGACAATTCAACAGATTTTTTATATCAATAAAATAAAATCAAAAAGTAATGAAAAATCTATTTTCATGGTTATAGTTTGTGGGTCGTAAGGTAAAGAGATCAGCAATAGTTCAGCGATTATTTCATCAAAAACAGACCGGAATATTAGAATTTGTACAGACAATTTTAAACATTCTGAAAGCTGTGAGTTAGTTATGTTCTTGTAACTTATTACGTTCATGCACTGGGCCGTGAAAAAAAAAAATCAAATACTTTAGCATTAGAAAAGATTAATAACGAGTCTCTGCATAACTGTGACTCGGCATTTTAGGAGTGGAGAGTAGTGATGTTTGTAGGTTTTATAATGAGAACGAGAAGACACCAGACCATTTATTAGGTAAATGCATATCAATCATTCACCACAGACATATCTGGCACATTACTTGTAAAAACATACGATACTTAAGTTCGTCAAAAGAACTAATTTGTAGATCATACAGTAAAATAAGTATTCTCATCCGGACCTTGATTTTTTGGTTATTATCTTTTTGGCAACACTGGTTTAAATAGCTGACGCACGTTTCGTGTTTTGTTTCACTGTCAAACATCTTCAGTTTGGTCTATAATTTAACCATGAATCGTCTTACAAACGAACAACGCTTGCAAATTATTGAATTTTATTATCAAAATGCGTGCTCTGTTAAGAAAGTTCAAATTGTGTTCACCAACGAAGCTCATTTTGGTCTCAATGGGTACGTAAATAAGCAGAATTGTCGATTTTGGAGTTAATATCAGCCAGAAGCATTGCAAGAGCTACCAATGCATCCATAAAAAGTCACAGTTTGGTGCAGTTTATGGGCTGCTGGCATCATTGGACCGTACTTCTTCAAAGATGATGCGAATCGTAATGTAACTGTGAATGGTGAGCGCTACCGTGAGATGATATCCAACTTTTTTTGGCCCAAAATGCCACAGCACGCGCAACAATGGACTTATTGAGAGGCGAGTTCGGTGAACATTTTATTTCACGTTCGGGACCGGTCAATTGGCCGCCTAGATCATATACCTAATTAAAAATAAAAACAACACAGCGAGTTCCCAATGTGCTCCCCGCCCTCCCCATTCTAACTTCCCTCACAGTTATGCTTAGTGTACACGATTGCCAGGTCTGACAATCATTGTCAGATCTGCAAACGTCTGACAATGTGTGAAAATGAGCTGAAAATTTAATTTGTGTGTACACGGTTTGCAGATATCTACAAACATCTGCAAATCTGTTGCCAAATATTTGCTTGACAATGTCAACAAACTAATTTGGCCAAATAGCTAGCAATAGTTTTGCAAACATTTGTAGATTTTCTGCCAACCGTGTACACACCAAATCAAATTTTGGATCTGCAAATTTATTTTCAGCTCATTGTCACACATCGCATCAGTCAGAAAATTTGTCTGCCAATGAATAAATTTGCAAATGTTCCTTAAACTGCATCTGCAAATTTATTAATTGTCAGACGTTTGCAGAAACGTCAGAAAATGAAAAAAATTTGGTGATCTACCAATGAATTTTGTGTACACACGATTGCCACATCTGCAAATTAATTTGTCTTCAAAATGATTGATGAACAAATTTTTCTGCAAATCAATTTGGTGTGTAGACGGTTGTCAGCTTGCGTGTACACGATTGCCAGATATCTACAAATTAATTGGCAGATATTTGTCTGCAAATTAGGAGCCAAACCATTTGTCTGCAAATTAATTTGGTGTGTACACGATTGTCAGCCATTTTAGACAAATTTTTCAGTGACAGATCTGGCAATATTTGCAGATCTGGCAATCGTGTACACTTAGCTTTACTTGCATAGCTGCTGCGCGCACTGTCTGTTAAATCATGCAGTGTAGCAAAAGACTATGTAAGTAATGCAAGATAAATTGCGGTTGAATTTTTGTTGATGTACAGGAGCGGATTAGTGTGATTACCATTAAGGCATAACACTAATGGATAATTGCAACTGTGAAGTTTTTTTTGTAATCAAAATAAATTTACTGCATAGTTAACTGTCTTGCTTTGTTTTTTTTGTGTTTTTGTGTATTGTGATGGCTGGTAAGTTTTTTGTCGAATATAGCAACATTCGGGGGCTAAGACAAAATTCGTGTTCTGTATATGTACGTACATACTGTTTTAAACAGGCCAGCTGTTCTGGCACTAAGTGAAACCCAGGTTGGTGAAAACACCGATCACACGGAGTTTAACCTTCATGGTTATAGCTTAGTGCCATTATTCTTTTCTCACCATGGTCTAGCCGTTTACGTCCGTAATGATGTTGCCTACCAGCTTGGCCAATGTATTAATACAAATTTTAATTATAATGGGTGATTTTTTTGAGGTTAGGATTTTCATGCATTAGTATTTGACAGATCACGCGGGATTTCAGACATGGTGTCAAAGAGAAAGATGCTCAGTATGCTTTGACATTTCATCATGAATAGACTTACTAACGAG
Organism: Eupeodes latifasciatus; assembly: GCA_920104205.1. NCBI lineage: Eukaryota > Metazoa > Arthropoda > Insecta > Diptera > Syrphidae > Eupeodes > Eupeodes latifasciatus. The sequence continues at coordinate 29,721,626 of OV049925.1, forward strand.
CAACGAGCTCAGTGAATGGGCCCTAGAAAAGTTGGCAGAAAATCCGCTTTTTTATCGACAAATTTTGTTCAGCGATGAGGCTCATTTCTGGTTGAATGGCTACGTAAATAAGCAAAATTGCCGCATTTGGAGTGAAGAGCAACCAGAAGCCGTTCAAGAACTGCCCATGCATCCCGAAAAATGCACTGTTTGGTGTGGTTTGTACGCTGGTGGAATCATTGGACCGTATTTTTTCAAAGATGCTGTTGGACGCAACGTTACGGTGAATGGCGATCGCTATCGTTCAATGCTAACAAACTTTTTGTTGCCAAAAATGGAAGAACTGAACTTGGTTGACATGTGGTTTCAACAAGATGGCGCTACATGCCACACAGCTCGCGATTCTATGGCCATTTTGAGGGAAAACTTCGGAGAACAATTCATCTCAAGGAATGGACCGGTAAGTTGGCCACCAAGATCATGCGATTTGACGCCTTTAGACTATTTTTTGTGGGGCTACGTCAAGTCTAAAGTCTACACAAATAAGCCAGCAACTATTCCAGCTTTGGAAGACAACATTTCCGAAGAAATTCGGGCTATTCCGGCCGAAATGCTCGAAAAAGTTACCCAAAATTGGACTTTCCAAATGGACCACCTAAGACGCAGCCGCGGTCAACATTTAAATGAAATTATCTTCAAAAAGTAAATGTCATGGACCAATCTAACGTTTCAAATAAAGAATCGATGAGATTTTGCAAATTTTATGCGTTTTTTTTTTTTAAAAAAAGTTCTCAAGCTCTTAAAAAATCATCAATATGGTTCAAATTTACTGTTCAAAGGCGCATCATTCATACTTGTTTTATTTATCGCAACCCAAGTTTGGATAGTAATTCGGCTTCAAACGAATTCGATGCGCTGTCCGACTCTATCCAGAGAATTGTATCCCATTTTCCGCACAGTGAGATCGTTGTTACGGGCGATTTAAATGTACACAATTCTTCGTGGCTGCGCTATTCGGGTCAGACAACATCGGAAGGAAGGTATGTCGAGATTTTTGCTGAGTTAAACCACCTGACTCAGTTAGTTGACGAGCCAACTCGGATTCCTGCTGTTGCAGGTCAATCCGCCAACACTCTAGACTTGTTTCTTACCTCTGATCCTAAAAAATATACTGTCAGTGTATTATCGCCTCTAGGCACATCAGACTATTGTGTCATATCTGCAAATTTCTCATGCCAAAAAACGCCAGTTAAAGTTAAAACCCCTACGAGAACTGTTTGGCAATATGAGAAAGCCAACTGGGACGGTCTCAATGAATTCTTCAGGAACTTTAACTGGTCACTATGCTTCCTCGATAGTGACGTGGATTCCAGTGCAGATATGGCTGTAAAGAGATTAGGATCAAAAATGTAAGTTTCCGGAATTACAAAGCCAACCCAACTGAGGAAAACCGGAATAAGTTCAAACAAGATAGAAAGACCTGTAACGGACATATACGACGCATTAAATTTTTGCATGACCAGAAATTACGGCAAAAAATACTACAATGTCCCAGTGGTAGTAAAAATGTCTGGTCATTTGTAAAAAATGTGCGTAACACTACGTCATCGTCAGTTCCTACGCTCGTTTCTAATGACACTCCCTATGTAAGCTCGATTGATAAGGCCAATTTGCTTGCAGCACAGTTTGCTGTTAATTCGATGCTGCCAGTGAGTGACAGGACTCCGCCTGTACTTGAAAGCGTAAACGATTCTATGGGACGAATCTTCTTTCGCACTCGTTCAGTTACTAGAGTACTTAAAAATCTTGACATTCACAAATCCGCTGGCCCGGATAGTATCCCCGCTATTGTTCTGAAGAGGTGTTCTTCAACGCTGGCAAAACCACTGCGTAAGCTTTTCCATCTGTCCTATTCTACAGGTCTCTTTCCGAGTGGATGGAAAACTGCATTTGTCCAGCCTGTCCCTAAAAAAGGTGAATCCTCCTCACCATCTAACTATCGTCCAATTGCAGTTACATCCCTTCTTTCCAAGGTCATGGAAACGCTGATCAATTTTCAGCTTTTTTTTTTATAATTAGCGAACACTAAAAGGGTTTTGTATACCTTTAATATGCCAAAGACACAGTGTGAGCATTAGGAAAAGAGGGAAGGGTTGGATAGGAGGTGTCGGTGTACATTGATTTTAAATTTCTGAACATTGCAATGACAGGGAAAGATAGAGCGTGGCAAGGCGTTCCACATTCACGTAGTACGGCTAAAAAAAGAATCTCTGTACTTCATAGTACGGCCGAAGTTGGGCTCAAGGGTAAACTGATGGGCATTCCTAGAAGCGCGGGTATTACGGTTAAATTGTTTAAGGGGAGGAATGCAACTGGCTATTTCACTAGAGCAAAGTCCGTTAAAATAACGGTAAAAAAGGGTGAGGCAAGAAACCTTGCGTCGATGTTCGAGTGACGTAAACGAGTTGATGATGTTAATGTCACCAATCATTTTAAAAGCTCTTTTTTGAATACTGTCCAAGAGGCTTAAATAAGTTACTGGAGCACCAGCCCAGAGATGAGAGTTATATTCAAGTTTCGGACGTATATAGGTTTTGTAGATTGTAGCCAGATCAGACGGAGAGAAAAATTTCTTGCAACGTCTCAAAAAACCTAGACATCTTGCGGCATTTTTGGCAACATCGCGTATGTGATCGCTCCACAAAAGGTGGTTGCTGATGCACATTCCGAGGATGTCGAGATTTTCCGTTTCGTTGATGCAAGTGCCACTCATAGATAGTGGCAAAGAGGGTTTATCTCGCTTTAACGATGCAAGACAGTATTGCGTTTTCGAAGCATTAAATTCCACACGATTTTTTATTCCCCATTGTACAATGCTGTGTAGGTCGGAATTTAATAAGCTAATCATATTTTGCTGTTGCAGTTCCACATCCGAAGAGGAGGGTTGTGAGTCTGGAAACGAATATGAAAAGCTAAGAGTGCTATCGTCAGCGAAACAATGTATTGGATTAGAAGTGGCAGAGGAGGAGGAGAGGAGATCATTTATAAAAATGAGGAAGAGGGCCGGAGACAAAACGGAGCCCTGGGGCACACCAGCATTTATTTTATGAGTTTCAGACTTGAATCCGTCCAAAACAACTTGTATTGAACGGTTCGAAAGAAAATTTCTAATCCAACGAAGAAGAGATTCGTCGATACCGAAAGCACGCATTTTCGATAAGAGAGCAAGATGCCAGACTTTATCAAATGCCTTTGAAATATCAAGTGCAATAATCTTACTTTCTCCAAAACGATGTAAAGATTTGTTCCACTGTTCGGTGAGATGAACCATGAGATCACCAGTGGACCTATTGCTACGAAAGCCGTATTGCCGGTCATTAAGAAGCTTCCGTTCCTCAAGATATTTCTTAAGCTGATAATTAATTAGCGTTTCCATGACCTTAGAAAGAAGGGACGTTAGTGCTATCGGTCGATAATTTGTGGGAGAAGAAGATTCGCCTTTTTTTGGGATTGGCTGAACAAATGCAGTTTTCCAACTACTCGGAACGAGACCAGAAGAATAGGATAGATGGAAAAGCTTACGCAGTGGTTTTGCTAGCGTGGAAGAACACCTCTTCAGAATAATAGCGGGGATACCATCTGGGCCAGCGGATTTATGAATGTTGAGATCTTTAAGAACTCTCGCCACAGTTCGAGTACGAAAAAAGATTGGTCCCATAGAATCATTTACGCTTTCAAGAACTGGGGGAGTCATGACACTATCTGGTAAGGTGGAATTTTCGGCGAACTGCCTAGCAAATAAGTTGGCTTTATCAATAGAGCTAACTAAGGGAGTGTCATTGACAACAAGCGTAGGAACCGAGGAAGAGGAAGAATTCCTCATATTTTTTACAAATGACCAAAAATTCTTACTGCCTTTGGGACATTGCAGTATTTTTCACCGTAATTTTTGGTCATGTAAAAATTTGGTCCTTCGAATATAGGCATTGCAAGCCTTCCTGGCTTGCTTAAACTTTTTCCGGTTTTCCTCAGTTGGGTTGGCTTTAAAACATCGGAAGCTCACCTCTTTCTCCTTGATAACCTCTTTGCAGCTCGAATCGAACCATGATTTATCCTTGGGTTTAATACTTTTAACCCTATTCGGGATAAACGTTTCCATTCCCAGATGAATCATACTAGAAATCATATCTGAACTGGAGTCTACGTCGCTACCGAGGAAGCATAGCGACCAGTTAAAGATCCTGAAGAAATTATTGAGACCGTCCCAGTTGGCTTTCTCGTACTGCCAAACGGTTCTCTTTGGAGCTCTTTCTTTAACTGGATTTGTTTGACACGAGAAATTAGCAGATATGACACTGTGGTCCGATGTGCCTAGAGGCGTCAATACACTGATTGTGTATTTATCAGGATCAGAGGTGAGAAACAAGTCAAGTGTATTTTCTGCTCGGCCGTTAACGTCTGATATCCGAGTAGGCTCATTGACAAGCTGAGTAAGATGGTTAAACTCAGCAAAAATCTCAGCACACATTCCTTCGGGCGTTGTCTGGCCCGAATGGCGAAGCCACGAAGAATTGTGAACATTGAAATCGCCCGTAATAACGATTTCAGTGTGAGGATACAGGGAGACAATTCTTTGTATGGAGTCAGACAGAGCATCAAATTCCTGAGAAGTTGAAACTCTGTCCAGGTTTGGGCTCCGATAAAGAAAACAATAGTGAATGATGTGTTTATTCACGGAAAGTTTTAACCACATGAAATTAAAAAGGGAGTTGGTACAATGACCGTATTGTGGTAAAAGTTGATATGCAACATCATTCCTAATATATATGGCGAGACCATGGTGTGAGAAGAATAATGGCACCAAGCAATACCCATGAATAAAAAATTCAGTAGGATCGGAATCTTCACCTACTTGGGTTTCACTCAATTCCAAAACAGCTGGTCTGTTAGAATTAATGTGGATGTATACAGACAGAAAATTCGATCTCAGCCCACGAACATTACTATAATCTACTCTAAAATTACCAGTCATTGCAATATAAAAAAATCCTAAAATCAAAACAAACGAATTTCTAAGTAAATCACTGTATAAGATTATTTAAAGGTCTTTACAATACAACCTCACTACTAGTGTTATGCCTTTAGTAGTGACGTTGAATTGGTCCGGACCCTGACAATCAAAACAGTAATCTACAATCCATTTGTTATTGAATGAACCAACACATACACACCATTGAGCGAGCTTTCAAAAAGCTTAGACCAATGCATGCACCTGCTGAGTCACTCAACTGTACAAGAAAATGAAAGAAAGAGTGAAGGGAATGCACTTACTGTGTACTGGTAGGTATTTTTTTATTGTTGCTTTTTTCCCTTTGTGTTGCTTTTTTTTTATATATTGCTGTTGTTTTTCACTGTTTTTTTTTATCATTATTATTTTCTGTTGTTTTAGTTTTATTGATTATATTTTTATATCACTATTTTTTAAGTTTTGTTTTGATTCTATTTGAGTTTTTTTTTTTAAATAAATTAAATTAACGAGACTGCGACGGGGACGGGGACGGGAGACAAGACAACAATTAATACAAAACGCAGAACACGACGAGAGGACATGAACCTCCCCACTCGAGCTTTCACTGATAACTGAAATATAATAAGAAACATCTTGAAGAACGGAAGCTTCTTAATGACCGGCAGTATGGCTTTCGTTGCAATAGGTCCACTGGTGATCAGATGGTTTATCTCACCGAACAGTAGAACAAATCTTTACATCGTCTTGGAGAAAGTAAGATTATTGCACTTGATATTTCAAAGGCATTTAAAAGAGTTTGGCATTAGGCTCTCTTATCGAAAATGCGTGCATTTGGTATTGATGAATCCCTTCTTCGTTAGGTTAGAATTACCTTTCGGACCGTTTAATTCAAGTAGTATTGGACGGGTTCAAATCTGATATCCACAAAATAAACGCTGGTGTGCCCAAGAGCTCCGTTTTGTCTCTCACATTCTTCCTTATTTTTATAAATGATCTTTTTTCTGAAACTTCTAACCCACTTGTCGCAAAAGCGTAACCCTCCCCCAATGCCACTATCCATGAGTGGTACTTGCATCGAGGAGACTGAACAGCTATCAGTCCTTGGTATGTGCATTACAAACCACTTGTTGTGGAGTGATCACATATTTGACATAGCCAAAAATGCTGCTAAGTGTTTAGGTTTTCTCCGACGATGCAAGAAGTTTTTTACCCCTTCTGATCTGGCTAAAATTTATAAAGCCTATATTCGTCCAAAACTTGAGTACAATTCCCATATTTGGGCAGGTGCTCCTATAACCCACTTGAGTCTACTGGACAGAATTCAAAAAAAGAGAGCTCTAAAAATGATAGGTGACCGTTGTCTAACTGAAACTTTTGCATCTCTTGAGCACCGTCGCAAGGTTTCATGTCTCTCATTATTTTATCGCTACTTCCATAAGCAATGCTCTAATGAAATAGCCAGTTGCATTCCTCCCCTCAAACAATTCAACCGTAATACTCGTTCTTTTAGGAATGCCCATCAGTTTACCCTTGAGCCCAATTTCGACGTACTATAAAGTACAGATATTCTTTTTTTAGTCGCACTAGACGAATGTGGAATGCTTTACCAGACTCAATATTTCCCACTCATTACAATGTGCTGGCATTCAAAACCAATGTGCATCGGTATCTCCTTTCAAATCCTATCCTCCCTTCCTAATTACTCGCACTGTGTATAATCATTATAAGGGTATTCATATCCCCTTGAGTGCGCGTACAATATAAAAAAAAAAATCGAAACTTCAATGCTTTAAAAAGCAAATTTTACTATTTTTTCGCCTATAACTTGATTTGGGCCATTGTATATGTACATATGTACTACTATGATTAAAAAGTAAGTGTACATTTTTAATTTATTGTTCATATCAAATTAACTTCATTCCCTTCAAAGCAATCCCCATCCAGTCAGTGAAATAGTCGGAATAGCCTTTTTCCGGTATTACCTTCAATGCCTCGCGTTTTGTTATACGTACATCAGGCTCAGCTAAGAAGTTATGGTTATGGATCTAAAGAGCTTTGTATTACTGCTTTACAAATAATTATTTCAAAAATTGGTTTCTTTAATAATAATTAATAAATCGGAAAAATCGAACATACAAATTTAATTAACATTTTTTAATTCTAAGTTTAAAATAGAAGAACGCTTATGCATTTGTATTTCTTTTTCGAATTTATTCTTTTGTATTCTTAACTTCCATAGAATTTCGTATAAAACTCGTCAAATAACAGCACTTTTGCCAATTAAAGAAAAAGACAGTAAATTGTATTTAATTTTGTTCTTAATTGGTAAATAAAAGTATTTTTTATTTATTTATTTATTTTTTTCTTATCAATAACATATTTTAAACAGAGTTGCAAAAATTCCAATGTCAATTCAATGCATTACTCAAAATTTTTTTAATGGATATTGTTCTTGACTGAAATAAAATATATAATGCTAATTGTACATCTATGAATTACCCATTAAAAATTTAATTTATTGCCATCAATATTAAACTAAAAATTAAAAATTATTTTATTGCAAGTTTAATTGAATTAAAATTAAAAAATAACTTCTATTCAAAATGAGCTACAATTTTTTAATTCAATGCCTAGTGGGAATTTATTCAATTATTTTCATTTATTTCAGTTAATATTCGAAATCTTGAATCTTAAAAATGTCCCAGGTTGAAGATTGACTGATACTAACAAATAAATTTTGAAAAAAAATCGTTTTTCGGTCGAACAATAATAATAATAAATTATAATATTTGAATAATTGTTGTTTTTTGTGTTATAATTGCGTGATAACCGTAAGTCATAACATTAATCAGGTTAAAAATTTTCGAAATAAAAACTTAAAGTATTTTAATTAATAATTGCGAAAGTCTGCCAAATAAAATAAAAATAAGTATTTTTATTTTAAAAGTTTTGCATTGGAAAATAATATTTTAATTTGATAGAACACAATTAAAAAATAACATTAAATAATTAATGCCATACGGTAACATTTAAAAATAAAATTTAATAAATAATTAAAAAAAATAGAATTAAAAATTGAAAAATATTTTCTAATTTATTCAAAATGCATTATAAAATTCAATGCATTATTTGCAACTATGATTTTAAATACACTATTACACTATACTATCGGCTCCGAACATGTTTGCCTCATAAAAGTATTTTTATTTTCAATAATGTTTTATTTCTTCATATTTAGTCATTTACAAATAAAAGCTTTACATTGAATTATACTTGCATATATTTAATAAAGGTAAGTCTTTAGTTAGTTGCTTATATTTAAGAATTGTTTCAGCCCGTTTGTTAATACAACCTTGACGAAATAGCATATTCAGTTGATTCCCGATTCTTGGATGGAAACTGGAATTTGTTAGTAAATCAAATGCAGTCATGTGTGAGATATCAAAATGTCTTCGACTTTTTGGTAGATTGAATTTTTTACTTCGATTCAAATCCTCGGTATTTGTAAGTTGTTTTTTGAATTTTCGAGGAGTTATTTTAACATCGTTATCTATAATTAATTTACGTCGCTTAATAATAACTGGGTTTTTGATCTTGATAGGCAGTCTATAGCTCTCAACGAACTTTCCATTTTTTGTTGTCGGCAGAGGTTCTAATTTGATAGTTTTGTTTATGGCTTTTTGTCCATGGCTACGACGAATGTATGTTCTTTTGGGTGTTATACATTTTCGCCATTTCGTTGTACTATCGGGAGTTTTAATTTTGTGGGCAAGAAATGATTGATTTGGTGTTGCAAAGTCGAATAAATTTGCTTCCTTGGTTCTACTTATGGTTGGCGGACTTCCAAAACTGGAAAGATTTGTTAAATTTCGTAGAACTCGTGGACTAGCAGAGTTTGCCAAAGGTGTCTTGGATCTCACGATCTTTGCGAGATTTTTAGGGGTGTTTGGAGTGTTGAGTCTATGCAAGCGTATAATTTTAAGTCCTGTTACTTGCGGATGTTCAGGCAGAGGAATCGTGTCGTTTTGACATTGTATGGGAGCTCGCCGAACAATATCAGGAGTAGGCAATCTATTCATCATGCTGCATGAGAAGTCAGCAGATTGCGGCAAATTTGTTAACGCTGTGGGAGTTACTCTTGCTATTTTATTAGGAAGTTTTGTATTTTGAGATTTACACAAAGGTTCAATAGTCAGTTCTGAAGGAAACTTCATTTCAGACGAGTTATATAGCAAAGTGGATTTTCTAGTATTGTTTGGATTTGAATTCACAGTGATGCTTATGTTCTCCTTGCAAGTCTTCACAGCTGGGGTTGGTGTACTATTGGCCAGTGGTACTTGTCGATTAATGGATAATTTCTTTAAATATTTACTACTTGAATTGTTTTTAACTAAGGGTTTTCCAGATTCAATGGAATTCCTATTGCAGCAGTCTCTCGATACCACAGCATTTTGGAGGACAATGCGATTATTTATAATTGCTGGGACAAACAACTCACTTTCATATCCCACACAATCTGCTAAAATAATTGTCCCTCCCGAAAGAAGTTTTAGCTTTACTTCTGGCATTTTTTTAATTAAATCTAGCTTTGAATTATTAATAAATAAATTTTATTTGTTTACCAAACAACTTTTTTCAAATACAAAACTGACAATTTAAAAATAGCAGAGCCTCTATGTTTGAGATTGGGAACTGTACATTATTATAGTTATAGATGGGCGATTTTTGTATAAACCAAGCGGTTTTCGTTTTTAACTTTGAGCAGAGCTTGAGCATATCAAATATGATTTGACCAATATTAATCAGAACTATCTGATCTGTAAAATAAAATATAAAAAATTGTATTATGGTAGAAAGGTCAAAATTGACATTTGATTGACTCCGCATACTACTCATCGGATTCTGATATCGATGTAATTATGTGCATAAAAAGAACATCCGGTGTCTATTTTTATCCGTACCGACAAAAGAGTTAAATACGCAGCGCTATATTTTATACTTCATGGGTTGTCTTATTTTCATCTTAACTCAGGGGCATCTTAGATATTAAAAACAGCAATATTTTTGACAAAAGAAAAGAAGAAATTATTAAAAATGAATTAAATACATTTAAAGATTTTTACAAAAAAGGCAAAAGTGAAGGCTTGGTTACATTCAAAAGCTTACGAAGACAGTGTTTTTTTGCTTTAAAATTATATGCCATCTTTGTATATATTCGTGGTTCTTTGGTTCTATCTTCGTGGGTATTTAAGGAGTTCGCACCCAGTGGCTACTGTGACATTAGCTGTTGCAGTTTTTTTTAAATAGCTTTTTATATAAAACTTCCAACGTCGCCTTCAGGCTGCTGCTAATGTTAAAAAAACAGCTCCATGATAATACTATAGATTTTATGTTCAAAGATGTCATTTATCTGTCAAAAAAGGCGTGTTCACAATAAAATTTAGATCTGATAAAGTGAAATCTAAGGCCGTTTTAACTTTTCACTTTTGTTTTATAGAGGTGAAAGGTAGATATTTTATTTTTTTAAGAGCTATCATTGAACTATCATTATGCTGTTCATTTGGCATTTGGCACCATATGTCCAGCATTAGGTGTGGATAAGACTTTGTTTTAGATACAAGATTACTATAAAAAGCAGTAAACTTATAAGCCATCACATATTACTTCTATACCAGTTATAGCGATAAAAAAAAACATAAAAAAAATTCACAACAGAACAGCCGTCAAAAGTTTTTCTGATTGAAATATGTCAAAAATAGTTCTTTCAGTGGAACAGAAAAAGGAATCAGCTGTCATGAAAAATTGAATGTCATATAAAAAAATATAAAACTCAATGTTTTAGCTATTTTTGTACGTTTGGCTATCGAAAAAAATGGGAAAAAAATGTAAACTATTATGTCGATGGTTAAAATGTAACTAAAAAATGAAGTTTGTTGGAAACTCACTTCACTGATATGAATAAATTCATTAGATGCGATAATTGCGCGAACAATGTCTTTTATATCCACAATTTGAACGAACATATTTCCGTTGAGAAGATCCCGCAACTTTGAACACTCCTTTTCTTTGAAAACACGTGTTTTCTCTTAGACGTCATTTTGACAAATAAATGGACAAATAATTTTTGAATTTCTTTGAAAAAGTTGTATTTTTTTGCAAACTAAAATTTTATTTAAAAGAAATGGAAAACGAATTGGAAATGGATATTGTTGAGCCCGACGACGGCGATGAGGAAATGGACAACGAAGGAAGCGAAGATGAAGAAGCAGCAAAGAAGCCTAAAGAAGTCTACTTACCGGGTAAAACTCTTGAAGAAGGCGAAGAGCTAGTGTGTGATGAATCAGCGTATGTAATGTTGCACCAAGCCTCAACTGGTGCTCCATGCCTCAGTTTCGACATCATTCCCGATGAATTAGGCGAATCTCGAGAAAAATACCCTCTTACAGCCTATATGGTCGCTGGTACTCAAGCCTCCCGTACCCATGTCAACAATCTTATTGTCATGAAAATGAACAACCTTCACAAAACTCAGGAGGACGATGAAGAAGAGGATGAGAAAGAAGATGAAGAATTGGATGACTCCGAAGATGAAGACCTAGGCAATGAGGTAGCGAAAAAGCCGCAAATGACTTGTGCTCTAATCAAACACCAAGGATGTGTGAATAGGGTGAGAGCAAGTAAACTGGGGAATAGTGTTTTTGCTGCTTCATGGAGTGAACTCGGAAGAGTTAATATTTGGGATCTAACAAAACAATTGCAAGCCGTCGAAGATGATCAACTGCTGAAACAATATGAACAAGAACTGGCTAATGCAGGCATCAAACCGCTGTTTACCTTCGCCGGTCATCAGCAGGAAGGATTCGCTATGGATTGGAGCCCTGTGGCGCAGGGAGTTTTGGCAACTGGCGATTGCAAGTAAGTATGATGCTTTCTAAAGAGAAGTAGATTTAACTTCTTATTTGAATTCTAGGCGTGACATACACATTTGGTCGCCTTTGGAAGGAGGATCGTGGAAAGTTGACCAACGTCCACTGGTCGGCCATGTAGAATCTGTTGAGGACTTGCAGTGGAGTCCCAACGAAAAGAGTGTGCTGGCATCGTGCTCTGTTGACAAAACTATCCGAATATGGGATTGCCGAGCTGCTCCACAAAAAGCTTGTATGCTCACATGTGAGAATGCTCATGAGAGCGATATAAATGTAATTTCATGGAATCGCACGGAACCGTTTATTGCTAGTGGCGGTGACGATGGATTCCTCCACATATGGGACTTGAGACAATTCCAAACGAAAAAACCCATTGCTACATTTAAACACCACACTGATCATATCACGACTCTTGAATGGAATCCCAAAGATGCCACAGTTCTGGCATCAGGAGGCGATGATGATCAAATCGCTCTTTGGGATTTGGCTGTTGAAAAAGATCAAGATCAGGGTACCGAAGAGTCTAAAAACGACGATGAAATTAGCAAGCTTCCTCCACAGCTGCTTTTCATACATCAAGGCCAAAAGGAAATCAAGGAACTTCATTGGCATCCTCAATTACCCGGAGTTATCTTATCGACTGCACATAGTGGATTCAATATATTTAGAACGATAAGTGTTTGAAACTTTTTTTTTTAATATTATAAATAAACCAAAAGAGGTATTTTTGAAAAATACTTTAAAAATTGGAATTTTTTGACTTTTCGGAAATATCTGAATTTTCACTCACATTGTCGTCATCTTTATCATCATCATTATCTTTTTCCTCTGTGTCTAGAAGCATATCAGTGTTGATCAAATGACGCATTGTAGGCCTTCCATGGGGACAGTTCTGAAATGCGAAAAGTATTAATTATATAGTTAACTATATATATTTTGATAATGTTAAGTATTTCGTAGGAATTATCTGTCATCTCCCAGAACAAAACTTACCCACGGTTGCTCGATTTCTCCCATATGGTCAATCAATGATCGCATTGTGGATTGTTTTAACGCCGTTCCGATCATGACAGACTTTCTGCATGCTTGCGATGCAAACATAGCTCTTATTCGAGACGGTCGGCACAATGTACCTTTTGGTGCATCCTTAAGCATAAATATCAATTCATCGATATCATCTTTGCCGAATTCCCATTTTTTACTATAAGGCTTCCCGAGAAGTCGAATTCGTTCTGTTGCAAGACCTTAAATTAGATTTTTAAGTAGGTGAGAATTAAAGAAAAAATGTACTCGTAAGTACCATCTTCATCAATTTGAAACTTAAAACCATTCTTTTCAAACACATCCAAATTATCAATGAGCACCATTTCATTGTCGGCAGTCAATTCTAGCTTCTGTGGAACTGCAAGCTTCTGATATTGCAATACAGTCGTTTCTTGTAATTTTTCAAAGTTGTACTTTTCATCAGATGCATGTTGATCGACAATTAACAAGTCCGAACCAAGCCGCACCAATATGAAACCCAAATTGAATTGACCTACAATATACATTTTGGAGAACATTTCTTTTGAGATTTCAAGTTGTAGTTCCTCTTCAGCAGATTTATTTTGACTTGGATCTATGGCACTTTTGAATTTTAATCGATTTAATTTAGTCTGTGCGATTTCCAATTCCGATTCGGTTTCAAGCTTCACAGATGCTCTTATTTCGTCGATTGATGTTTGAATCTTAGAACAAGTAATAAAGGACTTTTCAAGACTCTCATCGTCACTGTCATCAAGTACGTAGGTTTTAGTTTCGTTGACTTCTACGAAGTCTTCTGTTTGTTCCTTTTTTACATCTTCTTCTTCATCTGAGCTGTTGGGACTTGGTTTAGGTTCAAAGAAGTTAACATTTGGGACAGATATTGTTTTGCAATCAATTTTCTCAATTGTTTCATTTTGTTCGTCTGGCATATTGCTTTGCAGTAACATGTCGAATTCTGAAATTATAAAAAGATTTGTTTTATTTTTAAGGGTTTTCTTTTTTTTAAGCCTAAGGAGCTTACCTTCAGATTCTTTTTTCAGCTTTTTACCATCGAAAATGCTCACATCACAATCCTTGTCAGAGTCAGAATCGGATTTGTAACTTGCTACGGAATTGTCATGTTGCTGCTGTTGCTTATTAGAATCATTTTTCATTAGATACTGCTGGATTTTTTTCATCTTAGCTGTTCTCACTGCAATTTCGTTAACAGGTTTTCTTTTAGATCCTTTGCTTTTTAATGGCCCTATTATATCACCGGTTGCTTTCCATTGTGACAAAACTTGAAGGAAGGACGGTTGATCGCCTAGGACTTTTTCTTCATTTCCACTATCATATTCATTTGTACTGCCTGGAACTGTATCTCCATTATTAGCGGGACTGTGAGTCGATTTGAATTTAAACAGGTTATCAATTGTGGTGTTTTTCATTTTGTAGGTTGAAGGTATATTGCCAAATGTATTAAGCAGAGCTTTTTTAATAGCTAACAAGAGAATTTTTTCATTGTTCACAAGCAACTGACGCTTGTCTGGAGTCAAATTAACATCGACCTGCGATCGTTCGGTTATAACATTGAGAAAGACGAACGGAAATTGTTGAAGATTGAATCGATGATAGATTTGATTTACCACTTTGGCAATCTTTTAAATATACAAATTAGTTTTACCGAATGCAGTATGAATTATGAATCTAACTGTACTTACATTTTGTGGCTCACACGGCCTTGAATTAACGAAAAAATATTGTCTATCTTTTGAGCCCCTACCTTTGCCATGCTCACAACTCGATATGAAACCTTCTAATTCGAATTGTTTGGCATTTATTTGCTTGATATCATCTTCGGTTATTTGAAAACTTGAATCGGTTTCATTAAGATCAGCAAGATTGTCCATGGTAAGCTCTTCTTCAAAAGGCGACTTTAAAATGACCAGATCAGAAACTTGCTTTGTTCCGAAGACAGCTTGGATATTTTCGAGATAGTTTTGAGAACCATGCGTTGCCAGAATAGTTGATTTTGATCCTTTTTCATTGAAATTCGTGCATATTATGCGAACACCTTTAGTGACAAGGCAATAGCCTTGAAGTATTTGACACATTTTTGAGAATTCTTTTTTTATGTTTCGGGTGAATTCGCGCTTTCGAACGGGAAGAGTTGAAAATAAATTACTGAGAGTTACTGTTGTGCCCACTTGTCTGGCGCAAGGAGTTTTCTTCTTAATTTTTCCATTATGATCAAGTTCGACGCGTAGTCCTTGTGGAAAAGAAAGTCTTCTTAAAAGGGTTTTGGATATAATTGATTACTTACCCACATCCGATGAACGATGTCTTGTGACAATAGTCATATCTGAAAGAGAGCAAAGTGAACTTAGGGCTTCCCCGCGAAAACCAAAAGTTTCAACTCCCTGTAAGTCGACAAACTCCTGCAATTTTGATGTGTGATATTTTGCAGCTATTACAGAAAGGTTTTTTAGTTAATCATCATTGAAATTTCAGAATTTCTCTTACTCATAGCTTCAATGTTAGATTCCTCAACACCACATCCATTATCTACAACATCCACAGATTCAAGTCCTTGATTATGGAGCTTAATCTCAATGACAGTCGCTCCAGCATCTATTGAATTCTCAACTAATTCCTTTACAGCAACAGCCAGGCTAAGGACAACCTACAAAGTTTAGTTTGTACACATTTGGAAATGGAATATACCAGGATTGTAAGGAATTCTTTTGAAAATACCTGTCCAGAACATAGCTGATGAACTGTGTCCTTTAAAATTGCTTTGATTGGTTTTGATGCTTTTGTCGTGACTTCAGGTTCATCATGCATTGTAATATCATTGTCAGTCATTTTAACTTAACAAATTCAAATTTTTGGACAATCACTATTTAAAAAAAAAAAAAACAAAAATACTGTTGCGGTGCGTAACAAATAAAATTTAACTTTTTAATAAACAAAAACAAAACAGACTTGACAGCTGCAGACAGACATCCGGAAAGGCGGTTTTTGTTTGGGTGTGTTTATTTAAAGTTTTGTTAAGACTTAAGATGTGGATCGTCAAAATTGTATCTGTTTAATTGTTTATACAGGGATTTCAGATTTCCGATGCTTTGCCATTTCTACTATAGAGAGAAAATGACATGAAATCACTCTGAAAATATGGGCAACTCTTTCATTGAAATCTATAATCGGTATTTTGGCCAATTTCTCAGTGATTTCCCTATTTTTAGAAACAAAATGCCTCATACAAATTTCTCAATTTCTCACTCTTGCTGTCAGAGATCTGAGAACAGAATTTTTATGATTTTTTTTTTATCTCAAGAATTCTCTATCGTACAATTCAAAAAGGATGAAAAGAAATGCAAAGCTAATTTAGGTGAGAATTCATAGTGAATTGTTTTCATACTTAACTCTCCTACTCTGTCAAACCGTCTCAGAAAATTCTCAGAAATCTTAGAAAAACACAAGCACAAAATTTGAAACATCCGCTTATTAGGACACTTATTTTTATAAAAATTACAAAAAAGAAAATTGATGGTTTTTGCTATATGCATAATGTATTGAATACAGTTATATATAGTAAGACCTTTACATTTTAACAACTTTACTTCTCATACTACACATAAACGGTCTTTGAAATCTCACCCGGTCTCAGCAGTTTGAACACATCTTTTTTTTGTAATTTGCGCGCACTAAAGGGGTATTAAAGGGTATCCCAAAATGTACGCAAGATTTGAATTGAAAACGCAGTTTTTAGTGTTTTTTATAATGTTTGGCCAGTCTCATTTTCAACATTTTCAAAATAGTATGTTCCAATTTTCACACCAAATAGTAACACACGTGGGTTTTTAGAACCATTATGGTGAAAATATGCATCATATTTGTATGAAATTTTGGAAATGCGGCCGCCAAGCTTTCGTTAATTTTGAAATATTGTTCAATAATGAAGGCACTCTGTTATTATCGTGTATTGCTCCATTTTTTTCAACCCTAAATAGTCATGTATCGACTTTTTTTGTTGTCAACACTTTACTGCATAAATGGCGGCAAATTTAAATCTTGCGTTCATTTTGGGACACCCTTTACTTTCAAAATGCGTGGGAAAAACCGTTTTGGGTTAAGCATTCCACGGTTGCCACTTGAAAAAAAAATTGCATGACCAAAGCTGAAAATAAAAATGACCAATCGTACCAAAATAGGACCAAAATAATTTGTGTCCGCAATGGCTTTTAACTTCCCATAGAAAGTTATTGTAATCGGTCCGATTTCTAGAATTGAAAATTTTGACATTTCTCGACGTTTCAAGGTTCCTAGAGTCTAAATAAAAGACTTTTAGAGAGATGACTGTGCTTGCGTGTGTACGTACGTTCGGAAAGAATAACGTTTTTGACATATGGTAAAATTTTGAGAAAATCGAATTGACATTTTTTTATAAAAAATAAAAACCATAAAAAAACAATAGTAAGACTTGGTAAACATTTTCTTTCGACTCAAGTATCTTTTCAAAAATTAAAAAAATATTGGCTTTAAGCTAATTTTATCTTACAGAAAATACTGTTTCCGACATTCCGTAAATTGTGCATAAAAATGCAACAGTCAGTTTTTTTCATAAAAAATTAAAACCTACAAAAAATAGTACGCAAATGCTACGAAAACTTGGTAAAAATTGGTTTTCGACTAAAAATCTCGTTAACAAGAACAGATTTTGAAATCAAACTATTTCATCATACTCAAAATATTGTTGGTAATTTTTATTTTTTTTTAGAATAATTCAACTAACAACTAGCAAATTACGAAAGCCTACAAACCTTTTAAGCAAGACAAATCGGCAGACGGGCTGTGAAGTTATCAGTGTGGGACGCACCCCAGCCTCATTTTTTTTTCAGATCACAATATGTTAACATTATGTCAGGAGATCGAATAAGTCAGGAGATCGAATACTATCGCTAAATAAAATTCATATAAAATTAATTCAAAAAAATGTTTTTGCAGACCAAACGCTATGGTTATTTTTGTCATCTTGACGCTCTTTGGTCACCATTATATTATTAATGGTACCCAAATTAAGTCTGCCTTTCGTTTTTATCAAAGTTAATTCAAAAAAATTCCTCTGAGCAGCAGCTGAGCTGTGAGGAAGTAACATCAAGTTATAAACGAACTAACTTAAATTTAAAAACAATATTTATTTTAAGCGTTTCTATGATAATTAAATTTTTCCCAAAATTCTTTAGGTATGTATTTTATTTTTGAGATTATAAAAGAAATAGAGTCGAGTTATTTTTTTTTTTCAATTTCTTAAAAAAGGGACCAAATGGAATAAAAAATGACCATGACCAAATTTGGTCGTAAAAGACCAAACTGGCACCGTGAAGCATTCCTCATTCTTGAAGTCCGGCTGAAAAAAAAATGTATAAATAATTTACTCGACCGAAATTGAGCTCAAGAAAAACTGAAAGGCATTCCTAAAAGTTCCAGTAACAATTAAATTTTTGGACGAATGAAGGCTTTGTTAATTACAGCCTGGTCAGAAGGGGGGAGGGGTATGCAAATTTCTTGTATCGTCGCAGATAATTTTGACTATTCTATAAGAGGTAAAATGTGATATACATACATATATGTATATGAGTATTGAATTGAACGATGCAAGTGCTGCTCATTGTATGTGGGTTATGTTTTCACGACAGGACCTTATCATAGGTACGCTGCCGTTTAAGTTCTACGTCAATAATGACAAGGTAGAAAAATGTGAATCCATAAACGAAACAGTTTCATGGATTAGAAGTTGCAGACAAGATATCGTTTATGAATAAAAGGAAGAGATTCGGAGGCAAATCGGAGCCTTGTGAAACACCAATATATAGGTATTTTGTAAGTTTTGGATTTGAAACCATTTAATACGACTCGTATTGTATTGAACGGTTAGAAAACTTCTATTTCAATGAAGAAGAATTTCATCGATACCAAAAGTACACTTTTTCGATTATAGAGCTAATATTCCACCGGTCATTAAGGAGCTTTCGATTCATTGCGCATAGGATCTTGGAAAGATGGAATGTAGGTTCAATTAAAGGATGTTTATATGGACAAGAAACTATTTCTTTTTTAGAGATAGGCTGGACAAATACTGTTTGTTTTTAATTCTATTAAGTAGAAGAATTTCCCCTTTTTCGAGGCCCACCAATAAATTTGCTATCAAAAAACAATAAATATTTACAAACAATTAGAATCAAAATACATTTATTTCATCTTTATTAAAACATCTACATGTGACTACATACTAAGTTATACATAAAATTATCTTCAGAAACTTTTATTTTTAATTGTGGCATCCTTTCCGTCGAATGTAATACAATCATAATAGAACTTTCTGTTGACTCTACATTGTAATCCGCATTTGGTTCCCATACAATTCTCACACTCGAACCAGCATCCTAAACAATCTTCATCCATGCAATCACAAACATCCAATTTATTGTGCTTAACCCTCCCATATTCGTCGTATAAGCTGTTTTTGGTTGATGTAGCTCCTGGCTTGCGACGAAGTTTACGTTTTTCTCGATTGGACTTAATGGGATCGAAGTGTTCCAGAAATTTCAATTCATCTGATTTACCTCGCAGCTTTCTTTCCGTATGGGATCTTTTCTTACGCTCACGGAGGGATCTTCTAGACCCCTCCATGTAATCCTGGTCTTCCTCGTAGGGCATATTAAAGTGGGAACTAATAGTCAGGCTGTTTTTTTAACAGTTGATGGTGTTTAAAATAATTAAAAGAACTTTATTTTGTTGCAGAAACAATTTTTTATAAATAAATATGATAAATACAAATTATTGCTGAAAATGTCAAGTGTCAAGTTAGTGTAGTTCCAAAAAAAAACAAACAAATTATATTGTACAGTTCAAAACAAAACTGAATGCAATGGGTGCGTTCAAGGACTTTTACACAATTTAATCTAGTACTAACAAATAAAAAAAAGAACTGTTAAAATGCATAACTTTTTTCTATAGAGCAGATAAATTTTGAAGGAAATTGAACGATAAACTTAAAAATGTTATTTTTAATGTATGTATTACAAATAAAAAATGTAAAATCAAGTTTAAATTACCACGAAAATATAAAAAGGAAACAAATATAAAAACAGTTTAAAAATTTAAACAAATAAAATGAAAATTATTTATTTCCAAATTAACACAATTAAAGGAATTTATAATAAAAAGTTTCATTTTTAACAATCACTCTTTGGGCAGTTGTCATCTTTTGACATTTAAAGAATATAATGATACCATTCCTAAAAATGGAGTGATACACACATCAACAATTCATTGACTGCAACCGTAGTCTTGTAAAATTCGCTGATACCATTTTCATACCGTTTTAACAAACATCCATTAATTTATCTTAAAAACTACTTATTTTTAATATGAAAATAAAACCTATATTTTCTTCTAACAAAAAATTTAACTCGTTGTTATTTTTGTATTTCTCTCTTCTCTCCTTTTATGACTAATAAAAGAAAATTAATGCAAGAAAAACGACAAAGAGACTTAGATCAATAAAATAATTAACAAAAAAAATCAAGAAGTTCTTGTTAAACACCTCCCCCAATAAAACAAAGAATGAAAAACTGTGTTCCCTCGTGTGAATGGGAACCTTCTAGTACAATATCGACCACATTTGTTTTAAAATCAAACTAACCTATGTCTTATATTGCGCATATTTTTTTGACAGTTGTTCGGAATTTTTCGGTAAGGACTTTTCACATTTCGATTTCAAAAATCACCAAAAAATATCATAATCATTGAATCATATCTTTGAAATTAATTACATAAAATACAACTCCATCTGGTAAGTTCCTCCCAAAATTTCCACACATCGTGTTGGGACAAAATCTTCGATTTGTTCGTAAAATGATCTAATTCTCTCATAACCACATGCAATTCCAATCGGTATATCTATTCAATATTAATTATTTAAAAAGAAACTGTGTCATTTAAATATTAAAGTGTATTTTATTTTGGTGCTATTTTTCTTATTGCCTAGTGATTCAAAAATGATTACGCGTGTGCTGCAGCATATCCACAAGCTGCGTTATGCAAAAACTCGTATATCAAGCAATTTGAGGCTCTCTTCGACCAATGTAGCCCAAGATGGCCAACCACAGGTCAAGAGTACGACAACAAATTCCGGACCAGAAATTATCAATTTGGTCGACCGGCAATACTCACCGGGAAAGGAATATGAAGATTTCAAATGTATTCGCGCCGAAAGCATACCAGAGTTTGGAATTCTGAGTTATACATTTAAGCACAACAAATCCGGAACGGAGTTGTGGTATTTGAATCGCAACGACTCGAATAATGTGTTCTCGGTGAACTTTAGGACAACTCCTTTCGATTCGACTGGTCTGCCACATATACTGGAACACAGTGTCTTGTGTGGGTCACAAAAGTATCCAGTTCGTGATCCGTTCTTTAAGATGCTCAATCGATCGGTGGCAACTTTTATGAATGCAATGACCGGACCCGACTACACAATGTACCCATTTTCATCAATGAACGAAATCGATTTTAGGAATTTGCAACGAATCTATTTGGATGCAGTTTTCAGGTGAGTGTCTTATTGGACTAAAATATATAGGTACCTACGTCTGTAAGAAATTCTTTTATGTAAAATCTATTTGACTATTCATCATGTAAAATAAAAAATAACAGCATGTATCGAATACGGTCTTAACTTTATGCAAACTGTGATTATATTTCAGCGCTCTTCATTTACTTCATAGAATGTTCTTTTTTCTAACTTGCGCTAGGTATTTTTTCTTCTTTTAATCCACCAATTAAGGCACGAGTGGTGCCTGTGGTGTGAATTTGTGATGCCAATAGGACTCTCAAAAGATCTGAATTTCATCACTTCCAATAAGAAGTTCTGTCACAAATATAACAAACCATAAAATAAGAAATATAATGTATTTTGTGTAAATTGTTGTTTCATTTGCTTAGCCATAATATTACTTCAATTAAAAAAAAAATAGTTTCATCCAAAACAGCAGCCCTCAGATGTAATGCCCACTATCTCGCTTAAAAAATGAATTTGTTTAACCTTTTTTGAAACCTTCTACCACATCTTTTTGTTTAATCTCACATCAAATTCTCTGGACATTGTCTCTCTCTCTATCTCTTCCAAAAGGGTTCAAGTGGTATATGTTTCGGAAATCCTTTCATGAGCTTACAAATATTCGGAAAATTCGAACGACCAATTTTTGGGCTGTCATCTATTTTCGAAGATAAAGGCGATAGAGTACCCTATGCACCAACATTGGTTCCCAGTGGTTTTTGAAACAAGACATTTTTTCCAAAACGTATTCTAAAACAATTTTAGCGATTCTATTTACTTTAGTGTCCACTCCAGAAGCGAAACTGAAACTAAATCGAATTCATTTTTTATTGTTTACTTATTTAAGGGTTTAAAAAAAATAAGATAAAAGTTCTTTGCCAAACGGATCTTCTAAGCAACAACCATCATTTTTCAGATGGGTACTGCCTATTGCGAGGAACTGATAAATTCTCCAAGAGTTATTCTCGTCGTGAAAAACAGATTTTAGTCGTACATTTTTAGATCTCTAATATTAAACCACTCCACGAATGAAAGGGTGTTTTGGTTGACCCACCAAGTTTAATTATTTATAATTCGCCAAATAAATTCGCTTATTTATTTTTAATGAAACATTACATTCTTTATTAATTTAATATTTTTTTATTTTTTAATTTAGACCAAACCTGGAATACTTAGATTTCCTCCAAGAAGGATGGCGCCTCGAACATGCAAATCTCAAAGACAGAAATTCGGACTTGGTCATTAAGGGAGTTGTTTACAATGAAATGAAAGGTGCATTCTCCGAAAACTCTTCGATTTTCGGTCAAAATTTACTTAACAATCTTCTTCCCGACCACACTTACGGCTATGTGTCTGGCGGAAATCCCTTGGAAATACCAAAACTCACCCACGAAGATTTAGTAGCTTTCCATAAAAAATACTACCATCCAAGTAATTCGCGAATCTATTGTTATGGAAACTTTAATTTGGATAAAACACTCAACTACATAAATAATGAATATCTATCGAAATACGAAGCGATTGATAATTCTTATAGTCGAATACCGAATCAACGCCGATGGCATAAACCAAGAAATGTGCACATTTCTAGTCGACTCGATAATATGGGTGCACCGTTTGAGAAACAAAACCAAATTTCTATTGCTCTGCTTATGTCGGACGTTACCGACATCAATGAGACCTTCGTTTTGTACGTTTTGTCGGAATTGATGGTCAAGGGACCCAATTCTCCGTTCTATAAGAGCCTAATTGAACCCAACTTCTCAGGTGGTTACAATCAGACGACAGGTTATGATCCACAAATTAAAGACACCTTCTTTTGTGTGGGACTGCAAGATTTGAAAGTTGAGGACTTTGGCCGTGTGCAGGAAATATTTGATGATACAATAAGAAATATTGTTCAAAATGGATTCGAAAGCGATCATATTGAGAGTATTTTGCACAACATTGAACTTTCATTGAAACACCAAAGCCCACAATTTGGTCTGGGACTTCTTTTCAATTCTACACCCCTGTGGAATCATGAAGGTGATATTGTAGAAACCTTAAGAGTTAGTAAGATGATGCAAACATTCCGTGAAAACCTACGACAAGATCCTCAGTACTTACAGAAAAAAGTAGAACATTACTTCACCAACAATACTCACAGGCTCACTCTTACTATGTCACCAGATGACCTTTACGAAACCAATTTCCAACAAGCAGAGCTGGCTATGCTCAAATACAAACAAATAAATCTGACTGCTGAAGACCGGAATACAATCTTTGAAAATGGACTACGCCTGGAGGAATCACAAAAAGCTCCCCCTAATGTTGATGTTTTACCTTGTTTAGACCTGACCGATGTTAAAGCTCCACCCAAACTCTATCCGATGAACGTTATTAAAGTCCAAGACGTGCCAACACAAATTTGCACTGTCCAGACCAACGAAATTTCATACTTCAAATGCTTTTTTGATTCTGCAAACCTTACTCGCGAAGAAATTACGCTTATTCCATTTTTCTGCAATGTAATCGATGATATGGGCACGAAAAAATACGACTTCAGAGTTTTTGATAAGATTGTGACATCGAAGACATCCGGAATTAATTTTAAGCTTCATTTTGCGGAGAATATCTATGACAGCAAATCATACGACCTTGGAGTTTTGATGACGACTCACGCTCTCGACTACAATTCCAAGAGTATGTTTGATCTCGTGCACGAGTTGTTGTGTAATTTCAAAATGGATGATGTGGACCGACTGAATATGCTCATTGAGAATTATATGTCCAGTATATCGGTTGGTATTGCAAGCTCTGGCCATCTTTATGCTATGCAGAGCTGTAGCGGTTTGGTTACTGACTCGGCAAAGTTAAAGTCCGAACTTGCTGGTTTGGAGCATATCGAGTTGATGAAGAAGCTGCTCAAGGACTATACACCCGAAGAGATTCAAGTTAAATTAGTTACGTTGGGAAATAAACTTTTTAATGCACAAACAATGCGCGTTGCCATAAACACATCTGATGAGAATTTGCCAAAACTTCTAAAGAATTATGAAGAATTCTTGAAAAAACTACCCAAAAGTCCCAGCTCAAAGACAGAAAACAAAGTCAATCTTCTGTCGCCCGCCTGTCAGCACTTTGTTATGAATATTCCCGTCAATTATTGTGCTAAATCGATGTTTACGGTTCCGTACATTCATCGGGATCATCCTGCTTTGAGAATACTCGCTAAACTGATTTCTGCCAAGTATTTGCTGCCAGTAGTGAGAGAACAGAATGGAGCTTATGGTGCCGGCGCCAAGCTTGGCTCGGATGGTATATTCAGTTTCTACAGTTATCGGGATCCAAATTCAACAAAAACTTTCGAAGCTTTCGATAATACCTATAAATGGCTAAAGGAAAGCCAAAAGGAGATCACAGAGCAGACGCTTTTCGAAGCTAAATTGGGTGTTCTTCAGCAACTGGATTCACCAACAGCACCTGGCAATTTGGGAGTTGATTTCTTCCTATACGGTGTTTCACAGGAGCTATTCCAAAAATATAGACAGCGTATGTTGAACGTGACGTTGGCCGAATTGAATGGTGTTGTCGATAAGTACTTCAAGGACAAACCACAGCACTACGGAAAGTGTATTCTAGGCCCCGAAAACAAAGATCTAGTGGATAAGGACGGCGACCAGTGGAAGACTATTTTGTAGATTATATATATGTTTCTGATAAAATAATAATAAATGTATTACTGTGAACGAATGCCTAAAATAATTTTAGAGTTTTAATTATAGATTGTATCAATTTAATTTACATGTTGACGTTGAAATATCTAAAAAATATATAAAAAGAACAAATAAAAATTGCGTTAATTTTGTATTCTAAGTTTAATCTCTCTGACCAAAATACATGGGAAAAAACACCGATAAATTTGACAGTAGTGGAATTAACTAAGGTGATAGTTTGTTGAAGAAATCGCACCAGAGACCAATTAAAGAGTTATTGAGTTCCGAAGTAGGTTAAAAAGTGTAAGCAAATAATTAATTGGTCGCTGGTTGGAAGCCTTTAAAAGTTGAATGCCAATATTATGTGCAATCATTACTCTGTCTCCATAAAAACATGATTAAAAACGACTTTCACATTACAAACGATGGTTTTTGTTTTACTTGTCTTACGCGATTCGTGGCCAAATATATTATAAGTTAGGTAGACATTTAAAATACTCTCATATTTCATTTCGCAAAACACCATAACAAAATTTATTGAATCCTTTTCCACAATTCGTTTTTTTCTAGTTTGATTTTCAGATAATGTCACTTCCTTGTGGCCTTACAAGTTCTCAGGAATACTTCGACAAATGTTTGGAATTTTTGTCAAAATACTGTTGGATATACGAAACATCCAACACCTGCTTTATTCGTAATAATGTATTAGACAAATTCCCCCTAAATTGGACAACATATTTTACTACGATTACCAATGATGTCCTTAATACATTTCCAAACCGTCAGTTAAACACTGACCATTCCAGCCTAAATGAATTTTTACAAGAACTTAATTATCTCATACCTAAAAAAACAAAAATATCCTTCCCGGATAGCGATTACAAGTTCAAAAAAATGAGCCGGAAAAAACAACATGAAATTTTAAGATTATCTTGTCTCATAAAAAATATATGTTCCAATGATATTGACATCCTTATAGATTTTGGGTCGGGATTGGGTTATCTAAGTGAGATTTTGCACAAGGAAAAAGCTTATAAAATAATTGGAATTGAATCCGATGCTGCCAGGGTGCATTCATCTAGAGAAAGGCAAGAAGCAACTTATCCTTCTTCGAAGAATGATGTTGTATATAAAGAACACTTTATAACCGAAGAGTCGAAAGATTTTATTACTCATGAAGTCAACATTCTTTTTCCTGACATTCAACAGCCTCGACTGGCTATAATTGGTCTTCATTCATGTGCCGATTTGACAATAAATTCTATGAGGATATTTTTTGAAATGGAAAATGCTCGAAAACTTGTCATTATGCCATGTTGCTATCATAAATTGGAAACAAAGACGGAAACGAACGGTTGTGAATTCAAAAATTTTCCTCTCAGCAAAGCTTTGAAGACATCTATAGAAAAGAGAACGTTATTTAGCGGTTTTAATAGACCATTTTTAAGATTGGCCTGCCAACAAACATCCGCAAGATGGATGAAAGTTACTGAAAAAGAACACAACACTCATGGTGAGAATATGTTCCTTCGAGGGATTGCCGAGGCAATTATTAACGATGATGAAATTGTTGTCAAAACAAGGAGAAACAATATGATTTGCAAATTTAGTTTCGATGAGTTAACGAATATTTATGAATTGCATTCGAAAAGAAACTCAAAACTGATAGATTGGACGAAAGAGCATGAAAATCGCTTTGAAGAACTTATCGAAAGGTATCCTGAAGGTCCAAAACTAGCAGAGGGGTTGACATGCTTGCAGACTACAATACAGGTAATATATACCATAAAGCATAATGTATAATTTTGCATTGAATATCGAAATAAGTTTTTTCTTTTTAAATAGGAACTTTGTGAAAACTTTGTTTTGTATGATAGATTGTGTTTTATGGAAGAACAAGCTGCCGAAGCTAATATCAAAATATCAGTGAAATTTGAAAAAATTATGGATGAATTACTCTCTCCTCGTGGATATGTTCTGATTGCACAAAAGTTATAACTCAACTTGATTTTACCTGCCTTTTTTTTGTACATGTTTTAATATTTAAATATATGAATAAATGTAAATATTCGCGTGGTCTAAGAGTGGAAAGAAAATTTGAAATATGAGGCATGGAAGTGTCTAGGGCATGCATTGTATCATCCGATGTAAAAGCCTAACAATTTTTATCCGAACATCTGGTTGGAAAAATATGCTAAAAAGATCTTTCAATTTTGGTTACACTAGAATTAAAGTTAATAAGGGGCGTTTTTTTAGACGTGTGGTTTTAATCTTACTTACTTACTTAAGGTGGCGCTGCAGTCCTGTGTGAACTAGGGCCTCACCCAACAAACTTCTCCATCTAGCTCGGTCCCTAGCTAGATTTCTCCAGTTTCGCGCTCCAAGTTGGGTGAGGCCACTTTCCACTTGTGCGCGCCACCTGATCCGCGGTCTTCCTCTACTGCGCTGTCCTGTGGGTGTGGATTCGAAGACTTTCCGGTTTTTTAATCTGGTGGTTTTAATCTGGCAATACTTTTTTTTGGAGTGCCTTTTATGACAGCTGCCACTTTATTTATGCTTAGTTTGGTTTGACTTGCTATTTTATAATGAATAGACTTATTCCTGAAGAACGTTTGCAAATCGCGCAAATTTATTACTAAGGTAATGGTTCCTTAGGTCGACTTAACAATTTATCGTGGGCTTGTGGCAAAGGCCTCCATGATCGTGCGATTTAATACTAGTGGAATAATTTTTGTGGGGTTATGTGAAGTTGATTGTCAAAGCAGATGAGCCCCAGGCAATTGACGCCTTGGAAGATAATATTCGGCGTGTTATAGCGGACATTGGCCCTGAAATGGTTTAAAATTGCAAATTGGGCCCCTGAGCTGAAATTTATTCGAACCAGCTGCGGCGGCCACTTGTCAAAAATTCGAGAACTGACAGAAAAATAAATATTTTGTTTTAAGATCAAATCTGCAGGTCTGGATATTTCGGCAGACTTAGCCCTCTTTGCAATATTACTAATACAATTTAAAAAAAAAAGTTTTGCTGGGAATTTGACAGTTACACTAATACAATAATAAAATGACAAACAAAAACACATCCAAAAAGATTTCATGATTTCATGATTTTCAAAAAAAAATGTTTAAGAAAATCTGAAATTACCAATGGAAATTCCAATCAAACGAGCCTATTAATTGGAATTCCCAACTGTAGGCTGGACCATTCCACTCGCACTACTCTTTTAAGATTAATTGTACAGATGTCATAGAGATTTAACAAATTGCTAAAACTTAAAGTAACCATTCTGTGATTTTAACTTTAGTAAGTGCTTAAAAAATTAGGTAAATCATCTTTTAAGCTTAATAAATTGCTAAAAATGATTTTAAAATTTTACTACATCGTTTAAAATGTTGCTCCGTTAAGTTTTACATTATACCCGTAATATATCTATAGACAAGAGTAATGGCGATGGGAGAAGAAAGTATTCCAAGACTAGTTCTCATGCAGCTGATACATTCTGGGGGAACTTGCGTTACTGAGTGGAACAAATTGGCCAACGAATCTTCAGCAGATTTTACAGTATCAACCACCGATAATAATGAAGCCGTGAAGTGAAAATTCAAAGATTTTCTAAGGAAAGTTGGAAATATGATTTATTATAAGTTCACTACGGAAGCAGAGTCGTCGAAATACAGAACCTACTACAGCAAGCTGAATCATTTTTTAAATACAAACACGTATTTCGTGGCACAAAACACAACAGAACAAATCAGTATGCTATTTAAAATAAGAGGTGAAGTCATTGGTTTGAATTATATTCCGCATCGACCAGAACTACCATTATTGTGTGATCTATGCAATTTGAAAGTGCGCGAAGATGTTTTTAACTTTGTGGGAATCTGTCCAATACTCAAGGAATTTCGAAGGCGTTTCTTAGCAGTGGAGTCTCTTGGTCTAGACGAAGTAATCAAAATTTTGAATGGAGAGAGCGGTTGGGACCCTCTAGTTGGGTATATTACGAAAGCTTTTCGTTACAGAAACCAAATTATGCAAACAAATTTTTTAATAATAATGATAGATGTATTAAAAAAAAAATAATAATGATTTAATGTTTTAAGCTTTTTATTTTTGAAAATGTACAAATTAAGGGGAGAGTACGATAACTTAGGCGACAAAGTTTAATAACGGATTTGTATGGAACAGTTAAAAACAAGCATTTTTTACTATGGGAGGGGGGGTCTATCTCCTCCCGTTTAGGCGGTAGGGGCAGTTAAAAAAAATATGTACATTAAATGGAAAAAAAATAATTAAAAAATAACGGTAATACCCTCAATTAAGTGTTATACCTTTTTTTAAAGCCAACACTTTTGTCTATTAGCTTGTTTTTAAATCAAGTCAAAACTATGCATAGTTTTTAAAAAAAATTGTTTTAAAGTCAAAATTTGTGCAAAAAAAGGTAAAAAAAAAGGTTTAAAGTGTAATTTTTCA
Source organism: Eupeodes latifasciatus (assembly GCA_920104205.1). Taxonomy (NCBI): domain Eukaryota; kingdom Metazoa; phylum Arthropoda; class Insecta; order Diptera; family Syrphidae; genus Eupeodes; species Eupeodes latifasciatus. Next base: position 29,751,359 of record OV049925.1, read on the forward strand.
AAACTTTCAAATTATTTACTGTTTTTTTTTTAGAATTCATTGCTCTTATTTGTTTTTTATCAAAAACTGAAAATTACCAAAATAAATATTTTAATTAAATTACTTTTTCCTTGCTTAAGTATTAACGTAGTCTTATTTTGATAGTAATAATCGAATCTGGATTAAGATATACCTAGGGTAAATTAATTTTTCTTAAATCCAGCTTATTTAAATGCAAAAAAAACTTTGCATGCACCCCATCTTGCACCCTCCCCACCTTGCACACACTCCAACTGGCACCCACCCCAAATCCTATAGTGTGCCCAAGCAGGGGGGTTGCAGGGGGGCAGCATGCCCCCCCTTACAGATGCCACTGTTGCATACACCCAAACTCGCGCACACCTTACTGTTGCATACACCCAAACACGTATTACGCATACGCAAATACCAATATTACTATCAAAATAAGACCACTCAAGCAAAAAAAAAGAATTAAATTAAAATAGTAGTTGTGGTTATTTTCAATTTTCTCAAAAACTAAAAGACATAAAAAAAAAAAAAAAAAAAAAAAAAAAAGGCTCAACATGCCTACAACAAAGGGAAATCAGTTGAAACGGCTCTACACAGTATAGTACGTACAATCGAATATTCCCTCCATCATAAAGAGTACACCTTAGTTGCCTTCTTAGACATAGAAGGTGCATTTAACAATGTCGACACATCTGCAATTGCACGTGTATTGACATCTCTGAAGGTAGATAAGTCGATCAGCGAATTGATCAATCAGATGCTGATAAGCAGGATTATCAATTCAAAAATGGGCGATTTTACTACACAAAGGGGTGTCAGCAGAGGTACGCCACAAGGTGGTGTCCTATCCCCTCTCCTCTGGAATTTAGTAATAAATGAATTACTAACTACTCTAGAAAGAGAGGGATACAGAGTGTTTGCCTATGCGGACGATGTTGCTATTGCAATAACGGGTAAACATCCCAATATACTAAAAGAACTCTTACAAAACGCTTTAAATAAGCTCACCAGATGGACTAATCGGTGTGGACTAGGTGTTAACCCTCAAAAAACCGACCTTGTCCTCTTCACAAGGAAATACAAAGTCCCACACATTGACCCTCCCCTCATAAACGGTGTACCACTTAAATTCTCTGATCAAGCAAAATACTTGGGTCTCATTTTAGATAAGAAATTAAGTTGGAAACCTAATATTCAAGAGAGAATAAACAAAGCCACAGTAGCCCTGTTCTCCTGTAAAAAGGCCATTGGTAATAAATGGGGCCTACAGCCCCGAATTACGCACTGGCTATACATCTCGGTCATAAGACCGATCCTTACTCATGGAATAGTGGTATGGTGGACGGCGCTAGATACAGCGACAAATCGCGATAAACTCAGCAAAGTCCAACGAACAGCCTGCCTGTGTATGGGAGGAGCACTTCGCTCCACCCCCTCCGCTTCACTAGATGTTCTGTTCCATCTAATACCGCTGGACTTTTTCAGCAAGCAAACGGCCGCTAATACTGCCATACGGCTTCAGGCCTCCTCTCTGTGGATCAATAATGGAATTGGCCACACCACTATTTTGAACTCGTTCAGAACTATAAATAGTAATATTGACTACACCATACCCCATCCTCAGTTCAACAACTATAGCTTCAAAGTGACTATACCTCCCAGGTCTTCTTGGGAGAATACATCATTTTTGGACGATGGTCCTATAAACTTTTACACAGACGGATCAAAAACGGAGGATGGGGTTGGTGGTGGCGTATACTCAGATAGACTTAACTTAAGTCTCTCCTTTCGTCTACCCGATCATTGTAGCGTGTTCCAAGCTGAAATCCTGGCTATAAAAGAAGTCCTATCCTGGCTTAGAGAAAACGTAATATCAACAAATGATATACGCATCTTCTCGGATAGCCAAGCTGCGTTAAAATCCTTAGACTCTGTCTCTACAAATTCACTAACAGCCCTTAATTGTCGATCATCTCTTACGGAGATGGCTACACAGTTCAACATTCACCTTTTCTGGGTGCCGGGCCATAGAGACATTCCAGGAAATTGCAAAGCTGACGAACTTGCAAAAAGCGGAACAACTTTACCTCTGCTGGCTCACAATGCTAGCATAGGTATCCCCTTAGCTACATGTAAACTCATGCTAAAGCAAGATACCATAGAGAAAACAAACTTCAGGTGGAATAACACCACCACCTGTGTAGCGACTAAACGAATTTGGCCTAATCTTAGCGCCAAGCGCTCAAAACAATTAATCTCTCTGAGTAGATTGCACATTAGTTACGTTATAGGTGTCCTGACTGGGCACTGCTTAATAGGAAGACATGCTATTCGACTTGGAGCCCCTGCAAATGATTTTTGTAGGAGTTGCATGGACGAAGAAGAAGAGGAGACAATCTCTCATCTTCTGTGCACATGCCCTGCCTTATCACAAAGACGTAGAATCCATCTTGGAGACTACTACTTTAACGATACTAGTGATCTAAAAAATTCAGACATTACTTGTCTCCTACGCTTCATTCGAAGCTCCAATTGGTTCAACGAGTTAAGCTGATTAACTGATCCATGTGGTATCACAACGGACCATACTTTGGTCTAAGTGTGTTGGACGTCCCAAACCAACAGCCACTTTAACCTAACCTAACCTAAAAGACATAAAATCATCTAGTTTTCAGTTTTTGATCAAAAACAAATAAGAGCAATAAATTCTGAAATAAAAACAATGGGAGATAATCTTGAAGTATTGAAAAAGTTACACTTTAAACCTTTTTTTAACTTTTTTTACTCAAATTTTGAGTTTAAAATTAAATTTTTATTTTCAATTTTCTCAAAAACTAAAAGACATAAAATCATCTAGTTTTCAGTTTTTGAGCAAAAACAAAGCAATAAATTCTGAAATAAAAACAATGGTAGATAATCTTGAAGTATTGAAAAAGTTACACTTTAAACCTTTTTTTAACTTTTTTTTACTCAAATTTTGAGTTTAAAATTCAATTTTTATTTTCAATTTTCTCAGAAACTAAAAGACATAAAATCATCTAGTTTTCAGTTTTTGATCAAAAACAAATAAGAGTAATAAATTCTGAAATAAAAACAATGGTAGATAATCTTGAAGTATTGAAAAAGTTACACTTTAAACCTTTTTTAACTTTTTTTACTCAAATTTTGAGTTTAAAATTAAATTTTTCAAAAACTACGCGTAGTTTTGACTTGATTTAAAAACTGGCTAATAGAACAGAATGTTGGCTTTAAAAAAATGTATACAACTTAATTGTAAGTATCACCGTTATTTTTTAAGAATTTTTTTCCATTTTAAGTAATATTTTTTTTAAATTGCCCCTCCTGCCTAAACGGGGGGAGATAGACCCCCCCTCCCATAGTAAAAAATGCTTATTTTTAACTGTTCTAAAAAATTCCGTTATAATATCTTGTCGCCTAAGTTATCGTACTCTTGCACAAATTAAATTAAAATGTCACTTTGGTAGACAATAGGAACTTGACAACTTTGAATTTAATTTGTGAACGCATTCTTGCACAATTCGATAGAACTGTCATTGAAATTAAATGAACTCAACTTTTTCATTATGGTAAGGTTCACGAAGGAGCAACGTCTGCAAATCATAAAAAAAATTGAACTGAAATTCAGAGTCGTTGACTGAAAATTTAAGTGCATTTTTTAAGTGACAATGCTCGTTTTTAAATGGGTTCCCCAATACGCAAAATATGCGATATTGGTCAGTCTAAAATTCACATTTCCTTCATGAATCACCACTTCATCCACAAAATGACGTTATTGGGCCATATTTGTCTACGTCGTCTACGATAACCTTGTCACTTCACGTTACTGTGAATGACCAGCGATATCGCGCCATGATAGCCGATTATTTTTATTCGAATTGGGAGATATGGATTTGGATATAAAATGTGGTTCCAACATAATGGTGTTACAAGCCACATAGCTTACCTTACAATCGATTTATTGAAGAGTAGAGGTATTGATGATCCCGTTATCTCACGAAATGGACAGTCGATTGGCCGCCTTGTTTGTGCGTTTTAACGGCTTTAGACTATTTGCTTTGGGGCAACGTTAAGTCATTGGCTTATGCCAACAAGCCAACGACATAGTAAGAGCTCAGAGTCAACATTGAACGGGATCGCTGCAAACATGCTTGCTGTCAATTTCAACAAAATTGAGTTCGATTCATACCTAATTGTTTTGATTGAACTTAAAGCCAATAAGAATGTTTTTAAAATATCTCAAATGGTTTGCGTTTTATTTAAAAAAAAGTTGTCAAGTCCTTATTGGAAAACCCTTTAATTTGAATTCTTATACAAAATATTTAAATTTAGAAATTGATGTCGAAAATATTTTTTTAGCGGAGTTGCCGTTATGGGATTTTTGAGATGTTCTTTGATTTAAAAAAAAAACGAAAAAAATGTGTTTTCATTTTATTCCTTCCAGAGACGCCTTAAAGACTTTTACAAACGACGACGTCATGATGCGTGCACCTACAAACTCTTATATTCAAATTTTATCCTGCACACCAAAAATTTGCTGTCGGCTTTTGGTATAAATGGCCTTAAAGCCGAAAGAATCATTGAGTATCCATGTGTTTTTCTTTTTGTGGGTGTGCCTTCCTTCTAATGATGCATCAATAAATTTGAAAATATAAGGTGATGGGATGGTGTATACTGTATAGGTATATGTAATTGAATTAAGCTCTTAATTTAATTTTAACAAATTTTGACCTTTATAAAATACTAAAATGAGTATATTTTATGAAACACCAAGAATAATGGTGTTTTAAGAGAATAAACAGGAACAGTAGCTACACCTAATAGGGGAAAATACAAATTAAGACTTAAAAGGTAAATATGTACATATTTTACAATATAGAAGGTTCTGTAAGGCAACATCAGAATCATGTTTTTGTGTCGTCAGGATTATTTTGTATTATTTGAGAGTAAAAGCACAATAATGAGTAATAAATTCTTGATGTATCGTATTTTTATGCGTTGAAACTAATAAATTGAAATTGTGGACTTTTCCACGGTCTTCGTCCTACATTGACTTCTTTTTTCTTTCTCCAAACCTTAACAGTAATGAAACATCAAAATATTGCACAACGTTTGCAACTCCATCCGACCATTTTGGTATCTCCATAAATGTACAATTCGGTAATTATTCTTATCTCTTGGCGTACCTAAAAGAACCTTCTCGTTGCTTTAAAAACACTGATTGGGAAGCATTTAGGTTAAGTCTTCACAATAAACTTCCGCCAGAATTCAATGTCTTAATATGCTTATCAAACAAAGAGTAAATATTGATCTTATAATAACACTTTTAAGACAAGATTACAAAATATTCGTCCTTCGCCACAAGCTTTCAAAGAAATCGATAAAATTACTGGAATACATTTTTTTTGGTACAGATACCTCACAAGATGTTCTTATACATAATGGGTTAGAGTTGTCTGATACTCGATCAAAAATCAATGCTTTTCGAGATTTCTTTTCTGCAGTCTATACCGAAAAACAGCCTATACTTCTTAAAGTTTCCTAATTTTCTTCACCTGAAAATAATTCAGAAATCATTACCTTTTCACCATCTAGGCCATCATTTTACCCAGCCACTCCACCGTTCACAACACCCCAACTTGTTCATATTTGCAGAATAGATTTGAAAAATAAAAAATCCCCTGGAATTGACGGAATATTCAACTTTATCCTGCGAAAAAGCTCCCATTCACTCGATGAAATACTGGCATCTCTGTTTAATCATTGCATTAACAAATAAAAAATCCCCTGGAATTGACGGAATATCCAACTTTATCCTGCGAAAAAGCTTCCATTCACTCAATGAAATACTGGCATCTCTATTTAATCATTGCATTAACAATTGCTACTTTCCTTCAGCTTGGAAAAGAGCAAAATTGTTACAAAATTGCTAAAACTAGATCTACAACAGAGTTAAAAGACTTTCGACCTATTTCCTTGTTTTCCAACATTGGAAAACTCTTCGAAGAAATAATAGTAGAACCAGTCAATATTCCCTGTGACGATAAAAACATTATTCCTCAAACTCAATTTGGGTTAAGAAAAGAACATTCAACTTAACATGTATTTCTCCTAATACTTTGCAATACAATTCTTCAAAACCTGAGATCTAAAAGATGCACGATTTCATTAAACATGGGCATTAAAAAGGCATTTGATAATCTTTGGCACAAAGGGATGATTTATAAATTGTTAACACTTGATTTTCCCACATGGCTGTGCGTATTATTCAAAGTTTTCTTGAAAACCGATTCTCATCAATATTTTTGTTAAAACTGAGCAGTCAGATCCTTTCCGAATATTTCTGGGAACTCCGCAGGGGTCAATATTGGGTCCCATTTTGTTTAATATATATTTATATGATTTTCAATTCGGTTATTCGAATGAAGAACCTAATGGAATCCTATTTGCAGACGATACCTTCATAGTAGCCAGTGGCGTACAACTACAGAAAGCTATTTTTAAAATAGAACTTAAATTACCCTTACTTTTAGGCTATCACCAAAAGTGGGGTTTTAATATAAATACGGGAAAATGTAGCTTAACATGCTTTCGAAACGCTAGTGGAAAAGGCCATCGCATGGCAGTTAAGGAAAGCAAAACTCTCTCTCTATACATAAATAACGTACCTATTTCATTACGAACCGAAATGAATTATTAGGTATTCACTTTCATAACAGATTCCTTTTCAATGAACACACCCAAAAGACATTATGTAAGGCCAAATTTGTTACTGCGAGATTAAAGCCAGTACTGCACTTAAAAGGAATGCCCAAAAATAGAAAACTTTTGGTATATAAAACATTGATTCGACCAATATTGGCATACGGATTTTGCTCCTGGTTTACTATTTCACCTACGATAGCTAAAGAGCTTGAACGATTTGAGAGAAACATTTTGAGATTTTGCTGTGGAAAATTTAGAAGAGCGAATAAAACATATTTCGAAAATAAAATAATTTATGAAGATTGCAAAAAAATAAAGTACATGCTGTCGTCAAGAAAGGACCTACAACACAGACGTCTTGGTCAAAACGTCACCATCGACAGACGTAACTTTGAGGTAGTCAAGGACTTCGTCAACCTCTGCTCCACTGTAAACGCAGAAAACAACACCAGCGCTAAGATCAAACGAAGAATAACTCTTGCTAACCGCTGTTTCTTTGGGCTAAGAAAGCAATTGAGTGGTAAAGTCCTCTCTCGAAAGACCAAAGTGCATGTCGCTATATAAGACCCTTATCATCCCCGTCCTGCTATACGGTGCAGAAGCATGAACTATGAAAAAAGCGGATGAAAGCACCTTGGGTCGTTTCGAGAGAAAAATTCTTCGTGTGATCTACGGTCCCGTATGCATCGAAGGGGAGTGGAGGAGAAGATGGAACGACGAGCTGTACGGGCTGTACAGCGACGTAGACTTAGCAAGAAGGGTAAAAGTCCAACGACTAAGATGGCTGGGTCACGTAGAGCGCATGGAAACCAATGCTCCGGCCCGGAAAGTCTTCGAATCCACACCCACAGGACAGCGCAGTAGAGGAAGACCGCGAATCAGGTGGCGCGCACAAGTGGAAGGTGACCTCACCCAAATCGGAGCGCGAAACTGGAGACATCTAGCTAGGGACCGAGTTAGATGGAGAAGTTTGTTGGGCGAGGCCCTAGTTCACACAGGACTGTAGCGCCACCTTAAGTAAGTAAGATTGCAAAAAAATTCCGCTAATCCAATATTTAACAAACCTTGCAAAAATTAAATTAAAACGCACTGAACATCATCCATCAAACGCACTTAAAAGATCCTTCTTTGATTCAAACCTTACAGATAGTTTGGAAGACAACTACTATCTTTCTCCTGATTACATCGTTAAGGAGAGTTCATTACCATAAATAGAGCCTGACATTAATAGGGATTGCTATTTCAGCGTAAATATTAAAAGTTGAGTGGCATGTTAGCCATCTTTTGTTTTGTCTATATTTTTCTGTTAGATTCCTAGTTTAGTCTAGTAATAAATTGTTGTTATATCGTATTTTTATGCTTTAAAACTATTAAATTGAAATTGTGGATATGCAAAAAAATGTATCGGAACAATTTTCAAAATGTGGAAGAGAATGACCCGTAGCGAACCTCGAATAGAATGACTCGTTACTCTTTTAGCGTATTCTCAAACAAATGTTTTGTTGTCATTGAACTTAATGTTTTCAGCCCACCAATTCCAGATTATAGCCTTTTTTAAATTTCGTTTCCTTACAAATTACTACTTCTGTTTTATTTTTGACACTTTCACAAGTGCATTAAACCTATGATCCAAAATTTGTTTAAATAAAATTAAAAGAGTTATTTTGTATATTTTCTGATAGATACTGTTTTGCTATATATGCAACAGGTGCAAGGAATAAACCGATTAAATTAAAACAAACAAATTAAAATAAATAAAAATAAAGTGCGTATACGCCTAAGTGCACCACTGATGTTTTATTTGTTTATGTTTTAAAAAGAATGAAACTGTATGGCATTGAGGTATGTATTTATTTTATGGTACATTTTGTTAAAGTAAGCATGACTACACTTTTTGGAAAAAAAAACTTCATTTGTTAAAGCTTTACTATCCAAGGCTACTTAATGTGTCAGAGGTAGTATAAGGTTTGGAAATATACTGTAGTATACATTATGTGCTAATATTTATAGAAGATAACGATCAGCTCGAATAAGCCATTATAGGATCCAACATACAATTTCGTGTATCCTCTATTAATGTCACAAAACGCAACGAGCCATTGCATCACCAAATTTATTAAATCTATAAATAAACGAGAGAGGAACTCTTATTAAACAAACCGGGCTTAAAAATAGATTTTTTTTTTTACTGCGTCTCATATAGAACCTTTGGTTAGGGAAAATGTCATCCTCGTTGAAATGAGTTTTGCTTCCACCTCATTCGGCTCTAATTTGTATATAGTAAGTAAAATTACATTACATATAACTATGGGAAATATGCCCACAGATAAAATTCAATTTTTGTGTACTCTGTGGTTTCATGACATTATAGTGGTTACGGTATATCAAAAGTGGAGTTCACTTAACTGACCTAGTATACTCTACTGTCTACTCCTACTCGTCTAGTACCTACAGCATAGGTAACCAAAAATTTCAATGCATAGATTATGCTTCCTTTTAAAGCCCATCACAACAATTTTCATCCCTATGGTACTCTTTTAAATCGTGAAAGGTATGATAGGCGACCACAACTATAGATATAGGTTATATGTATGTATGTATATCCTATATTGGAAGACTTTCTTTTTTAGTTCTTAAAAAGCTCTTGTATGAATAAACATATACATACATATGTATGTATGTTTGTAGGTACCTTTAACTTAAGGTATAAAAAGATCCCTTCTTAATGCCATACATTTCAGAGGCATTCTAATTCAATTTGGAACTTTGCTTCTACTGTATTTTCCAATTATGCTTCGTTATTGGTTGTTTGTGGGTATCTTTTGTGTTAAGGTACGTACATACATATACTAGGACGATAGGTGTACTCTAAGATAATGCTCCTTTTCCGGTGTGACATGTGTGTTGTGGGAAAAAAATCTTAATTGTAGAATTTTATAAGTCCTTACCTATCAACATCATGTTTTGTTTATGTACTCGTATGTTTAACACCAACCCTCTCCGATCTTTCTTCATGTCTTTACTTTGTCGTCGATGATAGAGAAACAAAATTCGATTTAATTATTCATCCTTTGTCGATATTTTAGTACACATAATATCTGTATCAGATATCAACCCATATTTTAAAACACCGCATACTTGTAGTACGGCTATTTGGAAACCTTTACCTAACCTAGCTAATATTTTGTATAAACTATTTATAGAGAATAAAGAGACTCAAGTGCAAATTTTTGTCCATGATATGCAGAAAAAAAAAGAAAAGATAACTTATTTCGAGAGTTTATTAATATATGTACATATGTATAGAGTTAAGTATGATAATAAATATTATGCTAAAACCAAATACTAATCATTTTAAAGTAAAATTTGTCAAGAAATAAAATTAAATGACACCATTAAAAAAAAACTACACCTTTGTTTCATGTTTGCACCTGTGACAAACTTCACCTGTGGGTACTCATTGTCAGTTATAATTGGTCAATATAAGAATCTACCACATTTCGATAAAAAATCAACAATGAACAGGTTCAGATGACATGAGGGAATTGATAGAGGTAAAGTTTTTACCATTTGATTAGCAGAGCTGTGTAGACTTAAGTCAGTTGGTGACTTTAAACATAAAAGCTATAAACTATTTTAAAAGTCAATTGGCTTAAAGTCGATTTATCTGCAGTTTCTTTGATCTCTAAGTTGCCAGTTAGCTATCTTTGATTTTCATCATTGAACATTTTGTTTTGGGATTGAAAATCGAGCAATAGTGTCAAATTTGTTATGTTTGGTGTTGATGAGTTTTAGAGCTACTAAAAAAATTATTTTGCCCAGAACTTTTCTTTAAGTTCATTTTTAATTTCTCAATTGTTGATTTTGAATTCCATTTTCTTTGCATTTCCACCTGTCAGTTTTTCTTTCAATGATCAACTCTTAGGCGCCAGTTATAGCTATCATTGGTTTTAATCATTTAAAACAAACATTGGAATTTTTTTGACAGGTCGTTTATAGCTATCATTAAAAATTGATGTCATTGAACAAAATTTTCTGATTGAAATTCACCAAAAAAATTTTACTGACAGAAATCTGTCATTGGAATTGTGTGAAATTGGAACACAAATCAGTGGAACGATTCGTTTCACTTTTGAACATAAAAGTATCAGCTGTTCGGGAAAATGAATTTCCGTCCGGAAAATAGAAAAATACATTTTTAGAGAAAAATAAATGCGCAGTTACACTTTTTTTTCTCAAAAATTCTTTGTGTGATTTCTGATCGATCAGTATATAATTTTCATTTCTAATCAAAAGGAAACACCGTCAAATATCGATTCAAATTTTTTTCCGGATCGATTTCAATGATAGCTATAACTGGCGCCTTACCTTAAATAATTGTTTCCAATGAGGAAAGGCTTGATTCCAATCAGGAAATTTGTGTCCAATGACCGACATTTTCAATGACCCAACCTGTCAAAAAAATTCCAATGGTTGGTTTCAATGATAATAAATCAATGATAGATATAACTGAACTTTTAAAGTCCTTCAAGTCAAAGAAAAACATTCAATTTGAGACAGTTTTTTAAATCCAATAGTCATTTGAATGCAGTCTTTGAATGATTTTTTTGACCCAAGGAATTTAACATTGGTAAAAATTGTTTAAATATCCATGATTTATTTTGTCAAATTAACTAAGTAACTGAATTGCATCATTTTTGAATTTCGAAAATCACTATTTTTGACTTTGAGTATGTAACCTATTTTATGCAGGAATTAAACTCTCATTAATGGACTTCAAGTCATGACTTTAACAATAACTTATAACTTTTATTTAAAAGTAATTCAGTTATTTAGGATTGGGATGTTAAAAGACTTAAGAAAAAAGTCGAAGTCTTGAAGTCAAATCTTCTAGTTACGAGATATCAGTTTATCATATTTGTGTTCTTCAACTGAAAACTGAACTACATTACTCTTTGATTTATTTTTTTTTGTACAATTTTGTTTAAGGTTTTGTAAAAAAAACGCTATCCTTGTCAAATTAGAAAAAGAAAAAGTAGTATTAATATCGATTTATGATGAGTTGCGGATTGATTCGGAATGTTTTTGACACTTTAACATTTGATATACTCCGCAGTCTACTCATCGGATTCTATAATCAGCTTTGATTATTTTAATACTGTCAAAAATATTGTAAGAATTTTCTTTGCGAACATTCAAACAACTCGAAAATAATGACACCACCTGAAAACTTAACTAGCTGCCTTGGTCTAAATTTAAATTCTAATAACTTGCAGTTGGCTGCATATGAAATCCCTTATGTCTTTTGAACCTTTTCCATAATAACTAAAAGGTTTGCTACTATTATTAAATTTCATTTCACCAAACCGACTATCATTAATTTAATTATTCTTCAATTTCGAACAATGTTTTAATGTTCAAATGTAAACAAACTCACCGCATTGATTAATTTGTATCATAAATTTTATTGCTAATTTTGTTTTATAATTATAAATGATGTAAATAATAAATTGTATTCGGATTATTTTTAATGCTGTGTAGGTATATATTTTCTTTCATTTATGTTTAATTTTACATTTTTTTTTTTCAATTAAAATAACATTTGGTTTTTCAATAATGTTTGAGATATTTTTTTATTTACAAAGTCTTTATAAGGATATATTTATGTATAGTAAGGATAATAATAATAATAGTTTATATATTACAAATGTAAAAGTATTCAAAATTAAAATTTACCCAGCCATGTAAAATTTAATTTTGTTACATTTACACTATAGAAGCAATAGATTTCAATTCTACATAGCGTTTGATGGTTTTGTTTAGTTAGTTGCTGGATTTTCTTCTGAAGAAATCTGATTAAGGACATCGTTGATTTCATCTCTGTAAATAAAATGTAATAAAACAAAAAAATACTTTCCATAATTTTCAGTTTTAGTCATTTTTTTTCCTATAAAATAATTAGGTCTGTTCCATTATACTACACATTTCCAATATTGCCTGTACATTTTACATACAAAATTTAAGTGACAGAATTTGGAACGATATTGCAAAGACCTACTTATAATAAATACAGAGCATGCAATAAGTTAAAAAAAAGTTTATGAAAACACTGTACTCACGCTTCACTACATCGGTAAAAATTCTTGATTCCTGTATAAATACACGACATTGTGAATGGACTGTTTGATTTTTCTAAAGATGATTGTTCGAAAGCAGGTTGGGCGAGTTCGTAGGCTCTCTTTCCATATCTAGAACCTAAAAAGAACCGATCACTTCTGGGTGCAATGCTAAACCTTCTTGATTTTGATTCATGGTATTGTGGAGATCTTCCATAACGACTACCAACAAAAAATGTGCGTTTATCTTCACTTAGTGCTTATATGGGGAAATTAAAATTAGTCAACGGGATTTTTTTAAAAAAAGGATAACAAAACTAAATAATACCATTTAAGTTTGATGATGCTGCATCGACATCGGAGGTATGTGTCAGTGTCATCATACAAATTAGGAGTACCAAACCGAAAAGAAGACTCAAAGAGTTGTAGGAAACCATTTTAATCTGCAAAATTTTACTATCATTTATTTACACCTTTACAAATTTTAATAAAAATAATGTATGTAGGTAATTTTAAAATTGAATCTATTCTCTACTTTCTACTGTTTAATTTAACATTTCAATTTCGTAAAAAATATTTCGAATTTCGAAATAAAATGTTAATTTTTTTTTTTTTAATCAAAAATAAAAACAACGACATTTTTGATCATCAAATATTATTTAGACAATATAAGAACTTGTGCAGAAAAACAATTATTGCAATCGATAAATTAGTTCTTGAGAAAACTTAAAAACAAAATAACGGTTTTATTTTTTTTTATTGAAAGAAGCCATTGATTAAAATCTCGAGGTCGAAAGGAGGATACTTACCATATAGTTCCTATACTTCGCAAGTACATAAAAATGATTTTTCTCTAGCTAAAATTACAAAATGGCTACTTTAAATTCTAGTAATTTACTCAATTTATATGATTCTTGAGATTCTGACAGTTTAAGTCAAGTTCTATTCTCCACATTTGTTTTTTTTTCCTCAGGAGTTGTCACTGTTTAGGCATGTTTATATGCTTCATTGTTTTATAAGATTGAATTCTTTGACGTTAAGCAAAGAGGTCTTAAGTCAGAAACTGGTTACAAAGACTTAGATGAACTCAAGACGTTAATATCAAAGTACATATGCCATTTTTCTGATTTATTGTATAAAGACTTAATTAGTACCATAGTTAGCAGGTTTGTTAGATATAAGAAGTTAGAGAACAAAGTCCGTTAGAGAAAAAAATCCAAATCAAAACCTAAACTGCAATTTTTTGACTTAAGACCTTTTTACCTAACTCCAACGAATTAGAATTTTACAAGTTAGTTATCAGAGGATTTAAACTTTGAAAATGCTTGTAAATTTCTAAATTATGTAATTAGAAATTGCTAAATTATTCTTAACGATAGGTTTTATGCTAAAGCCTACGGATGTCGAGCTAAAATTTAGCTTCCATAAAAGATTTTCTCCAAAACTTAGTCAAGCTAAAATTAAGCGAAGCGTTTTAGTAGAGTAGATAAAACTTCATATTTTTATTTCATAGTCTATATCGTTGAGCTGTCAAAATTTTGCGGTTTTTGAGCAATTTTGACAGATTATTGAAGTGGAGTGGAGTATGGGGAGTGGTCGGGGTTGAATTTCTTAAAAAAAAACTTGTTTAAAAAGATATATAAAAAATCTATTTTAAATAATATCTATGGCAACGTTCAATTAAGTTAGATAACAATTGTATTTTCATTTCAAAAAAAGAGTATTTTATGCGCTTAATTTGATATGGATATTGAGAAGTTATTGGCTGAAGAGGGTCTTTCGGAGCCGAAAAAAGCGAACGCGAAATGCGAAAAAGACAATTTGAGTCGAGAAAAGAAAGCACCATCCCTAATTTGTAACTTGGAGAATAGTTCCTGCAACATCAATTGAATTTTCTACACAACTTTCTTCTGTCAAAATTTAGCCCAGGTTTAAGCTGAAGTTTGGAGAAAAACGTGAACTTAATTTTAGCGTGAAATGCGTACTACCCTTAAGCATGAATGTAAACATTTTCCGTTTTTGAGTTTCTTGATAAGTTTTTTTTATAAGAAAACCTATAAGTTGCAAATTATATCTATGAGTAACAGCGATTTGTAAATTTATTTTACAAAAAATTATAGTTTAGTTAAATCAAGTTAATATCATATTTATAGAAATGGTATAACTATGTTTATCATTAAAGTTTATATTTAGAAACGCTTTTTTATTTGTACCAAAAAGGTGAGTAATAAACAAAATGCTGGAAAAATGTCTGCATAAATACAGAAAAGTGAAGAAACGTAATTTATAAAGAAAAACTTATTGTATCTGAGAAAAAGAGGTATTTATTTAAAACTGAATTTACCATAATTTTTAATGTTGCTCAACAGAATTTCTAGTTAAAACCTGATTAATATTGATTTTTAACTTCCTATAGGAAGTTATTGTAATGGGTCCGATTTTTCAAATTGAAAATTTTGACATTTCTCGACGTTTCAAGGTCCCTAGAGTCGAAATAAAAGATTTTTAGAAAGATGTCTGTGCGTACGTGTGTACGTACGTTCGTACGTCCGTCTGTACGTTCGCGACGTTTTTTCGTCGTCCATAGCTCAAGAACCAGAAGAGATATCGACTTCAAATAAATTTTGTTATACAGATAATAAGGCAGAAAGATGCAGAAAGGGCTCTCAAGAAAATTGTGTGGGTAGTTTTTTTACCAAAGCAGTTTAAAAAAAGGTGAAATTTTGGTTAACCTAAATATCTCATGAACCAATGATGCTAGAGACTTGAATTAAATTTTATAATATATATTGTAACGTAATACAAAACAATTATATTTTTGGAAAAAATCCAATTAACGGGTTTTTTTATAAATCAAAAAAACTGAAACAAAAAATTTGCACCTCGAAAATTTTACGACCAAAATATAATTTCATCTCCAAAACAATTTTGTGCAACGAAGAATAATATTTTTGACATCTGATAAAATTTTGAGAAAAATCTAATTGACAGTTTTTTTTTATAAAAAATAAAATCCTAAAAAAAAATTTACTCATAGTTGGTAAAAATTGAATTTCGACGCAAATATCTTTTCAAAAACTTGAGATTAAGGCTTCAAACTTTTTTTATCTTATAAGAAATATTGTTTTCAACATTCTGAAAAATGTTGAGGAAAATCGAATTGACAGTTTTAAAAAAAAAACATAAAAACCTAAAAAAAAGTAATAAAAGTTGGTAAAACTTGATTTTCGACTCAAATATCTTTTCAAAACTTTGAGATAATGGCTTCTAACTAATTTTAACTTATAAGAAATATTGTTTTCAACATTCAATAAAATTTTGTGAGAAATCGAAGTGACAGTTTTTTTTACAAAAAATAAAAACCTAAAAAAAAAACAATACTAAAACTTGGTAAAAATTTACTTTCGACTCAAATAGCTTTTCAAAAATTACAAATATTAGCTTCAAACTTATTTTATTTCACAGAAAATATTGTTTTCGATATTCATATATCATTCGATATAAAAATCCAACAGTCCGTTTTTTCATAAAAAAATAAAATCTACAAAAAATAGTACCTACGCAAATTTGGTAAAAATTGATACATATAGACAAACTTTTAAGCAAGACAAATCGACAGACGGGATGGGAAGTTATCAGTGTGGGTCGCATCCCAGCCTCTTTTTTTTTTTAAATGAAATTTAATCTTAAAAGAATCAGCATGTTATTATTTGAATAATAATTTTATCAATTTTAAAAAGTGGTTGCGATAACCAACAAAAAAGAAAAGGTTACTATTGAATATAGTGGTTTGTAAAACAAATTGCATAGTGCATTTCGTGACCTTATCTAAACCGTACTATTATTTAACTTTTTTTTTGTATGAGACTTCCTTTATGCATAATATGGACAATATACGTAAAAACATATGTACGAGTAAGTTCTATTAATTTTGTTGCGGTAATTTTTACACAAATTTAAATTTAAATTTTAGGTCATTAGTGACATTAGTGAACATTAATTTTGGGCAAACGTCTAGTTTCCTTTTATTCATTTTGATTTCACAAGCTAATTTTTTGTTGACAAACACGAAAGTGCGTTGGCATAGTTAATTACCTAAATGAGAATGGTGGGCAGGATATTAAATATACCTACCTAGACCAATCTCTATGATGTTGTATAGAGCTATGTCCATCAACATATTTATTTTTAAAGTAAATTTCACTTTACATACATATAGTACATGAACTAAAATAAATTGACATCACAAAAACAAAAAACACTATCCGATAGAAACAACATCATGGTGTACCTACATAATGTTTATGTACAATGTACAATGTACATATATGTATATGTTTTATGAACCCTTTGTGGCCACAAAAATGGACTGAACTCAATTGCAGTGTTAAATTTTTCTTCCAATCTGTCAAACCAATTTTGAACATCATCATTTTATTAAGTGCTCTTCTCTGTACGTAAACAAGCTTTGGAAAAAATGTATGTACGCATGTACATACATACATAAAGGACGTCCTTAAAAAGTTAAATACAAATTTTTATTGTTACAAAGGATTGATTCTTGTTGATTATTTTTATTTGAATATGCTATACACAAAATGTAATTTATAGATTTAAAAAATTTGAACTAAAGCTTAATTTTAAGTTTTTTTGACACTATCAGTTTTATGAGTTTTTATACTATTTGATAAATATGACTTTTATGCATATACATATTTTCCCTTTTACAAATTACCTACGTAATGTTTTTTTCAAAAATTTACAAAATTAAATCCACACTATAATGTTTACAACTTTAGGAAACATGAAATAAATTAATAGAATTATTAATTACTCAAGTTGACAAAAGGAGTGTCTGAAAGTAGTCCCTCGCGATCTAGATAATTCTACATTTGAGGGTTTTATGCGTGGTATGTAATTCTGAATAAAACTTCTAACCCATAATATTCATCACGTGCAAAAGTGAGCTTGAAGCTTCAATTGAATTTTTTTTTTCACAACAAATTTACAAAATGAATTTTCCCATCATTATGTTTTCTTATTAAATTGTATATTAATGTTTCTAAAATTATGCACAACACTTTGCAATCAAAACTTTCTCTGCGATGTTGTCCTCGTCATCATATTAGAAAAGTAATGTTTTAAAACTTTCTTGATGTCCTTTTGCATCGATTTGGGAAAAGACACACAGTTATCCCGCTGCTGCTTCTTCTGTTGACATCTACGAAATTTGTTTCCAATAACAGTTTGTGAAAGAAAATTAGTAATCGAAAAGGTTCGACGTTGAAGTGAATAAATGTTAATAGTTGTGCAAATTATCACATTATTTTGGCCTTTAAAGGACTATACGATAGTCAAATATATATTCATACTTATATATGCATTTTTCTTGGTTGAATGTCCTTTCTTTTGAATATATAATGCACATACCTATACGAATTTAAAAAAAATTAGTAAACTTCTCTTTAATTAAGGAACATTTATTTTGGGTATGAGATTGCTAATGTAACATTTTTGATTTTTGTTGTAAAAAGTAGAGAAATGCATATTATTCGATTGGTACGGCTTTATTGTCTTTTTGTGTTTCGCGTTTATTCAGAAAATTGCCCCTCTCAGGCAACATTTGACACATGCCTACGTAAATACATGTTAAGATGTATATTATTATTTTACGTTTTTAAATTAAAATAACACACATACGCCACAGTGTCTTAAATATTAAATTTGTAGTCCCTCTCTGTCAACGGTTGGGTTTTTGAAATATCAAAGAAATAAGCAGTCACCGTTTGGCAAAATAACGAAAAAGAAGTTATACAAAAAAAGGGGTTGAGAAGGATAGAACTAAAAATTAAAAGATAGTCGTTATTGTCAGCTCCATTATTGTTTAACTACCTGTTGTTTTTACTTCTAAAATAAATTTTTATATTCTCTGTCATCTGTCAAGAAAATAGTCTTCCAACTATGTAAACAGACAATTATAAATTTGAAGATACAAATTTTTCGGTAATTGTCATCCGATTTTCTACCAAAAAATTGTCTAATATTTGGATAAAATCAACCAATCCTATAAACAGACAGTTTTACTTGTTAGAAAATTGACAGTTGTCACCCAATTGGATGTTATTGGTAGACTTTTGACAGTTCCGCAAATATTAGCTTAATTCTCGTCCAGCAATAATAAGTTTAGTGCACAAATTTGATCCAGTGAGACAACGGGTCATATGCAAAAAGATGAGTTCAAGCCTTTACTCACTTTTCTGAGAACTTTCTTAGAGTGGTATGCAAAAAAAAAATACGGAGACCGAGATCGATCTAAAGCTGTGAGTTTAAACTCAAAGTATTAAGATCGATCTCTCAACGAAAGCTCTATGTGAGAAAGTTCTAGTTTTGATATGCAAAAAGATTAGCAAACGCATGAGATCGATCTCATAAATTGTTGAGGATGTTTTTGGGTTTTCTCTTACTTAGTTGATAAACAACTATATAAATGGCCGAGATAATAATAACAAAACCTAATTTGAATAATTTTGTTACAAATCGTGTTTATAAAAATAGAAGATGTCCAATTGGTGAAGATTTTCGAAAATTGTATAGATTTAGTGAAACAATTATTGACAGATGAGTTCTTGGGCCCAACTCTGGAAACACGCGGTGGTGCTTTGACTCATCAAGAAAAAATGAGGATTTTTTTTTTTCGTTATGTAGGAGATCCTGGATTTGAAAGCGGTGTATCTAGGGTGGTACAGCAAGTCGCAAGAAAAATTGCAAGCCGTGCAACTGATTGGATCATATTCCCACACACTTCTGAAGGAATAGAAGAAGCGCAAAGGTTATGGAGCAGTAAGTATGAGTTTCACGACGCCATTGGAAGAACATTTTCCTTCTTAACTCGACTGACCGCACAGAAACTACTGTTATAACTAGTGCAAGTGTATACAAAGAGCTTTGAGATCGTTCTCATATCACTGAGTCAGAACTGTAGAGAGTGAACTCGTTTTTTTGCTCGATCGATATCACATGCGATTTCAACTCTGAGAACTTTCTCATCTTTTAGCATATGACCCAACGAGTTTCAAAAATATCACCGCCGTTTAGTCATCCGTAGAAAACGATCCAAATCAGTCAATTCAACGGCATTCTCTAGAAGTAAGTATCTCTCAGATTAAGATCAAACTGAATCAAGAATTGAAGCCGATAAGCAAATTGTCAAGTCCTTATTGTCTAACAAAATAAATCATACCGATTATTGAATCCGATTGCACCCATGTTCTTCTTTCGCAACTTCTCATTTATTGTGGAAATAAAAGAGACATTAGCTGCTTTATGAAACACTTAGAATGAAATGTTACAAATTCTGTAATTAAGATGATTAAGGTTGTTTTAATGGTGCTTATAGTTCGTAGTTTTGGAAAATACAAATTAACTATTTTTAAGTGCATTGTAAAGGGTAATTTTTTAGCTATTATCTTTTTGGCAACACTAGTTTAAACAGCTGACGCACGTTTCGTGTTATGTTTCACTGTCAAACATCTTCAGTTTGGTCTATAATTTAACCATGAATCATCTTAATAGTAGTACCCGTAGCGTGATGGTTAGTGCGTTGGACTGTCATGCAAGGGGTCTTGGGTTCAATCCCTGCCTGTGCCACCTAACTTTTTTCACGGGTACTGCCTCTTGCGAGGAATTGACAAATCCTCCAAGAGTAACTCTTGTCATGAAAAAGTGCTTTCTCAAACTAGCCGTTCGGATTCGGCATATAAACTGTAGGTCCCTTCCATCTCTGACAACATTACTCGCACACAGGAATGGTTGAGAGTTGTAAGTCACTAGGCCCTGGTTCTTCATGGACTGTTGCGCCACCTAATTTTTTTTATTCATCTTACAAACGAACAACGCTTGCAAATTATTGAATTTTATTATCAAAATGCGTGCTCTGTTAAGAAAGTTTATCGCACTCTTCTTCCATTTTATGGTCAGTTCATTTTTGGTCTCAATGGGTACGTAAATAAGCAGAATTGTCGATTTTGGAGTGAATATTAGCCAGAAGCATTGCAAGAGCTACCAATGCATCCAGAAAAAGTCACAGTTTGGTGCGGTTTATGGGCTGGTGGCATCATTGGACCGTACTTCTTCAAAGATGATGCGAATCGTAACGTAACTGTGAATGGTGAGCGCTACCGTGAGATGATATCCAACTTTTGTTTGCCCAAAATGCAAGAGCTGGACTTGTATGACATGTAGTTTCAACAAGACGCAACGGTGCCACATGCCACACAGCACGCGCAACAATGGACTTATTGAGAGGCGAGTTCGGTGAACATTTTATTTCACGTTCGGGACCAGTCAATTGGCCGCCTAGACCGTGCGATTTACCGCCTTTAGACTATTTTTTGTGGAGCTATGTTAAACCTCATGTCTATACAGACAGGCCCGCTTCAATTGACGCATTGGAAGACAACATTGAAGCATTTATTCGTGAGATACCGGCCGAAATATTGAAAATAGTATGCCAAAATGGGACTACGCGGATGGACTATTTGAGGCGCAGTCAAGGTCAACATTTGCATGAAAAAATCTTCAAACATTAAATTATATGGACCGTACTATCGATTCAAATAAAGATTTCATGCATTTTTCTGAATTTTTTGTGTTTTTTTTTTTGAAAAACTTTCCTATAGCTTTTAAAAAATCACCCTTTGGTTTTGCTTAAGGTAAAAATCATACTTAATAATGTAGACATTTAAAGACACGAGAGCAATAATGTAAGTTTGTTGATTTTTATACTTTAATTGATAAAACCCATAACTTGCCACATCCGTAGTCCAATTGTCTGTATTTTTATCCAGCTGAAAACAATTGAGGCCTACTCGTATTTAGTATAATTTTTCTAGGAACAATATTGGTAACTGCTTGGTGACATTGAAGAACCCTTGATGTTTTTTTGAATTTTTATCGTTGTACGAAATTAAATAGTTTTGGGGTTTTTAAAGAAATGTTGCCTTCTCACCATTTGTAGATATGAAACATAATTAAAATGCTTTTTTTGTTTTTTTTTTTGTCAGAGAATTTAAAAACTTAATCTTAAAATGCTTACTATTTTTATTTAGATTTTCTGTTTTACTAAAAATTAGTTCATAAGTGATGCACCAACATCAATTTACAGAGGCCTTGTTACAAATTTGGTACAGATTTATTTTCACCGTATTCTAAAGAAGAAATTTTTGAACACATTTGTTTCTATGAAAAAAACTCTTGCGATATATTCATATATAAGATTACATTATCCATTTTAGAATCGTTCTCGGTTTTTATAAAAAGAAAACATTTCTTGAATAATACTTATAACGAATACACAATATTTGCTTTTTTCATTATGTTAATTTTTAGCAAAAATTAAAAAGGATTTCTCATACTAAACATTTCAAAGAACACTTAAAAAAGCTAAACATTTTTTGTTTTATCTGCAGGATGACATACAAATATTTTTGTTTTTTATGTAATGCATTTTCAGGATACAAAAAAGAAAACAAAGTAGAAATACTTTGAAGTGCACAAACATATGAAGACATGTGCTCTTTGCCTCTGCCTCGAAGCAAAGCTTATTCATTTATTTTCATCAAGTTTCAATAAATCCTCTTCTAGCTTTCACACTATATTTAACAAACAGTTAAGCCACAAACAAATCAAATTACATTTACGCGGAATGTCTAGAATAAGTTTAGGTTGTTTTTTTTTTTTTTTTTAATCTTATACTGGTATGCTGTGAAGAACATTCTCTTGCTATTTAAAAAATAAAAAGACACAATGAGTTTACTTTTGTTAAGAAAGAAGTGTATTATTACAAAGGTGGTAATGGTTTTCTCAAAAAGCTCACATGTTACGATTTCAAAGAAAAAACAGGTTATTTTTGGGAATGGTATAGTTTAAATTCTTTCGTTTAAATGCTCCTATCTTACAGGCATATGTAGCTTCACATTTCTATCAAAAATGTGCGCACCTTATTGTTATATTCGAATATTAAAACTAATCCAACACTTAATTAATTAAGGAAACCGAAAAGTTTGTGTAACCTACACGAGAGAAAAATAATATTAACAGCATAAGCTCTCTACAATGGGCTTATCCTATTACTTTAAGGTTAGAATGCACTCACAATTAAGTACAAATTTGCATTAGAAAATATTAGTGCACAATTTCAAACAACCTATTATTAGGGTCTAAGCGTTATACTAGTTAGCAATTTTCTAAATATTTAGCAAATTAATAGCAATTTAGTATATTCGTACGGTAAGTATTTTTTTAAAATAATAACTCCTTTTTGTTTAAAAACGCAGCCACACGCCTAAGCCGTGATAATTCGTGAAAAAAGCAAAACAAACAAACCTCAATATGGAGAAAAAGACTTATTAATGTGGAATTTCAGAAATGGTATGAACTTAGCAAATTACTAAAATTTTAAATGGCCATTTTATGTTTCTAACTTCAGTCTAAGTTAAATAAAATGAAAAATATTTCTAATCTAATCCCTACGGCTAATTTGAATTACTTTTGGAGGATTTGTACTACTAAGACAAAGTTAAAGGATAGTTAATTTCCAAAATCGTTTTTAACTAGCAAAATAATCTTTTTAATTTAGAAACTAACTAAAACGTCTTCAACATTTGGATTTTGGGCCACTCTTCTAGAAATTTATTTCAATATTTTTAGGATATCATAAATAAACCATAATTTATCATCAGTATGTAAATCTTACCTAAATATTCGAGATTTAAAAAAATTTTTCTTAAGTCAAGTGTTAAAAGAAATTTAATTTTATCATTAAACAAGTAACGGACCGGGGAAAACAGCTGTCCAGTGCCCATTATATAAAACAATTCAGAAATTCGATTCTTATTTAAAATCCCGATTGCTTATTTAAAATCTCACCAATTTGAATTCCGGAAATGTATAAGAGACCTTAACATACCCAATAAAAAGACGGTATTTTGGTTTTGGGATATTTGAGAGTTGTGTAAACACTTTTAAGTAACCCTCAACGGACTGTCAAACGTATGGTAGTTCCAAGGATCGGTTAATAAGCACATAAAGTTTATACAGCTAATAAAATGGTGAATACTTAGTACACTACTACATTACGAGCATTGATAGCAACATCACTGTGGGACGGAAATAGTGCGTTTTGAAGAACTGATCGTTGTCTCTACCTTTAAGAAGAAATTTTATTCGTAGGTATTGATCTTTTAAGGGCAAAACATTTTAAAGCACACTGATTTCAGAAACAGTTGATTTTAGATTAATCTAACTCAAAAATATACACACGATAGGAATGGAAGCGATACGATTATGGTAAGCACCGATCGTCGAGCATTTGGTGAATGGTTTCACAATTTTTTTCAATAATATAGCAATTTTCAAGAATTTTAAAAACACGTGTGATATTCTTAAAATTTTCGAAATTAAGGGATATTAATTGTATCAATATTTAAAATTTACGTTTCAATCATATCACCGCCCGTCTCGAATTTGTAAAAAAAAAACAATTTGTCTTTGTAAACGATGTTAAATCAAAGAAAGTCTTAATGACACACTATCTTACTTAATCACATTTATTTTGCATAATTTGTTTTCAGATCAAACTTTATTAATAAAGTATGTATATGAATATACCTAAATTTATATGTATAGATATGTATGTATATGGTACATAAATATTTGTTTCTTATAGAAAGTTAAAAGTAATCAACTGCCTCAAGTTATTTCCCACTCTTGTTGCAGCCCTTTTTAGTCTCGAAGTTTTGAACATGTAAGTCGTTCGTATTTTATAGTTTTGAAAACAACTTTTAACGATATATGCATAAGAAACTCGTACAACCAAATCGGATATATTTTTAAGAAAACTTTTGACCAAATCAGGTTCTCATTAAGAAAACTTGAAAACGAGAATAATTTTGTGTGTTTCTATATAAGATGTTTGTCTCCTTTCCTATAAATGTAGCATACGAATATGATTAAATATTCAAAGAAGGAGTTGTTTCTCGATATGTAAATACATAGGTTACTATGTGTAGGTAGTATCTTCCTGTCAATTGATACGACCATAAAACGCCTGCCTTAAGCGATGCAACCTTTAAGTATCTGTTTGGTTTTAAAGCATTATTTTAATACAAAGTATGCATTTTGAACTGGTGTGTTTATCACCTCATAAGTAATTTTTATTGCTAGCACAAGTGGGTACGTGCTGTATTTTAAAAGACCTTTTCGATACGAAGATGGAATATGTAATCTAGGCACTAGGGGGAACCATCCAATATCTGCATTCAAATTATAAAAATAACATTACCCCTTTTAATGTTATTGAACAATTTATGTTTTGTTTTATTTTACAATTTTAGCGAATTTTAAAAATTTAATATGTGTTTTTTTCTTCCTTTCTCACTGAACAATTTTTGTATGAATTTTCGTATTCACAAAAATGCTATGCATGATGTATTCGAATAACTTATTCCAAAACTCACTTTAAATAAAATCACAATATTTCAACAAAAAAAAATATCCAAATCGGAAAAACCGCAAAGACTATGCTTTGAATTTATATATTGATTGAAAAGAGGATACCCGGTATGCACACCTGTAGAGTGCTGTTGGTACTGAATGAAAATACTCTATTGAAGTTGCCTTTATATAAGGATGATTTTCCTGATAAGTGCACCTCAACAATATATGAAACTCCCCAAAGAAAATATTCACCCTCCCCTGAGCAAGAAGAGGCAACGCAAAAATTACGAGCAACAGTGTTAAAATGACAACATAATGTAAACACTCCTTGGTGTGTCTCCTCATACGCACGTTTTGATGCGCAACATTTTCATTCAATAATTCGATGTATCTATACCTTTTTTTTTGGAAAAAAGCAACAATGTTGCAAATACAATCAGGACGATATCTTTTTTTATTATACTAGGTACATATATGCACACAAAGAAAAGTTCCATGTATGATTGTTAATTACTGAAATTAATTATTATAAAAGAATAAATAATAATCGTGACGTTTGTATATACATACATATGTAAGTGTGACAAATTAAATTCGTCCTTAAGAATAAAAAATTAATGACTAAAACTGAGATAATATGTTTACACATCAAAATATTCATGTGACAAAACAAATTTGTTAAAAATACATACCTGAATTTTGTATTCCCTGTTTTGTTGGCTTTTTTTAATTGGGGTGGAAGGGTAGTACTTATTTGAGTTGTTACATTTAAAATGTCGTTAAATTTAAAAGGTCAGGCATTAGAGATTGTGAATTTGATTTTGAGTTATGTTAATTTATAGTGAAAACCTGAAGATTTTCCAGAGCTGTTTATTTAATTAATTTTGCATATGTATGTATATAAATTTTTTCAATTTTAGTTTAAAAATATTTTTGCTATGCAGTTATATAAGAGGTTATTAATATGCATTTCACATTTGATTTTCGTAAAAAATAATGACCTATTTTCAAGATATCGGATTAAAAAAAATAAAAACAATTAAATACTTTTATAAAAATCCAAAAGAAAAACAATGGCATTTCTGATCATCAAATATTATTAAGACAATATAAGAGCTTGTGCATAAATTATTATGAATTATGGAAATCGGTAAAATAGTAATTGAGGAAACTTAAAAACAAAATAAGTTTTGGAGTAATACAAAAATATTTTTTTAATTGAAAGAATCCAAGTTAAAAAAAAGAATTAGAAAAACAAATTAATAATAATCTATTAACTCAAATTTTCGATTTTTGACCAAAAAAATTGTATTTGCTGTTAAATTTAGTCTAAAAAAATAAATTGAAAAAAAAAACGCTTAACGCGAATCTGCTTAAAATCTTAATTTTCAAGTTTGAACTCGATCGACCCAATGGTTTAGAATGTAAGGGCGAGGATAGACAGACAGACGGACCCAGTTTTTTCGACTTCTCTACCACCGTAATGTTATATTTGATTCAAATCTCGAGTTCGAAATTTTTTACGAATGCAATACCTCCCATATACTGATACATAATTATGTAGTTCCTATGTGTCGTAAGTTTAAATGCTGTTTTTTACTGTTGACAAATTCTTTATTTTTCAGAATATTTTACGTACCTTTTATAGTTTAAGATTTTAAAACCTTGTTACCATTTGTTCAGAAAAAAATGAGATATCTATTTTTATATATCCATCTTTACGAATTATACTTATTATTATTATTAATTATAAAAATTAGGTAGGTATTCACTTCGAAAAAATTCCAACAAAGCTAAATTTTGACGGAAAGCTTTATTTATACACACGTCCTTAAAACGGGTTGGGATCGAAATACTGTATGGATCAAAATGTCGTTTCTGAATAAAGCTACCAGACGCTTACAAAAAACGAATGGAACATTTTTTTGAGTTACGTTTTTTAAGTACAAAAACACATTCTTGTGACCGACAAAGCTTACGACATTCGAAAAAACACAAGAAAAGTAAGAATGTTATTTAAGCACAGCCAATGTGCTTTTATTTAGACATTTTATAGGAATCATTTTAAAATTTTACCATGGCAACAATGAATTGTGACAATTATAGTCTGAAATTGTTTAATCGAATTGAATTGAATTGAATCATCTTACACAGACGGAATGAAAATGATAGTCAAATTTAACTACCAAAAATATGATAGTAAATTATCACCTTAGCCGGTTCCACCCCTGTTTTCAAAATTCTGTATTTCAAAATGCTGTAAATAAGACTAAAAAATAAAAATCGATTTTTATTTTTTAGTTATTCACAGCATTTTGAAATACAGAATTTTGATATACAGAATTTTGAAATACAGAATTTTAAGATACAGCATTTTGATCATGCAGTATTTTGTACATACAGTATTTTGAAATACAGTATTTTGAGATACAGTATTTTAAATGTACAGTATTTTGAAATACAGAATATTAACCATACAGTATTATGACCATACAGTATCGTACAGTATCATACAGAATTTTGATTATACAATATTTTAAAATACAGCATTTCGACCCGCTCCCCCTTAAAACTCCCTTAAAAGTCCTCTTATTAACTTCCCATAGGAAGTTATTGTAATCGGTCCGATTTGTCGAATTGAAAATTTTTTACATTTCTCGACGTTTCAAGGCCCCTAGAGTCGAAATAAAGGATTTTTAGAGAGATGTCTGTGCGTGCGTGTGTACGTGCGTTCGCGAGGTTTTTTCGTCGTCCATAGCTCAAGAACCAGTAGAGATATCGACTTCAAATAAATTTAAATAAAGGTCAAAATTTTGGTTTACCTAAAATATCTCACGAACCAATAACGTTAACGAGTTGAATTAAATTTTATAATATATATTACATATAACGTGATATCAAACTAGTATATATTTTTGGAAAAAAATTCAACGAACGGTTTTTTTATAAATCAAAAAAACTGAAAAAAAAAATATTTCTCACCTCGATTATTTTACGAACAAAAAATGATTTTTTCTCCAAATTAATTTTGTGCAATTAAAAATAACGTTTTTGACATCTGGTAAAACTTTGAGAAAAATCAAATTGACAGTTTTGTTTACAAAAAATAAAAACCTAAAAAAAAATGACTAAAAGATGATAAACATTGATTTTCTACTTCAATATCTTATCAAAACTTTGAGATTATGCCTTTCAACTAAATTTGTCTTATAAGAAATATTGTTTTCAACATTGATTAACATTTTGAGAAAAATCGAATTGACAGTTTTTTTTACAAAAAAAAACATTATACTATAAGTTCGTAAAGAATGATTTTTTACCCAAATATCTTATCAAAAATTTGAGATTATGGCTTTAAACTAGTTGTGTCTTATAAGAAATATTGTTTTCAACATTCAGTAATGTTTTGAGAAAAATCGAATTGACAGTTTTTTTTACAAAAAATAAAAACGTAAATAACAACAATACTAAAACTTTGTACAAATTTACTTTCGACTCAAATATCTTTTTAAAAATTAAAATAATAAAATATTGGTTTCAAACTAATTTTATCTCACAGAAAATATAGTTTTCGACATTCAGTTAATTTTTTTTTTTAAATCCAGTAGTGTGTTTTTTCATAAAAAAAATAAAATCTACAAAAAATAGTACGCAAATTTGGTAAAAATTAATGTTTGGTTCACGACATCTCGTAAATAATAGAAGAGATTGACTTCAGGTTCAGATTAATTTCATTCATCCAATTTGTTTATAATGGGTGATTTTTTTGAGGTTAGGATTTTCATGCATTAGTATTTGACAGATCACGCGGGATTTCAGACATGGTGTCAAAGAGAAAGATGCTCAGTATGCTTTGACATTTCATCATGAATAGACTTACTAACGAGCAACGCTTGCAAATCATTGAATTTTATTACCAAAATCAGTGTTCGGTTCGAAATGTGTTTCGCGCTTTTTTATCGACAAATTTTGTTCAGCGATGAGGCTCATTTCTGGTTGAATGGCTACGTAAATAAGCAAAATTGCCGCATTTGGAGTGAAGAGCAACCAGAAGCCGTTCAAGAACTGCCCATGCATCCCGAAAAATGCACTGTTTGGTGTGGTTTGTACGCTGGTGGAATCATTGGACCGTATTTTTTCAAAGATGCTGTTGGACGCAACGTTACGGTGAATGGCGATCGCTATCGTTCAATGCTAACAAACTTTTTGTTGCCAAAAATGGAAGAACTGAACTTGGTTGACATGTGGTTTCAACAAGATGGCGCTACATGCCACACAGCTCGCGATTCTATGGCCATTTTGAGGGAAAACTTCGGAGAACAATTCATCTCAAGGAATGGACCGGTAAGTTGGCCACCAAGATCATGCGATTTGACGCCTTTAGACTATTATTTGTGGGGCTACGTCAAGTCTAAAGTCTACACAAATAAGCCAGCAACTATTCCAGCTTTGGAAGACAACATTTCCGAAGAAATTCGGGCTATTCCGGCCGAAATGCTCGAAAAAGTTACCCAAAATTGGACTTTGCGAATGGACCACCTAAGACGCAGCCGCGGTCAACATTTAAATGAAATTATCTTCAAAAAGTAAATGTCATGGACCAATCTAACGTTTCAAATAAAGAATCGATGAGATTTTGCAAATTGTATGCGTTTTTTTTTTTTTAAAAAGTTCTCAAGCTCTTAAAAAATCACCCGATATAAGAAATAAAAACTTTTAAGAAATGCTACTAAAATTGATAAAAAATGGTTTTCGACTAAAAATCTTGTTAACAAAACTAAATTTTGAAATAAAACTATTTCATTATGTGCAAAACATTGTTGGTAGTTTTGAAATTTGTAAGAATAATTCAACTGACAACTTTTTTAACACAACACGAAAACCTACAAACTTTTAAGAAAGATAAATCGACAGACGGGATGGGAAGTTATCAGTGTGGGTTGCATCCCACCCTCTTTTTTTGAATTAATATTGTCTAATTCTGATGGGTTGCAAAATATTGGGGTGTAGTCCATTTAGTCAAAAATATAATAAGATCAAAGTTGTTGGTGGGTGTCTTATTATTTAATATCTGGAAAGATACTTTTGATAAGAGAGCCAAGTTTAGAGTGTTGGCGCTAGTTAAACAATGCAATCTAAAAATACATTTTTTGTTTTGCATATTTTTTAGTAATTCCCAACAAAATTTTCACAAAATCACCTGAGAACAACCGACAGGCTATAAAATTATATATTAATGGTTCTCCAAAGTTTGTCAACATGTGGTTAAGAAGACTTGGACATTTTGTGTGGTATTCCAAATACCGTTGGGTTTTTTGATAATGCTTACAATTTTCTTATATAGTAAAAACTATAGTAAAAACCGGTAAAAACTTTTCAAGTGATTCGGACAAAGTACTGTATTGTTTAGAACTGGATAGGCTACAAAGTGTATTTAAAACGTTTTTCAAAACCCAATTTCAATCAACTACATTTTGTTAACCCCTCCAAAATAAGAAGACTTTTTATGGAGTATTAAAGACGTACACATGAAGCTTTTTATAAAAATTTAGATTTATCGGAGTTTTTTTTTCAAATTAAGGCCAATTTTGGTGTGAAAAAAAAATATTGTTTTATATATTTTTTGCCATTTAGTGGCAACTGCGTTGTTAAGTTCTAACATTTAAAAAATGACATAATTGTCTGTTCGTTGCTGTCTTTTTCTGTAATAAATTCATCTTACATTATAAAATCAATTGAGAAAAAGAGTCAAGTTGATGTTATTTACACAGACTTTAGCAAGGCTTTTGACTCTGTGAACCACTCCATCCTTTTACGTAAGCTAGAACTATTTGGATTCCATTCTACATTTCTTAACTGGATTTCATCATACCTCAGTGGTAGGTCTCAAAGGATTGTCATTAATAATGTTTTTTCGCGATTTGTTAAATGTACCTCGGGAGTGCCTCAGGGTAGCCATTTGGGTCCCCTTCTTTTCAATATTTTTATAAATGATATTACATCTGTTATAAAATATTCGCAGTGCCTTCTTTATGCAGATTATCTTAAACTATTTTTAGAAGTTACTTGTGTAGAGGATTGCTATCTTATTCAATCTGATATTAATATTACTTGCATTTCAGAATGTTGCAATTCAAATTTCTTAAAATTGAACATTAAAAAATGTAGCGCTATATCCTTTTTTAAGTCTAATACTCATATAAGCTTTGATTTATTTAATCGAATCTAAGCCGCTCTCACGTGTAGACAAAATTAAGGACTTAGGCATTATGCTTGACTCTGCTGTAGTTGCAAGAGCAAATTCACTTGTTGGATTTATCAAGCGTAATTGTGGTGATTTCAGCGATCCTTTCGCATTGTTATCCCTTTATACGGAACTTGTAAGATCTTTACTTGAATATGCTGATGGTATCTGGAATCCTATTTTTAAAACTCTCTCTCTTCGTGTTGAAAAGATCCAGAGACGTTTTACGAAATTTATATTTTATAAAATGAAATGGAGATTTATTCCAGACTACAAAACAAGATGTTTATTCCTTGGAATTAAATCCTTAGAATCAAGACGAACTATTCATTGTATAATGCTTGTGAGGGATATTTTAAGTTATCATATAAGATGCCCTTCCTTACTTTCCTTAATTCCAATTTATGCACCGTTAAGATCTTTACATCATAAGGAATTGCTTTTTGAACAATATCACAGAACAAGCTATGGTAGTAACGAACCAGTGTGTAGATCAATAAGGCATTTCAATGAAGTTTGCCAGCTTTTTGAACTTAGCAGCTCAAGAGATTTGTTTAAAGCTAATTTAGTACTGATTTTTACTTGTACTTATGTAAATACATGTAAATATTTTAGTTATTTTTTATAATCTGTTAGCTATAAACGCTTGTAGATGTAAAAAAATAAATAAATAAATAAAACAAAAAAATTAAAACAACGATTTGTTAAGTAAAATGATTTATTTGAACTTGAACAGTTAGTAAATATATACTTGTTGGTAGGGTTGCCGCCTGAATACTTTCGTTTAAAATAGAAAAGTACAAAATAACCGTAATTGTTTCTTAAAATTACAGCAAGTAAAAGTTAAGTAAACTTTACGTAAACTGCGAAAACAACAGTTGTACATTTTCAAGGACCATGCTGAAGAACCTATAAGCACAATTTAAGTGGTACAGGTACTTGTACATAAAAACCAACAAAAAAAAACTATAATTAACATTTAATGGAAACTTATGTACATACTGCTAATAAATCAAATATACATTTTTAAGTTATATTTCATCAAAAATATTAATTTTGAGCTCCAATGTTTTAAAATATTATTAAATATCTTTGGTAGCATATAACTCCGAGAACATCTCTAATTCATGAATAAAATGTTTAATTTGAATTTGTATTTGTTACTTAAATTTAAAAGTACTTGAAAATGTATAGTACTTATAGTACAAAATGTGCGCATGGGGCTCTTTTTGTTTAATAGATTTATTTTTATTTATATTTTAGGATTCTTAAGATAAATTCATATGTTTTAAAAATTACAAGGAAAGCTTAATTAAAAAAAAACGCATGTCATCATTCAATAGAATAAAAGACTTTGATCATTATTAAACATTTAAGTTCAAAAACTTCGGAGTTCTAACTCTTTACTTACTTATAAAAATAAATATCAAGAAAATCCCGTCTGCCAATTTGCTTAAAAATTTAAGATCGATTTAATCTTTAATTACTTCTTTTATATGAAATTAAATACAAAATTCAGATTTATTTATGGGTTTTCTCATTTCTCAAATAAATTATCAAATCAGGCCTACGCCGCGCCGCGCGCCGTGCTTTTCGATTTTTATGTCAAAATTGAGTGGTTACATATCCCATACAGAAATTCTAAAGAGACATTACCTACGTACAGATACAGGTACCCATTATCCTCATCCTTATTTTTCCTGAATCATACACATGTGCTGAAAGTTAAGTTAAGTTTATATTACTTTCTAATTGTTCAATAATTTGATTATGATTACCCTAGAACAAACTTTTCTAATTAAATCTCATAAACTGACACTAAAGTTGGCAACAAAATAATTTTTATATTTGATAAAAACATTCATTTTACCCTTTTACGTGGATGAATAATTACTTTTTAATGTTTCGTATTAGAAGTAATTCATGGGTTGAGTTAATATTAAGAAGATGACGAAGAGCAAATAGTGTGTCAGAAAATGTACGTCAATAATTAAACATAACATACCTACATTATGTACATACATACATAGATAAGATAAATAAAAGCATTTTAGTGTAAACTGATGTACATAAGTACAAATGCAACAGTCTGTCTTTTTCAATTAGAAAATAAATTCATAAATTTGTTATAGTATCATTGATTGGAGATTTCTTTATGACTTTTTGAGTTGAATAGAAGAAGAAAAAGATATGCAATATCAATATTTGCAGAGCAAATGTAAATAATTATTTTCACAGTTTTTGCAATATGCTAGACCAAACAACAATCTATAGGATTTGTGATTATAAATCGCGATATCTGCTTCAGAATTGATGACTTATGAATCTATACAATCATTTGTTGCAATGTGCAGCACCGTAACAATGTCTCAAATCTCAATAAATGGAAAAGGCAACACGTATTGCGACTTATCATCTTAATTTTTGTATATTGGAGTGTAGACCATATTTTTTATCATGAAGCCCAAACATTAAATGATAATTACCTTAAAAATCTAAAAATCTGCAGAAATAATACAAGAATAGATTTTTTATTTATATGTAAAATTGTGATGTACTTACTCAAATTAGAATCATCAAACATTCACTTTTTGTATAATAAAAACAAGTCCTATATATTATGTATGTCTATGTAACTTTAAAATTTGTACTGTTTTTAAAAAATTAACGAGCATTTACGACCTCACTAGCACTGTCCTCGATAACCCTGGTCGACAAGGTAAATACAATTCGTAATGGTTTTCCAAATATATAATCCCTTTCTTCAATATTCAGTTGAAATATTAACATACATATATTATTACATACATACAATTTTCGAAAAATCTTCAAAAGTTGATAGATTTCACTTGTCTTAAAAAATCTGAAAGAAATGCTAAACGGGCTAAAACGGTTTTCAACAGAACTAACAGTTTGAAATTGAGATTTGTTCGTGTAACGAATCCGTCCCTAAAACAATTTTATTTTATTAAGTTTTTGAACTACATATGTACATATGTATGTAATATACGTATATTTATGAAAAAATTTAAAAATAATGTTGAAAACGGGTATTTTCAAAATTTGAGCAAATAAGTTCGGATTCACAATCAGCACTTAAAATTAAATGTATTTTTCAAAACTATGGAAGCATTTAATTCAAGGTTTGCTCAAAACCTTCTGTGATAGACAAATTTTAAGCTGAAATTCGAATTCAGGACAACTTACTCCTTTAAAAAAAAATTATTGTTTTGTTTGTGTGACAGAAAAGAAAACGTTATTTTGTCGACCAGTTTAATCAACATCTAATTTTTGTTGTCTACTCTAGAAAAAGAAGTCTGAAGTAGTGTATGGCTTTCGTTGCAATAGGTCCACTGGTGATCTCATGGTTTTTCTCACCGAACAGTGGAACAAATCTTTTCATCGTTTTGGAGAAAGTAAGATTATTGCACTTGATATTTCAAAAGCATTTGATAGAGTTTGGCATCATGCTCTCTTATCGAAAATGCGTGCTTTTGGTATTGATAAATCTCTTCTTTGTTGGGTTAGAAATTACCTTTCGGGCCGTTCAATTCAAGTAGTATTAGACGGGTTCAAATCTTATATCCACAAAATAAACGCTGGTGTGTCCCAGGGCTCCGTTTTGTCTCCGACTCTCTTCCTTATATTCACAAATGATCTTTTGTCTGAAACTTCTAACCCACTACATTGTTTCGCTGATGACAGTACCCTCTGCTTTTTATATTCGTTTTTAGGGTCTCATCCTTGTTCTTCGGATGTGGACTATTAACGGCAGCGTATGATAAGCTCATTAAATTCTGATCTTGACAGCATTGTTCAATGGGGATTAATGCTTCGAAAACTCAATGCTGTCGACTGTCAAAAAAGCGTAACCCTCCCCCAATGCCACTATCCATGGGTAGTACTTGCATCGAGGAGATTGAACAACTATCAGTCCTAGGTATGTGCATCACAAACCACTAGTTGTGTAGTGATCACATATTTGACATCGCCAAAAATGCTGCTAAGTGTTTAGGTTTTCTCCGACGATGCAAGAAGTTTTTTACCCCTTCTGATCTGGCTATAATTTACAAAGCTTTTATTCGTCCTAAATTCTCATATTTGGGCTGGAGCCCCAATAACGTATACTTGAGTCTTCTGGATAGAATTGAAAAAGAGCTCTAAAAATGATAGGAGATCGTTCTCTCACCGAGACATTTGCTTCTCTTGAACACCGCCGCAAGGTCTCATGTCTGTCATTGTTTTATCGTTATTTTTATAAACAATGCTCTAGCGAAATAGCCAGTTGCATTCCTCCCCTGAAACAATTCATGCCCATCAGTTTACCCTTGAGCCCAATTTTGGACGTACTGTTAAGTACAGAGATTCTTTCTTAAGCCGCACTACGCGAATGTGGAATGATTTACCTGACTCAATATTTCCCACTCATTACAATGTACAGACATTCAAAACCAATGTGCATCGGTTTCTCCTTTCTAATCCTATCCTCCTTTCCTAATTGCTCGCACTGTGTTTAATCATTATAAGGGTATTCATAAACCCTTTGGTGCGCACACAATATAAAAAAAAGTGGCATTTAGCGTCAGTTGAACTTTGTGGTTCAGCCAGTGAAAAGCAGTCAACTTACACAAAATCAGTAAATTGTAATATACGATAAAACAGGCCCTAAGTTTTTTTTTGTAAGCTTTTTTTCCGCTTTTTGTAATCCAATATTCTTAATAAGTACCTATTTTTAAGGATTTTCCATTATTTTGAACAAAATTTCACCATTTTTCAATATTTTCCAGATTGCAAAAATAAAAAAAAATAATTTTTTTCATAAAATAGATAGACGAGTTATATTTCAAATATAAATACATTTCATGCAACTTTCAAACACAAATGCTAGACATGCCGAAAACTAGGCAACTTAAAGTTATTGTCCACCTTAGGAACTTCAAGTTTCTGAAAGTTCAATACCACAGACTTATATGAGAGAGCACCCATGGCTTCTATGTTGCTCGAGAAACTTCTTGTTACCAGCAACTTTATCTTTAAAAAAAAAGAAACTGTCGTCAAATAAGTGTCTCAGTGACCGCCAAGCGTTAAAGCTGGACGTACACGATCGACCCTTAGTGCTAAGAGCCATTTGGACCCGGTTCAAATTCGCCTGGCATCCACTACCGAGCTTGCTGAAAATCCAAATGGATCG
This sequence comes from Eupeodes latifasciatus, assembly GCA_920104205.1. Taxonomy (NCBI): domain Eukaryota; kingdom Metazoa; phylum Arthropoda; class Insecta; order Diptera; family Syrphidae; genus Eupeodes; species Eupeodes latifasciatus. Next base: position 29,788,137 of record OV049925.1, read on the forward strand.
AAAGAGCCAAACCAAACCACCTTAGTTTCCCCACACACTGTCGATTTTGGATCGCCTCGGAAGGCAGATAAACATACATATGGGTGATTATACAAAAGTTGGGTAACTTTTGAGGATATTTTGTTTACGATAGTTTTTAAATCAAACTTCTATAAATTGGGGTGTATATGATAGCTAATCTAATTAATATATTGTTCCCAATGGGGCCAGTCACTTTTTTGAGTACATTGTAAGATATTTAAAAATTTCAGAATTTGACTGCCAGAGAACTGACTGAGTATACACAGTTTTGAAAGTATTATAATGAAATTTAATACAAATTAGTGAAAATCTCTTAGGATTTAATAATGGTCACTTAAAATCACTTAGTAACAATTTAAAAAATTATTAATATGTAATACTAGGAGAAAATACTACATTATTTTTCAAAACAGACTTTTGACATTTAACGTAACAATTATTCACTTATCTTTTACTACTTTCACATAGTTTTACTAAATATTTCAAAGTAATCAACAAACAAAACCTAACAATATTCATCTTAAAAGTGCTAATGATCAAGAAATGAAGAACAATAACAATTTACCTGACACCACACTACTGACGAAAAAGACGAAATTTGAGATTATAATCTGGACTAATGTTTTTTTTTGTAATTTCAAATATCAACAAACTACATTTTAACAAATCAAAGTCTAATACGAATAAATAAAAATAAACTTTAGATTAACAACAAAATAACGACTGACCATAAAACTGACGTGTTGACTGGCTAAGCACGTGTATAGACAACAAACATAACCCAAACTCTGGTACAGTTATGGTGGCCGTCAAATTGTGCGACCCGCAACTAACTTTATTACCAACATTAAAATTCAAAGTGGGATTTGACGTTGAGTCGGCGATATTTCGCACGAATTTTAAATTTAAATAACATACAAGAAACTGACGAATAAAACTGAACACAAAATTTCTTATTTTTTTAAATAAAGTGGAGAACACTGCATTATGAAAGTTGTAGTATATATTAAACTATATACATCGCAGATTGTATTAATTTAATAAGTTTTCTCAAATCAATGATAATGTTTAATAGACAGTCACTTAATGGTTGGTTTTCAGGGTTGTGACATGCCAGAGGACTGACGTTTTAAGAACTAATTGTGTTTTTTTAATAACTTGTATTCAAAATGAAGAACTGAAATTGGGTGACTAAATAAAGGTATTTCCATTGTTTTAAAATAAATTGCAATCTCAATAAAATATAATCAGACTTTGTATATATTGGTTGAAGACATCGACCCAAATAACTTTTTGATAGTACGGGGCAACAAGCCACAAGCCTTCACGAATGTGTAATGACATTAAAAAAAAAAGTAAGAAAATCGGAAAATATCTTTGTACAACCAAAAATGAAAAAAAGTGGTTACAATTTGGTACACAGTGTTATTCCATAATTCTTTGTATAATAAAAACATACAAAATGTAACATAGCGAACAAATTTAAAAATAAAGAAGAGATGTAAGCTTTTGTTATACTTGCAACATTGTGGCAACACTGATTTTATATGTAGCATACCTTTATTTTTTGCAAAAATCAAAATCAAGATACATGTAAATCAACCATTAGTTGTTCCCTGTTGTCGGCAACTCGAAGCGATTCCGCGCAACTTTAAACTGTCGTCAAATAAATTGTTCAATGGGACCAGGGCCTAGACCTCAATTAGCCCAACGGAATCTATAAATGAACCACTCCAATTATACGGTGGCAGCTTTGTATGTGAAATCTATAGTATTCTCATGGAACTGTTTTTTCTTAGGTTCTCTGTAGCCTCATGGTGTTGTTGGAAGTCTTATATACAAAGTTAAGTAAAAAAAGCAGTAGCTAATACCGCCGAAGCTACTAATTGCCGCCCCGTAAAAACTAAAGATGATAACACTATAATTTGTATATACAAAGTTGAAAGTGCAAATAAATAAAGTTTATTTAATTTTCATGCAACAAGTTATTTAAAAAAAAAACAATGTTTGGCACTCTGACCTCTCTGAAAACGAATTTTCATTTAAAAACTAAAGATCCCATATTTTATTCTTTACTTTAAAAAAAATATGAAGCAAATAATACTGTTGTATAGGCATAAGACTGCAAGTAGTCCACAAGAATATTAAATGTATTTTTAAATTTGTTACTCGTGCAAGCTTCGCTTAATATTCCATCCAATACTTCATACCTAAACAACAGATGGAGCTAGTAAACTATTGTTTTTTCCAAGACATACCAACATACAAACTTAAAAAATCCTTTTGTCAAAAACGTCAGTAATCTACTGAAGGGTGTGAATTTTTTCAGGTAATTTATCCAAAAATATTTAAAACATCCTTCATTTAAAATCCTGTAAGATATTCAAAATCTATTTTTTAAACAATATTGATAAATTTTTGCACAAAATATTTCTCAAAACCCAATCGGTTCTTATGTAAATCATCAAGAAAAGACCGGGTTGTATACCTACCCTTCTCCATCTTGCCTTGTAATCAATACACTTGGTGTAATCATCTATTATCTCTTTTTCATTTTTAATTAGCAGCCGATCAAATCTAAACCTTGAAAATGCCAGAACTCACTGAAGTTAAATCAGACACCCAAGCTGAAGTCAAGCCAGCAGCAACTTCTGAGAATGCTGTTCGAATTGAAGATGACGCCAGCGACAGCGATTCGGAAGACACCATCCCAGAGTTGGAGGATGCCACAGCTGGAGCAACTCAACTCGGTGGTGGAGCAACAGGATTGCCAATTGATTTGGTATCAAAGGCCAAGCAATCCCGTGGTGAGAAGAAAGCTCGCAAAATCATGCTGAAGTTGGGTCTGAAGCAAATTCAAGGAGTGAACCGTGTTACCATTCGCAAGTCGAAGAACATCTTGTTTGTCATCAACAACCCCGATGTATACAAGAACCCCCACAGTGATACATACATCATCTTCGGAGAGGCAAAGATTGAAGATCTTTCACAGCAAGCTCAAGTAGCAGCTGCCGAGAAATTCAAGGCCCCAGAATCGGCTGCTGGTACATCAGACACCGTAACCACCACTTCTGTGGCACCAATTGCCGAAGAAGATGAAGAGGAGGTCGACGAGACTGGAGTTGATGAAAAGGATATTGAACTTGTTATCACACAAGCGAATACCACAAGAGCCAAAGCAATTCGAGCCCTCAAAAATAACAATAACGATATTGTCAATGCGATTATGGAGCTGACAATGTTATAAGCGGAACGGTGTGCAATTCACTTTGTTTCACTATAATTTGCATTTTACCCGCCTTTTGATCAACAAATTAATTAACACCCAAAACAACAATGAATATAAATTGTATTTCAAGTCAACACACAACTTAACGCAAAAAACAAAACAAATCTTTTATCCCTTGGTGATATAATAAATAGATCTTTTTTCGAGAATCGCGGTTTTATTCGTTCTGTTTCGGATGTAGTTAGTCTGTACTAAGTAACACGATTCATATGCTGTAAGAATTCAATGAATAAAATTAACTAAAACATTGAATGGTTTTCTTGTTGCCTGGCGCAATTTATGTTTTATTTTTGGTATAATTTCAACATTTTAGCTTCCATCGATGTGGCGACATGCATTCTTTGGTCAGAGTATCTCGAGTACTTGTGCAACACTGGGACGACTAAGGGACGTATTAAAATGTAAGCAGTTCACTAGGGAAGCCTTTTTCGATTACTCGTCGAATAATAGCTTCTCCTGAGTACATTCCTCCAAAAGGTTTTTATGCTAAAAAATAAATATTCTCCAATCACTGATTATTGTTAGTAGCAGTCGGAAATTTTAACGAATCCAAAAAAAACAACATCACTAAACACGTTCGTGTGTATGAGGATTTCCACTATACGACAAATGTATTTTTTTCGGAATTCGTTAAATGTTCAAATAAGTTGGTGATTGGGCTGAATTCCAACTGACGTTAAGCACAAATTGGGCTGAATCTAAGATGTTAAGCAACCCGTGCCAAAGGCTTTAATGCGATCAGTTAATACACAATCGATTTGTCCGCGTTTAAAAAAAAATCGACACAAAAGAACGTGAAGTTGAGACCATGCTAATTATCACATATTATAATTGAGGTACAGAAAGGAAAGAACATTGAGATCAAATATAAATGACAAACAAACAAAAATTGACATACCTAATTTCCAAACCTCCTTTAAACAATTACGACAAGCTGCGAGAAACCCGAAAACATCTGGTGTATCATTAGAGGATGAAAGAAATCCGATCGTATCAAATGGGTCAAATGGACGGGGCACACCGAAAACAAAACGGCCGCGTGTGCACAGCACCAGCACTCTAAGAAGATTGCATATAAGTTCGATAATGGGTGTTATAACCGGAAACTTTTTTGCAGGAGCTGTGTGAAAGAGGAAGAAACAGTTCTTCCTCAGTACATATCCGCTCTAGCTTAAAACCGTAAGACCTACCTAGAAGAATGCTTCTATTACGATTCAAACGTTCACACTAACAACATAATTATTAGTCTTTCACGTTTCATAAGCAACTCCAATTGGTTTCATTGAGCTCAGAAAAAGGCCTGAAGAGAAGATTAATGTGGTATCGCAATGAGGCCTGAGTGTGTCCTACTCCATCACGAACAGCCACTTCGATCCAACCTAACCTAATGTTTTAGTATTTATCCAAAAATTCTATGGGCTGCGGACAACAAAATAATTCCGGATAAACAGTTCGGGTTCAAGGCGGGTCATGACACAATTCATGCTGCGTCTAAACTCGTTTCTGATATCCAATGGAATAAATCAAAACAACAATGCACAGGTGCTGTTCTGGTTGATTTGGAAAAGGCCTTTGACACCGTATGGTTAGAGGGTCTTTACCTAAAACTGAGCAGGCTTGGCATAAGCAAGCCATTGTTGTATATACTTTATGATATGCTTAACGGTAGAAAGTTTGTTGTCAAAAGTGGCAATGTAACTTCTACCACAACATTCTTAATTAAAAATGGTCTTCAACAGGGAGCGGTGAATTCGCCGATTCTCTTCAGCATTTACACCAGCGATCTGATAGGTAGTCTTACAAAGGCAATTGCGTACGCCGACGATCTTATTGCGTACAGAACGGCCCGAAAGGTTAAGGTTATTGGATTATTAAGGATTTCGACAAGATTCAGCGATATTGCGACGACTGGAAACTGAATATAAATGTCCAAAAGTCGGAGACCATTCTGTTCCGGACTCCGTTGGCTGGGGCCACGTGGGATACGTGCAAGAATTGGCGCAAGATGGTCATCGTTGATCTTCACGGGCAGCGATTAGCGAGCAAAAGTGTAGTGAAGTACCTGGGTATCTGGTTAGATCAGTATTTATATTTCGACAGACATATAAATGCTGCTCTGACCAGGGCCAGAGGAGCCTTCGCTCTGACGAAACGGCTGTTTTTTAGCAGTCGGCTTGACCCCAGAGCGAAGGTAATTTGCTACATGGCCTTCATACGGCCGATGATCGTTTATGGTTGTCCTGTGTGGTTCAACGTTGCCCCTTCCCAGATGGAGAAGTTTCGGGTGTTCGAGCGGCAGTGTTTACGACGCTGTACCGGCTTATATCGGACAGCCGAATCTTCTTACGTGCACTACAATTCCAACGAGGTCCTATACAACGGGGCTCGAATCAACAGAATTGACAATTTCGTGATAAAACTCGTTCGAGGTCACATTGCAAGAGCTATGTCTTCGACCAACAATTTAATTTTCGGGGCGTTCTATACGAACGACGAGTATTTTGAAAGTGCACGCTTGAGCGGCTTCATTCCACCAGAGGCATTCCTCTTTTTAGATAGATGCGGTCTGATACAGGATAGATTGGCAGTTCCGTTAATCTACCACGTCAGACGACGAACCGTGGATAGGCGACTTCTGTACAATCGGGACGTCATGGCACAAGACGGAGCAGAGCTCCTTCGGTTCAGTAGGGCTGTGTCCGAACGGGACCGAACTGATAGGGTGAAGCAGGAGAACCAGTTTTGGTGGCTTCAATCGGAACTTGATAGTGGGTAGTCGGGATGAGGTTTAAAGCCTTGGCCGGCTTACATACTTGTTTTATAGTTTTAGGGTTTAGTTTTAAGTAGAATAGGCATGGTGGCAAAAAAAAAATACAAAAAAAAAATACAAAAAAGAAAAATACAAAAAATACAAAAAAAAAAACATTTAAAAAAAACATGGATTTAAAAAAAAATAATAATAAGAAAAAAGACAACAACATTTGAAATACAAAAAACGTTAGATAGTTAGATTTGCTGCTGTGGTTGTTCTAGTTTTAAGTAGTTTATAGTTAGAGTAGGTAGAATAGGTAATTTTAGTTAGCTTTAAGTTTTATATTAAGGACCTTATTTTAAGTAGTTTTTAAGTAAAAATAAAAAAGGATATTGATATTAGTTTTTTTTGAAATTTTCTAATGAATAAAAAATAAATAGAATGGAATTGAAGTTAAATAGATCTTAGGGCCGAAAGGCATTAGCATTAAGTATTATTGTTTAACTTAGAGTGTCCGTATGGGACCAGTAAGTTAGTTGTAAGTTACGGATAATTAGGCTAGTTTTATGAATTTTTGTCTAGCTTTAAGATAGTCTTAAGAATGAATTAATAAAAATGAATTTGGAAAAAAAAAATCCAAAAATTCTATGGAATTTAATAGACTTAAAGCTTCTGTTGTCTTTTAGTCAAACAAAAATGTTTAAATTATTAGTTTAAAAACGAATTAGTATCATTCCGTTTTGTCATAACATTTTCTTCTTGTGATTTGAATAAAGTGATACAAAAAATTAACCGCCGATATTTGAATTTTTTAGGTGTTATCCACATCTTTATTTTAACAAAAATCTTCAGCTAATTAAAATAAATAAAATAATAAATTCATTGATAGCTTATTCCACTTAAGATTTTATATTTATTTCATATAAATTAATCGAGACTCGTAAGTTTAATAACAAAAATAAAAAGATTTATAATACACATTTATATTATGTAAAAAGAAATAATGCCCTACTTTGCGTTATTAATACAAAATATATGAGTAAGATAAGTTATTGAGTTAACCCTTACATACATTAAATAAAAAAAGAAACAAACAAACATTTAAGTACCTACAAAAATTCTTTAACAGAACAAGAAAAAAAAAACAAAACAAAAATAAATAATTTAATTTGAAACGGTGGAAGTTAATTTTTAAGTTTGGCTTGTATTGAATTTTAACATTCGGACTTGACTTCTTGATTGAAGTAAAATATCACAAGGTCCCTGTTTCCATGGTTCACCATCTGCTTGCATTGGACATGTTTCTTTCAAGTGAATCTAAAAGAGTATAAGAATAACTTTAATCACTTAATGGAAACCTTTGTTTTTATTACTCACTTTGATTTGTTTTGCTTGACCTATACGAACTGGTTTGCTAATACCGCACTGAAGTTGAGCCATATGAAATGAGGAAACTATACCAAATACTTCCATAACACCATCCGAAATGGAATTGATTATTTTGACATTGGAATCTGCGTTGCTAATTTCTAAATAGAAAGAAGTTTTAAATAAATAAGATGTATGTATATTTTTCTTTTGTTTCTTAAAAGTAATGAGGGCTATAATGAACAAAGTGTCCTTCGGAATTCTTCCCATCGACGAATTATTACTTTTACACTGTTTCCTGGTCACTTGGGTTACAGAGAATGGTATAAAAGCCAATTCTTAACATTTATATATTTAATGGCATCTTTTCGATACTATCCACGTTTTAACATTTTCAAAATCGGAATAATTCCGGGTCCAATTTAAAAAAAAAATCTTCAGGAACATTGAAAGATCTTATTTTCTCAACTAGCCAAAAAAAAAAAATATAGGGGAAAATCAAACTTAAAAAGATAGTTACCACAAAGCTTACAACCAGCCCCCCACGAGTCAATATTTAGGAACACAATTGATTGCAGCTCAGGCAAATCGATAAGTTTATTATCCAAGTAGAGGTCAAGTTTTTGTTCAATTCTTTCACAATCACGCTGAATTATTTGTTGTGTCCCATAACCAAAATAAATAAACTATATAAAAGAAATAATGTATTTATAGACGAAATATGAATCTAATAAAATGAATAAACTTACTTTATTAAATATTCGACTACTTAGGACGTAAAACCGAGATTCACGAGTTTCGTGAAAGCCTAATGTAACAAGTGCATCTACTCCGATGCTAAAGTAATTGTAGACATGGACAGTTTTTATTGGAGATCGTTTAATTGGCAGACGATATCCAAAAGTTTCAATTTTTAAATCAAAACGATCCATGTTAATAGATTTGGCACTTTGAATCTATTAAGAGAAGATTGGATCAAATAAAATTGTGTTTATTTATATAAATATTTACTTACATCACGCAGTATTTTTCTGGGTTCAAGTTCAGAGGGTGGCTGCGCTCCCCATCCTAAAACTCGCGATAGATCATTGCCGGTTCCAAGGGGCAATATTGCAATCGAGGGAATTGGCTAAAACAATAAGGTAGCAATAAGTTGCAGAAGAAAAAAATAAACTCTATATGTCACCTTAATATTTAACATGTAAATAGTGTTCAGAACCCAACCAACAGTTCCATCTCCACCAGCTACTAAAATTCGACACGGTCTAGGGCTGGATTTGGCAGCCCATTGCAAGGCATCTTGTGGTCCACGACTGCCTAACTCCATAACTTGCAATGGATGCAAGTATCCTTTTAACAGCGAAACCACATCCGAACCAGTGCTACTGCCAGATTTAGTATTGGCAATTACAATCAGAGGAGCCCAATTTTCAATTTCTGGCGGTTTTATGCCCGTCAAGTGCAATCGAACCGATTCTCTAGTACGGGCAGCTTCAATACAATAGGAGGGGAATATCAGGTCTTTGAATTCACCTAAATCGCATTCACCTTTCAGGTCAACACGTTTGAAGCAGTTATTGTGATAAGCTCTCTGACACCAACAGCAACGATATCCAAACAACCCAGCTTCAGCTTGGTAGTCGATGCCATCTTTGCATGCATCACATTCACAATTAAGCGGGAGATTGCCTGCACAGAACAATTCATCAGTAAGCACTCAAAAACAACTTAAAAAAAAACCCAGTCATGTGGAACCAACCGAACCTCTGACCCACAAATGTTTCATCGATTTTTCATTCTTCAGCCATTTCTCTTTGCATTTGAATTCATTGTCAGCCTTCTTTGTGCATGTGGCATCCGCAAATATTCCACAACAATCGCAGAAGTGTCCAGTTGATGATTGTAAAAGAATCTCGCATATACTACAAAAACATGACTAAACCGAGAAATGGTTTATTTGTATTTTACTAAATCACAACTCAATAGAAAGTCAAAGCGTTCTGCTTAATACTTACTCGGTCTAATATTCGAATCGATTTCCAACTATGACGAGATTTTCTTGGAATACATATTACGTCTTCGATCAGGAGACTTCTGCAGAATGCAAATAAAGCAACTAAGGCGAACAACGACCCAATAAGAGCTTCCGAGCTTAACTCCAGATCCATTGTATGTAGGGGAACCGTCGTTCTCTGGAAAATTTCTAATGGCAGTTAATTATTTATGTCCAGTGGATCAGTGTTTGAGTAAAAACACACGCCGATACTCATGATTTTTTTTATTTTAATTTAAGTAATTAATTAATTTAAAATCGATTTTAGTCAAACAAAATTTAGTAGTGCTCATGAATTTTTTTAATGAAAACAATAATAAAACGTCAAAGTCAAAGTAATTGTTATAGATGGCGTTAGTTTAGAAAAAGAGACGTTTTGTTTTTTTTTTGAATGCAACAGATGGTTAAATATTGGGAAATTATGTTTGTTTATTTTTAACAGCCGTAACGTAACTAACTGTGAGTAAAATTTCACCAGAAGAATACATTTTGTGGTGTCGGTATTGACTAGTCTAATACAATAAACCAATGCTTTGGTTTAATACTTAAAAATCTTGAATGTAATTATTCCTTTATGTTTTTGAATAATTCGTTTTAGAAATAAATTTTAGTCTTGAATTTGTAATAAGATGAAAAATTGTTTTTATACCGTTTTTCTGTTAAGAACCTTAAAGTATTTATTTTAACGTTAATGTATGGCAGGTGAATATTTACAATTAATGCCAAGTTATTAAAAAAAAGTATGATAGTAAACATTTTTAATCGGAATATTAATATATTTTTAAAGGGAATATTAAGGTATAATTTCAAAACTCTCCTTTTTCACTTTTGAGAATTTTGGATAAAACGAAACAAACTATGAAAAGTTTCTAAAATGATATTGACTATTGATTTGAAGATTATAAATCTGTAATAATCTTTACCTTTTCCTATGATTTTAAACTTTGCAGTTGGACTTAAACATTATAAAAGATTATTTAAATTTGAAATAAATAGTTTCAAAAACAACAACTGGAATATGACTTTTTATTCAACTTATTTAGAAATAAAGAAGTTTTGAAAGGAAAAACCCGTTTTTTTTTTGATTTAATTATTTTGAGTTTATTTACTAGAAAATATAAAGTATAAAAAACATAACTTAAAAGATTGAAACAGTTTTGAAATAGATCAAAAAAATGCCCTAGGTATTAAAAAAAAACTGTAATCACAATTTTTTATCTGCGAGCTTATCAAAGAGGTTTTCTTCACAAGATTTTAAGACAAATAGTTTAACCTATGAATATTCTCAAAATCACACAAACTCCTTATGTCATTGGAATTCTACGCGTATACTTTGTTTTGCACAAATAAAAAGAGATTGTGGAATAGTGTACTTTAAAAAAAGCTTTACTTTTACAGTTGTCAAAAGTATAAAAAATATCAATTTTTCATAAGTCTGAGCTTAATACTTAGATCGGAACCGTTCTAAAGAACATTCTCTCATACTTAACTCATTTTTGAAAAAGGTGGAATAAAAGAGTTTGGAAATCAGAATTATTTATAACCTCATCATTTTGATAAAAAAAATTTGAATCACAATAAGAACAGCTTTTTTTTTCGTTCATATTTCTTTTGCGATTTAAAGGCACCTGCTGATCTTAAAATTTCATAAAATCGATTTTTGTTTTTCTTTCGATATTTTGAAAGTTTTGTATCTTAAGAATTTACTGTGAAATATTCATGCGGAAATAGAAAGCGGTCCGCGTGCTCATAAAAGTTCTAACGTTTGGAGCGGGGAAGTTGTTCAAACCATTCTCCGAAAATATAACCGTCATATGAAAATATCTGTACCTCAAACTTTAAACTCCTTTATATCTAAACGACTTTTTTTTGACTCGGTGGTGGTTTAAAAAACTATTCAATCACTTGAATTTCGGATATGTTGTTCACATATTGTATGGCTTTCGTTTTCTTATTGCTTACATTAAAAAAACTAGTAAAAACGACCCGATTTTATGAACTTTTTTTTCAAAAGCGCGCTATTTTGGCAATTTTTAATTATTTTTTTATTTGTTCTAGTTCCGACCACAACTACACTCTTTCTGATTAAGATTTTGAATTTTGCGATTCAAATGAGTAGAAGTCATCCGGGTCCAATTTTTCGTCGAAGTCATGTTCAGCAGAAATTGAATCATCGTTTTTTAATTTTTAATAGTAATAAAAATCGTGAAAATAGGTGAAATTTTCGTGCTTTAGCCTAGTACGCTGCTGATGCGAAACGAAATTTTTCGGCAGTCTCCAAGTGCAGAGCGAAATTAAAACGAAAACCACAGCGGAAAAATATTTGTGGAGAGTTCTGTCTGGAAGTTGAAGTTCAATTTTAAGCCTAGTACGCTGCTGATGCGAAACGAAAATTCCCATACAAAAATGACATGACAAAATCATAAACGAAAATATTCGAAAAATTTTTCAATAAATAAATAAAACGTCAAAATTTCGCAAGCAATTAATATAATTAAATAAATTGGGTGGCGCGACAGTCCGTTTGAGAACTAGGGCCTAGTGATTTACAACTCTCAACCATTCCTGTGTGCGAGTACTGTTGTCAGGGATGGAAGGGACCTACAGTTTTAAGCCGAATCCGAACGGCAAATTTGAGAAAGCACTTTTCATGACAAGAATTACTCTTGGAGAATTTGTCAATTCCTCGCAAGAGGCAGTACCCGTGAAAAAAACTTTAGATGGCATAGGCAGGGATCGAACCCAAGACCTCTTGCATGACAGTCCAAGCAATTAATATACCGGGCAATTAAATTGAGAACGAAAAGAGTGGAGAATTGTACTACGAAATCTAGTACAGCTATCCACTAAAATGACACATTTCGTCGTTCAGCAGCGTACTGAAAAACGAAAAGCACAACGAAATTTTTCGTTTATGATTTCGTCATGTCATTTTTGTATGGGAAATTTCGTTTCGCATCAGCAGCGTACTAGGCTTAAGCCTAGTACGCTGCTGATGCGAAACGAAATTTGTCGGCAGTCTCCAAGTGCAGAGCGAAATTAAAACGAAAACCACAGCGGAAAAATATTTGTGGAGAGTTCTGTCTGGAAGTTGAAGTTCAATTTTAAGCCTAGTACGCTGCTGATGCGAAACGAAAATTCCCATACAAAAATGACATGACGAAATCATAAACGAAAATATTCGAAAAATTTTTCAATAAATAAATAAAACGTCAAAATTTCGCAAGCAATTAATATACCGGGCAATTAAAATGAGAACGAAAAGGGTGGAGAATTGTACTACGAAATCTAGTACAGCTATCCACTAAAATGACACATTTCGTCGTTCAGCAGCGTACTGAAAAACGAAAAGCACAGCGAAATTTTTCGTTTATGATTTCGTCATGTCATTTTTGTATGGGAAATTTCGTTTCGCATCAGCAGCGTACTAGGCTTTAGACCGGGTTTTCTGTTTTTGATATTGGTAGTTTGTTGTTCAAAAATATTATTACCATGTCAATCAAATCAAAAATAATAATCTAGATCAAATGTTTAAAACCCTAAAAACCTTTAAAACAAGTTTTTACGTAAAAATAGTTTTGAAGAAAATCAATAATACGGGTGTAACATAGTTAAGATCTGGCAGCGCTGCACTTTTTATATTTTCTCTAGCATGAAAAACACAGGGAATTTGATGATTAAAGCGGAATACAAAACATAACGGTTCATTGTTCGTCTCCTTTTCCTTTTCTGTTTCTAACTCATTAATTTCAATTTGAGTTCTGTTTAATGAAAAACGCCACCAGCAGCAACATCAAAAATTCACTCTTTAAAAACATTTTATTATAAAATTTTGGAATTAGGTTGAAAACTAATAGATATTAGATAATTACAAAGCGCAATGGACGATGCAATGGATATGTCGCTGGGTATGTTAAATTGTTATAAACAAATCATTCACATTAACAAACATTTATCTAATTTTATGTTGAAATTGGTCGGACGCGCACTGCACGCACAGACGACTACATAAACAGTTTCAAACAGTCGAAAACCGACCAAAAGTCTAATTTAAACAACAGCAATCGTTCTGAAGAATCTAAATTCAAAGAAGGCAGACGCGAACAGGACGACGATGAAGTTGACGACGAATTGACCTTGGATTGCCAAGAAGATGATTATGTTTCCTTGGCTCTTAAAAAAACTGATTTACTGTTGGACGAAACCGAAAGTGTGGAGCCAAACGACTTGCGAAATAAGCTTGTTGGTCGATTTCCAAAATCCTCTCAACAATGGCGTCTAATGCAACCTAATATAATGAATGTTCGTCCAGCTGGTATGCCTCCTCTGGTTCCATCAGATGCTCCGCAAAACAGCTTGAATGGAAATGGTAATCGAAGTAATTGGAGAAATTACAATCATAAGTATCGCCGCAATAACTCGAACAATAACAATTGGAATAATAATAACCAACGTAACAACCAAGCGAATGGGAGAATTCAACGTTTCAATTCTTCTAACAAATCAAATTTGAATAGGCAAGTTATGGGGAAAAAGCTTTTCCTTAGTCGAAACTTTTATCCAACATCTATTTTTGTTTTTATCTTTTCTCAGTAAAAACATCAAAATCGTTTTGGAGCAACTCAAACAACGCAACCCAATGATTCTTTATTCGTCTGCCGGTACTCCAGACTTAACCATTGAATCGACAACTAATAACCGTCAAAACTCCAGTGGGTACACAAATTTCGCCATTCCAAAGATTATGAAAACGGAGACAAGCACACAATCACATGCAATGCTGGAATCTGCAGATAACTCCCAATCGAAAGGTTCAGATGCTATCAAAAGCCTATTGGGGGTAAGTGAAATTGGTATTCGAAATGATATGATGCCAGCATTGGCTGGAAGATTGCTAGACTTCTTAAACGGAACTAATCCAACAATACACAAGCCGATTTATGATATGAAAATTCAGAAAGAGATTCATGAAATCCAGGTAAGATAAGAACTTAAAATATGGTACAACATGGCGTCAACTCTTTCATTGGAATCATTTTAGAAAAAGCCTCTTCTATATAAATGCCCAGGAGGTGAAGTAGTCAGTTCTGATGGTGCAGGTGTTCCCGACTGTAAAATTCAACCGAAAGTATCAGGTATCTCACTTAACAATAGATTTGCTTAATCATACGATTCATCATAAAGTTTATCACGTTCAAATTCAAATGAAATCGATTAGTTTTCTTTTCTCAGTATATTTTAAGTTTCGGACTTTTTTCTAAAAAAATTAAAATTTTCTTAAGGTCAACATATACGAGTATATGTACATGTACTTTAAAATAAAAGAAAAATGTTTGTTATATTATAAATTTTGTTTGCTTTTTTTTTTATAAGTGAAGTAATTAGAGTAGGTACTAACCTGCATAAACTTTATTTGCACAACGCTAAAAATCAGTAAAGCAAATAGAATTGTTAATTATTTCTGAAGCATGATGAGTTTCTCCCCAAATTTTGGGTTAACCCGGTGCTGTTTTCGTAAATAATTGGATCGTAAAATGGGAACTCTATAAAGGGTTTAGGCCACCTTAGAATCCGAAAAAATAACCTTTTTGGGGATTTTTTGTTCTAGAAAAACTAGAAGATATATTAGAATTACAGAAATAGACTTATGGACTGTTTAAAATATTTTTTGTTTGTGCAGCGTTTTTGCGATGACGTATTTTTTTAAGGGTCCACATAAGAATAAACAGCTTCCGTAATTTTTAAATTAATATCATTTTTGTTGTTATTCTTATTGTTATTGTTAAGTACATGTCCGTTGGTAGAAAAGTACCTAGGAATTTTGCGGTAGATTGGTTTTTGTCAAATGGCGCACTTCTAAAGTGAAAATTTGTCTACAAAATCGTCACATAATTGTTAATAACAAATGAATTACGCAATGTAGAATACTACTTAATTTGATGGAAAATGTATTTTCAAAGACATGTACCAAGCGTCAAGTTAATCGGTTGGAAATTGTATGAGTTTTGAGTTCAGCTAACTTAAAAAAAGCAGTACATATTGCGATAAACGCGTTTGAATAGTAGAACATCATGGGTGCCTATTAATTATTTTTTTTTTTTTCATTTCGATATTTTTTGTATCGTTTTTGTCATAATTATTTATGTTTATTCTTGAGGTTTTTGTTTCTTTGTACGTACTTTTTTTCGGGTAAATTTAGTTTCACTTTTACTTCAAATTTCTTTTCTTTTGTACTTCGCTTGTTTTTCCGTTTCAATTACTATGTGCTCTTCCGTCAGCAGTTAATAAGCAGTTTATGTTTATCTCTATTTTGATAAGTTATTGTTGGTTTTAATCATTTTGCCATTGTTGGTTTATATTTTGCTTTTATTGTTTTGAATGTAAGGACCTAAAGGCATTAAAATTCGCACAAATCACATGCAGGCAAATTAAAAGAAAATATAAACGAACAGTGGCAAAATAATTAGAATCGAAATAACCATAAACCGAAAATTAAACATTCAAAGACGAAACGATCAAAAATAAACAATCAAAGACGAAATAAGACTAAAACAAAATAATTAAAAACAAAAACCGAAACTATAGAAACAAAAAAAACCAAATATGTTAATAAAAAGTGAAACAATGAAATGCAAAACAACAAAATACGAAACAACAAAAAAAAACAATTGAACAACACAAACCATCTATATTCTGGTAAATTTGGTTAAATTCAAACAACTAGAGAGCATTATAACTTATGAGCCCGACAGTCGCAAAATACCAATCGGATTTAACACGCATTTAGAGACCCATGTCCCGCAAGGGGAACTAAAGGACGGAATAGGTCTGGCTACCTTAGTAAGTAAGTATTAAATACACAGTCCAAAAGAACTTTATTTTTTCTTCTAAAAAGTATTTAAAGTATAGAAAACCATATTTCAGTTTTCAATGCTTTGGCATAGTAAATTTAAATTGCTTTTTAAATAACCATTTACTACAGCACGAGTATCCTTCTGATTTTGTTCACAATAATGTAGGGGTCTCAATAGAATAGTTTTAAAATATTATAGCGAGAAAACACCGTTGACATTTAAAAACTGTTTCTTTTTTGAATGTAAAGCTTAGTGTACACGATTGCCAGGTCTGACAATCATTGTCAGATCCGCAAACGTCTGACAATGTGTGAAAATGAGCTGACAATGAGCTGAAAATTTTAATTTTTGTGTACACGGTTTGCAGATATCTACAAACATCTGCAAATTTTTTGCCAAATATTTGTCTGAATATGTCGACAAACTAATTTGGCCAAATAGCTAGCAATAGATTTGCAAACATTTGTAGATTTTCTGCCAACCGTGTACACACCAAATCAAATTTTGGATCTGCAAATTTATTTTCAGCTCATTGTCACACATCGCATCAGTCAGAAAATTTGTCTGCCAATGAATAAATTTGCAAATGTTCCTCAAACGGCATCTGTAAATTTATTCATTGTCAGACGTTTGCAGAAACGTCAGAAAATGAAAAAAATTTGGTGATCTCCCAATGAATTTTGTGTACACACGATTGCCACATCTGCAAATTAATTTGTCTTCAAAATGATTGATGAACAAATTTTTCTGCAAATCAATTTGGTGTGTAGACGGTTGTCAGCTTGCGTGTACACGATTGCCAGATATCTACAAATTAATTGGCAGATATTTGTCTGCAAATTAGGAGCCAAATCATTTGTCTGCAAATTAATTTGGTGTGTACACGATTGTCAGCCATTCGAGACAAATTTTTCAGTGACAGATCTGGCAATATTTGCAGATCTGGCAATCGTGTACACTTAGTTTAACCCAACTTTTGTTTTTTTGAGTCACTGTACACATCTAGAACAAGTTTTTTGGGATGGATAGTACGGCGAGCGTACTAACAGAGAGGTATGCAAACCCCTGTTGGGCACCCCCTAGGATTTGGGGTAGGTGCGAGGTTGGGTATATGCAAAGTTTCCTTAGCATTTTAGTAATTTCAAAATCACCTATCTTGAATTCGGTTAAATTTTCCTAAAATTTATGAATAATTTAAATTTAAAAAATGATATAAAAATTTATGAAATCCACAAAAAAATCAAATATGGCAACACTGGAACAAAAAACGGAAGAAATGTCAAAATGTGAAAAAGTGAAGTTTTGAAAATTAATTTAAAATAGAAATAAATGTTTCCTCGCTCTACAATTGCGGTAATTATTATTATTATACTTACCTATAACTATCAAATAAAAAAAGGGTGTGAAAATTCGTCCTGTGGTAAAGCGGTAAAGGAAAGTTGAACCAAAACTTGTCTTCATTTTTCTGTCATAAATTATAAAAGATTATCAAAAAGTTCTGACCATTTATTCATATTATTTCAAAAACGATTGTAGCTGTTTAGTCCCAATACCACAGTGATTAATTGGTCCATTTTATAGCGCAAAATTGGTATAGTTATAAAGACCAAAACGTTTTATTTTTTTGGTAAAATACACATAGTTTTTTTGGGAAATCGTTTGTCTCCGTTTCTCAGATCGCAATAATCTAAACAGACCTCAAAATACAACTGTCAAAAACATGTGCGCCCTTTAACTTCAAATACTGTTTACAAATTTTAACAAGTAACTACGTAGTGTGCAAAATAAGTGATTTTGTTAATAATTTTATAATATCTGGGATTTAAAATGTCCAAAAAAGACGACAATCCTTTTAAAGTACTTGGCCTAAAACCATGGGTAACAAAACAACTACAAAAACTAGGTACACCATATAAAAATTACATTAAAAAGAGAGATTGATAAACAAAGTACCTATTTTTGGTTTGATTTAGGAATCAAAACTGCAACACCTATTCAGCAGAATTGTATTCCCCAAATCCTTGCTGGCGCTGATTGTATTGGAGCAGCGAAAACAGGTTCTGGAAAAACATTCGCCTTTGCTTTGCCAATTCTACAAAAACTCGGTGAAGAACCTGTCAATCATTTCGCATTGATTCTAACGCCAACCCATGAACTTGCATACCAGGTAAACTATCGATAATCAGGTCTTGTGAAAGCTTAGAAATGTAATTTTTTTTAATTGAATAAGATTTCAGAACAATTCCAAGTAGCAGGACAACCGCTGGGTGTTCGTGTCTGTGTGGTTGCCGGAGGAACCGACCAAATGCTCGAAAGTCAAAAGCTAATGGCACGTCCGCATATTGTGGTAGCCATGCCAGGGCGACTGGCTGATCATTTGACTGGATGTGATACCTTCTCTTTTGATTCACTTAAATTTCTGGTTGTTGATGAAGCCGATCGAATGTTGAATGGAGATTTCGATGAAAGTTTAAGTGTCATTGAAAGATGCATCCCAAAAGATCGACAAAACTTATTCTTTTCAGCAACTTTGAAGGATTTCATGAAAGAATCATGCATATTTCCTATATCCGATAAAGTAAACTAGATAAGCAAAGATATGAAAAAGAATTATACTAACTTTTTGCTATTTCAGGCATTTGAATGGTCTGAAGAGTTTAATGTAGCAACAGTGGACACTCTCGATCAGAGGTACATTCTATGTGCTGACTATGATCGTGATATGGTCTTGATTGAAGCTCTACGAAAGTACAAAGAAGAAAATGAAAACTCAAACGTTATGATATTTACAAATACAAAAAAGTAAGATTTGAATAGAATCAGATTTAATCACATTACAGCTTAAAACAACAATTTCAGATATTGCCAGTTGCTTTCCATGACTTTGAACAATATGGGAATCGAGAATGTGTGTCTGCATGGTTTTATGCGGCAAAAAGAACGTGTAGGTGCCTTAAACAAATTCAAATCTAATCATGTACGGACTTTGATTGCAACAGATGTTGCTGCGAGAGGTCTTGATATACCAAGTGTACAATTGGTAATGAACCATCGACTACCCAGAACTCCAAAAGAATATATTCACAGGTTTCTTACAAAAAATATCTTTTTGAAAATTATTTAATATTGACCTGATGTCAAACAGAGTTGGTCGAACTGCGCGAGCTGGACGTAAAGGAATGGCTATTTCGATATTTAGATTTCCCCGAGATTTGGAATTACTTGCTGCAATCGAAACTGAAATCAATACCAAACTTACTGAACATCCAGTTGATCGTAAAGTGTTTTTCATACACGTGTTTAATTCATACTTGAATGTGCTTTTTTTTTTTTATTATTGTAGAACGGATGGTGGAGCGAATTTTCATGCAAGTCAATGTTGCAAGACGTGAACAAGAAATAAATTTGGACAATAACGACTTTGATGAAAGAGCTCAAAACTATAGGAGAAAAAAATGGATTATGGAAGGACAAGATCCAGATGAAATGGAAGAAAAGTAAGTCTTCGCTGGGTTTTCATTTCTACTGCTATATTTGTGTCTTATTATATCTTTAGGTACCGTAAGAAGCAAAAGGACAAATTGAAAGAAATCCGTAAAAAACGAAAAGAATACCAACAAGAAATGGCTTCAAAGGAACCTGTTTTAATTCAAGATGAGCGTTTTAAGTCGGTTGAAACAAAGCGATTTGAAAAACCCAAAAAACCCATACACCAAGAAAAGGACAAGAAAACAAATAAAGTTGGTCTTAAATCAAAAAATATCAAAAAATCACTGTCTTTAAATAAAAACGTTCTAAAAAATAAAAAAAGCAATAAAGTGACGTAAAAAACAAAATTCGTTTTATGTAAATTCTTTTACATTTTTTTTTTTGTAATTTAATAATAAAAAATATATTTACACATTCACTTTTTTTTCTTATAAAATAAATAAAGACACATCATCAATTTTATGTTTATACTATCACCACATCACACTTTGATAACAAATTTGAAAAGAGTTTAATTTGTATTATACGTGTTTTGTGTGTCGTCGCTGCGCGCGCCGCCGCCGGCTTAGCAATTAATCCAATGCTATAGTTAACAATGCATCTTCTGGATGGACTTCTAGCAAAGCTTTAGCTCCATCATTGAAAGGGTAAGAAATGCTGCCATCAATCACAAGACCTTTAAGAAGAAGAAAACCAAAAGAATTTATTATTACACACTTGATTTGAACAAAATTTATTTTTTCTTTACAAAACAGTCAAACTGACATATTTTGTTGTCATGCAAAATCATTTACAAAAACAAATAACAAAAAGGACTTTTGCAGGAATGCATAAACTTGCTCATAAACTAAAGGTAAGCAAAGTGTTTTTTTGTTGTCCTTTTGAAGATGTTAATTTTAATATTTGAATTTCAGAATTGCAACGAAAATCGTTTGGATACTTTGGTTCTCATAATTTACAACTACTTCATAGTTTTAGTTATTGCCAATAAAGATGTAGATTGGACGTTCCATCCCTTTAGAGGTACATAATGTATATTTTTAAGAATGCAAGTTTGTTTCTTTAATAATTTTTCAAAACTAAGATGATGTGATAGCTGATAAGATCGGACTTCAATTTGAAAAACCAAGTATTTTACCTAAGTTTGGTTTGGTATTTCGATTTCTTACGATTCTTTGCAATGTATTTGGATTTATACCTGTATTTTTTCCGGTGAGAATATCCCAGACTTTATTTTTTCCAAATTATGTATTAACTTTTATATTATTAGGAACGAAAATATCGAGAATTTCTAATGCCTGTACTCATATGGAATGTGTACACTATTACAGCATTACTATTTAATATTTTTCACATGTTCGTTACAATTATATCTTTGCAAATCCCATGGAAAGCAATTATAAGTGTTGGTATAGCTGGGGGCTTTGTTTCAGCTTTATATTTAAAATTACTACTTCAACTCGTTAATTTTTATGAATATCTTCAATTTTAATAGTTATTGTAAGCATTGTAGAAACTTTCCCACGTTTGTATATAAATTCAATATTTGTAATATTTTCAGTACTTACTTGCATCAATGCATTTTGATCGGACAAATAAGTTTTTGACGAAATTTCGACATGGAAAATTCTTTGGAATTGGCCAAACACCAACGCAAATTTGTTCACGTATAGAGTAGCATAAACGGGGGTCATCTGTAAAGAAGAAAAAATTTATTTATAAAATTTAAAGACAACATTCCTTAATGAATAGAAAATGATGGTAAACATGCTTTAAACTTTTTCAAATTTGGGTGTTTCTATTTTGAAAAGGTATCAAACCAAAAAGGAAAAAACTTACCCGCTAAGAAGAGAAGATTTTTATTGTATTCATCGGCAATTTGTTGAGCATCTATATTTCCCAAATTACCATTTTCAGGAAGAATTTTGACAAGATCTTCAACTTGTCTTTTTGTTATTCGATTAATACTTAAAAATAAAAACAAAATGATATACATACAATTATTACTGTTTATAAAATAAATATGATATTATATTGTTTTACCTTGTATGCCAAGAAGTCGAACCAGAACCTGTGCTCACACAAAGTCCAGAACTTTTAGTTCTATTAATCACATCAGAATGATCGATTACCATATTTAAATGTGAAACTCGAGCAGACAGAGTCTCACCGATAAAAACCTTAAACAATAAAACTTGTATTTTTAGTTAATTTAAATACAAAATAACAGAGAAAGAACATACTTCATTTAAGGCTAGGTACGGTAAAACTCGCATCATTTTTGCATTGTATTTGTTGGCAAATTCCTTGCTAAGGCTTTCGGGGACAGTCTTTATTTGTTCCATCTTCGATACACGTTGACTATGCAAATCTGTCGACTCAGGCATGTGTCCATTGCTTCCTAAGATCGTTGTGCGGATTCTTGAACGATACATCCACCGAAAATCTCCCTTAAAAGATATCGCCATAAGAATATAAAAATGGAAGATCTTTGGGTGAAAAAATTATTTATGTGTACATTTTTAATTCTGCTAACTGCATCTTCTGGACACTCAGAAAATCGTTTGGGCAACATAAGTCTTCCTTCTGAGTGTTTTGGATCTGAATTAAAGCCAACAATTGGAGTTTTCTGTTGACTTTTTGCAAACAATGGACTTGCTCTTCCAGCAGCCAATAGAAAAGTTCCATCGCCACCAACTGGCACTAGAACATCAGCCCATTCCATAGCCTCCTTGGTGAGAGAAGTCCTAAATTCAACTTTATAAAGTTAATTTAAAAATAAATGAGGGACGACGACAATGGTTGAGGAGGTATGGTGATAAAACACAATCATTTTTTGACAAAACCTTCCGTTTGGTTTGGTTTTCTATCTATGTTACTCTACCTGTTTGCTAGTTTCACCTCACAACCGACATTTTGAAAACTTTTAGCAATTTTTTTTTCAAAATCCTTATGTACATTATGCAAGGCCAGTAATGTGTCGTAATCTGTTCCGCGATTTCTGAGTTTCTCTTCCAGCTGATCTTTGTTTAGATTTGAATGACGCAACTGTTCAAATTCATAGCGCGAAAATTTCGTAACCACTAATGCCCGTTGTAGCTTGAAAGCGTCATTTCGACGATGTTGATTACTGTATTTTCGTGCGATATGGAAATCTATAAAATAAATGAGATAACAAGTTTCAATATTGTTTGTTGTTGATTTTTGTGAACAAGGCAGGAAGGTGTTTTTCATCTAAATAAGATTAAAATACAGAAATAAATATTTTAATTATAGTTTTGTTTATTTACAAGAAAGCAGTTATATATCAAAAACAATATTTAATAATAATTAAGAGGCAACGACTTTCAATTTCATATCTTTTCCAAACTTAATCCGATAAGGCGCAAAGGTACTATTTGACCATGACCATCATTAGAACATCGCACGTTTTCCATCCGTATGAGTATAGAATTTGTGGGCGGGAACTAAACAGTTATTTTTTTTTTTAGTTCAGATGCAGGTTTGTCTATTTCATTTACAATATATAAGCTTATTAAGTGGTTTGAGATATGACAAGTCTCTGTATAACATGTCGCCCCTATCTAAGTGATGGTTACTCGAATAAAAAGAATCCTTAGTTCTAATTTTATTATTTTTAAACATGGACAACTGATTTATTATCTACTTATTGAGACCTTTGGCCTGTCATACTCTTCGACTTTTCATATTTATTGTACAATAGAATCATGTCCTAGTTCTAGAAAAGTATTGTTTAAACAAAAGCAAACTTTAACTACCTAGACAGTAAAATTATAATGAAAACGTGATCTCCAATTTAAGGTTGCTTTTATTTACCTTCTAACCAAATCTTATCTTTAAACATCAAAGGCAAATCTTTTTGAATAAAATGCTTCTCATCAAAAAATACATGAATGTATAAAATTAAGAATCCAAACTAAGCTCTTCTATAATCATTCTTATCAACTTATTCTTTTTTTTCCTTTGAGTTTTGTTTTAATATTGTACTCTGAAATGATAAGAATTTTCGTTTCGTTATTGATAACCAAAACATTAACTTGCAAAGATGACAACGTACATAATTAAATTAATTTAGAGAACTTTAGAATAAATTATTATACCAAATGTTTAAGCAGGTTCTTTTCTATTTTATTTTTTGCTGAGCTATCAACTGAGTATTTTAGTAAGTTGAAGGACATGTAAGTTTTTTAAAAAAAAGAATGTTTTAATTTGGGACAAAATATTTATAAATATATGCAACATGGTTTCTTTGTAGGTACTTCACATGCAACTATCTATGTAGACCTAAGCGCAGCAGGAATATATCTTACCATTTAACGTTTCACTAATTATTCCTCTTCCCTTTGATTTAAACATTGAGAATAATTTTTTGAGTACCATTACATTTAGAATATTTTATTTCTTGTATTTTTACACTTCTTTGAAGCTGTTGTTATGATTGAATAATAAAAAAAAGAAACCGATAAATCGAACAGAAACTATGAAGTATAGACTATAGAAGTAGGGTACTTGTAGTACTACTGAAACAGAAACTAGGATGCATGAGAGAAGCCTGACGAACAAGTGATATGGTATGATAGATAATTGATAAGGAAAACAAATTTACGAATGACAAAACAAAAGTAGGTACTTGTTTGCTTCGACCAATTCGCCGTAAAACATGACGTTTGCATGAATTTGAAATTTTGAATGAAAGAGTTGCCGTGAGTGATTAATACAAGTACAAATTTTGGTACCAATTTCTATAGCCTGTCTTGACTCTTGCATAACTGTGCTAACTATTTAACGGTGAAAAAGTTAGTTGTTGCTATGACTGTTTAGATGAGTTTATGGTATTTGGCTCAACTTTCCATTACCGCAGCACGAATTTCGACACGCGGTTTTTTTTATTTGATAGATATTCACAAATTAATAATAATTATAGCAATTTTAGAGCGAGGAAACATTTATTTCTATTTTAAATTAATTTTCAAAGTTTACTTTTTTACATACAAAACACGCAAAAATGGTTGATTTTGACATTTCGTCCCTGTTTTTTGTTCAGTATTGCCATACTTGTTTTTTTTTCGTTGGGGATTTCTTTGTTTTTAGTGCTCAAATGCGAAAAGTATTTTGCAATACCCAAACTCGCATCCACCCCAAATTCCAGATTCCAAGCAGGGAGGTTGCAGGGGGGCAGCATGCCCCCCCTTACATTCCTAGCGCTTAGTATACCGTAGTATCAATTAAAAAAACTTGTTTTAGGCTCAAAAAACGCAATACAAAAAAAGTAGGGTTAAGTCCGAAAAAGAAAATATTTTTTTTATGACTTAACGGTGTTTCCTCGCCTTAAAATTTAAAACATGTTCTATTGAGACCCCTACCTAACTGTACAAAAAAAATCAGAACGAAATTCGTGCTGCGGTAATCGAAAGTCGCCCCCCAAAGTGGAACAATCTAATTCATTATTTATTTGTCTATCAAATTAGCTGTTTGTCATAACAAATAAAATATAAAAATTTGTGTTGTGTGTGGCAGAACATCCTGGAAATCAATTGCCAAGTTATGAAGATCTGCTAAGGCTATAATAGTTGTTTTGGCATTTTCTAAGGAGCACCTCATACCTGATAACAAAATGCGGAATCTTTGCTTCCAGACGCCAAAGCATCTTTCCACCGCGTTACGAGTAGCTACATATATGAGATACCTATATTGAATCTTATTTCAGCATCTGTTCGAGGATTAAAAACGGGGGTAAAGAGGATATTAGTACAAGGGTACCCACCATCCCCAAGCAGACGACCATTGAACTCCCAATCATCAAATCTTTGTTTAATTCTGCTTTCCCTAAAATTTCGTGAGTCATGAGTGCTGCCTCTCCAGCGGCAAACAATGTCAATAATTTTTAGGGATGCGTCGCATACTACTTGGGTATTCAGCGAGTAGTACCCTTTTCTGTTTATATTGTACTGCCCTGATGGGCCACCTACTTTTGGGATCCTTATGTGGGTACAGTCAATAGCCCCAACCACCTTTGGAAACTCCCGTATTTGAGAGAACTTGTTCATAGTTCATAGCTGGTCGAAAAAAGAAGTTGGCATTTTAATGAACAAAGGTCTTTTGATAGCTAATGCTCTTGCAACTCACTTACAAATCCGTGGATGTCTGCTCCATCGTCTTGAATCTATAAACAAATCATAAAAGGTACGGATTTCGAATTGGTGTGAATATTAAGTACAAACTTACCTCGTTCCGTCCCCAATATCTTATTGCAGCAATTACTTGAATATCTATTGGGATGTTGCCTCCTCTATTGTCCCTGCTGAGGTCCAAACGGATAATTCAAATTATATATGTATATATTTTTTTTAATTCTTCGTTTCTTTCCGCCTTCTCGGAGTTGGTAAAACGTGATTTAAATTATTAAAATCATTAATTAACGAGCTAAACTGGAAAGGCATTATTGTTTTATTTTTAATTTCAATAATGGAGAGAAATCAAAATGACATTTACGAAATAATAATGGTCGCATTCGGAAAGCTAGTGGCTACGTAGTCCAAATTCAACTAGCTTTGTGAATGCAAAATTGCACTACAAAGCTAGTCAATCCGGAACTGTCATATTAATGACAAATACAAATATATAAAATAAGAAACATTTGTGTTTTCAGAACTTTAAATAGTTTTTTTTTTCTTTTTAAATTCAATAAATACCAAAAAGAAGATACGAGTATAATATGATTGATTTATATTTGTATTTAAATACCGAAAGATTCATTTCATTTTGAATTCTTGTGTCCTTACCGAGCAGCTGATTGTGAAACGTCAAAACCAGTGTGCACTAACTTTGTAGCCGAAAATTTTACACTACGTAGGAGGGGAAATTTCAACTACTTTTGTAGTTGGATTTAGCCAATCAGAATCCCTTGACTACGTAGCCACTAGCTTTCCGAATGCGACCAATAACACTAATTTCCTTATGTAGAGGCTCTATTCAACCTCAAAACGCGTTTAGCTTATTATGAGCTATGCAACCTTCCATAAATTTTATAAATAGCATTTTTGCGTTTAGAGGCATTATAGAGATTACATAACTTTATGTATGTAGGCTCTATACAGCGTTTTTAAATAAGACTGATAGTTTATTAGGTCTATTCGGCAAGGTCTTTAATTCTGTTATTCTTCTATTCTCTTATGAATTTCCATACAAAAGTTTGATAATTGAAAAATTGTAATTTTGATAATGGACATGCCAAAATATTTTATAAGACCTGTCAAAAATACGAACTAAGAACAAATCTTTTACAACAAATCTTTTGTGGTGGGTGTAAAAAAGAGCGAGAATTCCAATCTAAAATAATAAGTTTTCAGATTATTAAAAAAACAGAAGAAAGAGAAGAATGTATGCAAACTCAGCGATAGTTCCATAATTAATAATTATAAAATAATTTATTATTTATATTCTGTATAATGTGGTTTTTTGATTGGTTGACTGGGAATGAAGAAAATAAAAAAAAACACAAGACAAAAAAAAAAGAATCAGAATATAAACTTTTTGTGGTTGCCAATTTGAAAAATTAAGGTTTTACCTACTTTTTTCGAATCAATGTCAAATGAGACAAATATTTTTAAACAATGCTAATAATAGTGCGAACATTTTTTGTTTAGTTTTGTTTTAGGGATAAATAATATAAAAAGAATGACTTATACAAGGTACCTACTAACTTCAGAAATTTCATGAGAATATTCAAATGTTATTAACTTCCCATAGGAAGTTATTGTAATTGGTCCGATTTGTCGAACTGAAAATGTTGACATTTCTCGACGTTTCAAGGTCCCTAGAGTCTAAATAAAAGATTATGTGCGTGCGTGTGTACGTATGCTCGTGCCTCCGTACGTTCGTGAAGATTTTTTCGTCGCCCATAGCTCAAGAACCAGTGGAGATATCGACTTCAAATAAATAAATTTTGTTATACAAATAACAATGCAGAAACATGCAGAAAGGACTCTCAAAAAATTGAGTGGGTGGTTTTTTTTACCATAGCAATTTAAAAAAAAGGTCAACCAATCACGCTAGCGATTTGAGTTAAATTTTATATTATATATTGTAACGTGATACCAAACCAGTATATTTTTGAAATATATTGAATATTTGTAAATCAAAAAAACTAAAAAAAAAAAATTGTCCCTCAAATATTTCACGAACAAAAAATGATTTTATCTTCAAAATACGAGTAATTGTATGCAACGACATTTTTCGATTTTGAGAAAAATCGAATTGATAGTTTTTGTACAAAAAATAAAAAACCTAAAAAAACAATACTAAAACAAAACCGTCATTAAACTTTGTCGCCTAAGTTATCGTACTCTCCCCTAATACTAAAATTGGTAAAAATTGATTTTTGACTAAAACCTCGTTTACAAAAATAGATTTTGAAATCTATCTAAACTATTTAATCATATGCAACATTTTTTTTTTAATGCTTAATTTTTAATTGAACGGGATGGGAAGTTATCAGTGTGGGTCGCATCCCAGCCTCTTTTTTTTTTTTAATATACATATGTACATACATACATTGAAAATATATTCATGTTAAAATATAACAGCTTTAATAGTCACTTATTTAAAAACTCTTTTTAGTTAATGTGATATAAATAAATCAATAATAATTGAGGTGAAAATTAAAATTGACAAAGATTTAGTTAGAAATAAAAAATTAAGTTAATTTTAATTTGAAATTTTAAGTGCATTTCTTCAATGTTAAGGTTTGTTGATCTTAATTTCTAAATTAAATCATTTAAAATTAGAATGGCATTTTTTTGTAACGTGATAACTTAAATAATTAATTACACCTGATAAACATACAAAACCATTTTAAAAAAGCCATCTAAACGATAAAATTTCATTCCCATTTATGTACATAGGTACATATTTGTACATAAAAGTGTCATTTTAGTTCAAGCGAACATTGAAATGCACGTGAAAATCAATAGTTTAAAATAATGAAAAAATTGAAATATGTTAATGAAAATGTTATTTCAATTTTGGAGAAAATCTTAATTTTGAATTTAACTATCATTTTTTTCATTAAACAAGTTAAGTCAAGAAGGAGACATTAATTTTAAATGTTCTTACTTAAAAAGGATTTTTTGTATAATGCTCTTTTTCCTAAGAATGCAAAAAGCTATTACACTATCTTTAGCCATTTGTCGGTTTTTTGAAACAACCAAAATGAGGGTGAGAAGGGTTGTAGGTGCTTAAATTAAATTTGTTACTTTTTTGGTTTAATACATTAATTTAACAAAATTATTCCCTAGAAACTTCCTTACATTTTTATCTACGCAACAACCTGCCAACTTAAACAGATACTATCGTACTTATTTAGTATCTATTTAAACTCTGGACCTACATATCTGCTTCGAAAAGGATAAATATAGAAAAATATGTTTCCAAATAGGTACACATGCATAAATTAAAATTTTTTTCAAAGGATTACTTTTGAAGGCTTCATATTTTTTGTTAATTTTCTAGCTTACATTTTCTATATATGTATACTGATATTTATGGTAATTTAAATTTGCTGTTATGTATGTATGTTAACTATTTTTAAAGTTAAAGTTTTAATGTGTAACTCTTTCCTTACAATTGCAGAAAAGAAACTACTTCGAAGCCTTAACTAAACAAATTTTATTTGTTAGATTTTTTAATTCGACATAATTAACTATAAAAATGAAAGCGTCATAATTTGTATATTTGCACATGCAAATATATTAATTTAAAAAAAAAGATATTACAAATTATTATATAGCCTCAAAACTTGAAAAAGGGCAAAATGTTTAATTTATGTTTTCAATTCAATTCATTAATTCTAAATATGTACATAATTATGTGTATTTGGAAAATCCCAGAAATTTTTCCAAAACTGTACGAAATTCTAAATTTGTTTTTTTTTTTTTTAGAATAACATGCGAAATCGGAGCTATCGTTATAGCTACAACATCTATTAGGTCACTTTCGAGATAGATATGTAACTTTCCTTTTATATTTGTTGCCCAGCGTTACAATATAATTTCGATCATAAATTAAAAGATAATTTACAGGTAATTGCAAATAAAATTTTCCGTTAAGCATTGGGGACATGAATAATTATGCTGGAAAATTGTCTTCAAAATTTTTGCTGCTCATAAAAAATATAGTATAATATTTAGCTGTAGCCTGTGTGTATAATTCTTATACATGTACAAGAGAAGAAAAAGAAATGATTCCCTTTGCAGTTTTTCCATAACAACTACCTATTTATAAAAGTTTTTTTTTACAAGATCTGTTGTTGTATTGAAGTCTCTACAAACCACGGAAGACTTTCCCTTTGGAGATTTATTCGCAAGTTAGAATTTATCATAATATTTGAATACTTCCAAGGTAATGCATTGCATCACAGGCACTCAAAAAAGCTGTAGAGTCAAGAGATCGAAAAGGTCATAGAGGAGAACAATCGAGAAAGAATCGTTGAGATTTGGGAAATTAAGAGCTGGAGGGATCTTAAATACATCGCCAGACACTTCATACGATGGCGCGTAGAAGCAATAAGGACCTCAAAGCCAATAGGCAACACCCACGGACATTGTAGGTCTGAGGAACTATCAAATTCGTGATGAACAGGATTGTTTCTATATTGGTCTTTACCAAAAACTGACAAATCTTCTGATCAAAGGTACCTATTCCATTAAAAAAAAATACATCATTTATATAAGCTGCTTAAGGTCAGTACAAAATTGCAGGCCCCTTATTTGTATCTTAAATGGTTATGTAGTTTTTGAACAATTCAAATTTATATGTACTGGAAATATAAAGTCGGACCAACATTTACCTATATTGCTAATAGATTTTAAACTAAACTATGATAATTTTGCAAAAATAATTGTTTTAAACTTAAATCTTTGTGAAGCTACCAAATGTGTTGACTGTAACTGGGAAGAAATTGTTAGGATTTGTTATGAATGTTTGGGTTTGAGCATCTTCAAGATCCGGTGCAATTTGAAACTAACCAAAAATGAACTTCTATTTTAATTTATTGTTTTTTTGAAATTTATAGTCAATGAAAAAAAATCTAAGGAAATACATTTACTAGATTTTACCCGCGACTTCGTCCGCATTAGATAGTTTTTTTTTGGATAGTAGTATGAAAAAACCTGAGCTGTACATTTGTGTACGTATGTTTGAATTGTGCCGAGATGGGATGAGGCCATACTAAGTGTGATTGCCATAGGTTTGTTTAAGTGACGAACCGAGTAAATCATTAAGTATTCAGCCCTAGTATCATGAATTTCATCGTAATCGGAAATTTTTACAAATCCCGAAAAACTGTATCATGTAATCCGTATGAAATTGTATGAGATTTTCCACTATGTACGGATTTCATAATACAGTTTTTCGGGATTCGTAAAAATTTCCGATTACGATGGAATTCATGATAATAAACAATTAAATTTACACGACAAATAAAATATTTGCAGGATTTCTCTATAATTTGCATGCGTCCGACAACGGCGTGTGCCCGTTCGGGAAGACCCACTCAGTGATAGCGCGGGGGGAGGACGCGCCGCACTAACACCGCCACCACCTGCCTCGTCTACCGCATGCGACCCCCGCCCGCGCACTCGCCCCGCGCCACAGCCGAAACAGAATTATCAGAAGTAGAAGACAGACCCTGTGAATTATTTGTTGTACCTACATGGCTCGTGTTTGGCGATGAAAGGTTGAGCATAGCAAAGTTTACGTTTAAAATTATTATTTGTGGAGCTTGGTGGGAGTCACAGTTTGCGTCTAACGTTGAGGGCTTGAGGTACGTGGAGCGCGAAGCCCGCGTTAAGATAAGTGTATGATAAATTTAACATGTTCGACAGCTTATTTCATAAGGGTTGGGAATGCGTTGTTTTTGTTTGTAATACCTACCAATTTCATCCAAATATTATTCAAATCTTTGGTAATTTAGGAGTGAAAGCGATCAGATTCCCCAGAAAGTAATTTTTTCCATGGGAATGCGTTGTTTTCAAGAGGTCAAAAGTAACTCATGTCCTTTCTTATGTCTCAAACTATCTCTTATTTAAACCTGTTCAGCAGTTTGGGCGTAAAAGCGATCGGCCCACCTGAATTTTCCCATGGGAATGCGTCATTTTCCCGGGGTAAAAAGTAGCCTATGTCCTTTCTCGGGTATCAAAATATCTCCATACCAAATTTTATGCAAATTGGTTTAGTAGTTTAGGCGTGATTGAGTAACAGAAAGACAGAGTTACTTTCACATTTATAATATTATATATATATATACATATATATATAGAATATATAGATTAGTATAGATATAGATTTAAGAAAACGGTGATAAATGCATGTACATATAGTATATAATTGGTGAAAACGTTCGAATCATAATGTTTGTGCAATCATCTAATTACCATTCTTAATTCACACTTCATTTCTTAAATTGAAGTGTAGAATTTAGTATATCTATTTATTCGCCCGTTGTTTCCTAATGACTTGTATATATTTCAAGCAGATTGAGAAAGGAATGTTTCTAGAAAAAAAAAACGCATTTGATTCTCATTTAAAAGATGATCATCAAACACTTGCATTGTCAATCATTAAGCACCAACTTTAGTATTTTATTTATAATCAATTAAGTATCTGCTCTGAACATGTTCGTTTTTAAATTCTTTATATTGATCAGAGATGGAATCTATGATGGACGTAGTTGATAGCTCCATCTTCACTTTATAAAGCTTTCATCGAAACAACCATCCCTTTATCTAGTGGTTTTAGTCTAGTTTTGCAAACATAAAACGTTCTTATCTGTAACTGTAACAAAAGACAAGATTTTTAACAAAAACATTAAAATATCTATTACACATCTGATGTTCTTATTAGAGTTGGGTAACTTTTGTCACAACCCATGAATACAAATGGCTAACCAAGAATTAATACTTTAAACATTCCCTTGTTTCACTGAGTAAATTTATATTCCACATATTTGCAAACGTTTTCTCGTAACAAATTATCGAGCTTATCTCCAAGGCTACGACGACGATGCAAACATTTCATCCTAAAATCCGGATTAATGTTGGTTTCTCAAAGCACCTCCTAAAAATAGTTATTAATCAATTTTAAAGTTCTCACTCAGAGATATGATGCCCAACGTTGAATTCAAGTGCAACAGGTTAAGAAACCAAAGATTGTTCTTTTTGTAATAAACTTCTTTTGTGTGAATAAGAAAAAAAATATTTTAACCAAATTTACTTTCAGTTAGTTGTTTATTTATAAAATTTACTTTTTTCAAACGCAAATTAAATTTCTATATTATAGAAAAATGCATACGTTTTAACTCATCTACTTCTTGGCGGCTTGTCCAACCTTAGCCTTCTTGGTACCACGGACCTTCTTCATCCTGTTTCTGCGTTCCTTACGCTGCTTACGGGTCTGTTTCTTCTGTTCGAAGAGACCGTGACGGGCCAGACGATGTTTAGGTTCGAACTTCTTGGCGAAGTCCAAGGTATCGTAGATCAAACCGAATCCTGTGGATCGGCCACCTCCGAAGTTGGTTCTGAAACCGAAAACGAAGCACACGTCTGGTGTCACTTTGTACATGCTGGCGAGTTTCTCGCGGATGTCCTTCTTGTTGACGGACGCGAGTCCAGGGTGGAGAACATCGCAAACCATTTGTTTCCTGCAGAGCAGGCGGTTTGTCATGAATTTTCTGGTACGGATTGTGGCTGTTGTTCCGGACATTTTGAAGGATCTGCAAATGAAGTTAATATTTAGTGATGATTGTTGTTTCAAATTAAAAATCGGAAGTCAAAAAAGATTCAATGCAAATTAAAGAAATCAAAAACCGCACTCATGGAATACACCAAGAACATAACCTAGAAGGTCATTTTAGCACACGTGTGTATTTTCATGGAATTTTGGCAAAACTTCATTCACTATTGGATTTTTTATGACGGTATCGATGAAAGTATATTTTTTGAGTTATTTAAACATTTTTGAAAGTTATTTTACCTGTTAAAATACTAAAAAAGTATCCAAACACGTCTTAAGTGCAAGCACAATTTTTAGAGAAAGAAAGATGGCTTCCATGACTTTTTTTTCTTGTACGTCAAGTTGGCTATACTGAAACGAGACTCGTTTAGAAAAGTCATATTGGAAGTTTGTTCAGTAGGTATGCTAGGAAGTGTGTTCAGTAGGTATGCTAGTAAAAAAGGCTGCCATCACAATGCATTTTGTTTGATTTCTTTCAGACGTAGAGATTTTCAGTTATTGAATTGAATGACTTAAGCAATATTCACATGAGCACGACCAAAGACCAACGAATGAACGAATATTCGTCGATTTTGACATTTCTTTCACATGAGAGTTTTTAATTCGTCGCGAATGAAGTTTGACATTCACCACCGAAACCAAAACAAGAACGATTTTTTTAGGTTAAGTACGCGCGATTTTGTTATTCGTTGCGAGTGTGGATAATGTGGAACGCGAATAAAGTTTGACAGTTCGTATCAACTATAATTTTTTTCGCGACGAATAAATTTGTTTTCTTAAATTTATTAATATATGACATTGAAAAGTAAAAGTATGCATCATAAATCATAAATAGAAACTATATTGCTATCGTTTTGTTAAGAATTTGTGTGGAAATATGTCTTCAAACGTATATAAACTCACATTTTGTAATTCATTCGTCGTTCGTTGGTCGCACTCATGTGAATGATGCTTTATTGAATGACTTACATATATTTGCATTTGATTTTTGCGAAAAAAATGTCACATATAAAATTAATGTTTGTGCGATAGAGAGAAAAGGCATTATAGGAAATTCGAGAAATGCAGGAGTCAAAATTACAGCAGTTTAACACTTCTTCTTTATTTTGAAATGTTGTTACTATGTTACATTTTCGACGTTTTATAACGCTTACATTAAAATTCCCTTTTAATAGTGAGTAGCATGCCGCTAATTGCATTATTGTTCTTACAATAGGGAGCTACCTTTCCAAATTTGAATGCGTTTTAAGTATATAAAGAATAATAAGTATCTTTTAACTATCATTTAAAGGCTATGTAATTTATAACCACCTTTCTTCTGATATAATATTATACCATATTTGTTGGTTATATGAAAATATATTCCAATTTTCTTACAAGATTAAGTTTTTGCTAGGTTTGTATGATTTATTTCATAACACTTTTAAATTCTACTATATATGCCTCGATGGGCAAAATTGTTTCTCGTCCCGTCTGACCGCATTCTGTTTGACCAGTATTAAAGGTGGTTTAACCCTTTCGGTACGAGAGTGGTACAGAACAAAGAATATTTATATGTAAACGTCCCACTCCCGTCCCGAAAGGATTAACAAAGGATTAGGCACATTAAAAATGTACATAAGTGAGGATTGCAAATTTAAGTTTGGAAAATCTTAGTACAATGAGTTTCAGTAAAAAATTGTAACGTGCATTGTTAATGATTATTATGTATAACTATTATCTGTAAAAACCCATATAAAAAACAATTTTCCGAAACTTGGTAAACATTTTCATCATTTCATCGAAACAAGGGATTCTTGATAAACACGTCACTTATACTATTCCGAAACCTGGTGAACATTTCAAGCTACCAAACAATGAATTTTTGGTAAGAGTTACGTATATTTACTTGCCTAAAAATTCGCTGAATTTGATTTGAGGTTTAGCAATATTGAAACATACAGGAATCTTCCCAACACGTTAAAACAACTTGCCAAGTTAAAGTCAGGTAATAATTTACATCAATTTATCGTTGTTTGGTGTTATTTTGATATTATATCACGTAAAATATTTAATACACTTAAAAATGTCATAATTACTAATTACTTTCAATGGCTTTCGGTTTTGTTACATAAATGTTTTTTGCGAATGTTTTGTTCGGGGACAATATCCACACATATTAAATTGGACAATCAGTCTTTGAATTTGTATTTTTTTTATAGAAATTCATAGTTTGTAAAGATTATAGGAACTGCTCCACACGAATTATAGCATTTCAAACTCAAACAATTTTGAAAGTGCTAATTTTAATTGTTACAAATTCTTAGAAGTGGGTTGCATGCTTGTAAAAGAATACAATCTTTTGGGATTGTAATATTTTATGGCTTCCATTGCAAGAATGCATTCATGGAATTCAACTTAAGATTGGGACTTTAAATTTCACTTGAAGTCCTTGCATTCAATTGAAGTCTTTGTATTCTTAAGTGAAATTTGTCTACACACTTTTGGTGCGCGAGGTGTGAATTCAAAGACTGAAATTGAATGTAAAGACTTCAAAAGAATGCGTGAGTCTTCAATGATTGGAGGATAAATTATTCAAATCTTTCTCGCGGGCTTATGATATGTCTAGAAATTGTTTCTATCTATAATCCGACATTAATGAATCTATTGACTACATATGTACATAATTATTTTGGGATATAATGAATTAAAAATAAAATTATTTAAACATATGTACCTACATATTTTTTTTACTCAACTTAACACGTGGCTTTTAAGGGAGTGATATTTTTCCAAGAACAAAATAATTTTGCGCATGTAGTGTACTTTTACCTACAATGAAAAATTCCTAGAATACTTATACTTATCATTAATGTGCAATTTTATTTGCTAAGCTTTTTTCACACCATTAAAACGATAATCGTTTGGTCAAGTAATTCAATATCCTTTTGTTGTGCAGAGTAAAGAGGTTAGATAACAAAAAAGGTGTGTTTTGGGCTATATTTATTAAACTATAAATATGGAAAACTGGAAATTTCTAGAAGCTAAAAAATAGAAACATGCATATGATAAAAAAATGGGTACTTTCAAAATGACCTTGGAGGGATATTCAATAAAGAAAACATAAGTTTATATTTTATCTTAATTTACTGTACAATTTATTTTCGTCTCTTTTCTTTTTAATTGAAATCCCGATTTTGTAAACAAAATATCCAAAAACGAGCAGACCCAAACTAACAAAAATTAATATAACAATAATATCGCCAAGATAAAGTTCATATGATGAAATTTCAGTTCCCACGGCTCTCAAGTGTGATGAATCTTTAAACTTTAAAGCATGTTCAATCCAAAATACCGAAGTCTGTACAGCTCCTTGGAGTCTATCTCTGAATTTGGCAGATACTTCTCTTGATTTTGTTTTATATGATGGATCTGTAATAAGTTTTTCTAAACTCCAGGCAAGGGATGACTCAGTAAGGTTTGCAAAGTCCAATTTAACTCCGATTCCTAATTTTTCAACATTTTGAATGTTGATATGCTGTGGAAAATTTAATGGTTAAATTATTGAATTCTGTTAATTCCATAAATATATACATGGTCTTCGAAAACAGGAACTCCCAGTATTGGAACACTTCTCCAAATAGCTTCTTGCAATCCCAAAAGACCTCCACTTGTAACGAAGAAGGTAACATGAGGATGTGCCAGAACATCACTCGATGAAACAATATTCTGCAGAAGCAGATTCTTTGGTTGATTCTCCACTTTTTTTAAATCGCAATGCCAAAGAACTTTTTCTTTTAATTTTCCAATGACTGTAATAATTGCACTCAATTTCTCACTGTCAATATCGGAACACTTTAGAATAGTTCCAAAACTAAAGTAAATAGCTCCTTCACGGGCATCATCAAGGAATCTCTTAATATTCCACTGAATACTCTGAGCTTGTTTGATGTGTGTTCCTCCAACGGGAATGATATTCGGTACAGATGGTCTTGGAGTAAGCAATGGAAAATAGTTGTTGAGCAAAGTTATGGAAGTTCGACTTAAAAGCTGAGAAATCGGGGATAGATTTGCTAGAGAAAAAAAAATCGAATTTATAGCTTAGTTTGAAAAATGCAATTAACTTACGTCCAAGAGCTGAAAAGTGTTTTCTTGCGACAATGTCTTGGGCTATTAAGTCCTTCTGCCGTTGATTTCTTCGCTCCCTGCATTCGAATATGTTCGAGACCCTCTGTGTAAATGTTGCATCTTGGGTGTAGGATTCAAAGTCTATTGGAGAACATGCACTGGGAACTGCTGAGTCCATAAGAGCAGTCATATAATTTTGAAAGTTCGAAGAAGCAAAAGCAACCACTGGTACATCAAAAACTTCTCCAATCATTAGAAGAGCCTCTGTGTGAAATAAATCAACAACAATGAGATCATACTGAAACTTTTCCTTAGAACTTAGTATTTCTTTAATTTTAGGTTGTTGAAGAAAGAAATTAACTAACTCTGCTCCAGTATTTCTTACAGCTTTATGCATATTACTCGATGAAGAACTACACGATGCTTCAAACATACTTCTAACTCCCAAATCATTTTGTACTAAAAATAAAAATAGTCATTAGGTTGTTGTCAAATATTTATGAAATAATTTAAAGTTACTTACCGTTTGACCAAAAATCAAAGTTAGGAACAATTATTTCTTCATAGTTATCAAGTTTCTCTGCTAATCTATAACTACTTATTGATGTAATCTGTAAATTTTGGTACACAATAATTATTACTTATAATAAATTGATGCTAATACAAAAATTAATCAAGGAACTTACATTATGATTATTTTTCGCAAGCCTTGTCATCACCGTTTGAATTGAATTAAAATGACTCTGACTGGGTAACGCAAAAAGGCCTAAAATATTAGCACCATTAATGTTACTTGCTAGGTAGCCTAAATATATTCCAAAAACTAAGAACAACTGCATGATTTCTGAAAAAAATTAAAGACTCAAAATAAGTTTTCGAAATATTTGGTAGGTTTTAAGTTTTTAGTAATTTTTATTTATATAATTATAAATTTTCATGAATATTATTTTTCAAGGTATCAACGTTTTTTCTTTATGAGCGCTCAGAACTATAAATAAAATTGAAAGGGTCTTGTGCAAAATCAAGTCACCTCTATTTTATCATTACTTAAATGTGGTCTAATTGTATACTTTATTCTTACAAAGGGTACTCAATGTTCGTCAAAGTTGCCTTCCATTTCATTCAACTGAAAGTTGAACTTAATTACTTAATGACTTATTTATTTTTACATACATATATTTTTTTATTTAATGTTTTGTGTTAAAGGGTTCCTCTTCCTTGTCAAACTGGAAAAGAAAAAAGAGGCTGGGATGCGACCCACACTGATAACCTCCCATCCCGTCTGCCAATTTGTCTTCCTTAAAAGGTTTGTAGGTTTTCGTGTTTTACAAAAAAGTTGTCAGCTGAGTTATTCTATAAAATTTAAAAATTATCAGCAGTGTTTTGCATAATGATGAAATAGTTTTATTTATTTTATTTTTAGTCGAAAACCAATTTTTACAAATTTTAGTAGTATTTCTCAAGGTTTACCAACTTTGCGTACTATTTTTTGTAAATTTATTTTTTTTTTTGAAAAACGGACTGTTGAATTTTTATAAAAAATGTACTATAAATGTCGAAAACTATATTTTCTGTGAGATAAAACTAGTTTGAAGCCAATATTTTTTAATTTTTGAAAAGATATTTGAGTCCAAAGTAAATTTTTACCAGGTTTTAGTATAGTTTGAAGCTATAATTTCAAATATCTGAAAAGATGCACATGCATCTTTCTAAAAATCTTTTATTTAAACTCTAGGGACCTTGAAACGTCGAGAAATGTCAACATTTTCAATTCGACAAATCGGACCGATTACAATAACTTCAATGCAGTAGACTGCAAATGAAGTCTCTTATATTGTACATTCAAAAGAGGTTTCATTTCGAACAGCATCTGACAACTAAAAACTATACACGCTTTTGTAAGAAAAGTTTCCTGACTGTGTTATTTCTCTAAGTAGTGTGAACAATTTTTATACTCTCAAAATGAAACCAATTATTGAAAAACCCTGAATACATCATCCTCTAATAATATTTATGAGCAGCACTGAGGTTTGTTCTTTTTTGAACAATCGTAAGCTATTGTTGTAAACTCAAACAAAATTGTTCAAGTGTCATTGTTACGAATTGTTGGAATTTGTTAAGAGTCATTTTTAGGAACGACAAGTGTTATTAACTGTTGATCGGTCAATCTTACAATATAAAAATTTAAACACAATATTTGTATTGTATTCAACAAAAAGTTGAAAATTTAGATTAATAATTTAGACTATTGTATATTGAACATATTTGGTTCTATTTAGACGACGACGAATGGCTTTTAACTCATTGTTTTCTCCCAAGCCGAGAAAAACCTTTTCTTGTTTGAAAACAAATTATCCACTTCGACAATTTTACACTTTTAACTCATTAAGCATTTTCAAACAACATAAGGGACTTCATTTTTAGTCAATAGCGTTTAAGGAAACTAGTTAGTTTTGCAAGTGTCATAAACTTCAAACTCTGGACTTAACTTGACTAACCTCTACCTTTTGTGCAAAAACTACCAAAAACATACATAATTGTCCACAAAACTCCTCGGGCAAGCTACACTTCCACATTGACCTGTATTTTGTACTTTATAAAAATATTACCAATTCCTTTTCTATTTTGACAAGGAATCCTTTTACATCAAACATCAAAAAGAATTGTGCAGAAAATAAATAAATCACAGAGTAATAAAGTTCAGCTTTCAGTTGAATGAAAAATTATTAAAAGCTGTCATTTTGACATAAGTGGAATTGATATGAAAGTGTGGAAGATTTTTCTTGACTAATTGCCTTAATTGGAAGGCAATTTTTTTATCAGCTGGCCAATCTGATGCTAGAAACTTGCCTTTCTTTTAAATCCCTTATGTGTCGTCTGAAACTGCCCATTGTCTCAGTTATGAGTTGTGGATTGTTACAAATCGTAACTATTGACACTTCAACAATGAGTTTAAGAACGATGTGATGACGTCAAATTTTTTACAAATTTTAACAATCTTAACGTTTAAGCCTAGTACGCTGCTGATGCGAAACGAAATTTTTCGGCAGTCTCCAAGTGCAGAGCGAAATTAAAACGAAAACCACAGCGGAAAAACATTTGTGGCGAGTTCTGTCTGGAAGTTGAAGTTCAATTTTAAGCCTAGTACGCTGCTGATACGAAACGAAAATTCCCATACAAAAAATGACATGACGAAATCATAAACGAAAATATTCGAAAAATTTTTCAATAAATAAATAAAACGTCAAAATTTCGCAAGCAATTAATATACCGGGCAATTAAATTGAGAACGAAAAGGGTGGAGAATTGTACTACGAAATCTAGTACAGCTATCCACTAAAATGACACATTTCGTCGTTCAGCAGCGTACTGAAAAACGAAAAGCACAGCGAAATTTTTCGTTTATGATTTCGTCATGTCATTTTTGTATGGGAAATTTCGTTTCGCATCAGCAGCGTACTAGGCTTAGGAACGACAGTAGTTAACAATAGTTAGAAAAAGAGCAGATCTCTGATTAGAATAAAAGACCATTTGATAGTTATATTATAATAAAACAGCGCAAAAATAAATATTTTAAAACTTTCAAAGCTTTCAAAATTTTGAACCTTATGGAAGAACAACTTGTTAATGAGATCAAAATTAATGTTTTAATGTTTGTTGGTGAATTTAAAAGAACTAGGTATGTAAAAATATTACACAATTATTTGTTCTTTTTTCATTAAAAACAGAAGGTAAACCATTTATTTTCGCTCAACGGTTATTGTTAAAGGTTTGCAATTAATTTGTCTGTCAATTTTAAATCAAAATTTTGCGTATTCCTCCCTCAAAGCCTTTACCATATTTGATAATAAATAATAATTATTAATTAATAAATCGATTTATTTCAGTTGCTTTTGTTCGGAGACAAAAAGTCATTGTTTTTAAAATTTGAGAAGAACGTACAGGAAAACTGATTCCTAAAATTGCATAGAATCATGTTTTAAGTAGATACATATGTACGAGTATACTGAGAATCTGAGTGCTGAAAATATTTTTCTTTCATATTAAATTCCTTTGAAGAAAAATAGAGAAATTGGAATGTAAGTTTTTAGAATGAATAAACAAACTTAATGACACACATGTGCTTCTTGTGCATTCTCAAGAAAGATTATTCTATGAAATATTATACATTTTCCTTTTCGAACTTAAGTATATAAGGCATAATGTACCCAGTTTTTGTTTTATTTAAAAATGAGCCTCTTCTTGAATATGCATCATTTCCAGTGACACAGGGGAACACACTTAAAAAGAGGAAATTGAAAGATTTCACACACAAAATATGACCACAGAATCAAAATATTGACCTATGTTTGATAAACAGTTTCATTTCATAACAACAACGGCGCGACCGGAACTTATTCACTAGAATCTTATCACCGTTTGCTTAGAATTATGTTAAGTTCACATTTTTGTTTTGTATTTTAAACACCTTTTTAGAACTCAATCTCAATATAAATTATAATGCAGTTCATAAATGAATGATCATTGTACGAGTATTATTTATTGTACACACATTTTTTGTTTACTTTAAAATTAAAATTAATTACTTTTCCAGAAGTTGATCTAATTTAAGATCGTCAACGAAAAACAACACCACAGTCAGTAATTCCAATCTTCCGTTTACTCAACTGAACTGATGTGAAATGTGATTTTGTGAGAAAGAACGATCTATCCAACAAATGCTGATGCGCAGGGCAAACATAAGTCTGGATTCTGGAATATTGTGTTGGATTGCTTTTTGGAATGCAAGCACTTTCAAAAGAAATATGGAAAAAATGTGCTTGTTAAAATTGTTCTTTTCGTATCATTTAATGTTGTCAAATATTTATATGATATTATATATATTATATATTATATTTATATTTTATGTTGTCAAATAGGTTGCACTGGTTGTAATCATTAGTTGTGTTTTCTATAGGCTCTATCCTTTGTTTATTTTTCCAATCGAAATCGTGTTTAAATATTAAAGCTTTTGACCAACTTAGCCACGGAATTATTTTATTTAAACTAAAAGCCCTTGGTTTTCCACCATTTTTCTTAGCTTGGATCAAATCTTACCTTGAAAACAGATATGAGGTAAAATTTAGAAATTGTCATTCTGAACCTTTTGTTGCTC
This sequence comes from Eupeodes latifasciatus, assembly GCA_920104205.1. NCBI lineage: Eukaryota > Metazoa > Arthropoda > Insecta > Diptera > Syrphidae > Eupeodes > Eupeodes latifasciatus. The sequence goes on from OV049925.1 coordinate 29,831,034, forward strand.
AATCTGGTGTTCCCCAGGGAAGCCATCTTGGCCCTTTTCTGTTCATCATGTCTATTAACGACGTATCGTCATGTCTACGTTCAAATGAAGTTCTCATTTTTGCTGATGACATGAAAATTTTTAAGATAATAAAGTCCATCCATGATCGTATCCTTTTACATATCACAACAAAAGCTCTGCCGCGTCTCCACATTTAAAGATTTAGGTTCCAACTTACAATTTACACATCACATTAATTTTATTGTTAATAAAGCAAGTTCTATGGTTGGTTGGTTAGTTGGTTTTATAAAACGCGGGCAAAGGAGTTCAATGATCCCTATATTACTCTTTCTTAGTACAATTATCATGTTCATCCTCATCTTGAATATGCTTCGTAGGTATGAACTCCCTATTACGAAATTCATAGAAAACGTATTGAATATATTCAAAATAATTTCATTCGCTTTGCCCTAAAAGGTCATCGTTGGGATGATCCTTATGATCTGCCTCCCTATGAACATCGTATTCTGCTTCTTCAAATGCAATCTCTTCATCGAAGGCGTGTTAATAATGACTTAATATTTCTTCATCAACTCATCAATGGTGAAATTAATGTACCTTATTTGCTATCTTGTGTACATTTGAATTACCGAGGCGGAACTCATCACCTGCGTTCAATTGATTTTGTACATATTGACTTCCATAGAACTAACTACGGGAAGAATGAAGCTTTAAGTCGAATAAGCACTTTATATAACTTAATAATTCATGTTAAATATAATTTATGTTTTGTATTTTTTGTGTGTGTTAGGCTTCAATTAGATAGATAGATAGATAGATAGATAGATAGATAGATAGATAGATAGATAGATAGATAGATAGATAGATAGATAGATAGATAGATAGATTGATAGATAGATAGATAGATAGATAGATAGATAGATAGATAGATAGATAGATAGATAGATAGATAGATAGATAGATAGATAGATAGATAGATAGATAGATAGATAGATAGATAGATAGATAGATAGATAGATAGATAGATAGATAGATAATTGATTTTTATTGATTTAAAGATTATTTTACAATTATTACATAAATATATATTTATATATATATATATATATATATGTATATACATATTACAAAAATCAGAATAGCATGGCTTTAATTATATTATTTTCTTACTAACAACTAACACATGCACTTATGATGAGCCTCTGATCATAGTTTGAAGCTTGCTATAAGCTAACTACTTTCTGAAATTCTGAAGCGCAAAAAAAAATGTTCTCGTTAACTACACGAATTCCATTTTGACACCTTGAATCGATTGTGGAGCATTGTAATATACCTAATAATTCATGTGAACCAAAAGAAAAAATACCTTAAGATGATAAATCTCAGAATTGTGATCATTTCTACGAAATCTTACTGGAAAATATTCATTGTTTTTATAGTAAATTTCAAGAATTTCGTTGCAATACAGATTCAAAATTGACAATTTCCCAAAAAGAGAGATATTTAAAATGAAACCTTTAATTGGAAAACTCTATTGTGATTACGAGAACGAGAAAATTTGTCATTTGGCTAGTTATCTTTCTAGATTTCTGAGAATTTTCTCAAATTCAACTCACTATTCATTCAATAAAAATTCGTAGCAATAAAATTAGCTTTGCTCTTTGCATTTCTTTGTATCCTTTATGAGATTTCGAATAATACAAAATGTAGTTCTCAAAATTTTGACAGCAAAAGTGAGAATTTTGTAGGAGAAATATTGTTTATATTTCTGAGAATTAGGAAATCACTGAGATCTTAAAGATATAAACCGGTCAGTTGAAAAAGACTCATTTTTCTAAAAGTTAATAAATTGTGTCAAGTCAATCGTTTGATAAATGTCAAAATAATTCAATTGAGTAAAAGATGGCCCCATAAAAAAGAATTTAAATCTGAGCCATCTTAGTAAAAAATGGCACGATAAAAAAGGATTTAATAAAAAATGCTTTCCGCAAAAAATGATACCACCTTTTAGTGGTTTGCTTCAACCGGATAGAAACAAACAAGCTAAAAAGATCCGTTAGTTGTATGACCACATATTCAAAATATTCATTCTAAAACCCAGAAAAGAGAAAATTAAACAAAAAATGCTGCAAAAGCTATCCTAAGTCAGCCACAAAGAAGAGATGATGACTATATGACTGTAAACTTTAGAACCTTCTGGATTGAAACATGAATAACTTTAAACAAAAATTGGGATACACGATAGTAGCGTTAAAAGGCTTGAACTAAAAACGATATGCAGACCCTATTGAATTATTACAGATTTATGTGATATATACCTACATAATTCTTAGTGAGCATTTAATAATATAAGGTTTTCCAAGATAATGTTTGGTTTTCAATAATTCGCTATTTGGGTAGTTGTCACTTTTTAAGCTGGCAATTTTTGACATTTGACAAGTAAAAACTACCACTATAAAAGTGGTGACAAATTTTCAGAGTTCGTAGTTTTCAGTCTTACGAGTTTCTTGAGCGTGTTATTATTTCTCGAAGAGTCGATCACATTTGGCAATAAAGATTTTGTGATTTAACACCTTTAGGCTTATTTCAATGTTTCATAATCGATTTAAGACCTCAAAGATGAAATTTATTAAAGTAATCAAGGATATACTCGTACAACCCCAAATAAGCGAATTGACTATGAAAATGTAATCAAAAGTGATATAGTGTTGCAACCGTAGCCGTTGCGGATATTTGGGGGCTAATATCGTTTTTCGTTGTTTATGGCATAAGCTCTCTCTGTTCATTATTCATTGCGATTTCATTTTATGGAGAGTAACTTTTTAAAACGCCATATACTGTAAACTGTTTGGACCTCTTCGACATTGAGTCTTGTTTTCTAAATAGATATCCTAAAATAAGATTCAAATAATAAGTCTGTTCTCTTTCTCTGAATTTCTGTTGGACTGGGATTTTCTTCGAATTTAAGACCTACATAAGTTATGTTAGTTAAAATTTTTGGGCATGAAATTGACATGACTTTGGTGATAGCACAACAAATAATAGATAATTCAATGTAAAGAAACATACCTAAAATAATAACGATATCCCAGAGACTTGATATATTCTTATTTTGAAATAAACGATTTGTTTTGTATTCCAACATCTGAAATACATTTTGTGTGCTTCATATTTCTTCAACAAGAAAGTTAGAAATGCATAAATGGGAAGAAGTATTATGAGACATTTTTCTGAAAAATTGCCAGACACAATAATCGTTTTTCCTATTGAATGCTTTTCTTAATTTTTTATTTTCAAGTTCAAATCAATTTTTAAACAGATAGGTACAAATATTTCACTCCTCCCCGTAAAGGTACAAAAGTTAAAAATCTTAACTCTGTTATATCTTTGTTTCAAGATACGAGTATCATCAATGTCAAGGAACACTGTTGTATATATCAATATTGGAACACAATAAAGTAGAAGTAATTCAATCATAAAATCTTTGAAGACTGTTCAGTTCGTAGATATTTTTGTTGTTTTAAATATATCCCAAATATGGGTAAGGTTTGATAGGTAAATGTGTATATAATATTTTATGAAATAACACGGAAAGTCAAACGTATATTATATATACATTTTCTAAATAGATTGTGAAGGTCAGTGATTTTGATTGCATCAAAATTCACAAATGATTTGAATTTGTCATTATTGTTCATTGACTTTATTATTTAGTTACCCGTATACAGTGATTCAATATACTATACCTAGATAGATATTTTTGATATCTACAAACGTTTTGTGAAATATCATATTTTGGCACATTTTTATGGGAATGAATACGTTTAATGAATATTGAATACTCAGAAACGAAATTTGTTTTTCTTAGAAAAATGCCTGTTATTTTCAAATCAACATTTCTTTTAAGTCACGCATGATATTTTTTCTACAATTCATCATTCATTTCATCATTTTCATAAATCAGTTTTCATGAAAAATAAATAAAATATTTGTCATAAATTCATAAATCCTGAATTCATGAAATAGAGGGTGGATGAGGTCACATACAATTTTCTTTAAAAAAAATGTATTTCATTAACAAAATTAAAATGTGTTCACTTATAATTGCTTAATTAATTTACAGCAAACATTCATATTGATTGTGGCACACATCCTTGTGCTTCTAACTGCCTTAATTAATGCATTCCAGCATAACTGGCCCTTCACTGCGTTCTACACAAAAATGGTCCCGAGGTCTCCGTTTAACATCACCAATATCACTGATAACACCATTTGAAATTTTGAAATTAAAAAGTCACGTCGGGGTCGTCCATATTCAAGTCTTCGATTTCAGTAAAAAAAGGCGATGAACATGGCAACGCTCACATTTTCCCGAAATGTTGTTCTCAGCCTAAATTTCGCTCTAACAATCTGTACCAAACTGTCTAATCCTGTGAATGCATTAGTTTTTTGAATATAATGTTGCGGGTTTTCTGAACCCAAATGGCACTGTTTTGTGTTAGCGTGGCCGTCAAGATGAGAGTGCAACCAAAATTGTTGTCCAATTCAAGCTGATCTGGTCGAGCGAAAACTGTAGCATGAAATCCGTTCGTAGTGGAAATCTCATACAATTTTGCATTACGAACGGATTTCATGATACAGTTTTTCGGGATTCGTAAAAATTTCCGATTACGATGGAATTCATGATAGGGCTGAACAATATTTTGTGTGAGATACAAACATTTGAAGACAATACTTTATTTTCTTCGTAATATTCGAGTCGAAAACCATTTCTTATTAGTTTTTAAAAATATACTCAAAAAGACTTATGAATAACACATGTTTTATTTAAAATATTATACATATTATATACTAAGTATTGAAAGTTAAAAAAAAAACTGAGCATACTATATTTAAATGCATTTCTATTAATATGAAAATTAAAGTCAATATAATTTGATAAGTTATTAATTAATTTCTCTAACACTTTGAGTTAAAGGTTCGTTGAAGGCATAGTTCACTCTATTAGCTTTTTCGCGAAATAAGAAACGATTGCTCAAATCACGTGAAGGAGCGTATAGATCTATGCGAGCTAATAAAAAGGACAGTTTTTGTGGTAAGATAAGATGTCATGAATACAAGTTATCGCATACATCTTCCTTTCTTTCTTCCAGTTTTTGTTGTTTTTGAATGTTTTCGTGTTTTTAAAAAAAAAAAGTTGTCACTTGAATGTTTAAAAAAATAACTAAAAGTTAGGAACAATATTTTACATATATAACTTTGTCAGTCTTATGTTTTTGTTCCTCAGATATTTTTGGTCGAAAACCAGAAGAAGATTTCTTTAAGAAGATTTTTTAACATAAATAACCTTTTGCATAGATTAAAACAATTTGAATCAATACCTTCATTTACTTTCAAAATATTCGAATCGAACACAGTTTTTACCATTTTAAAATTTTAAAATTTTAATAAATGTTAAAAACAATATTTTTTATTAGATACAATTATTTTCAAGGAAATATATTTAGTGTTTGCCAAGGTATTGGAGTGGAAAATCAATTTTTACCAACTTTTAGTAGTGTTTGCTTTTAGGTTGCTTCGATTTTTCTCAAAAATTTACTAGATGTCAAATATGGATTTATTTTTATTTGAATACAATTATTGTCGAGGTAATATCAATATTTGTTCTTTGAACATTCGAGGTGTCATACACATTTTTTTTCAATTTTTTTGATTTATAAAAAAACTGTTGATTAATTTTTTTCCAAAATAAAACTTATTTGGTATCATGTCACATAATATAATATAAAACCTAATTGAAGTCGCTATCGTTTTTGGTTCGTGAGATATTTGGGCTCAACCAAAATGTTCACCTTTTTACTTGCGACATACAGGACATATTAGGGAAGTCTTGCATTCGTAAAAAATTCGAACTCGAGATTTTAATCAAACATGCCATAACGATGGTAGAGAAGTTGAATAACGTGGGTCCCCAAATTCCGTCTGTCAGTAGTCCCCAGGTCAAAAATCGAAAATTCCAATTTTCTCAAAAATGAAAGTATAGATTTTTCACTAAAACTGTGTTTCTTAATTTGGCTTCTCTCAAAAAAAATAAATTCATTTTTGTATTGCTCCAGAATGGTACCCCCATAAAACCGTTATTTTGTTTTTAAGTTTTCTCAATAACTAATGAAACGATTGTCTGAATAATATTTTATGATCAAAAATGTAATTTTTTTTATTTTTGATATTTAAAAAAATATTAAACTTTTTTTTTATAAATTCGATATCTCGAAAATGAGTCGTTATTTTCTTACGACCGACATCAAAATGTAAAACGTATATTAATAAGCTCTGAATAATTGCATACTAAACTTTTTTTAAAACTCAAATTGAAAAATTGTAAATATAAAAATAAATTTAAAAAAAACTGTCTAGAGGTTTTTAAGTGAAAATTTTCAAAAATTAAAGTTTTTTTTAATACAATATAAACTTTTGAAACCAAATTTTTTTGCACGTACATTTTTTAATCTTAAAATACAGAAAATATTTTAATACAGAATCCTTGGATATATTTACATATGAGCAAGTTCGTAGAAGTCAGTCGTTTTTTAAAGCTTTAACAGAATATTTTTTTTTTAATTTTATTAAATGCTAAAAACAATATTTTGATAAGATTAAATTAGTTTGAAGGGAATATTTTTAATTTTTGCCTGGATATTCGAGTGGAAAATTAATTTTTACTAATATGTAGTAGTTATTGTTTTTAAGTTTTCATTTTTTTTCTGTAAAAAAATGTACTTTCGATTTTTCTTAAAAAATTTAAAGATGTCAAAAACGTTATTCTTCGCTGCATACAATTATTCTGGAGGTAATATCATTTTTTGTTCGTAAAATTTTTGTTAAATTTTTTTTCTTTTCTTTTCTTTTTTTCTTTTTATTTTTTTTGATTATAGTTGTTTGGTATCACGTTACAAAATATAATATAAAATTTTATTGAAGTCGCTAGCGTTATTGGTTCGTGAGATATTTGAGTCAACCAAAATATTATTTTTTCGATTTAAAAACACACACTGAACACATACATACTTAAAGTCTCTGCACCTTTAGATGTTATAACCACGGTTGCCACTTGAACAAAAATTGCATGACCAAAGCTGAAAATAAAAATGACCAGTCGTACCAAAAAAGGACCAAAATAATTTGTGTCCGCAATGGCTTTTAACTTCCCATAGAAAGTTATTCTAATCGGTCCGTGTCTTGAATTGAAAATTTTGACATTTCTCGACGTTTGAAGGTTCCTAAGTCTAAATAAAAGATTTTTAGAGAGATGTCTGTGCGTGCATGTGTACGTACGTTCGGGAAGAATAACGTTTTTGACATCTGGTAAAATTTTGAGAAAATCGAATTGACATTTTTTTTACAAAAAATAAAAACCTTAAAAAAACAATAGTAAAACTTGGTAAAAATGTACTTTCGACTCAAGTATCTCTTCAAAAATTAAAAAAATATTGGCTTTAAGCTAATTTTATCTCACAGAAAATATTGTTTCCGACATTCCATAAATCGTGCATAAAAATCCAATAGTCAGTTTTTTTCATAAAAAATTGAAATCTACAAAAAATAGTACGCAAATGCTACGAAAATTTGGTAAAAATTGGTTTTCGACTAAAAATCTCGTTAACAAGAACAGATATTGAAATCAAACTATTTCATCATACTCAAAATATTGTTGGTAATTTTAAGCTTTTTTTAGAATAATTCAACTAACAGCTAGCAAATCACGAAATCCTACAAACCTTTTAAGCAAGACAAATCGGCAGATGGGATGGGAAGTTATCAGTGTGGGTTGTACCGAAGCCTCTTTTTTTTAAGATCACAATATGTTAAGATTATGTCAGGAGATCGAATACTATGGCATAAAATTCACATAAAATTAATTCAAAAAAATGTTTTTGCAGACCAAACGCTATGGTTATTTTTGTCATCTTGACGCTCTTTGGTCACCATTATATTATTAATGGTACCCAAATTAAGTCTGCCTTTCGTTTTTATCAAAGTTAATTCAAAAAAATTCCTCTCAGCAGCAGCTTAGCGGTGAGGAAGTAACATCAAGTTATAAACGAACTAACTTAAATTTTGAAAACAATATTCATTTAAAGCGTTTTTATGATAATTGGCCTTTTCCCAAAATTCTTTAGGTATGTATTTTATTTTTGAGATTATAAAAGGAATAGAGTCGAGTTATTTTTTTCAATTTCTTAAAAAAGGACCAAATGGAATAAAAAATGACCATGCGACCAAGTGAGAAAATAAAGACCAAATTTGGTCGTAAATGACCAAACTGGCAACCGTGGTTATAACTTATAAACTGTAAAAAAAAATATAGTTGGTGTCGATATCTATACTTTTTCGTGAGATATGGACAGCGAACGCACTTACACACAGACACCTCTCTAAAAATATTTGATTTAGATTCTAGGGACCTTTAAATGTCGAAAAATGTCAACATTTTTAAATTATTTTCAAATCGGAGCAATTACAATAACTTCCTATGGGAAGTATATAACAAATGTTTGGATTACACAGCACCCACTTTGTAAATAAGTTTTAAATATTTTACAATGTTGTTTAAACGTCAAACTTTTACTCACTTCCTGTCACTGTCAATATTTGAAGCAAGCTGTTAGTGTTAGACCAACCTGTGATTTAAAATATTATCACTAGATGCCCCACCCTGTATCTTCAAAATTAAATTTTCTATCTAGTATGTACATATTTCTGTGAGTGAATCAAATCCATTGTGGTTGTTTTTATTTGGAAAAGTTTAAAATAAAAAAAGAACTAATTTTATTTAATTAATGTTTATTAGGTCAATGTAATTTCAACAAATGGAATCATTTCATTGTAATGACTATATGTAATTCAATGGAAAATGTAATTGCTTCTGGACAGCACAAAGCTTTAAGGCATTGAATTTAATTTGAAACCCAAAGGACAATGTCACATCGAGATACCAATGAAATTGTATAATGGCAAGCTAGGAAGGCAATTTTACGACTGCAATGAGTTTTGGAATTGGGATCTCATCGCATTCTTTATATTTAACAAAGAAATCTAAGTTCAATGATGCAGACACGTAAAGCCGAAGCATCATCTTCAAATTTCAATATTTTCTATTGTCATATACTTTTTGTCCCTTAACTTCCGAATTTGGTTAATGAACTACAGAGTGGTGAACACTAAGATTACTCTAAGAACAAAAACTGAGGTCTTTTTAAACTACATACGTATGCACCTAAAGTAGATATTTTGTTGATGTTGTTGCTCCTAAGGAGTTAGGACTTAGGAATCGGAAAATGTTGAAAGGTTATCATAAACGATGCAGGGACAGGGAGTTGGTTGTATGTAAGGCTTACATTATGTTTACCTCCTTATTTTGCAATGCTACACCTATAGATACTTTTACCGAACTAAGAGGACATGAAAAACCATCATAAACATCCAAACAGTGGATGCTGATGATGCCATGTGTTCTTCTGTGTTCCGAGTCTGACTGAGACTGAAACTGACTACCTACATATACATATGCATTTGAGCTTCTATCATCTTTTTATTTGTGTGTTCTGAGTTAATTCTGCTTGCTCCCAGGCGGGTAAGGTACATCTACCTTAAACAAGGAATTACGAAGCGTATGTGCTCAGAATACTACAAACGTTTTTGCTTTGTTCATTCACTCACAAAAGACACAAAATGAATCTAGAACTTTGCCCTGTGTTTTTATGCAGAAATTCAATATCCAGATTCCAGAGTGTGAGATATTTTCCTAAAGAGTTTTTAAACACAAAAGGCGAACTCTAACTCATATAATAAGTTCAAATACCTGTGCTACAGTACATTCCATACAATAAAATGTTATTACCCTTCAACACAATTAATTACGATTGTTTGAAAAGGATACCCGGCCCGAGGCAGGGAGTTTGTGTTTGTTGAATTGTGGTAAAGCAGATTGCTTTTCTCTTCGATATCTCTATAAACATACATATGTACATATGTATTCTTTATTTTATTTTATTATGATAATTTATCCTTTAATCTGAGTATTAATTAATCAATTTAATTGAATTTAAAGTGTCACTTAAAAAGAAAAAGTATCTCTGTCGAGAAAATTAAAATGAAAAGGAGGTGGACGTACGATTTCATGGAGATTATAATCATTGTTAATTCTTTGAGGTACTTATAGATTAAATCAAAAGCTATGGTATTATGAAACTTCAAATAAATATGTATACATTTTTTTTTCATTATTAACTTCCCAGGCAGAAATATGCAGAAAGGGCTCTCAAGAAAATTGCGTGGGTGGTTTTTTTTAACATAGCAGTTTAAAAAAAAAGGTGAAAATTTTGGTTAACCCTAAATATCTCATGAACCAATCACACTAGAGACTTGAATTAAATTTTATATTATATATTGTAACGTGATACAAAACAAGTATATTTTTAGAAAAAAAAAATCCAATTAACGGTGTTTTTTTATAAATCAAAAAAACTGAAAAAAAAAATTTGTCACCTCGAACATTTTACGACTAAAATATGATTTCATCTCCAAAACAATTTTGTGAAACGAAAAATAATGTTTTTGACATCTGATAAAATTTTGAAAAAAATTTAATTGACAGTTTTTTTTATAAAAAATAAAAACCTAAAAAAAACATTACTCAAAGTTGGTAAAAATTGAATTTCGACTCAAATATCTTTTCAAAAACTTGAGATTAAGGCTTCAAACTTATTTTATCTTATAAGAAATATTGTTTTCAACATTCTGAAAAATGTTGAGAAAAATCGAATGGACAGCTTTTTTACAAAAAATAAAAACCTAAAAAAAAAAAATTTATAAAAGTTGGTTAAAAATGATTTTCGACTCAAATATCTTTTCAAACTTTGAGATATTGGCTTTAAATTACTTTAATCTTTCAAAAATGTTGTTTTCAACAATAGGAAAAATCGAATTGACAGTTTTTGTTTACAAAAAATAAAAACCTAAAAAAAAAACAATACTAAAACTTGTAAAAATTTACTTTCGACTCAAATAGCTTTTCAAAAATTACAAATATTGGCTTCAAACTTATTTTATTTCACAGAAAATATTGTTTTCAATATTCAGTAATTTTTTTTATAAAAATCCAGCAGTTTTTTCATATAACATTGATACATATAGACAAACTTTTAAGCAAGACAAATGAGACAGACGGGATGGGAAGTTATTAGTGTGGGTTGCATCCCAGTCTCTTTTTTAAAATTCAAATTAATGTGAAATCGATTGAAATTGAATCGTAAATGAAGTCCATCAGGGAAATTGAAGATGGGGAATGTGGTTAAAATACCTAAGGTTTGTTTTTTGAAATCCATTACTGCAGGTCGCATAATTCTCGCGAATTGTCATTAAAATTTGGTAATATAATTATATGTACATACATATATAAAATGTTGAAAATTTAAATAATTTTATCACTTCAGTCACTGAAGTGCGCTTCTCTAAGGATGATAATGCCTATTAATGAATATACAATTATTCTTAATCCTTTATTTTTCTGGCTTTCACAATTTCCTCAAGACGTGCGTGCTATGTGCTTTCTAAGGCATTTGAAGATAAACATCTTCATCGATAATAACATTGTTGAGTCTTTTATTGATTTCTTGAAAGAATAAACTTCACTTTTGATGGTTATTTACTTCGTTCGTAACTATTCATTACAGTGGTTAAAGTTTTGTAATTCTAATTACCCGTAAAAAAAAGTAAGAAAAGTAAAAACTTTTTTTTGTGGAATAAATTATGAAACTATTCACAAGGTTATAAGAAAGATAATAATGTAGATATAATAATAATAATGAGAAAAGTTAAATGCTTTTGCACTACATAAAAGGATGAAGAAGATTATATTGATTGTTAACGTATTGAACACAAGAAACTGCGATTTATAACTTTTCATTGGAAGTAGTCTTATGAAAAAATAATGACATCGACTTAAATTAAACTTTATTTTATACAGTAGCATTATAAAGTAGTACTCGTGGAGTAATGAACAATACAGTCTTACGTACTGATTGTCATTATTGACATGGACACTGCCTCTTGCGATAAATTGACAAAACCTCCAAGAGTAATTATTTGACGTTAGGCAAAAAGGTCTTAAGTAAGGAATTGGTCACACAGACTTAATGAAGTTTATTTATTTATTTATTTTATTTCGTGATTGCTAAATAACTGTAAGATACAATATCTTATAAGATAGTTATAAGCTAATTTTACAGAGTTGAGCAAGCAATTAGTTAAATTAATATTACCTGTAAAGTCGGTTTTACGGGCGAAGATTTTACGTGACAACGTCTTTTTCTCGGTAGAATATTTATTGATATGAATATAATTAAATTGCACAATAGGAACAAGGAATTGAATGAAAATAAGAATTGCACAAATTTTTTAAACTAATAATTTACTTAACACTATCAACATTTATCAATAGTATGACATAACCTATAAACTCAGTTTCTCAACTTTTGTGTCAATCTAACAATTAATCAATCAATCATAGTTTACGATAATGAAATGTCAGTGTACAATTATTTACCTTTATTGTTGTAGTTGTTGTAAATGACGAATCTAAGCACTCCACATTTTCACTACAGACACAGCTGACGATACTTTAACCACACGTGTGAACTTGTATTATGACGCTTTCTTGTTTTTCCAACGCCAAGAACGTTCGAGAAAGACAAAGACAGAGACACAAGCATGCGCCGATTCAATGCGCCTAATTCTCTAGTGCTGCGCGCGCGGCAGACCGATCATAGTTGAGTGGGAGAGAGACGCAAGGCATTCGGCGGGCCTCTCTCTCGTTCGGTGACTCATCGTAACGTTACCGGGAGTTACACTTTTTCATAAGTGACTCCCAGCCGCAACCTAATTTAAGACGTTGTCACGTCAAAAGCAAACAGAGTTCTGGGTTTCATTAAGAGATTTGGCCGTGATTTCCGAGATCCATATGTTTTAAAATTACTTTTTGTTTCATTTGTGAGACCAGTCCTGGAATATGCTTGTACAGTATGGTCACCTTACTACGTCGTACACGTCACAAGACTCGAAGCCATTGAGAAAAGATTTTTGCGTTTTTGCATACGATCCCTTCCGTGGTCTCATGATATTCATACATAGGAAGTACTTGCAGTTTTGTTTTATTGTTGGAATAATAAACGGACAAATTTCATCACCATCAGTTCTTGGTAGTTTAAACTTTAGTTTTAGTCGTTCAAGTATAAGACTCCAGAAACCATTGAATACTAATTTTAGCAGATCAAACTATGGTGTACATAGCCCCTTAAATCAATTAATTGACATTTATAATAAATTTTACTCTTGTATTAATTCGCCAAATGATAATATCGGGTGATTTTTTTGAGGTTAGGATTTTCATGCATTAGTATTTGACAGATCACGCGGGATTTCAGACATGGTGTCAAAGAGAAAGATGCTCAGTATGCTTTGACATTTCATCATGAATAGACTTACTAACGAGCAACGCTTGCAAATCATTGAATTTTATTACCAAAATCAGTGTTCGGTTCGAAATGTGTTTCGCGCTTTACTTAATTACTAATTTTGTTCAGCGATGAGGCTCATTTCTGGTTGAATGGCTACGTAAATAAGCAAAATTGCCGCATTTGGAGTGAAGAGCAACCAGAAGCCGTTCAAGAACTGCCCATGCATCCCGAAAAATGCACTGTTTGGTGTGGTTTGTACGCTGGTGGAATCATTGGACCGTATTTTTTCAAAGATGCTGTTGGACGCAACGTTACGGTGAATGGCGATCGCTATCGTTCAATGCTAACAAACTTTTTGTTGCCAAAAATGGAAGAACTGAACTTGGTTGACATGTGGTTTCAACAAGATGGCGCTACATGCCACACAGCTCGCGATTCTATGGCCATTCTGAGGGAAAACTTCGGAGAACAATTCATCTCAAGGAATGGACCAGTAAGTTGGCCACCAAGATCATGCGATTTGATGCCTTTAAACTATTTTTTGTGGGGCTACGTCAAGTCTAAAGTCTACACAAATAAGCCAGCAACTATTCCAGCTTTGGAAGACAACATTTCCGAAGAAATTCGGGCTATTCCGGCCGAAATGCTCGAAAAAGTTACCCAAAATTGGACTTTCCGAATGGACCACCTAAGACGCAGCCGCGGTCAACATTTAAATGAAATTATCTTCAAAAAGTAAATGTCATGGACCAATCTAACGTTTCAAATAAAGAATCGATGAGATTTTGCAAATTTTATGCATTTTTTTTTAAAGTTCTCAAGCTCTTAAAAAATCACCCGATATAAAAAGTATAAATTGCAAATTATTATTTTTCAACAGTCTAGTTTAAGTTTTTAGATTTTAAGTATATATTAAAAATTGTTAACGTTAGTATTTAACGAATTATAAATAAACAACAGAACATAACACTTGAGTCGGAAATCAACCCTTATCAGTTTTTTTGTTGTTTTTGTAGGTTTTCGTGTTTTCTAAAAAAGTTGTCAGTTGTAAATTTCAAAAAAATAATTACTCAAAGTAAGCAAAAATATTTTCGTGTGATAAAATAAGTTTGATTTCAATATCGTTTCTGTTCCCAATATTTGTAGTCGAAAATGTATCATGACTTTGTTATATTTTTCGTAAGAAAATACAGATTGGACTGCATTAACACCAAAATTTTGCATAAAATTAAATAATTTTAAACTCATTACCTGCATTTATTCTCGAAATATTTGAATCGAACATCAGTTTTTAACGAAGTAATTTGCGTAGTATTTTTTGCAGATTCTTATTATTTAATAAAAAAAATGTTAATTGGATTTTTGCTAGAATTTTACCAAATTTAATTAAAAACAATATCTTTCATAAGATTAAAATATTAAAAGACAATCAGTCTTATTTAAAAACGCTGTATAGAGCCTACATAAAGTTATGTAATCTCTATAATGCCTCTAAACGCAAAAATGCTATTTATAAAACTTATGCAAGGTTGTATAGTCTCATAATAAGCTAAACGCGTTTTGAGGTTGAATAGAGCCTACATAAGGAAATTATTGTTATTATTATTTCGTAAATGTCATTTTGATTTCTCTCCATTTTTGAAATTAAAATAAAAACAATAATGCCCGAATTTTTATATCACATGTAAATAAATGTTTATTAAATAAAGTTACCATTTTCTGTAAGAAATTCGTAATACTTCATTTTTTCATTAGGCTATATTTAATTCCTGTAATAATATTAGTACCCGTAGCCTGATGGTTAGTGCGTTGGACTGGAAACTGAAAATAAATGTCCAGAAGTCGGAGACAATTCTGTTCCGGACTCCGTTGGCTAGGGCCACGAGGGATACGTGCAAGAATTGGCGCAAGATGGTTATCGTTGATCTTCACGGGCAGCGAGCAAAAGTGTAGTGAAGTACCTCGGTATCTGGTTAGATCAGTATTTATATTTCGACAGACATATAAATGCTGCTCTGACCAGGGCCAGAGGAGCCTTCGCTCTGACGAAACGTCTGTTTTTTAGCAGTCGGCTTGACCCCAGAGTGAAGGTAATTTGCTACATGGCCCTCATACGGCCGATGATTGTTTATGGTTGTCCTGTGTGGTTCAACGTTGCCCCTTCCCAGATGGAGAAGTTTCGGGTGTTCGAGCGGCAGTGTTTACGACGCTGTACCGGCTTATATCGAACAGCCGAATCTTCTTACGTGCATTACTATTCCAACGAGGTCCTATACAACGGGGCTCGAATCAACAGAATTGACAATTTCGTGATAAAACTCGTTCGAGGTCACATTGCAAGAGCTATGTCTTCGACCAACAATTTAATTTTCGGGGCGTTCTATCCGAACGACGAGTATTTTGAAAGTGCACGCTTGAGCGGCTTCATTCCACCAGAGGCATTCCTCTTTTTAGATAGATGCGGTCTGATACAGGATAGATTGGCAGTTCCGTTAATCTACCACGTCAGACGACGGACCGTGGATAGGCGACTCCTGTACAATCGGGACGTCATGGCGCAAGGCGGAGCAGAGCTCCTTCGGTTCAGTAGGGCTGTGTCCGAACGGGACC
Organism: Eupeodes latifasciatus; assembly: GCA_920104205.1. Lineage (NCBI taxonomy): Eukaryota > Metazoa > Arthropoda > Insecta > Diptera > Syrphidae > Eupeodes > Eupeodes latifasciatus. The sequence goes on from OV049925.1 coordinate 29,847,161, forward strand.
GAACTGATAGGGTGAAGCAGGAGAACCAGTTTTGGTGGCTTCAATCGGCACTTGATAGTGGGTAGTCGGGATGGGGTTTTAAGCCTTGGCCGGCTTACATACTTGTTTTATAGTTTTAGGGTTTAGTTTTAAGTAGAATAGGCATGGTGGCACAAAAAAAAACATACAAAAAAAATAACAAAAAATACAAAAAAGAAAAATACAAAAAAATACAAAAAAAAGAAAAAATTAAAAAAAAAAATCATGGAATAATCAAAAAAATAAAAATAAAAAAAAAAGACAAAATATGAAAAACAAAAAACGTTAGATAGTTAGATTTGCTGCTGTGGTTGTTCTAGTTTTAAGTAGTTTATAGGTAGAATAGGTAGTTTTAGTTAGCTTTAAGTTTTATATTAAGGACCTTATTTTAAGTAGTTTTTAAGTAAAAATAAAAAAGGATATTGACATTAGTTTTTGCTAAATTTTCTAATGAATACACAAATAAATAAAATGAATTGAAGTTAAATAGATCTTAGGGCCGAAAGGCATTAGCATTAAGTATTATTGTTTAACTTAGAGTGTCCGTATGGGACCAGTAAGTTAGTTGTAAGTTATGGATAATTAGGCTAGTTTTATGAATTTTTGTCTAGCTTTAAGATAGTCTTAAGAATGAATTAATAAAAATGAATTTGAAAAAAAAGAAAAAAAAAAAAAAAAAAAAAGTGCATTGGACTGTCATGCAAGGGGTCTTGGGTTCAATCCCTACCTGTGCCACCTAACTTTTTTCACGGGTACTGCATCTTGCGAGGAATTGACAAATTCTCCAAGAGTAATTCTTGTCATGAAAAGTGCTTTCTCAAATTAGCCGTTCGGATTCGGCATATAAACTGTAGGTCCCTTCCATCTCTGACAACATTACTCGCACACAGGAATGGTTGAGAGTTGTAAGTCACTAGGCCCTGGTTCTTCATGGACTGTTGCGCCACCTAATTTATTTATTTATTTTATTTAATAATATTATCTTTTATGCATATTACTTGTACACACACGATGTTTCACATCTGCCAGGCGTCCCATGACGGCTCACATTTTTTTTTGGAAAAGGCTGTGTTTACTCAAATAATCCCTGAACTCTAGACTCAATATAAAATCGTTCAAGTTATGGTAGAGATACTGTGCCAAATGTTTAAAAGAATAGTTAAAATTACCTGAAACATATTATATTTCACACTTAATGGCAAAGTCCAAATCCAAACATTATTGTAATGAAATAAAATGTTCATCAAAAATTTATCGCTGCGTCTACTTATTAAGATTTTCTTTCGAAACCAAAAAATTAATGACTCTGTATATTTCCAAGTAACTTATAATGGAATGACATCGGTGCTGATACATTTTAGGAACATATTTTAAATTCGTAAGAAAAATCAAACAAAACAAAATATTCATAAAGCTTTTTTCTAAAGTCAAGTTTAATTATTGAGCAAAACAAATTAAACATTAAAAAATAATACTTAGTGTAGAAAATCAAAATTCAGTATAATGTTTAAAAAAAAATATTTCTATTAAAATAAATTTAAATACCAATTATTTAGTTTTTAAAAATCATTTATTAGTAAATGTAGAGAACATTAAAATATTTGTTAAGGGTGGAATAATTTCACATTTCAAAAATAAATAGAGACAAAGTGCAAACAAAAACCAAAACTCACGGGATTATAATGATTCGGTTCAACGAAACAAAGTGCGTCCGAAAAATAAAATTGCATCCTTTATACGAGTATAGCCTTATCGTCTCACGAATATGTATATTGTATAGTAGCATCGTTCCATCCTATTACAAAGGACTTAAAACGCTGTGAAAATTAAAAAAAAAAATTAATAATAATAAAGAAACACAAAAAAATATCCTCATTTGTTGGTACTCCACAAAGGAAGCTCATGGCTTTATTCCTTGTTTACCTACCGCGAATTTAGTTATGGCAGGACCGTTTGAAGTTCAGGTTTTGGCTGATGGAGTGATGGATGGAGGTTCTGCAAAACATTTTATGCGCATGTCACCCATCAACAGTTATATGAAGTATCTATCACAATTCACAAGTCCAAATGTAAGTCCTGATAAAATACCAAACAATTGTTGTGGAGTACGGAAAACTCTAGCATTCGGTTTAATACTTTCGATTCGAACGGTTGACATTGTGCGTGAGTCCTTGGACTGAAAAGTGATTTATCAAAAGAACGAAATTACGTTATTTTTCATAAAAATTTGTTTGCCATATAGCATCAGTTAAACAATTCCTGGCGGCGGCGCGGCGGCGGCGGCGGTAGTGTTTTATTTTTTCGTAAAGCCATTAATCTGAAATATTCGTACCTTGGAGTGAATTTATACTTTTTTTTATATTTATATGGTAAAAGTGAAAACCTGGACGAAAAACCATTAAATTTGAAATAAAATTTAAAGGATACCATATTTAAAGACCCTGGAAGCGGTTTAACATACATACTTATACGAGTATAGAAAAGGGTTCGTTTCCTTGATCGTACTTTAGAAAAAAAAAGAACCAGAACCAAGTGAGTATTATGTAAATTTGGGTAATAAAGAATAAACTTCTTTTAAGCAAAGTTTGTAACGTTCGAGGTATTCATTTTTTAAAAACAAAGAGTTATAACAGACAACACCTGCCTACAATTTAGTTGAGACTACTTGTTGAGAGAACCTTGAAAAAATACCATTTCTTTTTCTTTTGGAGATAATAAGCTTAGTGAGATCACTTTTCCTACTTATAGTATACGAACATACTCGTAGTTGAGTAAACTCGTATATACAAAGCCACTTTCTTTTTATTTATGGCCGTCCATTAAACGTGTAGCTGAGGACGTTTAAGAAGTCTATTTTATGACCCCTAGGGTGATAACGGTCAGAAATGCAATAAACTCTTGGCGCCCGACTTGATGGTGATTATGGGATGCTGGGAAGATTGTGATTGTGTTTTGGAATTCCATTGTGAGGTATCTATAGGTACCTACTAAATATGGGAGTATAAAATAATGAGCTCGTGTTCCTAACAGAGGTTATCCAGCCCCCCCCCCCCCATCCGCGCACAACCATTTATGTGAGTAAAATATCCTACATACACTTGTCCTTACGATCCCATAACTCAAGCTCACACTCAAGTGGAAAAATTGTATGTTTCCATGAAAGGAATTGATGGGCTTCATTTTGTAACCAATATAACAAGAAAATCATATTGTATTATGTAAAAAAAGTTGTAATGAAACATTCCGAAGCAGTTAGCGATGACGTAGACGCGACCGACACACGGACGCGACGCACGGACTCGGCGCACGATAAGGATGTTGACGACGACGAACGTTGACGATGGAATAAAAATGTTTTCTATGAAAATTCTATTTGCTAATTAGATCGTCCTCACAGATGGTGTAAAAACAATTTATGCTGTTGCTGATGCTGCTAGCATTTTTAATTTAATGTTGTAATTAAAAAAGAATGAGAGGGGTTCGTATTCGTATTCGTTGAGTGATGTTTTAATAAGTTTCTAAGAATGTGTTTACGTTTTTAAGAAAAATAAAATGTAAGTTACGCGTATAGGGAATTTTGATTATGGGAGAAAAATAAAACAATTATAACAAATCATAATAAAAAAAGAGGAGTATTAAATTAAAATGCTGATTTACATATCCAAACGATGCGATGATGGTGAATACAAATTATGGAATTTTTTTAAAGCAGCTATTTTAAGAAGCTGTAAATTATTTTAATGGGTTTGGCATATACATAATTATGGGATGATGATGTTGATTTTTGAACTGATTGTGTTTTTGGGAAGTTTAAGGGATGGAATTATTAGGATACCTAATTCATAGAAACATTGCACAAAACTAATGATTTTTTTGGAAATGAATGTCATTTCGAAGCTTTCATCAATTATTAAAAAAATTGATTTTTAATATTGTCTGTTGTCTTTAATGTTTTAAAAATATTCACGTGTTTTGGAAGCTCAAGTGCAACTAAAACTATTAACACGGATTAAATTTTAAAAAAAGGGGCTGTGATCGACTCACACTGATAAATTTTCATTCATCAACGTCTCTTGATATTTCTAAAATTATTACAAATGACTAATTATAACATTTTGTGTTAAATGCAAAAAAGTTTAAAATAAAAATAATGTAAAAAAATAAAATGTTAAATGCAAAAAAGTTTGAAATAAAAATCTTTCATTGTTCTCAAGATAATTGCATCAAAAAAGATTTTTTTATCAGTTTTAAGTTGTTTTTGTACGTTTTCGTATTTTTTTAAATAAAAGTTGTCGATTAGATTTTTCTAAAAAATTAACTTAAAGTTGACGACAACATTTTGCATATGATAAAATAAGTTTAATTTCATATCTGTTTTTAGACTAATTTGCATTTTTTCAAAGTTTTTATTTCTTATAAAAAAATGCCCATTGGATTTTTAACTTCCCATAGGAAGTTATTGTAATCAGTCTGATTTGTCGAATTAAACATTTTGACATTTCTCGACGTTTCAAGGTCCCTAGAGTCGAAATAAAAGATTTTTAGAGAGATGTGTGTGTGTGTGCGTGTGTACATACGTTCGTACGTCCGTACGTCTGTACGTTCGCGATGTTTTTTTTGAAAAAAAAGCATAGCAATTTGAAAAAAAGTGAACATTTTGGTTAACCCTAAATATCTCACGAACCAATATTGCTAGAGACTTGAATTAAATTTTATTTTATATATTTTAACGTGATGCCAAATATATTTTTTGAAAAAATTCCAATTAACGGTTTTTTTTTATAAATCAAAAAAATTGATAATCAAATATTTGTCACCTGGAAAATTTTACGAACAAAAATTGATTTTATCTCCCAAACAAATTTGTGCAACGAAGAATAACGTTTTCAACATCTGGTTAAATTTTGAGAAAAATTGAATTGATAGTTTTTTTTACAAATTGATAGTTTTTTTTTACAAAAAAATAAAAAAAAAAAAATAACAAAGGTTGGTAAAAATTGATTTTAGACTCTAATATCTTTTCAAAAATTTGAGATTATGTCTTCCAACTAATTTGAACTTTTAAGAAATATTGTTTTCAATATTCGGAAAATTTTGGAGAAAAATCGAATTGACAGTTTTCTTAGAAAAAAATAAAAAGCCTAAAAAAATTAATACAAGTTGGTAAAAATTGATTTTCGACTCAAATATCTTTTCACAACTTTGAGATATTGGCTTTTGACTAATTTTATATTTTAAAAAATATTGTTGTCAACATTCAGTCAAATTTTGAGAAAATCGAATTGACAGTTTTCTTACAAAAAAACAAAGGCTAAAAAAAAAATTAACAAAAGTTGGTAAAAATTGATTTTCGACTCAAATATCTTTTCAAAAATTTGAGATTATGGCTTCTAACTAATTTTAACTTATAAGAAATATTGTTTTTAACATTCGGACAAATTTTGAGATAAATCGAATTGACATTTTTTTTACAAAAATAAAAACCTAAAAAAAATACAATGCTAAAATTTGGGAAAAATTTACTTTCGACTCAAATAGCTTCTCAAAAATTTAAACTTATTTTATCTCCCAAAAAATATTATTTTCGATATACAATAATTTGTTTATAAGAATCCAACAGTCCGTTTTTTTCATAAAAAAATAGTACGCAAATTTGGACAAAATTGATGTTCGGTTCTCGATATCTCTCAAAATATCGCACATTTTTAAAAGTAAAAAATAAAAACCAATACAATTTTTGATCATCAAATATTATTAAGACACTATAAGAGCTTGTGCAGGACTATTGAAATCGGTTGATTAGTTATGGGGGTACCCTTCTGGAAAAATACAAAAATATTTTTTTATATTAAAAGAAGCCATTTTTTTTTTTTCAATTTTTGACCAACAAATGTGGACAAATGTTTTTTTATTCTTACAAAAATAAAAAAACGCCAAAAGCAAATCGGCTCAAAACCTTAACTTCCCAATTTGAAGTCCATCGATCTACAGACAGATGGACGGAATATGCGTACCCATTGTTTTCGACTTCTCTACCATCGTAATTTTATACTTGATTAAAATTTCGAGTTCGAAATTTGTTACGAATGCTAAACTTGCCATAGAGTTTTTATACTCGTATGTCGGAAGTAAAAATTTTATGAATACCTTATTCAATATAAAAATATTTTGTTTTAAACAAATTTTTACTTGAACCTATTTAAAGAATTTTGATCGACAAGAATTTTGACCTGCAGTATTTTGACTATACAATATTTTGCCCCCAACCTATGGGTTTTTTTTTCTGCAATTTTTGTATTCATTTTAAAAACTCCATACATCCTTTTATTCGAGTACATTGTGTGTGTATAAATCTGTTGGCTCTACATTAATTTCATTAAGATTTTTAAAAACTTCAAAAAGTTAAATTTAATTTTAAACTGAACTGAATTTAACCAGTTTTAAATGTTTTCAAAGCACCTATACATATATCTGTGCATATGTATTATTTATGTACATTGCAAGCATGTGTTTACGATTTTAATTAAATGCATTTAAATATTTTTAAAGAATTCTAAATTTCAAATCCACATTAATTTCCTGTTGTGATTTTGTCCCTGTTGTGGGCATTACTCTCAAAAATAAAATTTATCACATACACATTACCCTTATATGTACATATACTCGTATACATATATTTGTTCTGTGATAATGTTTTTGGGTATTTTAAAATCAATATATGTAGGTCATATAAAATGAACTCATGTACGAAAAACGTGCTTTAAATCTTTATAAAAAAAGAAAACGTAACGAGATTAAATTCTTAAAATCAATTTACAAAAAAAAAGAAGTATTAATAATTCAATATATTGGGTAATGAAGAATTGAAGACTCATTTACTGTCACGTTTTAAAGCTTATTGGTAATTTAATGTGATGTTTGGTGAAATAAAAACATTAATTATGTCTCTTCCCATAATTGAAATGCAATAATAAGCTCCTTATAAGAAATGAAAGCGAAATTTCGATAATTGTTTTTGTATAGTCCTTTCGAATGCATTGTATCTTTAAACGGGTACATTGAAAAGCAAATTGACATTTTTACTGAGGTAGATATAGAAATGTCAAATTTTAAATCGGATTTCGTAATAGATGGCTATAATTGAATTTTACTTTAAAAAAATGAAAATACATGAAAATTTGTGTGTTTTTAAGTTACATTATTTCTTACAGGACATTTCAGAATTATAAATTGTTTAAAATTCAAACAACAACTGAATACTATGTATAATCAAGCTTATAAGGGACCAGTTTTATAGCTATAATTGGTTTTCATCATTGAAACCAATCATTAAAATTTGTTTGACAAGTTTGTTATAGCTTTCATTGAAAATGTCTGTTATTTGACACAAATTTCCTGATTGAAATCAAGCATTTCAGGTTAGAGTTTATCATTGAAAGAAAAACAGAAAGGTGGGAATACAAAGAAAATTGAACACTTTCAGTGGAACGATTTTGTTCCGAAATGTGACCGAAGGGTCAGTTTATATTTCAATGATCAACGCCAACCTCAAAGGGCTAAAAATCGCCATCATTGGTTTTCATCATTGAAATCAATCAATGGAATTTTGTTGGCAGGCCGCTTTAGCTATCATTGAAAATTTCTGTCATTGAAAAAATATTCCTGATTGAAATCCACCGTACAATTTTTACTTACAGAAATCTGTCATTGGAATTGTGTGAAATTGGAACACAAATCGACGGAACGATTCGTTTTACTTTTCAACATACAAATATCAGCTGTTCAAGAAAATGAATTTCCATCCGGAAAATAGTAATATTTATTTTTAGCGCAATTAAACTTTTTTTTTTTCAAAAAAAAATTCTTTGTGTTTTCCAATCGATCAGAATATAAATTTTATTTCTTATCAAAGGAAAACACAGTCAAATATCCATTCAAAAAATGTCCGTATTGTTTCCAATGATATCTATAACTGGCCCCAAATGTTTGATTCCAATCAGGAAATGCACATGCACATTATAAATAAAAAACTATTTAATATCACTTATTTCTTACAAGGAGATAACTATTGATCTCATTTTGAAAAGAAATATATATATAGAAGATCAAAATAAACCTAGATAATTGTCAATGGACAGGTTCGATAACATAAGGGACTTCATTTCCAGTCAACTGCATTCTTTAAATCTAAATTTCGGCGAAGGCAACTAGTCTTTTGGGTCAAGTGTCATAAACTTCAAACTTGGAACTTTACTTCATCAAACTCTACTATTAGTTGATCGTGCAAAAACTACCAAAAACACAATTGTGTACAAAAAAAAACTTCTCAGGCAAGCTACAAATCCATGCCGACTCAAATTTTGTATTTACAACAAATATTACTTATTCCTTTCCCAATTTGACAAGGAACCCTTATTCATAAAACATTAAATGAACTTGTTATAAATTACACCGTTCGGTAAATTTAAAAGGCATTTTTAGCTGTCATTTTGACATACATAGAATTGACTTGACTTTCCAGTCAACTTTCCAATAAAGTTGCATTAATTGGAAGGCAATTTCCTGGCAGCTGCCCAATCACATACTAGAAACTTTCCTTATTTTCAAGTCCTTTATGTAGTCTAAACCTGCCCAATTTCAACATATGGTCTCATTTTTAACGTTCAGGGATAAGTGTCATTGCAAAAAAACTTTAAAAAAATATATTAATTTATTATGTTAAAAGCAATGTTGCTAACAGTAATCAATGCAAGATAGATTTATCTAGTAAAAAAAGATCTAAAAGTCATAGAATTTATTACCTTCACGCTCCATAAGATATAAAATAAAATCAATATAATCTCAGGTATGGGTTTTAAACATCAGGGTACATAATCAGAAACCACCGAAGCATAGACATTTTGACAATAATCCTAACAATAGAATTTGTTAAGGTAGGCAGTCATGATGATGGTACACTAGATTAATGTACTGGAATAGATAAAATAAAGTTAAACAAAATCCCCTTAAAAAAAAAAGTTAAAAGTGATGGAATTAAAACTTCAAAGGGGTAGGGAAAAAGGATGATTTATTTTTTATGACATGCTGGACTTTACAACTTTTATTCACATTTTCTAAAAATCGTTCCAACTAGTTTATTTAAAGAAAGTTATAGTTTTGTTCTCTTCTTTTTTTATTGTTTCTGTCAAATTCAACTTTGATTAAATTATTTTACAACACTGCTTCCAGTTCAGCTCAGTTTCAACTGAAATTTAAAAAAAAATATGTTGTAAAAATATGTGTATATGAAGTTGAAACTTCTTACGATATTCTATGAATGTTTTATAAAAACGAATAGGTATTCAAAAATTCTATCTCATTTTCCTCTCATATATAGAGGAAAATAATAAACTCCGAAAACAAAATGTGAAAAGGTGAAAACGAGACATCCACATAAAGAAAACACAAAAGCTCGTATAATTTAAATGAAAGAAGTAGTTAAAATTCTGTATTTATTTAACATTGAAAGTGTCTTAAAATTAAAATTCTTTTTAGAGTCTTTTAAGCAGGAATATGGTTTTGACAAAAACAATCAAGTTAAGAAAGTTAAAGTTACATTATTGGTTGATGTTAAAGCACAAATAAAATGAAAATTTTGCAAAGTTTTTGCTTTAAAATATGTACGATTGTAAATTTTTCTTTATATATTTTAAATGAGGGTTAATTTGAAAGTTTTGATTTCATGTTTCAAATCGTATTTTCAATCTATGTATAAAAATAAATGTCTAATATTTTATATTCATTTATGTTAAGAATTTATAATATTTGCCCTGCTTTAAACTCCAAGTGGAGTGGTGTTTAATGGACCTCAAGAATTCTGAAAAACCATATCAATCACAAATGCATAGGTTACTTGTGCTGAATGGATGTCGCAACCCTTTCAATAAAGATACAGTGTTTTATCGTATAAAACCAATTTTACACTGGCAACCAATTTTTTTTTAAAAAGACAAGGAAATTAGTATGCTTTTTTTTTTTAAAAGAGTTAATTAAGTATACTTTGATCGGCAGGGTTGCCATATTTCTTACCATATTTTTTTCTTTAATAAAATTCATAAAAGGCAACAAGTTCAACATTTTATGTATTTCACTTGAAAAAGTAATATTTTTAAAATATATTGACATTAAACAAGGGTTCAAAATAATAATTATCCGCTTTACTGAAGGCAACCCTAAATATTTAGATAAGACAAACCTTACGGTTTATTTTGAAATGTTTGCTTTGATTCATAAAACACGTGTGTCCTATTTAAAGTTGTTAGAATGAAAATGTAAAAGTACTGCAAAGAGAAGACAACTATAATAAGAGAATGATAATCGAAACGCTGCATATCATCAACGCCAACAACACCATGAACTGAAAAACTGACATGGAAGAGATAAGCCCTTAGTACAAACCAAAAATAATCCATTTACCAAGATCGGAATCTCAGACTGACATTTCGGTTTGTCTACAAGCTACTGAGGACTAAATGTGAGAAAGTGTGCGTGAAATGATGGAAAAAACCAAACACATTCTCACATTTAGTCCTCAGGCCCATCAAAATGCTTTATATTAGTCCTCAGCCCCATCTAAATGCTTCATTTTGAATGTTTCATGGCCTCGTTCAAAAACTAAACAATCCTAACCAACTAAATCTGAAGTGCTGACATGGTATTAAATTGGAAGATTTGTATAGCTTTTTAATTTCAATACAAATAAATGTTGTTAATGTATATTAAATAAAATAAAATTGACCAAATACCTACATATTTAATGATTTATTAGTGCTGTATTTTGTTTACTTAAATTATTTGCGAACGCAATATGCGCTGCAACTGGTTAAGTACAATTGGAAATGGACAAAAGTGTAACTCAATACTTTGTAAAATAACAAAACATACAGCTTTTGTCAGCTGTAGTTTGCTTAGAGCATTTTTTTGGCGAGCGACGTTTGAAGTTCAGGTGTATTTTTTTTGTACATACAATGCTACGAGAAGCATACTTGTGAAGTTCCATTGCCAACTTTAGCTAGTTCAGATTCCTCAATTAGATGACTATTTTCATCATTTAAGCAGTTCGATAATTGCAAGACCAAATTTTAGTTTTGTTTGTTGCAGAAATATCCCTGAAAATTTCTTTTTGAGGGACTATGTTAGAGTTAGAATTTTGTTTGTAGATAGTTAGATTTTGGAATAAAAATTTGAGGGAACCATGTTTTAAAATAAAAGTTGCTTTGTGTAAAGCATCTTTAAGGAATAGAAATAGGCAATATGGTTACAAACAATACCAACTAAATGAGTGCAATAAATAGATTTAAGTAACCTTTTTTATTCCAGTATGGGGAAATCGAACACCAAATAGAAAAAAAATCGGTGAACGCGCCAAAACCCATACTTCTTGACTAAATAATGTTATCTTCTATGTTTACGCATAAAATTACGAATTTTGTAGCAAATGAAAATTTCTAGACATTTTACAATGTGAACAATTAAATATGCTGTGAAATAATTGGCTGCTTTTAATGCTTAATTTTTTTCTAAAAAGTTGATGAAGGTTAGCTGAAGCGGAAATTTCTTTAATGAACATACCCAAAATATTATTGGCTTTCTCAAAAATATTTTTCTACACTAACCTCTGCTTTATATCTGAAAACTATTGTTTATGTATATTTTCTTCTATGTTCTGCATTTATAAAATGTAATCTACGGTAGTATTTATTATATTAAGGAAAACAAAAACATGTTCGTAAAACTCATTAACATTTTTCATTGTTAGCAGCACTTTTACTTAACATACCCTTCAAACAATAATAAGTAAACTTGAACTTTGGTAACTAAACATTTTTAAGGAATGAATGAAAATTATATTTTGCGTTAAACTATGGGAATTCACTAAAAAAAACTTCTATCGTCAACAATAAACATTCATGTCGATTACATGATCTATTGAATGAGTTGTGCATGAAATCAGAACGATTTTAAGACGTTTTCATTTTGTGATATATGTCAAAATTTGTATTTTATTTGCTCTGCATTTATTCAACAGGTTCGCTATAATCGTTCTGATTATTTTTTTAAAACATTGGTGTTCCTTTGATGCATAGTTTTTTTTGATAGCAAATACATGTATGCTTCCATCAATCAAGAATGTTATGAATAAGGTATTTTTCGATTATAACTCTTTTTTTTAAATTTAATATTTGTTAATCAAAATGGAATTGAAAAATAGTTGCAAGCTTAAATCATTAAAAACAAATTATAAATATACTTGGATTAGTTAAATTGATACAGATTTTAATCACTTGCAAAAAAAATATTTGGGCCGTTCATTAACGAAAATTTATTAGAATTCAATAAAAAAATTGCGCTCGCACCCTTAACTTGATGGTTCTTCGAACGCATCTTTGGTATACAATAATTCGAGGTTAATAATGAAATTTTAAGAATTTAGTAGTGATTACTCCAAATTAGTGAATTAATTATATTAAACTGATGTTGAATATGCTTTTTTCAAGATAAAAATGTACATTGGTTCGCTATCAACAAAATGACTGCAAAATTAAAGCTTAAAACTGACTTTTTCATCGAGAAAAGTAAAAAAAAAAACCTGAAAAAAAACTTATTAACCTCCCCATTTTGTTTTTGCTTTGCAAAGTGCCGCTAGCTCTCGGCATCGTTTTTAACTTCCCATATTTTTTTTGTTTTCACATCTATTCATGGACTAATTGTCAAATTTACAAATACAACAATGTAAACAAACGGGTTTTGGAGAGTGAAACGTACGAAAGATTCCGATCTTGGTAAATGGAGTATTTTTGGTACAAACACTTGTTAGAGAGTACAAAAATAAAAACTTCTAATATAATATGATCTTTTGACCAATGCTGTCGAACGTACTTCAAAAGCAATATTTTTGTATTGCTTGGTACGTACTGCCGTACTGCACACTTTTCTTTTGTACTGCATTTTCTTTTTTGTATTGCCATTTGTATTGCCTTTTCAAATTCTTGTTCATAAAACTAAATATGAAAAAAAAGTTTAGGATGGCATCACTTTAGATTGATTGTAATTTGTAATAAAATAAACTAAATAAATAGATATTTTCCATGAAGGTGCACTTCCAAGTTCCACTATTTTGTCGAACTTTGTCAAAAACGAATTTATCGATGACGCCTCTCTGAACTCAATAGATTTTTGCAATAAATATTGCTTTTAAGACTCAAAAGAAATCTACCTTGGCGCACAAGCTAACATTTTAGTTTTCTCTGGGGGCTTAACAGGTGAGGTTATACAAAATATAAAATAAATGTGGAGAGATAACTACATCGAATTATGCACTCAAATAAGAAAAAGAATTAAGTTCCAAGAAAAGGTTTTAGAAGCCGTGCAAACAATTGATCCAAATTAATAAATCCCCAAGCCTTACCCCGCTTATACAATTGTTTCCAAATTTAATTCAAGAAGAACTTGTCAATGACCTTGATGATGAATGGAGGGCTCTTTTACATCAAAGTATGATAAGTGTAGATTTGAAATTCGAAGACTATTGGAGCGCTATCTTTAATTTAAAAAACGCATTAAGTGCTCCAATGTTTCCCCTTTTAAAAACATTTTTTGGGTCCATTTTATGCTTTCCGCATAGCAGTGCAAGTGCAGAGCGCATATTTTTCCAAGTAGCTTTAATAAAAGATAAAAAAAACTCTTTACTGACATCCATAGTCAATTCAATTTTAATGGCAAAGGCATAGTTGCGCTATGTAAAATTCAATAAACATTGTTTGCTTCCAAAATTATTAATAGCTACCTGAATTTAAAATATAATTTTGTGTTGTCTTTATAAAAATATATTCTCGTGCTAAAATTACATATTAAATGTGTTTAAAAATTCACAAATATGAATTGAAATTAACTGCGATATTTTTATTTTATTTGCATTAATTTATTTTTGTGTATATTTATTTTTATTATAAAAAAGTTCCTATTTTATTAAAAGTGACTTTGATGAAAATATAAATGTTAAAATAAGACTAAGCAATTGAACTAAAAGGCTTATAGATATATAGATATGTATCAAAGTTTATTTTTTGTTATAAAAAAAAATAAAAATAGATATGAATTTAAAAAAAAAATATATGCGTATTGCTTTTGTGCAAAAATTATGCAAAATTTTTTGGAATGTACTGCTTTGGACTTTTCCAAAACGACAGCACTAATTGCCCTATGCCTGTTACTTGTCAGTTGAACTTTGTGTAGTTAAGTCTAATTTTTTTTTATTTTTTTAAAAATTGTTGTGAATCAAATGATTTTATTCTTAAGTGCAATATTCATGTAACAAGTGTAAGTTTTCATAGTTTTTCAATGTTATCAAATTGTAACCAATTTATTAATGCAAATATAGATTAATTGCCACACCTGATGATGTTCATAGACATGAACGAAACTTTCGTGACAATATAAATAATTTGTTGTTATTTTTATTGTACTATTCGTACTAGAATGTCAGCTTGTTAGACTTGACCATTCTTTATTCCGTCAATTTCATTGAATGTTTGAACAACAACAACAACTTAAAGGTGCTACCACTCATTGTTCTGGCTGGAGATATAGCTATTTCGTGCTTTGCCACTTTTGCACTCATCAGTCTCCTTTTTTGTGGTGCTGAGCTTTAATCCAATTTTATTTGAAAAACTTTTTATGCACAACATAGGATTCGAACCCACGCATATCAGATTTGCTCAGTCTTAGAGGTCGTGTGCACTATGCACTCCACCACTTTAGACCACTGACGTCACAGGTCGAGATGTGTTAATTGTTTATCAAATTCATTTGAAGCATCAACATTTGTGAGTGGTAGCACCTTTAAGTTGTTGTTGTTGTTCAAACATTCAATGAAATATAAATAATTGTTTTTTTCATTGACCTAAAGCCCGTCATCAATTTTCTCTTTACCCAATAAGCTAATGGTTGATCTAAAAAGTTCAAATTTAATAAAATATATACATATATAGCGAAAATGTTTAATTATATGAATTAGTAAGTAAAAAAAAAGAAAAAAGCATTATTTAAATATAGAAAGAAACACAGTATTTCAATATTAGGTACATTGAAATTTCTAAAAACAAACATAGAATACCAATCTACATTATAGAAACGTGTAAAATACTCGAAACGTTGCAGAATTGAATGCATTGAACTGAAAATTTATAATGAGTTTTTTTGTATTTTTCTGTATTTAAAATACTGTATCTCAAAAATAAGGAATTTCAATATATTGTATGTACAAAATACTGTATGATCAAAATACTGCATCTCAAAATTCTTTATTTCAAAATTCTGTTTTCAAAATTCTGTATTCAAAATGCTGTAAATAAGGCTAAAAAATAAAAATTGTTTTGACAATCTAAAAAAGTGCGCACTTTTTTACATTTTCAAAACTATTTTTATTTTTTAGCCTTATTAACAGCATTTTGAAATACAGAATTTTGAAAACAGAATACTTTTTTTTAAGAAAACATCATAATAATTTTTAATTAGCATAATGTTCTAATATACATATTTCCCTTAAACAATAACATCGTCAAAAAGTAAAATTACAGAATTTCGATCCAGCCCATCACAAATTATCTTTTTTTAAGAAAACATCATAATAATTTTTAATAAATGTTTAATGTTCTAATATACATATATTTTAATGTTCTAATATACATATTTCCCTTAAACAATAACATCGTCAAAAAGTAAAATTACAGAATTTCGATCCAGCCCATCACAAATTATCTTTCGATTGGTCTATTTCCTCAACCAAGCCTCCAAACAACATGCGCTTTTCACTATAATACACAGCATCGATCGACCTATCAATTTCACCAGACTAATTGATCTGTCAAAACTTCCATTATTATACAGCATTATGAGCTACAGTATTTTGACAATACAACATTTTGAGATACAGTATTTTAAATTTACAGTATTTTGAAATACAGAATATTAACCATACAGTAATATGACCATACAGTATCGTACAGTATCATACAGAATTTTGACCATACAGTATTTTAAAATACCTACAGCATTTCGACCTCCTCCCGTTTTTTTTTTTTCTGGAAAAACATTTTGACCAATTCGTGATGATTTTTCAAAACTTTTATAGCTAACTTAAATATTCCATTAAAAAATTTTCATTATTTGTTAGGCTTTTTTTTAATTTCAGAATAAAGCCGAAATCAGAGTTCAGATTCGGAATCAGCACCAAAAATTAACTCTAAATCGTATTTTTCAAAACCATGAAAGCATAAGGCCTCTTTAACACGAGACGGTTTTGTCCGTACGGTTAAAATCCGTACGGTTTTTATCCGTGAGCCATTGATAGTAAACTAATAAAATTAACTAAAGCTTTCACGATGGGCGGAGACGGGTTTTTTCCGTACGGACGATTTAAAACAGCCGTCTCAACGACTGAAATATACGGCGACAGTGCCGTCGCCGTCTTATCAGTGGCGTACGTGACTACGCGAACGCATTCACAAAAGACGATTTTTATTCGCCTGCCGTCCATTTGTGTGGTCACTTGTACTAAAGAAAAATATCTAAAATTTAACCAAACGTAGACGATTCACGGGGAAAATACGTTATATGTGAAAACAAAGTCCGTACGGAAAAAACTCGTACGGATTTTAACCGTACGGACGAAACCATCTCGTGTGAAAGAGGTCTAAGGCTAATTACACATTATACGGTTTTAACCGTACGGTAAAACACGATATATGCAGGGTTCCTGTGCTTAGTATACTTTTTCATAGGTTTTGAATAAAATCGTATGATGTGAAAACATGCTAAGGCTCGTTTCACACTACACGGTTTTAACCGTACGGCAAAAAACCGGACGGCATAAACCGGATCAATGGCTAATAACACATTATACGGTTTTGACCGTATAATATGAAAGCGTATATGCTCTTCTTCGCGCCTCTAACAAAATTTCGCCGTCCGGTTTTTTTCCGTACGGTCAAAACCGTGTAGTGTGAAACGAGTCTAACATTCAAGATTTGTTAAAGCTTTATGAAGAGTCAAATAATCTGAATCTGAGTAATATAAATTTATAAATTTATCAATTTTCGTGCTCAACTCTATGCTTAAAAACACAGTGTTATGTTTTTTTTCCATTTTTAAAGAGGTATATTTCAAAAACCTTACCTATGTATTACGTTTATATATGTATGTATATATTTTTTAAAAAGTTTAAATCATCTAAAGTCATTCTTACTTTTATATTTTGAAGCTTATGGTTTGTTTACAGTAAAATATATTAATTGGTGAATATTTTTTAAGGGTGATTTAAAGATGTTTATAAAACAAATTGGTATTTTAAATAACGAAATCTAAAACATAAACATCCTACATGTCTTAACGCCTACCCAAACCTTTGCAACATCATTTTGTAATTATTCGATATAGTACACACATGTATGTACCAGAGGCGTATCCAGACTTTTAATCGGTGGGGGGGGGGGTGTAGGTCACCCTTATGCACATGTACAGGTTTCAAAAGGTAGATAAATTACTGTTCAGCAAGTATTCCAATAGTTTTTTTTTAAATATGCTCCATTTAAGCGTAAGCATAACACAACTGAGATAAGTTTTGAGCCTTTTTTTATATTGAATTCATATGCTTTAGAATAGTTTTGGGAAATCATTTTTAGTGTCAAGGTTAAAAAGTTTTTAAAAAATCAATAAAAAAAATGTGTATGCTGAAGTCCTATTTAAAAATTTAAAGTTCTTGTGTGAAGCTTTCAATCATATTTTGATCAAAGAAGAGGCAACAAATTTCTTCAGCTTATTAAGGGGCCATACCGTTTTGTATGTGAAACATGTATTCCACAATTTCTTCCCGTAAAAATATTGATACGTACATAGGTGTCATATGTGCAGTCTTTGGAGGCGGCGAAAACAATGTTCTCTTCTGCGACCAGTATTCCGGACGATAGCTAAAACTGTCATTAAAGTGGAAGATATTTATTGTACATGTCCTAAGATTTTCAAAAAAAAAACATCAATTTTAAACAAAACGGCATCGTTATTGCATTTAAAATGGTCTTTTTTAAATGTCGTATAGTCAGTTTTTATCCAATCAAAAATATCCTATATTGTCGTAGAAGAAATATATTCGAAAATAAAATTTTAAGCCAAATTAAAAAATCTCATTTCATTCCCCAAAAACAAAAATGAAGTTCTAAGATAAGATTCAAAAATTTTAATGTCCTAAATATCATGACGGAAAAAGACTCAAACTTAATTTTTTGTTTGTATATACTTTTCAATTTTCTTTAAATAACAATTGGGACTTAAAAAAGAGGCTGGGATGCGACCCACACTGATAACTTCCCATCCCGTCTGTCGATTTGTTTTGCTAAAAAGTTTGTCTATATGTATCAATTTTTACCAAATTTGCGTATTAGTTTTTGTAGATTTTATTTTTTTATGAAAAAACGGACTGTTGGATTTTTATACAAACATTACTGAATATCGAAAACAATATTTTCTGTGAAATAAAATAAGTTTGAGCGCAAATATAATTGTAATTTTTGAAAAGCTATTTGAGTCGAAAGTAAATTTTTACCAAGTTTTAGAATTGTTTTTTTTTAGGTTTTTACTTTTTGTAAAAAAAAACTGTCAATTCGATTTTTCTCAAAATATTACCGAATATTGAAAATAATATTTTTTTTAAGATAAAATTAGTTAAAAGCCAATGTCTCAAATTTTTGAAAAGATATTTACGTCGAAACACAATTTTTACCATCTTTTGTTAAATTTTGTTTGGGTTTTTAATTTTTTGTACAAAAACTGTCAATTCGATTTCTTTTCAAAATTTTACTGAATGTTGACAACAATATTTTTTGAAAGATTAAACTAGTTTAAAGCCCATATCTCAAAGTTTGAAAAGATATTTGAGTCAAAAATCAATTTTTACCAACTTTTATAAATTTTTTTCTTAGGTTTTTATTTTTTGTAAAAAACTGTCAATTCGATTTTTCTCAACATTTTTCAGAATGTTGAAAACGATATTTCTTATAAGATAAAATAAATTTGAAGCCTTAATCTCAAGTTTTTGAAAAGATATTTGAGTCAAAATTTAATTTTTACCATTTGTGAGTAATATTTTTTAGGTTTTTATTTTTTATAAAAAAACTGTCAATTAGATTTTTCTCAAAATTTTATCAGATATTAAAAACATTGTTTTTAGTTGCACAAAATTTTTTTGGAGATGAAATCATATTTTAGTCGTAAAATTTTCTAGGTGACAAATTTTTTTTTCAGTTTTTTTGATTTATAAAAAAAACCGTTAATTGGATTTTTTCCAATAATATACTTGTTTTGTATCACGTCACAATATATAATATACAATTTAATTCAAGTATCTAGCGTTATTGGTTCGTGAGATATTAACCCTAAATATCTCACGAACCAATAACGCAAAATAAAAAAAATAACCAAAATTTTCACCTTTTTTTTAAACTGCTATGGTAAAAAAACCACCCACGCAATTTTCTTGAGAGCCCTTTCTGCATCTTTCTGTCTTATTATCTGTATAACAATATTTATTTGAAGTCGATATCTCTTCTGGTTCTTGAGCTATGGACGACCAAAAAAACGTCGAGAAAGTACGGACGTACGAACGTACGTACACACGCATACACAGACATCTATCTAAAAATCTTTTATTTCGACTCTAGGGACCTTGAAACGTCGAAAAATGGAAAAATTTTCAAATCGACAAATCGGACCCATTACCATAACTTCCTATGGGAAGTTAATATCACATCCCCCCCCGCCCTCCATTTGGTCCGCCACTGATATGTATGTACCTACTAATTACCGCACTTGAATTCAGCCTCCAGTTGTCAATTAAACATTGTAACATCTTCAAAATGCCACCTTTTTTAATTACATTTAATTAATGGTTTGCGGCTTTACGAAATTATATTTAACATGTTCCTTTTACATTTGAACATCGTATAGCTACTATTTCTTTCACTTTTATTAAAGACAGATGTTTAATATGTGCCGTTTACCATTCTACCTAGAACCATATTGATGAAAAACCTGGAGTTTTTGGTCCTTATATTATATATTCATATATAAGAGTACATAACGAATCCTCTCAAAATTTTTTTCCTGTTAATTTACACACTCATCTTCCCGTTGATTTATGCGAAAAGTGAAATTTCACTTCACTTTGTTGATGGAACCATCCTTAATTTTGATCCTTATATAAAATTATGTATTCTATGCATCAATAGGCATTGGATATGGACATGGCTTATTGTTTATTTGTTGTACTTTAATTTCACCAAAAATACTTAACCTTGATTGAGGATTTTAGATGTCTTCGCAACCTAAAATCCGTATACCCTTACTGCCGTGGAGTTACTATAACAAATTGTGAAGCCAAGAGGGGGATATAAATTAATTTATTGGGTCGATGAAATCAACTTTCAGTATAATGAAAAGGTTTTGTGCAGAATTTAACTAAAATGTTTGTTTGTGTGTTTCAAATGATAAATAATAGTATAATATGAGTGTATAGGTATGTAAGATACATAGGTTATAATTTCAAGTTTAGGAAAACCCTAATTATTCCATGGAAACAAGGGTTTATTTTGCAAAAATTGTATCTGCTTCTGGAAGCATAACTTTGGTCCTCTACCTCTTTGGAATACGAAAAATTGTAAATTAATTTGAGAGTTTTTATTGCATTGTAAGTGAAGATGACCTTTAGGGATTCATCGCACTCTGGCGTCTACCTTACCAGAGCGATGGAACCTAAGGCAGGGGGATGTTGGTGGTCTGTTGTTGAAGGTGTTTTGTAAATAAACTTGTCTTGTGGAATATAATAAATAAGAATATTTATATACATACATAAATATTCTATTTTATAACACCCCAAACCCACATCGTATTTGACATTTGAATAATTTTTCTGAACAATAAATTCGAATTATTGTACAAACATTCGAATCTGGCAGTAATTTTATTCATGACAGGATATTATGTACATAATATGTAGGTACCTCTGTTATGTATATATGTACATATGTATGTATATAAATTATACATACAACATGTTGTACATGTGTATAATGGGTGGATATATGTACAATTGAATTAAGGGTAGACTTTCGTAAACTCAGTTACATATAAATTAATGAGAAGGTTACCTATTCAATTTCAGCAATGAATTACAAATGAATATTTTAAAAAGAAAACAATAAATTATTTTGACTTGCTGAAATAAATCTTAAAATAATATCGAAACAAGACAACGATATATGAACATTACACAAATATGTATACATTTATGTACCTTTGTACCTTTGTAACTTTTGTTTTTTTTTTCTTGCATCTGTAAAAGAAAAATTAAATTCAATGTACCGGTTATTTTTTTAAGATCTATAGAACCTTGTATTACTATATTCTAGTAGATACATTTTATGACATTTATTTTTTAAATATGATTTTTGGTATGTTTCTATTTTGATCAGTACAATTTTTCACTACTTCTATTAGTTACTGGTTAACAGCTTGTATGAAAAAAATTCTCGTGTCTTGTTGGAATTAAATTTCGTTGATGTTTAAGGTGTGTTCTGACCAAATAAACATTTTTGAAACATTTCTTAAACAATGTTAAACATTTCAGTAACAGAGAAATAAATAATGTTTCCCGAAATGTTACTTGGGTGTGGCTGTGGATACAACTTTAGATTCCAAACGAAAAATCAGTCAGTATGGCTCGCCATTTATCGCAACGGCCAGCATCGCCTTTCCCATTTCGAAAGAATAACGGCCGATAATGTCGCCAAACCATACCAAAAAGTCAATTTTAATGGATGCAATGAAGACTAGTTGAAGGCTTAAAGATTGTCTTCGTTTCGTATGCGAAAATTATGCATATTGACTGCACGACTTTCATGATGAATCAAAAAACCTTACTGAACAGAAGTGTCAACACGGTTTTACATTCTCAACTGTCAAAACATAAACAACATCTAGCAAACATTTTTATCCAACCAAAAAACGCCCTTTATTTCTTATTATTTTTAATTTGTTTTGAAAAACATTCTATGTGAAATAAAATTAATTAGATCAAGGTTTGTAAATTTATTGAATTTAGTGTTGTTTCTAAGAAGAAAATAATATGTAATAATCTGACTGTATGGAATTTGAGACTCATGTAAGTTAAAAGAGTCTACCTTACTGTAGTACAGGTAATAATATTGTATACGTGTCGTAGGTATTATTATATATTATATATTATATATTATATATTATATATTATATATTATATATTATACGTGATATTTTTCTTGAAAGTTAAATTTAAAAATCGGTGGAATTATATTTAAGTTGATTTAACCTAAAACCTATTACATGTACCTCAATGTACAGCTTTAAACCGGTTGAAGCATTTTTCATCAATTTTTGGTTTTCTACAAAAGTGCTTCTCACCATCACCATAAAAAACCATAGGTTTCTGAGGTAATATAAAGTTGACAAACTTATGTCTCGTTTTCGCTTTATTTTCTTAGATTTAAAAAACATTTGCAAGAGTTTTGATAGTATTTTTTAAAGTCACATTAAATTGTTCCAAATCGATTCTTGTTTATGAATAATTTAAAACAATGCATTTCAAAAAATGTATCCATATTCTGCCTGGAATATAAATATGTGCAATATATTGATGCTAGATTTTGACACTTTTATGAGATTCGTTGAAGATTAGGAATTGCTATTTAAAAGAATTCTTAAGATATCATAACTATGCCATTGGAAAAGCAGCTGAACTGGCACATCAAGAAAATCTAAGCTCTTCGGAGATTACTTTTTTCGTGGACAACCAGGCTGCTATCAAAGCCTTAGCCAGTGAGACCATAAGATCAAAAGCAGTTTTAAACTGTAGGAAGGAATTAAACAAAATCTGCCACACTAACCAGGTAAAGCTCTGCTGGGTTCCCGGACATAGCAATATAGAAGGGAATGATATAGTAGATGAACTAGCCAGGAAAGGGTCAGAAGCAGACACCAGTAGTAGCGACCATTCAGTCAGGGGACCACTCGTCCCGATTGGGGTACTCAAGAGGAAGATAGACCTTAAACTAAAAAAGAAAATCAATATCTATTGGAAATCTAGGGACGATTGTGTAATCTCTAGAAGTTTATGGTCTAACACAAATGAAAAGGAAACTCGGTATATTCTATCGCTGAGTAAAAAGAACATTAAAATCCTGATAGGTGTACTAATAGGTCATTGCGCCATTGGCACAATGGCTAACAGAATAGGGGCATTTGCACCCGATTTTTGTAGGAGCTGTCAGGATGAGGAAGAAATGGAAACCATTAAACACCTGCTCTGCGACTGTCCGAACCTCCATACCAGCCGACTCCGTCATTTCGGAAACAGGTTTGTTGGAGAACTGGATGATCTAGCACAGGTCTCAATGGCAAGCATGAGGAAATTTATAGATAGCACAGGCTGGTTCGTCAACGAGCCAGTCTACGCTAATCGACAGAATTGAGGAACATCGTTGCTAAATTTTTACTTTTACAGGGGATCACAATGGACCAGTAGGCCCCCGTGTACGCAACAGCTTTATGCTGTGCACACCCCTTGCAACCTAATCTAACCTAACCATCATAACTATATTTAAGAGAAGGAAACTAGCTAACGATTTTATCGATTTTGCGTTCTGACTTTGAGGTCGAAAACCTGGATTATTTCTAAGGCCAACGTCATAAACGCCCAGAACAAAAATTGGATCTATCTGATTTAAGGAAATGACTCCTCCTTTCCGGAGAAAAGACTACTTGACTAAAAAGTATTGTAGTAGATTTAATTGTTTTAAAGCATGTCGAAAACTATTTTTAGAATATTCTTTTTTGAATTTTATCAATAATTGACATAGATACTGACTAGTGAACAAAATTGTACTCAATATTGAACAAAAATGCTTTTTTTTCTGCTGTTTAACTTTGAGTCTGAGACTATGGAGAAAATCAACTTTTTTATAAAGTTACTTTAAGGGTTTCTGGCTTTCAGATAAGTTTTTTTTCCACTTTTTGATTTTGTATGTCTACTCACGTCTCTGAAAAATTAGCCCTCCCGCCTAACACTCTCACTCCAGAGTTATGGGATACCTTTTAACAAATGGTGCATTGTTGTTATCTTAGTATTAAATCGTAGATTTTTTGTAAATAACCTATTTTAGCTAATTTTTGAACAACTGTATTCTGTAGGTCTACAGGCATAATTATATTCAAAGAAATTGCCTCTCAGGATAAATAAAATAATCAAAACAAAATAGGGCCCACCCAAGACTTATTTTGTATTTTGCTAAAAAATACTTAATTGTTGAAAAAGTTGAATCCCCGTGTTTTATTGAAAAGTTTTCATGTGTATGATTCCATATCGATGCTTTGAAAAATAATTTTAACCTTACCTCCAAGTGAATGGGCAAAAAAAGCCGATCGCTCAAAAAAACAATCAATGCAAAAATTATTGCATATGTTTTCTCCGTCCGATTCTGGCGTCGTTGGTAAGTGTTTCTTTATTTAACTGTTGTTCTTATTTCTTCGTGATTAAACGTGATTACAATGCCCGGTTTTAGACGCCATTTTGATACTGACAATTAGATTAGAGCGGTAAATATGCTGGAGCAAGGAGTGTCTCAAAGGGCTGTTGCAAATCGAATCGGTGTGTCGCGGTGAGCTATTCGA
This sequence comes from Eupeodes latifasciatus, assembly GCA_920104205.1. Lineage (NCBI taxonomy): Eukaryota > Metazoa > Arthropoda > Insecta > Diptera > Syrphidae > Eupeodes > Eupeodes latifasciatus. The sequence continues at coordinate 29,871,968 of OV049925.1, forward strand.
AACCGTGAGTGTAGCAAAGAGACCAGGATCAGAAAGAAATAAGGGCCACAACGCAGCAAGAAGACCAGTACATTCGAATAATTGCCGGTTGGAAGCGTACCCTAACCGCCCGGGCTTTACAAACTCAACTGATGCGGCAGTCAACTGGCACTCAAGTCAGTGATCAAACCATTTGCAATCGACTCCACTAAGATGTTCAACGTTCCAGAGTTTGTGGTATTCAGCCCAAAATTACACTGGCCCATCGGGCAGCGCGATTAAGGTGAGAAATTAAATTGAACCTTGGACAACTGGAGGTCTGTATTCTTTAGAGACCAATGCAAAATCAAAATTTTTGAGTAATGATAAGCGAGTACGAGTGTGGAGAAGGGCAGATGAATGTTTTAGCGACCCGTGCATTCATGGAATGCCCGATTTTGGGCCCAGGATTATCGTATGGGCTGGAATAAGTTTGCTAAGCAGAACAGAGGGCACCGTTATCGCCGCCAGTTAAACTCAAATGGTAATATGACCTCTTGTGATTCCATTTTGACAAAGAGTTGGCGATGGGTTTTGTTGTTATTCAAAACAATGCTCGCCCGCATATGACCCGTAACACGCAAGCAGCTCTTTCTGACGCCAATACTACACTTTTGACATGGCCAACAAAGAGCCCAGACCTCAATCCGATCGAGCATTGATGGGACCAGTTAGGTTAGGTTAACGTGGCTGCGGATTTAGAATCCACACATTTAGGCCAAAAGAAAAGGCCCATTGTGATACCACATGAATCTAGAGAATTACTTCTTACTAGTCTATGGGACCAGTTAAAAAAAAGCATCAAAGAAAGCCACAGCAATGTCAACACTGCACAGGAGCTCATAAACGAGTTAAAAGCCTGTTGGGAGCGTACACCCAAACAAAATGTAAGGCATCTTATTGAAAGCGTACCAGATATGCTTATACAGTAAATACAGAGTAAAGGAGGCCCTACTTGCTACTAAGCAAAAGAAATAAGCCAGAAAACATAACACAAAATGGTGATATGTAAATTTTATTTTTTTTTTATTTTTGGTAAATTTTCCTATAAAAATGTTTTTTTTTTTCAGTGTAACTTGAATAAAGAATTTTTGACTGTGTTAAAAGTGAGTACACTTTTATTTATATATATATAAACAAAAATTTAAACACTAATTTTTTTCAGACGAAAGGCAAAAAACTTTGTGGGCCCTATTTTGTTTTGAGCAGTTTAACTACGATAAGTGATTTTTATGATTTTTTGCCATGTTGCGTTCGGCGCTCGAGATCGGAAACTTGGATTATTAATTAATCCAACAACATAAATAAGTTAACAAAAAGTCAGAACTACAGGATTTAATGCAAGGTCTCCTTCTATGAATGGCGGATCCAAGGGGGGGGGGGGGTTCGTATGGGTCATGAGCATGACCCCCCTCCCCCTGGGAGATAATTTGTTTGTTTTTTCGAAGGAATTCCCTTTAATTCAAAACTATTCATATTGCGTTAATGGACATGACCACCATTATATTCTGAAATATTAATTTTTTGTATATGAAAACAAAATTTGTTTTTTACTTCCTTAAACTTTGTTGCTAAAAGTACTACTTTTAACTGAAGACTAGATCAAGAACATAATATGAATCGGATATTCAGCCCTATTCCAAAAACACAGCATAAATTAATCAACTTTTGACCAATAAACGATCCAAGGGGGGGGGGTCATATGAGCCATAAAGCTTATACAGTCAAGTTGTATAAGTAAAGATTTCATCTAAAGATTTGTTAGTAATTTAACGACATTCACCAAAAAGTGGTTTGCTGTCAAAAACAACTCAAATTTTTGTTTTCACTCAATTTAGAATTTGACAAATCTTTACTCATGCTTTAAATTATTTTCATAAAATTTGTTTCTAAGATAAAGAGCAAATATTCAGGTTCTAAAGAAGAAGCCTTGAATAAGAAATCGTCAATTTAAAAATATGTGATTTTTTAAAAACTTTCTCTAAATTTTGTATTCTTATTTTGGCTTCTTTTTACAAGAAAAACATATTTTGGTATTGCTCCAGAAGGGTACCCCTCATAATACCTTCATTTTTTTTAAAGTTTCTCAAGAACTAATGGACCGATTTCAATAATATTCTTTTTCTGTGCCAGCTCTTGTCAATGATCAAATGATCAAATTGATGATGATTTTTGATGATCAAAAATGTCATTTTTTTTATATTTAATTTTTAAAAAAATATTAATTTTGTTTACAAAACTCGATAATGAAATTTAAATGTAAAATGTATATCTATAAGCACTTTATTTAGTGCTTGCCAAAAAGTATTTTTAAGACAAAATTTAAAATGATTTTCGAAAAAAATAAGTTACATTTTTAAATCTTAAAATATAGGAAATATTTTTAAACAGACTTTTTGGAAGATATTAGCAAGTTCTGGCGACCCATTCGTGTATTTTATTTCTTTCAAAATTGATTTTCTGTTGAATACAAAAGATCTTAAAAAATTAAATAAATCTACTTTTGAAGTGAATTTGCTTTGGATGCTCTAGAACTGATATTTAAACACGAATTTCAATGATATAAATGTCCCAAAAACAGCACAAGTGACACTTTTGTTAAACTAATGGCTAATTGAAAAACATAATAAACGTTTCTTATTAATTGATATAAAAGCCTTGAATCTCTTGAGATTGTAAGTGAAAAGAGATTCTGAAACGTGTAATTTGTGAGTGCCACACAAAAGTTTCTTCCCAACTTATTTGTTTACCTTAATTTGTTTTAATTTAATTTTTTAGAGAAATTATGTATGTACTTAAATGCACCTATGTACATATGTATATCCTCAAATTCAAGAACCAAGCATTTTTATCTCTACAATTTTTAAGTTTTGTTGACTCCTTTAAGGTCAAAATATGGTTAAGCAGACTGATAGCGATAGTAATAATAGACTCACGAAAATTGAGTCCAAAAAAACTACATCAAAAAAAGCCCGACAGTTCTTCATATCATATCGTCCCTCTTGAATTTTTGTAGCGTTCTTCGCATTAACAGAAATGGAAACAAGAAAAGTATATTTTATTTTTCGAAAAAAAGCTACGTTTCAAAACAATTTCTAACATTTCTGCGTGAAATGCCCCAAAAACCCTCTAAACTATTGAGTTTTAGCTCTTAAATATGACATATTTAGAAAACTGTTGGAATCTTGGAATGCTTTCATATGTAGGGAGTCATCCAAATTAAATAGTTAGATTATACCTTGATAACTAAAGTTGCCACTTTAGCAATTGTAATCTGTAAATGTAAGGTTACGATACACATTATGTTATTTAAATTTTGTTAGCCTTCTTTACAAAACATTAAAGAACATTTTTAAGCGGTGAGTAAAAACTCATTTAAGTGTATGACCCCCCTGATTCAGAGTCTGGATCCGCTCTTGCCTTCTGTTCAAATGACAAAGTTACTGAACTAAAAAAATCTTCTTAGTTTTATTCCATTTCAAAGGACTATGCCTCTAAAAACAAACATCCTTTATTTTTTCAATACAATGAAATTTTGAAAATAAAGTTAAGGTTATTTTAAAGAAACTAACTAAAACTTTTTATGTATTTAAAACGCCACCAACGTGACAGCATACAATCAATTATGTTTATTACAACGTGGCGGTGAAACGCGGCGGCACGCGGCTTTGAAACGCATTTCGTGTGCCGAAGCCCTTAAGTGCCTTGCACATGAGCACCGAACTGCGAACTGCGAATGGACGAACAAACGTGATTTTACACATTTCAAAAAGTCAATTCCAAACAAAAACACATTTAAATTATAAGAAACCAATTGACACTAATATTAGGATAATAAAATTTGCATTTTGTTCTCTAAAACAAGAGAATTTTGTAAAAACAATTTGGTAGTAACGAATTGCAGTGTGGTTGCTACGAACTGTCAAACTCTATTCGCGTTCCACATACCATCCACACTGCAACGAATAAATTGTTCGCGCTCAAATTAACCTCAAAATTATACCACTCTTGTTTTGTTTTTGTGTAAAAGATCATGGCTGAGGAAAATATGGAGAAAAGGGTTGACAATTCGTCGCTGTCTGCGAATAGAAATAAAGCTCATGTGAAAGAAAAGTCAAAATATGCGAACATCCACAGTTCGCCTTCGCAGTTCGTAGCTCATGTGCAAGATGCTTTAGCTGTACAAACTATTTTATAAATTATAACACTTTATAAGATTTTATTGTGAATTAATTCTTGAATAGGTATATGAACTATAAAGTAGGTCAAAACATCGTATATATTGTTTGTCGATTAAAAAAGAACTTAAGAACTTGATGCATAAAAGTCTATATGAATTTCATCTCCAGCCAATAAGAAAATTTAATTATACACATAAATGAAATTACAAAAATTTTCGTTGTGCATTGTTTTAGAAAACATAACATTTTCCCATATTTCACATCATTGGACCGAAAATTATAATAAATTCTTGTCCATTTTCCATTGAATTATACATAATCTGATTAACTATGATGGTTTCTTGTAAAAGTATAAACCCAAAGTTATATAATGTCCTTGCCTTTCAGTTTATTAAAAAGGTGTACTTAACAAGATACATAATGTTCAGTATATATACTTTGTTAGATTGGGATAAAAATTCTTCTTTGAGTTTTCTTCTTTTATGGAAAACAAATTTCTTTAGTGTTTTTTCTTTTATTGTTCTTGACCTCGGCAACTTGTTTTTCAAGTAGGTATACGAACAGATATACTAGATATGATTTTCTTTTTATTTTTGTAGGGAAACAAAATTTCATAGAAAAAAAGTATTTGTGAAAGGGAGCACTCTTTTAAAAAATTCCGCAAAATCGGTATTAATACTTTTGCTGTAACAATATGATGATTTTCCTTGAATTTTGGATTTCAAACTATAAACTATATACTTATGTAAGTCAATACCATTCAATACTGAGAACAAGCATAATATGTTTATGCTGAAGTTGAGGAATTATAACTTATGTATACATAATCATGTTGCTGTGAATAACGAAATGCCAAAAATTAAATTTCTATCTTGTATCCAACATTTTTTAAATGTATTGAATGTTCAGTTTCATGCCAAAGTTACTGGCTTTTTGTAATCATGCTTACCACAAACAAATTAAAACTTTGGGTCTAATGGCTTATCTACATACCTCTATAAGGCCGTTTTTGAGGTCACACATTAGATTTTATTGTTTGAAACTTTAAATTAAGCCAATTATTTTACTATTTACTGAAATATGACAACATGTCGTGATTTAAACTGAATCCTATGTCTAGCAATTCTGAGAGATAATTTCGTAATTTGAACTTCATAAGTATGGAAATGCAAATGAAATCCAAATGAAAAATAGTGAAGATACTGGCAAAACTGGGAAATCTATAAATTCGAATTATGACCAACACTGGCACTTGTATCAGTTGCTAGAATAAGGACTTGACTTTAACTTTGACTATAATTTTTGAACACATCCTTCATTAATCATCGAATTGTCAACACTTTCATCATAATAAAGTATACTCATATGAACAACGTTTCAAAATTATAAACATTTTCTACCGAAATTTGGAGTCGGTACTACGATGGTGAACATACCTTAAGCTACAAGTAACGATTTCACTCTATTCACATTTTTACGATTGCTTGCACGGGCGTTTGATTTCATCGCGTAATGCGCAAAATATTGCTACGGATGAAACACCTTTTTTATAAAATCTTATTTTGTTTTTAAAGTGGCGCTACAGTCCTGTGTGAACTAGGGTCTCACCCAACAAACTTCTCCATCTAACTCGGTCCCTAGATAGATTTCTCCAGTTTCGCGCTCCAAGTTGGGTGAGGTCACTTTCCACTTGCCCGCGCCATCTGATCCGCTGTGTTCCTCTACTGCGCTGTCTTGTGGGTGTGGATTCGAAAACTTTCCGGGCCGGAGCATTGGTTTCCATGCGCTCTACGTGACTCAGCCATTTTAGTCGTTGGACTTTTACCCTTAAGTCTACGTCGCTGTACCGCCCGTACAGCTCGTCGTTCTATCTTTTTCTCCACTCCCCTTCTATGCATACGGGACCGTAGATCACACGAAGAATTTTTCTCTCGAAACGACCCAAGGTGCTTTCATCCGCTTTTGTCATAGTCCATGCTTCTGCACCGTTTAGCAGGATGGGGATGATGAGGGTCTTACATAGCGACACTTTGGTCTCTCGAGAGAGCACTTTACCACTCAATTGCTTTCTTAGCCCAAAGAAACAGCGGTTAGCGAGAGTTATTCTTCGTTTGATCTCAGCGCTGGTGTTGTTTTCTGCCTTCGTAGCGGAGCCTAGGTAGACGAAGCCCTTAACTACCTCAAAGTTACGTATGTCGATGGTGACGTTTTGACCGAGAGGTCGGTGTTTTAAGTCCTTTCTTGACGACAGCATGTACTTTGTTTTGCCCTCATTAAGCGTTAAATCCATTTTTGCCGCCTCTGCCTCAATACTCACAAAAGCCCCATTGATATCACGCTGAGTTCTTCCAATTATGTCAATGTCATCAGCATATGCTAGTAATTGGACAGACTTTTGAAAGATAGTGCCTTTAGCGGTGACGTGGGAGCTCTGCACTATTTTTTCAAGTACGATGTTAAAAATATCGCGTGACAGCGCATCGCCTTGTGACATCGAAAGGTTCTGTTAAGTTGCTTCCAACCTTTATGGAGCAGCGCGAATTCTCCATGGTCATCACATATTACGGTAGAGAAGATTTGGTAAGCGATGTTAAGTGGACTAATTCCTCTATAGTTGGTGCAGTTTAGAGGGTCTCCTTTTTTCAGAATCGGGTAAACAATACTGAGGTTCCATTCATCAGGCATGCTTTCTTCCGACCATATCTTACAGATAAGTTACAACTAATTTCCAGCTGCTTTGAAGATCTCGGCATTCAAGCCATCTGCTCCAGCGGCTTTATTAGACTTCAGCTTAGATATGGCAATCTTTACTTCGTCTAAGTCGGGAGGACGGGATTGTTGGCTTTTGTCGTCTATGTTGAATGGATCATCCTGCCTGACAGCGGAATTCGGTTCGTCGTCGCCGTTATACAGTCTGCAGAAGTGGTCCTTCCATATCCTCAGCATTGACTGCGGTTTCACTATGATGTTTCCACTTTCGTCTTTGCAGCCTTCGGTTCGAGGTTTATGTACTTGTTTCACCTGCTCATAAAACCTTCGAACTTCATTCCTGCTTTTGAACCTCTCAACATCTTCGGGCGCACGCTTCTCATGCTCTCTCTTTTTATCCTTCTGTGAAGTCGGTGTTCCTCTCGCCTATTCTGCTCATAGAGCTCGTGAGCAGCTCGTGTTCTTCTATGCAGCGCTGTTTTGCGTGCCTGTTGTTTGGCTGTATTTGCCTGCCGACATTCCTCATCAAATCAGGGGTTTCTTGTTGGTGGCTGCTTGACCCAGCACGTCAGAGGCGGCTTCTCTGATTGCATCTTGGCAATGTTGCCACTGGTTCTCGATACATTGTGTTGGCGGTAGAGAACGTCGAGAGAGGTTACTTGTAACTACAACACATTCACACTCAATTAATATTATGAAACTTCAAATGACAGTTGAGTTTGATAGTTGTCAAACGTCAGCGCTGCCAACGTGAAATCACGAAATAAATTTATATGCCTTAACTACTCGTATTACAACAATTTTTAAAGCAAAAGAAAAAAGAACTAAAAAACATTATTTGTATACAAAAACAAATTATAACAAACAAATTGATGGAACAGAATCCTATTTGGGCATTTTTAGATAGAAATAAAGAAGACTGCCAATCAGAATCCTAAAATTTTGTGCTGGTAAGAATATTTATTTATTTTTAAGGTAATGTAGGTTGACAGTACTATATTATAAACATATACTTACGACGCCACAACTGTTTTTGTTGGTAAGTTTTAGCAATAAATATTACTCATACTCTAGAGTTCTCCATGTTCATACACTAAGTGTGTCATAATTTATTATGATTATAACAATAAATCATAAATTTGAGTAGAAAACATAATAAATATCATCCTTCTGGTTCATTTTATTCACATCATTGGCATGGATAGCCTGTATTCCATTTCATAGTTCGATGGTGGTATATAAACCTCTTCTTCTTTATCCTTGTCATCCCCGAAAAGAAACCTCTTTTTAGATTGAGTTAGATCATATTAAAGAAAATAATGTTTGTTAATAAATATGTTCTAAAGCTACTTTGTTTCTAACATGGCAGGAAATAATTTTAAAGTTTTTTAAGAAATACCTACACTCCTTACATAATGTAGGTACATATATAATACATACAGGTAGGTAAGTAGGTAGGTAGGTACATATATAATACATATTTTATTTTTTATTAACTAGGTCTACTTCTTCAGATTATTTATCTATTCGTTTGATACGATTAAGTTAAAATAAATAAAAGAAAATCAAAGTTATAACGGGTGATTTTTTAAGAGCTTGAGAACTTTTTTTAAAAAAAAACGCATAAAATTTGCAAAATCTCATCGATTCTTTATTTGAAACGTTAGATTGGTCCATGACATTTACTTTTTGAAGATAATTTCATTTAAATGTTGACCGCGGCTGCGTCTTAGGTGGTCCATTCGGAAAGTCCAACTTTGGGTAACTTTTTCGAGCATTTCGGCCGGAATAGCCCGAATTTCTTCGGAAATGTTGTCTTCCAAAGCTGGAATAGTTGCTGGCTTATTTGTGTAGACTTTAGACTTGACGTAGCCCCACAAAAAATAGTCTAAAGGCGTCAAATCGCATGATCTTGGTGGCCAACTTACCGGTCCATTCCTTGAGATGAATTGTTCTCCGAAGTTTTCCCTCAAAATGGCCATAGAATCGCGAGCTGTGTGGCATGTAGCGCCATCTTGTTGAAACCACATGTCAACCAAGTTCAGTTCTTCCATTTTTGGCAACAAAAAGTTTGTTAGCATTGAACGATAGCGATCGCCATTCACCGTAACGTTGCGTCCAACAGCATCTTTGAAAAAATACGGTCCAATGATTCCACCAGCGTACAAACCACACCAAACAGTGCATTTTTCGGGATGCATGGGCAGTTCTTGAACGGCTTCTGGTTGCTCTTCACTCCAAATGCGGCAATTTTGCTTATTTACGTAGCCATTCAACCAGAAATGAGCCTCATCGCTGAACAAAATTTGTCGATAAAACACACACAAAACACATTTCGAACCGAACACTGATTTTGGTAATAAAATTCAATGATTTGCAAGCGTTGCTCGTTAGTAAGTCTATTCATGATGAAATGTCAAAGCATACTGAGCATCTTTCTCTTGGACACCATGTCTGAAATCCCGCGTGATCTGTCAAATACTAATGCATGAAAATCCTAACCTCAAAAAAATCACCCATTACAAATTCACCAGTTTTACTCCTTTCGAAATGCTTGAAACGCTCATGAATGGAAGTGACTATTAAAATTTGAGTCTTGTGAACAGATAAACACACACATAATTATGTATCTACATATGTATGTATATGTAAAAACCTCAAGCCAAAAAGTATTAAATCAAGTATAAAAGGAAGGTATTGTACAAAATGGTTCGTATCTTAAAGATTTGAGCAGCGTATTGTAAGATTAAAATCAACATACAGTTTAACCCCCAAAAAGAATATTTTACATGTGTCAAAAACCCAGATCTTTGACATGCTGTAGTGTGATTTCTCAATATCATCAATCAAAGCAGTGAATTTGAAATGTGCAGAAAATGTTTTGTTTGATCCAGAACCTGTCAAAAAACATTTAGACAAAAACGAGAAGTACATTTATTTAACAAGGGTGCTTTGACACTTTATTTTAAAAGTTTTTGTTTTAATATGTTTTTTTTTTAAGTGAAAGTCAACATGGTGATGGGAAAGAATTGAAATGCTCAACCTGTTTTTTTTTGTTAATAATAAGCACACCCTCAAGGGGAATTTAGTTACCCCTATTATGCCAAGACAAAGTATGAGCATATGAGATAGGGAGGGTTGAAAAGAGGTATCGGTGGACTTTGGTTTTTAATTCCCGAATATTGAAAAAGCCACATTCGCATAGTACGGCTTAAGAACAAATATCTGTGCTTGTGCTTGACAGTGCAACCAAAGTTGGGCTTGATGTTATTTTGATGAGCATTCCTGGAGGCGCGATTCTTACGGTGGAACTGCTTAAGGGAAGGAATGCAACTGGCTATTTCTCTAGAGCATAGTTAAAATAATAAATTAATGATCCTCGATTTTTAATTTTTCATTTAACAATGCTGTCTAGGTCAGAATTTAATAAACTATCACATCATCGCGACTTTCCTAAGTTACTCACAATAAATTTACCAATATAAGGGTAGTCATATCACTTAGGTGCGCTTATCGGGTACAGTTTAGAAAAAATATATTCCAAATCAATATTCTAACTCGGTTTTTGTGCGATTAACATAAAAAAGAATATTCTCGGCAGTAAGAGGAAAACGGTAAATACTTAAAAGTTTAAAAATTATATTTAGAACAGGTATTCGAAAATTAATTTTCGATTCATCCATTTGATTTCCTTTCACACTGCATTTGCGTTTTGCTATCCATATATCGGGTGAACTTCATTATCCAAAACTTATTTATCATTCACTTAAAAAGCTGTTTATGTGGAAATATTTGAAATATTGTTTTGATTTCATAAAAAAAAAGAGGCTGGGATGCGACTCACACTGATAACTTCCCATCCCGTCTATCGATTTGTCTTGCTTAAAAGTTTGTCTAAATGTATCAATTCTTGCCAAATTTGCGTTCTATTTTTTGTAGATTTTATTTTTTTTATGAAAAAACGCACTGTTGGATTTTTATAAAAAAATTACTGAATATAAAAAACAATATTTTCTGTGAAATAAAATAAGTTTGAAGCTAATATTTTTAATTTTTGAAAAGCTATTTGAGCCGAAAATCAATTTTTACTAACTTTTATTAATTTTTTTGTTTAGGTTTTTATTTTTTGTAAAAAAACTGTCAGTTCGATTTTTCTCAAAATTTTTCCTAATGTTGAAAACAATATTTCTTATAAGTTAAAATTAGTTAGAAGCCATAATCTCAAATTTTTGAAAAGATATTTAAGTCGAAAATCAATTTTTACCAACTTTTGTTAAATTTTTTTTTCGGTTTTTAACTTTTTGTAAAAAAAACTGTCAATTCTATTTTTTTCAAAATTTTACTGAATGTTGAAAACAACATTTTTTGAAAGATAAAAGTAGTTTAAACCAATATCTCAAAGTCTTGAAAAGATATTTGAGTCAAAACTCAATTTTTACCAAGTTATTAGTGTGGGTCGCATCCCAGCCTCTTTTTGAAAAGATATTTAAGTCGAAAATCAATTTTTACATTTGTTAAATTTTTTTTTCGGTTTTTAATTTTTTGTAAAAAAACTGTCAATTCTATTTTTTTCAAAATTTTACTGAATGTTGAAACCAATATTTTTTGAAAGATAAAAGTAGTTTAAAGCCAATATCTCAAAGTTTTGAAAAGATATTTGAGTCAAAACTCAATTTTTACCAACTTTTTTTTATTTTTATTTTAGGTTATTATTTTTTGTAAAAAAAACTGTCAATTCGATTTTTCTCAAAATTTTATCAGATGTCAAAAACATTATTCTTCGTTGCACAAAATTGTTTTGGAGATGAAATCATATTTTAGTCGTAAAATTTTCGAAGTGACAAATTTTTTTTTTCAGTTTTTTTGATTTATAAAAAAAACCGTTAATTGAATTTTTTTCCAAAAATATAATTGTTTTGTATCACATTACAATATATAATACAAAATTTAATTCAAGTCTCTAGCGTCATTGGTTCATGAGATATTTAGGGTTAACCAAAATTTTCACCTTTTTTTTAAACTGCTATGGTAAAAAAACCACCCACGCAATTTTCTTGAGAGCCCTTTCTGCATCTTTCTGCCTTATTAACTGTATAACAAAATTTATTTGAAGTCGATATCTCTTCTGGTTCTTGAGCTATGGACGACGAAAAAAACGTCGCGAACGTACGGACGTACGGACGTACGGACGTACGTACACACGCACGCACAGACATCCTTCTAAAAATCTTTTATTTCGACTCTAGGGACCTTGAAACGTCGAGAAATGTCAAAATTTTCAATTTGTCAAATCGGACCCATTACAATAACTTCCTATGGGAAGTTAATTAAAGTTCAATCACTCCGTAGTTTCGAAATGAACAGTATTGGATTTTTTTTTGTTTAAATTGTAAGCAGAGAAATAAGCGAATGATCGAACAGAGATCTTCGGAGATTTGTTAGAAAATCAAAAAGAAATATTATGGAACTGCCGGATAAAAAGTTAATTTATTTACTTGCCATAGGAAGTTATTGTAATCGGTCCCATTTGTCGAATTGAAAATTTTGACATTTCAATGTTTCAAGGTCCCTAGAGTCGAAATAAAAGATTTTTAGAGAGATGTCTGTGCGTGCGTGTGTAACCCTAAATATCTCACGAACCAATAACCAATTAATAGTTTTTTCTTCAAATGAGATTAAGAGCCTCTCCATACCTGGAAAACTTTGTTCTTAAGAAAGTAGATTTGTATTTGACTTGTCCTAACAGCTACCATTTTTATTGGTGGTACAAATAGGTTGAGCCCATTTTTAAGGCTATTCCAAAAATTCTCGGAATTCTTTTTGCATTGTTTTTGGCAATATCTGCGTTTGATTTAATTTCAAAATTGATTGCAATAAATTGGTCTTCGTTTTTCATTCTTTTAATCAAAAATAAATATTGTAAATTAAGCACGAATTAACTAGTTTTAACTTCCTTAGAATCTAAATCAAAGATTTTAGGGTGATGTTTCTGTGTGCGTGTGTTGTGTACGTACGTTCATAAATTCGGGGGCTTTTCTCGTAGTCCACATCTCTAGATCCAGAAAAGATATCGACTTCAGATAAATTTGGTTATATACATAGATAATAAAGCAGAAAGATACAGAAAGGAATTTCAAAAAAATTGGGTAGGTGGTGAAACGTGAAAATTTGAGTTGACCCAAAATGGTGACGTGAAATAGTGCCAAATGAAATAACACCAAATTTCAAATTTGGCCTTATTTCGTTGTTCAAAACGAAATAAAACCAATTTGGCTTTATTTCGATTTATAAAAAGAAATAAGGCCAAAAAAATAATGGAAACAACGCCGAATATTTTAAAATTCAAAAGTTAATAAAAAATGTTTAAAGTTCACTTTTTTACATACAAAACACGCAAAAATGGTTGATTTATTGTCTAGAATAGCTACTTTTGCTAAAAAGTTTTTTGAATTGATAGCACGGCGCGGCGTACTAACAGCTAGGTATGTAAGGGGGGGCATGCTGCCCCCCTGCAACCCCCCTGCTTGGGATCACTATAGGATTTGGGGTGGGTGCGAGTTTGGGTATATGCAAAGAACACGAATGCGTTGTGATTCTTTCATAACTGTGAGCCATATTTGCTTTTTTTTTGTTGGGAATTTCTTTGATTTTAGTGCTCAAATGCAAAAGTTCTTTGCATATACCCAAACTAGCACCCACCCCAAATCATATAGTGATACCAAGCAGGGGGGTTGCAGGGGGGCAGCATGCCCCCCCTTACATACCTAGCTGTTAGTACGCCGTGCTATCAATTCAAAAAAAAATTGTTTTAATATCCAATTTCAAAAATTTCAATCAAGCAACAAGTATCTGTCATTTTTCAACTTTTTTAATTAATAACAAAAAAAATTGTTGCAAAATTGCACTTCCCCCGATTTTTTATTAAAGTTTACGAAAAAATACACCGATTTGGTTATTTTCCGAATTGTTTTCTATGTTTTTAGCAAAAGTAGCTATTCTAGACAATTACCGAATTTTGTAATTTCCAAAATTGAATAAAGAATTTAATTTAGCATAGAGAGAAAACAAAAGATAATTCTACTTTATGTTTTTTTCTAATTCTGCAAAGTTTAAAATCGAAACAATGCCAAATTGCTATTATTTCGTTTTCTGAAGCGAAATAAACCCAAATTGAAAATTTGGCCTTATTTCGTTTTCAAAAACGAAATAATGCCAAATTTTTTGAATTTGGCTTTATTTCGTTTGGCGTTATTTCACGTCACCACCCAAAATATCTGATGAACCGATAAAGCAAGCGAATTCAATTAAATTGTATAATATGTAATGTAAATATAATTTTGAGAAAAAAATCAATTTTATAAATCAAAATAACCACAAAAAATATATTTTACCTCCAATATTTTTCAAACAAGAATTGATAATAATTTCAAAATAATTGTTTATAAAAAAAAATCGAATTGACTGTTTTTTTTTCAAAAAATTAAAATCTAAACAAATGACTAATTAAAAATTGATAAAAATCGTGTTTTTACTTAAACGATGAATTTAATAAAATCTAACTTACAGTTTTTGAGAAAAATTAAAAACCTTCAAAACGTACCACTAAAATTTGGTAAAAAATAATAAAAAATTAGTGTATTTACTTCAAAATTATTGTCGTTGACATGTATTTAATTCTTTGGTAACAATTCAATTGACTTTTTTTTACAAAAAAAAAAAACTGCAAAAATCAACTAACAACTGTTAAAAAATAATTTTTGACTTAAATACCTTGATAAACAAAAAAAAAACAAATTATTGAATTCAAATTCTCTTAATTTTATAAAAAAATATGTTATTATTATTTTGTAAGGCTATAACCAATTGAGAGAAAAATAAAAACCTAAAAAATATTAAAAAGTACTAGAAACTATATGTATTATGTGTTAAATATCTTGAGAATAAAAGAAGATACCTACTAACTTTTAAGTTGTTTTAAGCTATATTAAAATATTTTTGTTTATTTTTTGTAATATTTAAAGACAATGATTTCCTATAAAAATATATTGATTGAAATCCTCGAATACATCTTTACCTAAAACAGCTTAAAGTTAAGTTTTTAATTGCATATCTATTCTTTCAATAATTTCTCTTAGGCCCGTTTGCTGAAACTAGTCATAACTATTTAAATTCTACATATGTATGTACAATGTACATATGTATGTATGTATGTACATAGACATAAGTAACTATGTCCTACTTAATTGTTTGCACGGAACTTAAAGTTCGTCATAAATGGCACTAAGTGGAACTTATGTTATGGGGAAGAAGTCCTTAAGTTGCAGTTATGAAATTTATAAGGTTATGTCATTTGATGATATTTCAATAAATTTTTATCACAAAACTTATTTTTGATTGACATTAAAGAAAATTAAAAAAATATGAATTTGGAGTTCATAGATGTTGAGATTCTCGAATTGATTGAAGTTAAAGCTTCTCGTCAAATTTACGATAGGAATGAACATATTTTTTTGGCTTCGATCAACTGGCATTTTATAAAAGATTGCGCCTAACCAAAAATATGACAAATCGATAACAAGCTGGAACGGTATACAATATTCTTGCAACAGAAATCAATAGTTTGAATATTTTTTTTGGAAAGCTTCATCTTTTTGGGTCGCGTATGAAGCTTGCAGATAGCTGCAAAAATTGATGCGTAATTTTAGAGCTAGGCAACGTTGCCGCAAACAGTCTGCACATTCTAAAAGCGTCCGTTTTTCATTTCATGTAAGATCTGGGTTACTTCCTCTTTTTTTTTCAGCCATATCGTTAATTATTATTTGTAAACTATTTTGTATTCTTTTCACACATCAAAACATCACATTCAATTTCCCGTTTTGAAATTTCATGTTGGTATATGTACAATTGACGTCTGTTTGGAATTTTGTAATGAAACGAAAATTGGATGCGTTTCAATCTATGTAGAACTTAGTTACGAGTGAGTTAAGTGTATCTTAAATATTTTCTGACAACCAAAAATAAATCATGTTGCACATAAAATCTAAGATGTACTTAGTTGCGACACACATATGAGAACAGTTTCAGCAAATGGGCCTTAATAATTAAATTAACTTGTTACAAAAAATACAACCAACAAGACAGACGACCCGTTAACAGAAAAATCCACAACAATTCATATGCAGATTTGAATTCTATAGAATTAATGTGTGCAGTATTACCGACGTTACCGACTTTAATCAAAAGTGAAAAGCTCTAGAAACATTCCCCCGATGAATAGCAGAATAAGTCTCAAAATCCTTTTTCAAATCACTTTAACATATTTATCCTTATCTATTTTAAGATATTTTATTTTGAAAATTAATCCTCTCTGTGACACTTTTGTCTCGCCCGTTTCTTTTACTTCAGTTGCTGCACGAGCACGAGCAATTTTTTGATACACTGCACATATGTATCATCTTTTATAAACTTTTAAAATCTTTAAACTTTTTCCTTAGATAATGTCCTCTCCTCATTCATCATAAAACTGTACGAAGATTTATTATTATTATCATTGTCCCAAAATGATTGATTTAAAAACTAAACCATCCTTTATATAAATCAAATATAGAAGAAGTTAAAAATCCTTTTTTTTATATGCCATGCGTTCCTTTTTTCCTTATCCTCATACAGTATCAGATGCAGTGAACGTAAAGTAATCCTAAACACGTGCACTGCACGGTGGTGATGATGGCAAACCATTAATGATAAACCACTTCACTATAATACATATTCACTCGTTTGCAGGATGATATGACGACGACGAGAACGAGGACGAGGACGACGCACGTTAGAACACAGATCACATGTTATCATCACATAATAATATACATACATACAACTAACCTATGTATTCTGACATGGGTTTGGGTTATAATTTATATTTAAGCAAAAACTCCCAATTAGTGGGTAAATATAATCCTAAATCCGACAATCACGAGTCTGTGGGATTGTTGGTAAAATCTCCAAGGACATTCCGTTACGAATTATTGATTGTTATTGTACATGTGATCCTGTGATATTGGTAATGTATGGTTTGATTCCGCTCCCACTTGACACATAATCAAATCGATGAATTCAATGCTATAAATGAAACATGGATTATTAACAAACCTATTGTGATTCCAACACGAAGAAGAATCAAAAATGGAGGCACAAGCGGAAGTGTGAATACACAATTCCTAAAACGCCTTCAACAAATTTGCTGAGTTTATTTTTGTTTATTCAATGAGCAATAGGTTTTTATGTTATTCCTGTATATTCTTTTTAATGCAACATCCTAGTTGGTTATTTTATATGTACCGTAAACATATCCACTCTACCCATACCAACATAGTTATTTATCGGGAAAACGATAAACTCTGTCACGTTCTGGGACACGGTACATGCAGTTTATGGTCACATGATTGATTAAATAACTCGATTGGAGGATGCGTTAAATTGGACAATTTGTAATGTATAGTCCACTTTGATGTGATGAAATTGAATAGGAGGTGATGTTTTATTCTTCTTTTTCTGTCGAACTTGAAATTGACCTTCATAAAACGCACGATTTCCTTATCAATTGCCGCCGAGCCCCCTCCTTGTTTGAAACAAGGATAACATGTTTGTTTTTCTTTATTTTACTATAGTAGAGGCTCATCAGCGACTAAGTTCATCAGCGACTTAACAATATTAAATAACAATAATAAAAAAAGCTGATAGCGAAAAATGCTACGATTATGGCTAACCAGCAATATAGACGATGTACAATTATGCGTGTCCTTGCGGTCTTTAATGTCCTAATGTCACGAATTAATTACATTAAGGAGATGGCAGGCGTGTTTCAAAAAAAAAAAATTAAAATTCAATTAGGATGTGGTTATTTAATAGCTGCTTGCTTAAGCGGGTTTTCGTCTGTAGTTATAGAGGTTTTTTTAGTACGCTTATTTCAAGGTTAAAAGGTGTTAGATGTTATGAGGGTGGATAAGTGTCCTTGGGATTTGTAAACTCATCTTAAATTGTAAAAGTTTGCAATGAAGGATTATTTGAGGAAGAGAAGAAAAACTTAGGTTTTTTGTGTTTGAAAATGAAGTTTGACATTTTGTATTGTATTTTCTTGGAAGAAAGACATACGTCTCAAAGGATCTCTTGGCCCACAAATACATATAATTTCCAACATTGACCTATTCGAAATATGTATCAGTTGAATTGTACGTGTTCGTGAAGGTAGATAAATATATTATAGTTTAAAAACAAGAATAAAAGGGTTTGGCTTTGGATTTAACAAACAATGAAAAAACCACATTATACGATGTACATACATCCTTTCAAAAAGACTCTTAAAGGTGAAGGCCATATATGTGTATAAGTTGGAACAACTATAGAAAAGTAAATATATATTAAGGTCGAACCTGACTTATATTGACAAAAGTTTTCTTATATATTATAGAAAATTCAATTGTAAGCGTCGTCGTCGTCCAAAGGGATTCAAATAAAATAAAAGCTATCAATAGCTGATGGAATCTATTTGTGTTTATTTTTCGTATAGTGTGGTGCTACATATAAATTAAATTGCCAAATACCCAAAGCTATACATAAACATGCTTATATATATGTACATACATACATACATATGTATATTTCAAATGTTAACAATAAAGATTTAATTTATAGAAATCTAGTCACATTGAAATCCCTAAAAATGTTTGACTGTGATTGTGAGTCTAATGTGGTAATAAATTGGGTTAAATTTGCATGCGAAACTTCCTTTTTCATTTAGAGAAGTAATACATACCATGCTTAAAGTTTTGCCTTGATTTAGAGAGATTAAGATACAGTGATGGAAAAAATTATAGAAACAAGCTCACATAAAAGATATTTGTGAAGGGTTGGAAAATAAAAACTACACAGATACATTTTTAATAATTTATTGCTTATATCAAACAATTTTTTTTCAAATATAATAATGAGAAAAAATGATAAAAAATAGAATTATCATTATTAAGTTGTTTCATTCTTGAAAAAATAATAGAAACAAAATTAGAATGGTACTCTTTTTGCAACGAGAAAGTAACTAATAACGGTAAAAGTATTTCAAATTCTTTTAGTAATTTGTAGTGGTACCCTTATTATTATTTTTAATAACTGCTTAACCCGTTCGCCCCCTCGAATTCACCAATTTGGCACATGCCTCCGCGGGCATGGACTTATGGAGTACCATTCATTTTAAATTTTCGACCACAACTCGTCATTATTTTTGGATCTACAATCTCCGATCCTTAGCTTAAGGATACCCCATGAGTACTCAATTGGGTTTAGGTCGGGGGATTGTGACATTGATTTTGTTTTGTTGTAAGTATTTTAAGCCAACTTGGAAGAATGCTTCGATGTCTGTGCGTGCGTGTGTGGTGTACGTACGTTCACGACTTTTTTCGTCGTCCATAGCTCAAGAACCAGAAGAGATAAATTCAAATAAATTTTGTTATACAGATAATAATGCAGAAAGATGCAGAAAGGGCTTTTAAGAAAATTGAGTGGGTGGTTTTTTTACCATAGCAGTTTAAAAAAAGGTGAAAATTTTGGTTAACCCTAAATATCTCACGAACCAATAACGTTAGAGACTTGAATTAAATTTTTTATTATACATTGTAACGTGATATCAAAATAGTATATTTTTGAAAAAAAATTCACTTAGGTAACAGTTTTTTTTTTATAAATCAAAAAAACTGAAAAAAAAAATATTTGTCACCTCGAAAATTTTACGAATAAAAAATGATTTTATCTCCAAAATAATTTTGTGCAACGAAGAATAACGTTTTCAACATCTGGTAAAATTTTGAGAAAAATCGGATCGACAGTTTTTTTTATAAAAAATAAAAACCTAAAAAAAAACATTACTAAAAGTTGGTAAAAATTGAATTTCGACTTAAATATCTTTTCGAAAATTTGAGATTATGGCTTCCAACTTATTTAATCTTATAAGAAATATTGTTTTCAACATTCGGTAAAATTTTGAGAAAAATCGAATTGACATTTTTTTTACAAAAAATTAAGAAAAGTTGGTAAAAATTAATTTTTGACTTAAATATCTTTTCAAAACCTTGAGATATTGGCTTTAAACTAATGTTATCTTATTAAAAATATTGTTTTCAAAATTCGTTAAAATTTTGAGAAAAATCGAATTGACATTTTTTTTACAAAAAATGAAAACCTTAAAAAAAATAATAGCAATTGGTAAAAAAAGATTTTTGACTCATATATCTTTTAAAAAAATTGAGATAAAGGCTTCAAAGTAATATTATTTTATGAAAAATATTGTTTCAACATTCAGTACCTAATTTTTTTTATAAAAATCTAACAGTTAGTTTTTTCATAAAAAATTAAAATCTACTTTTAAGAAAATAGCACGCAAAATTGGTAAAAATTGATTTTCGGTTCTCGATATCTCGTGAATAATAGAAAACATTGGCTTCAAATTAATTTCATTCATCCAATTTGTATTTGTTTATATAAGAAATAAAAACTTTTAAAAAATGCTACTAAAATTGGTAATAATTGGTTTTCGAATAAAAATATCGTTAACCAAAATAGATTTTGAAATCAAACTCTTTTATCATATACAAAATATTGTTGGTAATTTTTAAATTTTTTTGAATAATTTAACTGATAACTTTAAAAAAAAAAACACGAAAACCTACAAACTTTTAAGCAAGGCAAATCGACAGACGGCATGGGAAGTTATCAGTGTGGGTCGCATCCCAGCCTCTTTTTTTCTGGCGAAATCATCATTGTCCTAAAACCTTTTGACCGTTAAGTAAAAACAATAAGTTGTTTTCACGATTACCCTTTGAGAGCATTATTAAGTACGATTAAAACATAGAATGGCTTACGACAAAGAACTTAATAGCTAAAAAAATATTGTATTTTGAAAATGATGAAGACATTTGTTTCTATAATATTTTTTTCCAACACTTTATGTACCTATGTATATAAGGAAAAAACTGAAAGGTTTAGAGTTGGAGGTCCTAGCAATATATACAAATTTTTATAAAGGAACGCCTTCTTTTATGTCCTTAACTTTGAAATTTATGCTGAATAATATTGGTGAGAAATTAAAAAAAGTTTTTTTAAGGACCTGCATTTTCCTAGTTAGGTATTTTCAAAGTAATTACCAATTAACTTGCACTACAAAGAAATTCTTTGTAAACTAGTTAAATACTTATTCCCATTATTAAGACCGATTTATTTGAAAACGTGTAAATCGTGACAGCTCTTAAAAAAAACTTACCAAACAAACCTAAATGCAGGGAACGTGATTATTAGTTTTAAATTTTTTTATTCCGTGGAATAACTCTCCAAGAAATAACCCCCTAAACCATTGTGAAATTAACACCAAAAAACATTCAAGAACGGGTTAAGAGGGCTTACAATGCCTTTTACGCCTTTTGGTAAAAAGTATAGCCTTCAAATTGAAGATGATTTTGAGGACGTTCACAGCCGTTTTACGACCTACATATGTTTTCATTTGGTGGCCTGTGCTTAACAAGAAATACAACATCGAGAAACTTTAGAAGGTTCAAAGAATAGCTAATTTCTGGACTACCGCGGCTTTTTGATCCTGTTCAACAGATGCCTTGAATGTTATTTTATTATTTCCTACCAATAGACGTAGGTCTATTTAGTATCGTGCAGCGCGATAAGGCTTAAAGAATCAAACTGTTGATTTTCCAGACCCTGTGGGCATGCAACAGTAATGAACTGATTCCAGCGGATATTTTTGCGACAGACGTCGACTACTGCACCCCTACCGTGAACTTCAGTATAATGATTTTAAAGTCATCTTTCCTGTCAGAAAGGATTGGGAGGATGGCATGGTTACGAAAGATTTCGATATCACTATCTTTACTGACGGGTCAAAGATGGAGTGTGGAGTGTCCAATAATGTCGCAATGCACTATCCACCCTAAGCATCATCTTATTTGGGTTTCAGGTCAGGGTGGCATCATTAATGGAAATGAAAGGGCTAATGAGTTGGCCGGGCTAGAATCGGCCCTTCATAGCTCACTTGCGGAAAATGTAATTATTCCTCATAGAGTTATGAAGGATAAAATTTTCTCAATTTTCCTGACAGAATCCAACTGCAGGTGGAATAGTCTCACGGACTGCACTGTATCCAGGAAGATGTGCCTACCTATAAAAAAAACCCGTTCTATCGAACTTTTATACAGACCCACGAATGATATAGCAAGGTTCACTGGAATATATACCTGACTTTGGCCCATAGCAGAGCATGCCGCATACAATACTCACTGCCGTAACTGCAGAGACCAACATAAAAGGAAAGCTGTGATTAACTTTCTCTTTAAATGTCCTGCCCTGGCCAGTTCTAGAACTCAAGCTTCCGAAGGCCATTCCTTAAAGATATTGATGAACTGAGATCAAAATCGAAAACCTGATTTTCTTTCTGAACGCAACGTTTTCCGGCGCTAATTGAGTCACGAAGCAAGGGCTAGTTGTGACTGCCAAATGTACCCACCTATTGGCCTAACCCCATAAAAAATTGTATGGAAATCGGGAGTTATTTGTCATTTTTTGTAAAGCATATTAAGTCCAATTTTTGAAAAATGCTAAAATCATTTGAAATTGACCAAATCATATTTTTTCAATACTAAGTATTGTTCAAGTTTTTAGAAAAATATAATCGACATTTTTGTACAGATAGTATAAAAACCAACCAGTGCGTTGGACTGTCAGAGGTCTTGGGTTCGAATTCTGCCTATGCAATCTAAAGATTTTTTCACGGGTACTGAATTCAATACCCAATTCAATTCCCAAAAATCAACCAAATTATTTTATATTTTATTAGTTTAGCATTTCGAATGTATGTTGTTACGAAAAAAAAGCTTAAACAACGATTATTGATTACAAACTTTTCTAAGATCTTTAAATGCCTATGAGTTTATCTCTGAGTCCAAATCAGGCGGTTCTTAGAAAAACAGATTTTCGTTCTTTAGCCGAACTACGCGAATGGTGAATGCCCTACCGCGTTCTGTGTTTTTATGCCTTGGCAAGATTTTAAAACCAACGTTACCCGTTTTGTGTACAAAAAACCTTTGAGTGTGCACTTTATTATAAAAAGTGGTTACCAATGGAAGGTTTCCAATGTAAGACGAATACATATATACTCGTACCTCTTTTATATTTTTTTTTTTGAAATCATATGAAAAATCTGATATCATAAAATGTTTTTAACTTTAAATATTATTTTAAAAACAAAAATCAAAAATATAACTTTTTTCATACAAAAATACTTAAAGTAACAAGTCAAGGCATATAATAATTTTTCTACCGTCAATATAAAGGACCTATAAATTTGAAAATCTGAATAATAAACCTTAATTAGAGATCTTTAAAGATTTTTTCAAAATTATGTCCTTCGAAATTTTGATGGCAAAAATTTAAATATACAAAGCATACATACATTTATACATATTTAACTTTTGATTGGCAAGAGTACGATAACTCAGGCGACAAGATATTATAACGGTTTTCTTAAGAACAGTTAAAAACAAACATTTTTTATTATGGGAGGGGGGTCTATCTCCCCCCATCCCATTTAGGCGGGAGGGGCAATTTAAAAAAATTATTATTTAAAATGGAAAAAAATAATTAAAAATTGTTCTATTAGCTAGTTTTTAAATCAAGTCAAAACTATGCGTAGTTTTTGAAAAATTTAATTTTAAACTCAAAATTTGAGTAAAAAAAAGTTAAAAAAAGGTTTAAAGTGTAATTTTTCAGTACTTCAATATTATCTACCTTTGTTTTTATTTCAGAATTTATTGCTCTTTCAATTTTTTCAAGAACTAGAAGACATAAAATCATTTAGTTTTCATTTTTTGATCAAAAACAAATAAGAGCATTGAATTATAAAAAAAAAACAATAGTAGATAATCTTAAAGTTTTGAAAAACTTCACTTTAAATCTTTTTTTTTTAACTTTTTTTTGCACAAATTTTGAGTTTAAAACAAGTTTTTTCAAAAGTTATGCATAGTTTTTAATTGATTTAAAAACAAGCTAATAGACGAAAGTGTTGGCTTTAAAAAAATGTATACAACTTAGTTGTAAGTATTACCGTTATTTTTTAATTATTTTTTTCCATTTAACGTACATATTTTTTTTAAATTGCCCCTACCGCCTATAGTAGAAAATGCTTGTTTTTAAGCGTTCTATACAAATCCGTCATTAAACTTTGTCGCCTGAGTTATTGTACTCTCCCCTTTTGATTTATTCAAAAAATATGAGGGGAAAATTAATTAATTTACATTTTCACTATCCAAAAAAATTTATACATATTTGTATAAATTTTTAACTTTTCCTTTGAACTTAATCTAATTTCCTATTCTCTCTGGACGTCTAGTGTCTAGGAAGAAATAAACGAAATAAAAAAAAAATGAAAAATTGTATTTTCCTGGGGACTTTGGTTGAGAAGGAACTAGGGCATTTATATATTATGTACATATTACGATTATGGAAATTTTGATGTATGTAAAACTTTAAGGTTATAAATAGAAATTCTAAGAACGTTCTTTCACGTGCTTGATTTAAGTTAAATAAGTTTACCCCTAGGACGCTGGAAATTGTTCTGATGGTGGTACAAATATCAAGATTTTTAAGGATTTGTCTATTGAAATAATACAACTGAAGACTTATTAGTTCTTATTGTGTCAGCAACCAGACACAACAAAAAGTTCAAGTTCATCAAATGAACTATAATGAGGTTTTATTAATCTGCACAACAACACAAATGTAATTATTTAAATAAATATGAGAACAAGCACTTGTTTTTACGTATTTTTGAATATTTTTCTCTTTAAATGTATTGAATTTATTTAAAACGATTTGCTAGGGTTCTCTTTTTTGTTTTGTAATTTAAATTCATCTGATTATAATCAAGGTTGTAAATTTTATTATTTGTCAGCTTAATTTAATTCAAATTAGACAAATTGTAACGAACTGTAACGATAGTAAGAGAGGAAATAAATGTCACCTCTTGATAGGGTGGATAAATGCTGTTTTCCATCCGCTTAGAAGGAGGCAAGCAGTGATGGATTTACGCCTAGGCCCGTGAGGCCAAGGCCTAGGGCGGCATAATTTGAAGGGCGGCAAAATTTATAAAATGCTTAACACTTGAAAGCGTTTCTACATTTAAACATACCTTAATGAAAAGCACAAATATATCTTCGGTCTAAAGTTTCGGAACGCATCCAAAATCATAATTTCTGTTTGCCAATTTAAAAATTCAATCTAGAAAATCTACGTTAAATTTGAAATTGCGAAAACAAACAAAACAGAACTGTAAGATAGAAAAATCTCACCTCATCTCTTTGTTTTTGTATTTGCAGGGATCAGTAATACTGATGATGCAGACTTTAAAAATTCTAAAAATGTTTATAGTGATAAAACAAGGTATTGTTTCAAAAGTTTATTTCAACGTACGCAAAAATGGAGCGATTCAGCGCCGTGAGTGGTAGATTTATTTAGAAACTAAAGGCTCTGTATTTTGTATTCCATGCTTATTATTTGGTAGAAGTGGTGAAATGAATGCTTTTACTGACGAAGGATTCCCGTGACTGGAAAAAATCAAAAGCACGCATCGAAGTTCGAAGAACATGAAAATTCTGACTTTCACAAAACTAAAGTTAGTCATTTTAAAACTTGAGCAGTAGTTCACGGGCGTGTTAATCAAAATCTTATAAAACAACTCGATGAAGATATAATGGAAACAAACTTTTTACCGAGCAATTGCAATTATTAAATCACTAGCAAGAGGCCTGCCATTTCGAGGAAATTCAGAACGAATAGGAGATCCTCATAATGGGAATTTTTTAGGAACAGTATGACTCCTTGCTAAATTTGTTCCATTTTTATCTGAACATTTAAAATTTTATGCACACCCTGGTGTTTATCGTGTTTATCCAAAACAATCTATGAAGAAATTATACTGTTGATTCAAAATAAAGTACTACAACAAATTTCTAGTGAAGTGCAATCTGCTAAGTATTTTGGTATAATTGTAGATTCTACGCCTGATTTAGCACATGTCGATCAGCTTACTATAATTATACGATATGCATGTACGTGATAACGGTGAAATTGTTAAAAGGTTTCTAGAATTTCTACCAAATATCGGCCATAAAGCTAAAGATATTAAGGATGTATTGTTAAAATCTCTAGAAATACTTTACAAGAACTATACAATTTCTTTACTATATCTGCTTATCGTTGGGAAATCTTGGTGCAGCGTACAAATTTAAGAATTAAGAGTCTTTCTCAAACTCGTTGGTCTGCTCGACATGATGCATGTTACGCATTAGAAAAAGAGGGGTCTGCAATAATTGATGCACTAGAATTTATTGCCGAAAGCAGAGATGAGAAACCGACTACGCGATCTGAAGCTACGAGATTGCAGCGAAAATTACAACATTTAGAAAGAGCAATCCTAGTCGTTGTCTGGAATGTAATTTTAGGTCGTTTAAATGCTGCTAGTAAGAAGCTTCAAGAATCTCAAGCTGATTTATCATCCGTTGTGCAGATCTATAGACATGAGAGACAGACAATTTTCTGAATATGAAGAAAAAGCTAAAGCATTGTCTGGAGTTCAGGATTATTGTCGTTATGATACTCGTCGCCACCAGAAAAATGCAGCCAGATGACTCACGGGTAAATGAAAGACCACCTTTTTCTGGACCAGAAAATGTTCACACAAATGTTTATTACTCTATTTTAGACACTCTTAGTCTACAATTAGCCGGGCGTAAAAGTGCATATGAAACACTTTACCAATACTTCAATTCTTTCGACAATTAAAGTGAAATAGATACAAACGAGTTGAAAAATCTTGCCAATAAATTAGTCAATAAGTATCCTGACTATTTGGAAGAGACGTTAGACAATGAATGTATTAATTTCCATTATCAATTCAAAGATTCCTTAGCAAAAATAGAAGATGCCATGTATTGCATTCCCGGAGTTTGAATTGATTAATATGAAAAAAAAAAAAAATATTTATTATTTGTCTATCTAAGGATTATAACTTATTAATCTTTCATGTTAACTAATTATATTTATAAATTATACTTCAATAAAATAAAGTTATTTAAAAAAAAAATATTGAATACAAATTTATGAAATAAAATTTAACAATAAGGGCGGCGCATCGAACGGGGCCTAGGGCGGCAGCAAGCCTAAATCTTTCACTGGAGGCAAGTAGAGTATAGGGAAGAAAGACAAAGAAGCGATAAGGCACACTTCTTCGTAATAATGGGAGATGTACTTTTGTAACAGAACTCTTGCCAACTCTGGGTCAAGTTATGACATTTTCTGGCAGTTTCAAATTAATACCCAAATGTGTTGCAAGAAAATTGACCTTTTCTTGATTGTTGATAAAATGAGTGTCAAAGGCGATTATTAAACTCTAAACAAACCTGACTTAAATAAACTTTGGTGGAAAGTTTTATTTACTTATGTGTCTTTATTAAAAGAACCCTAAATTAAGAGACATTTGACAAGTAAAATATAATGAATTATACTAAAAATTGCACTATTAAAATTCAAGTTTATGGCAATGCTCTACAATCGATTCAGGGAATTAAAGAGGAAACTTATAAAGTTATTGAGGATATAAGCCGCAAATGTGCGAATTGGACGATGTATTCTACCATTTTATTATAATATAAAACAGCATTATATAAGCCACAATGTGAAACGCAAACCTTTTTTCAAAAAAGGTATGTACAGTGATGGACAAAATTAAAGCACGAATAAAATATAACATTAAATAAATAAATTAGGTGGCGAAACAATACGTTGAGAACTAGGGCTTGCAACTCTCAACCATTTCTGTGTGGTCAGGGATGGAGGGGACCTATAGTTTTAAGAACTTTTCATGAGAAGAATTACTCTTGGAAGATTTGATAATTCCTCGCAAGAGGCAATACCCTTGAAAAAAAATTAGTAGACGGTAGACCTCGCAAAATCACGTGGCCCTATGTCAAAAGAATTATGAGATTAATCCAAAAGGACCATTTTATATCACCAAAACAGACATGCAGGATGGGAATTTGTCAAAATACATACATCTTACCTGGGCTTGGGAAAAATGAAAGATGGTTTTATTAACTTCCCATAGGAATTTTTTGTAATTGGTCCGATTTGTTGAATTGAAAATTTTGTGCAATAAAAAATAACGTTTTTGACATCTGGTAAAATTTTGAGAAAAATCGATTAGACAGTTTTTTATATAAAAAATAAGAACCTAAGAAAACATTACTAAACGTTGGTAAAAATTGATTTTCGACTCGAATATCTTTTCAAAAATTTGAGATTATGCCTTCAAACTAATTTTGTCTTATAAGAAATATTGTTTTCAACATTCGGTCAAATTTTGAGAAAATCGAATTGACAGTTTTTTAACAAAAAATAAAAGGCTAAAAAAATTACTAAAAGTTCGTAAAAATTGATTTTCGACTAAAATATCTTTTCAAAAACTTGAGATATTGGCTTCAAACTAATTTTTGTTTTCTATTAAAAAATGTTTCTTTTTTTAACATTCTGTTAAATTTTGAGAAACTGACAGCTAAAAAAAATAAAAAAGTTGGTAAAAATTGATTTTCGACGTAAATATCTTTACAGAACTTGAAGATTATGGCTTTTAAATAATTTTGTCTTATAAAAAATACTGTTTTTAACATTTAGTCAAATTTTGAGAAAAATCGAATTGACAATTTTTTTACAAGAAAAAAAAAACCTAAAAAAAAACAATACTAAAACTTAGTACAAATTTACCTTCCACTCAAATATCTTTTCAAAAATTAAAAATATTGGCTTCAAACTAAGCTTTCTCACAGAAAATATTGTAAAAAAAATAAAATCTACAAAAAAAATAGTACCTACGCAAATTTCGTAAAAATTGATGTTCGGTTCTCGATAGCTCATGAATATTAGAACATTTTAACTTTTAAATTAATTTCAATCATCCAATTTGTATTTGTTTATATAAGAAATAAAAACTTTTAAAAATAATTTTTACCAATTTTAGTATTCTACTAAAAAAAAATTATTTTTCGACTAAAAATCTCGTTTACGAAAATAGTTATGAATGTGGGTCGCATCCCGGTCTCTTTTTTCTGACGAATTGAAATGTATTTTAAAAACATCGGACGGATTCCGAACAGGAAGAAGCCTTTGCCTTTGCGATTTCGACGTATCTTTCAACATAACAATGATTCAAAATATACCGCTAAATTAGTAAAGGAATCAAAGTGATATTACGGTTATGAAGTGGAAAGCGCACTGATCAATGCGGTTTATTGGCTGGCGGCATCATCGGGTCGTATTTTTTCTAAAATGAGGCCGGTCAGGCAGAATGGTGTTCGCTATCGTAAGATAATAATGAACTTTTTATGAACTAAATTAGAAGATATCGATGTAGAGGATTTCAACAGGACGGATGGTGCCATCTTGCCATACAGCTAACGAAACAATGGCTATTTTTTGCGTGACAAATTCAATGGCCGTGTTTACCTTACGTACTGGCGATGTCAATTGGCTGCGAAGATCATGTGATTTGGCACCATTGGACTTTTCCCTTTGGGATTATTTAAAAGAATAGGTGTACGTTGATATGCCAGCAACAATTCAAGAGCTAAAGAATGACGTAATTTGGCACATTGACGGCAAAGAACCCCAATTATGCCTCAGCGTCATCGAAAATTTGAACCATTGGATGAAGTGGGTAATTTCGATAGATCTGATTTTCATCCGTTCTCACCCCCTAAGCTTTAATTTTCAGGATGTGAATGTTCACCAGTCATACGAGTACAAACATTAAATTTATTGTCCCAGGCAATCCAAGCGTTTCCAGTTTTTCTTTTGTTTAAGCCTTCTTAAAACATTCAAAACAAATTGTACAGTTTTTACTTTTTTTTTAAGGATCTTAAGTACCTAAATTAGACACTTTTCAAATTCTCACTAAAGAAAACAACCTTTAAACCTTAATATATTATTTGACAAGAACTTCCTAATACTTCTTAAGTTGCCAACACATCTAACAACTACAAACTTTCAATCAAATTTGTCTAATTCCTCCTCCATAGTTATAGGCCTTTTTTTCAGTGAATTCAAATTTCACCAAATATTAAATACTTACAATTTCATGTTAAAATCAATTCCATCCTCCTCTTGCAGCCAGCGGACCCTCGATGAATCAGAGGGTCCAACGAATATCCATGGAAACATAGGATTCAATTATCTAAGAACAATTATTTTTATTGTATACCTACAAAAATGTCTCTTCTTTTATATCATATTGCTTTTCATACCAATGTCCTTAAAAATGTCCTTGAATATCCTAATTTGAAAAGGGACTGCTTACACTTAATATCAAAGAAATATATGTATATGTGCGTGTCCTTTATCTTGATGAATTTTGGTTTTATTTTTTGCTACTTCTGTTGTTTTTGTTGTTGCGTTGTTCTTTTCCTTAAGTTTCAAATTTGGGTGACTGAACTTCTCTTATTAAAATACTTTAATAACAAATAAAAAGAAAACCGTCCATTCTTAATCTGTATATGATTTACAACTTTTGTTATAAATTTTGTCTTATTTTTGATTTTAGAGAGCCTCTTAAAGCCGAAGACCGAAGAAATTTTATTCCAAAGGATTTTTGTGTGAAGAGAGGAAATATTTGAAGTGAAAAGAAATCTAAAAGCACAGAGCTATATAAATTTGTGTACATACATATATACGAGTATATAAAATGCCAGGACCCTGTCAACGCTTGAGGTTACCTTCTTTGGCAACTGTCATAAGAACATCTAGAGTCGATTATACAACAAGTAATCTTATCCGTAAGGAGCATAGGCGTGTGGTTGTAATGGGATCGGCAAGGGTCGGAAAAACCTGTATCATATCGCAGTTCCTTTATGATAAATACATAACACGCTACCGGCAAACCGTCGAAGAACTACATCGGGGTGATTATAATCTGCCGGATGGCTCATCTCTAACATTGGATATTCTTGATACGTCCGGAGCATTTGAGTTTCCTGCAATGAGAACACTTTCAATCTCGACCGCTGGCGCTTTTATATTGGTTTTTGCGATTGATGATCAAATGTCATGGAATGAAGTTGAGCGTCTAAGGAAAGAGGTAAGATTTCGGATTTTAGTTTAATTTATCTTTGTTTAAACTTGATGTTGTGTTATTTTGAAGACAGGTAATTTTTCAAATTAAAAAATTCACTTCAAATTGAGCTTCGAAGAAAGTTATTTAAACTCTTTAAAAGAGTCATATTTTTTTTAACGTTTGAACATTTCTATGTTTGAATATTCTTAAAACAATCTATTGTATTTTATTTATTTTTAGATTACTGACGCCAGAGGCTACAAAGTTCCAATTGTAGTCGTTGGAAACAAAACAGACCTTGAAGAAAGCGAACGAAAACTTCAAAGAGAAACAATTGAGGCAATTGTTAGAGAAGACTGGAAGTCAGGATATATTGAGTGTTCTGCAAAAGACAATACGGGCATTGTTGAAGTTTTCAAAGAGCTATTGGTGCAAGCTAACATTCGTTATAACTTAAGTCCAGCTGTTCGAAGGAGGCGTCAGTCCTTGCCATCGTATTCTTCACACAACAGTAAATCGGTTTCAAATAAATTCTCATTTAAACGTCACTCTTGTACAGTGACATAATCTTATTATATTGGTGCATTATTTATTTATATTTTATTTTTGTTTTTATTGGAATAAAATGTGTGAATATAAAATAATTAATATAATTATTATTAAAAAACAAAAAAGTTCATTGTTTCGGGAACTTTTGAATAGATATGTATATTTTTTATTGAAAGGAATTTTTAAAGTTTCATATGCAGGTGATATTTTTGTATTTGATTTGTATAATTATTATAATTAAGCTTATTAACGAACATATATGTATGTTTATGCATATGTATTGCATGTAGTATGTATGTATGTAAATGTATGTTTTTAAATGTATGTATGAAATGTTTATAACGAAGTGTATTATCATATGAGTATAAGTGTAGCTTTTAAAGTTAGAGGATTAATATGAGGAAATAAACATTCATTTTTAATTTTAAAGATGATTTTTTTTAAATTTTACTTCAAAACATTGGATGTAAATTTTGGAAATCCTGATTTGAACTTGATTTCAGATCTTAAATTCTGTAATAATATAGGATACTGCCAGATTTTTGAGAGCAGGTATAAATAGTTTGATCAGGGGTGCAAGAAGGTTTGTATAATAAGGCACTTATTAAGGCGAAAATCTACTTTCCAGTTTACTTAAAGAGTTTGTTCACGGAACATGTCTATTGGGAAGTAGGAAAGTTCTGTTAAAACTTAAAGCTACTTGATCTTTGACGATTAGTTCACAAAAAGAAAATCATAATTTCACTTCACAGAAAATACGAATCAAACAGTTTTTATAAGTTCAGTGTTTTAAAATATGAATTGCTTGCAAAAACAACTGTCAGTAGATTTTAACCCATATATTAAAAGTATACTAACGTAAACTAAAACGCAAAGATCAATAATTATCAAAAGATAATTTATTTTTTTCTGTTTGAGCGAATGTAAAACAACAAATTATATTTTTTTTATAACAAGAAATCTAATGAAATCCTACCAACTATTTATTTTATTATTTTATTAAAGCAAATGTTATTTTCTGGCAGACGGCAATCTTGCTATGTTCATATATTATTCTGATTTTCAAATTGTAAAAAAATGTTTCTTAATAAAATAAAGGAATAATAATAATCTATATATATAAAAATCAATGCCATTTTTCGTTGTAATGTTATAACTCAACAATGCCTTTACCGATTTGGCTAATTTTGGTCTTAAATTATTCGTGGAAGTCCAGAGAAGGTTTGTACGTAGAGAAAATTAAAAAAAAAATCTTGAAAAAGTGTAAAATCAACATCTTTATATACTCTCATATACAAACAATTTGTACTAATACTAAAAGGCAATTTGAGCCTTTGGCAAAACAATCGAAGACAAAAAAATTACGTTAGTTCTGTCAAACAAATTTTTTGTCATCATATGTCATTTCATTTTATCAGCGATAATTATCGCTTTGTTGTGTTTATATTTCCCAAAATATTGTTGAGTTATTGCTTGGTGTTTATATTTTCCAAAATATTGTTAAGTTGTTGAGTGAAGGTAAAATGCCACGTGCAAGACGACCAAACATAGGCCGGCGAACACGTAATGCAAATCAAGTGGCATTATTAAGACGATCTCAGACTACAGATGAACGCGCACAAGCTAATGCATCGCAGCGTGAACGTACTGCACAGAATAGATCTGTTGACCCTGTACCTGTACTTAATCTTGCACGGTGATCACGAATACGTCGTGCTGTTTTAGATGAAATGCTGCGTGCTGCTTTTAATTACAATAGTCAGATTGATTATAGTATGTACGGATACATTGGAATGATGGACGCAATATGCCGACATTGTGATGCGGCTAACTTTCCAGGTGAAACGCCCGGAATGTGTTGTGCTAATGGTAAAGTGAGATTGCCAACATTAAAAACTCCACCCGAACCATTGTAATCATTTAATTTTGGGACATCTCAAACGTCGAAGCAGTTTTTGAGTAATATTCAACAATACAATTCGGCATTTCAAATGACTTCTTTTGGTGCTACTTAAATTATTAGAGGTAAATATCTCAACACGATTGTCCCATGTTTATATCAATCTGTAAAGTCTTACAAATTC
This sequence comes from Eupeodes latifasciatus, assembly GCA_920104205.1. Taxonomy (NCBI): domain Eukaryota; kingdom Metazoa; phylum Arthropoda; class Insecta; order Diptera; family Syrphidae; genus Eupeodes; species Eupeodes latifasciatus. The sequence goes on from OV049925.1 coordinate 29,905,711, forward strand.
TGATTCAAAATCTACCTAAAATTGCATACATGTTACAGATTCAGGGCCAGATTTATCATCAAGCTGGTTCGTTATTGCCATACTCCGACGCTGATCATCAATTTTTGCAAATTTATTTTATTGGTGATGAAAATCGTGAATTGGATCAACGTAGTGCAATTGTTTCAAATACTAGACGAGAAATTATTCGTGAGCTACAAAGGTTTTTCCATCAGCATAACGCATTAGTTCAATATTGCTCTTGATCGTATGCCATCTGATAATCACAAAATTGTAATAGCACCAAATTGAATATTCAACAAAAACATGTATATGACACAATTATGAAAGCCGTTGCCAATAATGCAGGTGGATTATATTTCTTGGATGCACCTGGTGGTACAGGCAAAACTTTCGTTGTATCATTGATTTTAGCGACTATTCGATCGGAACAGAAAATTGCATTGGCACTTGCATCTTCGGGAATTGCTGCTACATTATTAGAAGGTGGCCGGACCGCACACTCTGCACTAAAATTGCCATTGAATGTACAGGTGATTGAAACTCCAACTTGCAATATTTCAAGAAATTATGCTATGGCAAAAGTTCTGCGATTAATGTCAATTATTTAATGGGATGAGTGCACAATGGCGAATAAAAAATCAATAGAAGCATTTAAATCGAACAATACAAGATTTACTCGGTAATCAAAAGCTTTTTGGTGGTGCTCTGATATTGCTGTCAGGGGACTTTCGTCAAACATTGCCTGTCATGTCTCGATCAACTCCTGCTGATGAAATAAACGCCTGTTTGAAGTCATAAGTTTTTTGGAGATATGTACGAAAATTGACACTGAACATTAATATGCGTATTCACCTACATAATGATGCAACTGCCCATGAGTTTTCAAAACAATTGTAAGAAATTAGTGATGGCAAAATACCAATGGACAGTACCAACGGATTGATCACTTTACCGAACAAATTTTGTACAATTGCGCAATCTATAGATGAGTTGATTTAATGTGTTTTTCCGAATATTTATCAGAATTACAGAAATCATGATTGGTTGAGAGAACGCGCCATGACACCAGATTGGCAGTGAAAAAGTTATTGCCAAATTTGATTGAAGCTACAATCTTAACTGGTAAATCAAAAAGAAAAGTGTGTTTGATACCGCGTATCAATATGATTCCAACTGATATGCCATTTGAATTCAAAAGATTACAATATCCTGTGCGTTTATCATTTGCTATGTCCATAAATAAGGCCCAAGGGCAAACACTTCACGTTTGTGGTGTCAATTTGGAGGAATCATGTTTTTCACATGGCCAACTTTATGTTGCCTGTTCCAGAGTCGGTACCCCCAACTGTTTATTTATTCAGGCTTAAAATGGAAAAATAAAAAATATTGTTTATCCAACTGTTTTAGACTAACCCATATCGACCCACTATAGTGAGAGTACCCAATTCTTTTTTATTTTTTAGTTTTTACTCTTTGCTGATAAATATAATATAAACAATATATCATTTGGGTCATTTGGACTTTAAAATAGCTAGAAATTTAAAATATTTTTTTGTTTGAATAAATGAACTTAATAATCTTTTTTTTTATTACTATGCCTTATGCGTAGCGAAGCACGTACCGGGCCGCTAGTATTATAATAATATTAAAAGTAATATTAATACTCGTAATTTTAAAAGTATTGAAAGTCATGATCAGCTGTTATTAATACATTTTTTTTAGGTTTGATGTAATGGCGAAAGCTCTAGAACATCAAGAATTTAAGAAATATTAGAGCAAAATGTAAGAGCATTTTAAGTAAGTTGGTGAGCTAAAAGATGATTTTAACCTTTTACAAAAGTTGAGATCATAGAATTAGTAATTCTAAATACGAGTACATGAAAAATCTGAGTTTATGATATTTTAATTTAAAAAAATAACTTAACTATATTAATAATTTTACAAATTGTAACTTTTTACACGTGTTCAAATGCATAAAGGATTAACATTTTTGAATGGAAACTAAATCGCTTATTATTTAAATTATAAATAAAATAAAATTCCTAACTATTCTTATACTTATCCCTTTGTTAAAAATTGTGCGCTATTATTTTTTTCTCTAAGAAAAAACAAAAATAAAGTGCACGACTGTACTATATGCTACTGTATCCAAAAACTCTGTTAACAAATTGTACTTACGATTTAAAAATGTACACATGAGTTTGTCTTCAAGAATTAAAAAAGCCATTTAATTAACCGACAAAATTCTTGATTTACTAATTTTATTTCGAAAATCGTTAAAACGTTTTTTTTTTTCATTATTTGTTTATAATATAAAATGTATTAATTTAAGTTTAAAAATATTTCTAGTATGCAGTTATTTAGATTTTTTTAATTTTTGTACAAAATGATGACCCATATACATATGTATGTATATCGAATTTAAAAAAAAATGAATATTTTTTTAAAAATGAAAAACAAACAAAAATGACATTTTTGATCATCAATTATTGTTAAGTCAGTAAGGTAAGTAAGTAAGTGCAGAAAGTTATTGAAATCGATTCAGAAGTTCTTGAGAAAACTAAAAAAAAATAACGTTTCTATGCCAATTTAAGAATAAATTTTAGAGAAAGTTTAATATACATACATTTATAGGTTCGTTTTTGAGAAAACTCGAATTTTCGATTTTTGACCAAAACAATTTTTATGGGGATTACTGATATTTTTAGTCTTTAAAAAAATTTAAAAAAATCTAATGTGGATCGTTTTTAAGCACCTTAACTTCCAAGTTTGAACCCAATCGACTCAATGGTTTGGGTTCTAGGGGCAGACAGACAAACACAAGGAACCGGGGGACCCACTTTTTTTGACTTCTCTGTATCATGTTTGATTAAAATCTCAAATTATATACTTGCTATATAGTATGTATGTACTTACATAGTTCCTATATATCGCAAGTAAAAATAAAGGGTGATTTTTTAGTTTTTATCTTTTTGGAAACACTGGTTTAAACAGCTGACGCACGTTTAGCGTTTTGTTTCACTGTCAAACATCTTCAGTTTGGTCAATAATTTAACCATGAATCATCTTACAAACGAACAACGCTTGCAAATTATTGAATTTTATTATCAAAATGCGTGCTCTGTTAAGAAAGTTTATCGCGCGCTTCTTCCATTTTATGGTCAGTTTAATCGACCCACTAAAGCGGCTATTAGGGCTATTGTAACTAAATTTCGCACCAAATTTACATTGTTGGACATTAACGCACCAACACGCTTACGTAGAGTGCAAACTGAAGAAAATATCACACCTGTATAGGCCAGTGTTAATTAAGTGTCAATTATCGATTCGTCGCCGTTCGCAGCATTTGGGCCTCTGTTACTCAACAACGTGGACAATTTTTGCTCTAAAGCCTGGGATTCTATACGGAGTAGCCGAAATTGTGATATTTGAATATTAAAAAAAACAGTGGTTTTAAACATGATTTAAGAAAAAAAGTTAGATTTTGTTTTGTATCTTATAAGTAAATCGCAACACTATTTTGTTTGTTGATTAAGGTGTGATGCCTTTCAAAATACAGCTGGTGCACAAATTGAAGCCGAACGATCTACTGCAACGTAAAATGTTTGGTCAATGGGCTCTTGGAAGGTTGGCCGAAGATCCACTTTTTTACCGAAAAATTGTGTTCAGCGACGAAGCTCATTTTTGTCTCAATGGGCACGTAAATATCGTCACCTGAGATCTATCTTGTTCAATAGACCATTTTTGACGAAATTGAGTTAGAAATGCAGTTTTTATAATTCGAGGGTGCTCTTTTGATTGGCGCAAACCGTTTTGTTCTATCTCATTTAGTTTTCAAGTTATGGAGAACTGTTTTGTTCAATAAACCTCTTTTCTGACCATTTTGAGTACCTATAACTTTTGTTCAATAAACCACTATTCATTCTAGTATAGTATATCTTTAAAATCATATTTTCTTATTTCTTTCTTGTTCAATATCCACATTTATGGATTTCATGTTCAATATCCTTATATACTTCATTTATTTCTATTTTGTTCAATGTTCAAATTATTTTGGTTACAATTTGTACCTTATTAAACAAAAAGATATGAATTTGGTTATAAAGGGTGATTTTTTTGAGGTTAGGATTTTCATGCATTAGTATTTGACAGATCGCGCGAGATTTCAGACATGGTGTCAAAGAGAAAGATGCTCAGTATGCTTTGACATTTCATCATGAATAGACTTACTAACGAGCAACGCTTGCAAATCATTGAATTTTATTACCAAAATCAGTGTTCGGTTCGAAATGTGTTTCGCGCTTTTTTATCGACAAATTTTGTTCAGCGATGAGGCTCATTTCTGGTTGAATAGCTACGTAAATAAGCAAAATTGCCGCATTTGGAGTGAAGAGCAACCAGAAGCCGTTCAAGAACTGCCCATGCATCCCGAAAAATGCACTGTTTGGTGTGGTTTGTACGCTGGTGGAATCATTGGACCGTATTTTTTCAAAGATGCTGTTGGACGCAACGTTACGGTGAATGGCGATCGCTATCGTTCAATGCTAACAAACTTTTTGTTGCCAAAAATGGAAGAACTGAACTTGGTTGACATGTGGTTTCAACAAGATGGCGCTACATGCCACACAGCTCGCGATTCTATGGCCATTTTGAGGGAAAACTTCGGAGAACAATTCATCTCAAGGAATGGACCGGTAAGTTGGCCACCAAGATCATGCGATTTGACGCCTTTAGACTATTTTTTGTGGGGCTACGTCAAGTCTAAAGTCTACACAAATAAGCCAGCAACTATTCCAGCTTTGGAAGACAACATTTCCGAAGAAATTCGGGCTATTCCGGCCGAAATGCTCGAAAAAGTTACCCAAAATTGGACTTTCCGAATGGACCACCTAAGACGCAGCCGCGGTCAACATTTAAATGAAATTATCTTCAAAAAGTAAATGTCATGGACCAATCTAACGTTTCAAATAAAGAATCGAGAGATTTTGCAAATTTTATGCGTTTTTTTTTAAAAAAGTTCTCAAGCTCTTAAAAAATCACCCGATATAAGAACAAGAATTCTATTTTGTTCAATATCATACGAGATCACCATTGTTACACTTAATTTGGGTATATGCTCATTTAATTCTGATCTCTCATCGAAAGTTAAAAAACATATAAAATCTTTTCCAGTAATGGAATCGCACTACTGCCGAGCAAATACCAAAAAACAATATCTCAAAGCTGGCCTTACTTTAATGAAAATGTATAAAATGTACATATGTAGAGACAGCGAGAAAACTTGTTTCCTGTAATATTTATCGGAAAGTTTTCAATGAACCATTCAATTTGTCGTTTTTTAAACCTAAAAATGATATTTGCGATAAATGTTCTAAGTTCACAGCAACAAGAATTCCGAATACAAGTGAAAAACGAGATTATGACGTTCATCGCAGTAATCATAGTGAAGCGAAGGCTCAGCGTGATATCGATCGAAAAAACATCGCTATGATCTGCAAAATGTTTTTTCGCTGCCGAAAGCAAATGTTTCGAGTTACTTTTGTAGGCGTAAATATGCTGTATATAATTTGACGGGATTTTGCCAAAATAATAAAACCACCTACTGCGGAATTTGGCACGAAACGCTAAGCGTTCGGTGTGGAAATGACATAGCATCTGGTCTCGCTATTATTTTGAAAAAAGTTCTGGAAGATCTTCCAGAAACAAAAAGGATTATTTTGTGGTCCGATTCTTGCATTCCGCAAAATAAGAACAGAATGGTTTCCTTAGCCATTCTTAAATTTATGGAATGTAATACCAGTATTGAGACAATTACACACAAGTATTCTGAACCAGGCCATTCGCAAGTGCAAGAAGTGGATGCTGTACACAGTGGAATCGAAAAATACTTAAAGGACTTGGAAGTTTACAGCACCGTTTCTTTAATAAGGATTCTGAACGGAAGGAACTACAGCAAAATTAAGCTTAAGATTGCGTAGCTTAAGAAAGAAGATTTTTTGAATTCTAATAAAGCTAGTCTAGATCTTAAAATGGTATGTTTCAAAGATTGCAGACAAATCGAATATAGAAGCAATGACCTTCTTTCCTTGTATTATAAGACAAAACATAGTGAGGATTTTCAAATGGTTAGAATCGCTAAAACTATGAGAGGCCTTAAAGTGTAATATCCTTTCTACTGTCGTACAAAGTGTTTTCAACATAAAGCTAACCAAGGAAAAGAAAAAAGACATTCAAGCAATGTTACCGTTCATGCCTAACATACAAGATCAACGTTTTTACGGAAACATAATAAGAAACCATTAAATGAAATGTAATTATTAACCCTGGATAATAGATTCAAATCTAGCCTAAAGTCAATTTTAACTAGAACATCCGTAGAAATAAAACACAAATTTCACCTCTTAATGCTTAAAAGCTCCTCAAGCTCAATTTAAAATGAACTTATCTAAGCATTTCGAAGTGAAATTTATTTTTTATTTCTACGGATGTTTTTGTTAAAGTCGACTTTAACTAGATTCGGATCTCTTAATCAGGGACATTGAGTTCTATTAGTTATTTTTATATTATCGCCTTAAGCTAATAATAATTTTTATATTTAAAACGAAACAAAATACTGTGAAAGAAAAAACTGTGAAAAATGAATTAAAGACTGTTTCTTATTTTTATTTATATTATTTTTAAAAGTAAAATATAATTTATATATTTTTTTTAATAAATACAATGAAGCTATGTTATTAAGTTAATATAATAATACATAAAAGAATTTCTTCTTTATTTTTTGTTTAAAACAAATAAATTATTCAACGCTTTGTTAAGAAATAAATCTTTTATTTGTGAACTAAAGTGTTTTTCTAAAACCTACATATTTTTTTTTATTTTAACAATACAAACATACCAAGATATTCAAAATTTTGTTGTCTCCTTTCATAGTACCCTTCAGAGAACCTAATGAAATCTGATTTGAATAATGAAATTGTTATTGTTCAATTTAATACAAAATACCTCTGGTTTCCTATAATATTCTCGTTAATTTCTGTCTTGTGCAATATTAGGTTTTTTTGTTCAATATCCACCAATTTTATCAACTTATCTTCACTCCATATAACTTTGTTCAATATCCAAAATAAATAAAATTGGATTTTTATTTATCATTATTTCAGAACAGAAGAAAAAAGAAATTTGTGAATTGTTTTTAAAACAAAATTGTTAAGGCTTTCAGAAAAACATCACTTCCAAAAATAAATATGGTAAAATAAACAAAAGTTTTCGATCTGGACTTTAAAAATCGATTTCCCAACATTTTGAAAAATGGACATAGAACAAGAACAAGGTGACGATATGCAGAATTGTCGATTTTGGAGTGAATATCAGCCAGAAGCATTGCAAGAGCTATCAATGCATCCAGAAAAAGTCACAGTTTGGTGCGGTTTATGGGCTGGTGGCATCATTGGACCGTACTTCTTCAAAGATGATGCGAATCGTAACGTAACTGTGAATGATGAGCGCTACCGTGAGATGATAACCAACTTACTTTTTTTTTGCCCAAAATGCCAGACAGCACGCGCAACAATGGACTTATTGAGAGGCGAGTTCGGTGAACATTTTATTTTACGTTCGGTACCGGTCAATTGGCCGCCTAGATCGTGTGATTTAACGCCTTTAGACTATTTTTTGTGGGGCTATGTTAAAGCTCATGTCTATACAGACAAGCCCACTTCAATTGACGCATTGGAAGACAACATTGAAGCATTTATTCTTGAGATACCGGCCAAAATGTTGGAAAGAGTATGCCAAAATTGGACTAAGCGGATGGACCATTTGAGGCAACATTCAAGGTCAACATTTGCATGAAATAATCTTCAAACATTAAATTATATGGACCTACTACCGATTCATATAAAGATTTCATGCATTTTTCTGAATTTTTTCAAAAAAAAAAACACATAAAAAATTACCTTTTAGATGAAAAGTCGCATCTTCCCGGAAGGAGGGAGTAAAGGTGTAGTTAACTCCCTAGTTCTGTGCATTATTGCTCATTTTTTCAAATTAATTTGTTTTTGGGAATTTGGAAAAGTTCATTGATTTTTTTGTTGTCTTTTTTTCTTATGAAATCTATGGTTTTTCCTCCCGGAATTCATATAAAAAAAAATGAAAACTCAGATTCAGACCCCATTACATACAAATTAAGGTTTTACAGTAAAAATGGAATATAAATTATTTTGGCAGAAGTTATTTGAAAAACTAATAACTTATGAAAAAGTAACATTTTTTGTTGAAAACTGGACTTTATTGACATTTTTTCATGAATGTTAATGCAGAAAACTATGAAACATTTATTGACGAAACTTTTGTTGGGCCTATTTGTTACATATTTGAAAGAATTTATGAATTAGATCAGGTTGAAAGGAGATATTAAAATAAAAGTCAGATTCTTTTAAACTGCGTTCGCTCTAAAGCCTGGGATTCTATACGGAGTAGCCGAAACTGTGATCTTTGAATATTAAGAAACAGTGGTTTTAAACATGATTTAAGAAAAAAAGTTTGATTTTGTTTTGTATCTTATAAGTAAATCGCAACACTATTTGTTCACTGATCTTCAGAATCACATGAAGCTTCGAAATACTCGAGTATAAACTAAATATAACCGATGGATAGTTAATAACCGTCTTTCAATGTTGCGAAAAGCCGCTGCGAGCTCTTCTATTGTAAACGCGGATATATTAGCAGACCTGCCTTTAAATCGAAGAAGCTCTAACTTGTGCGGGGAAAATTCAAATTTAAAAAATGCTTTTATATGCGTCTACACGGTACTCCCTTAAGACTTTGAGTGATATTTACATACAATGAAGCTATTATTGTTCATTCCACAACAGCTTTGAACAATTATTAAAAGAACACTGAAAGAAAGAGTTTCTAGCTTATAATCACTCATTCCGAGGTTGACCCTTATTTTACTGAACTATTGATTAAATCAGAACAAAGCTGAAAATTTTGATAAAATTTAACAAAAGTGGAACAGATTTTTCCTGTACAACTTATAATGTTTTCAACAATACTGCCACATGGACCGGCAATGTGAATTCATCAGCTGGGGTTTAGAAATCGATCGAAATTGAATTTGAAAAACGAGTAAATTTGTTTTTGGTATTTCACGATTGCATTCAATTTAAATCAATAGAAGCTTTCATTTCTCTTAAAAGACGATAATTCAATGGATGGTGTTAAATTTATCCAATATTTTTTAATTTTTACCTCATTGCGAGTGAAGTTGAAATGAACACTTTGAAGTTAGTTTCATATCTTTATATCTAAATCCTCAAAAGTTTTAGAAAACAAAACATACAAAATTCTTTTTGAAGCAATATTTAAATTTATTTAAAGGCAGTAAAATTATTTGTAATAAACCAGTCCGTTTTCAGCTAAAATTTGTAATTAGGTAATTGTTTTTTTCCTAAAATTCAATTTTTTTAATTGGCTTTTAAGCTTTGTTGCACCAATGGTAAGTTCTTGCTGATGAAGCACTTGAATCCACGGAACACCCATGAGCATGAGTCACTGCGTTGTTCGTTCTTATCAACACACTTCTGGATTTCAGCTCTGACTTCAGTCTGGTTACGGTTTTGTCCTAGTTGCTTAACAAGATTCTCAATTTTGAAGCCATCCTTAGCGTTGAATAGACCGAATTTGTCAAAGATACATTCAATATAGCAGCGGGTCTTCTCATCGTCTGTGAATTCGAATTTCTTGTACTTCTCAACTTGTTCGGGTGTGATTTTCTTTAGATCCACACATTGCTTCCGGATATTGGCAAGATCAGCTTGGGTCTTGATTTTGTATTCTTGGGCAGCTGTCTAAAATTTTGAAAAAAATTCAAAGAAATATGTATTATTTAAAAATTCTTTTTGGCATTAAAGTTCCAAAAGAAAAAGAGATCCTTACGAAAGCAAAAATGGTGAACAGGATTCCAACAGCTAGGTACTTCATATTTGCTGATTGTAGTTTATAGTTTTTGTTTTCTTCCTTTAGTAATGTGCTTACGTTGATTTATCAAAACTAACTGATAACCCAGAATACTACAGCAGGGGCTTTTATAGTAAGAATTCAAATCATGACAGAGACTAGATTTTTTAAGTAGCTACAGCTACATATGTACGTACTAGTTTTATTTCAGAAAGAGGGAACAGTAACAAGAACATTGTATGGCTATTAAGTTGAACATTCGGACATACGTGGGCGATCCTCAATGAATCGTATTTTTACCATACATAAATTAAATTGAACAGAAGAAGAAAATAATAATAATAAAAGCTATTAAAAAGTTCTTGTAAGCAATGAATGGTTGGTTGACTGACAAGTCGTATCTGCAATGTACAATTGGGTCTCTTTTGCGAACATACAAGGGAACATTGCGTTGCTTAATTATGTTGCTAATTTGTTTTGATGTGCATTCTTTACAATATTTAATTAAGGCTAAAGGTTCTAAAATGTTCGTTGTGTACATTAACAGAAAAATAAATGTTCAAATAGAGGTTATCGCGAATAAAATGTTCCTTGGGAATGTTTTTCTCCTTTCAACATTGGGAACGTGAGAGATGCTAGAAATTTTCCTTGGAACTTTCAATCTTGTTCGAGGGAAACATATTTTTAAGGAGATTCATAGACTTTCTTCACGAGATTTTTTTTTCTAGAGAAAGAAATATTCCGGGAAAAACGATAAGGAGGTTTTCTATAGGTATTGCTGCTTTTGCATCTCTAAGGTTAGTATTTTGAAGTAATAGGTTTACTTCAAATACAATACTTTTCTTCAGAATTTTGTATTAATTGAAAGGTACTGTCTAAGAGAAAGTGACAAGTCTTCACAGAACTCCCATGAACTCCCCCACGCTGCTCGACCTTTGGGCCACAGGAGCTATTTTCTTAAGAAAAAAAAAACTCTTTAAATCGTAGAATTTTACTTAAAGAATTAACTTTTTAAGAAAAGAAAATGTTTTATATCTACTTTGTTTTATTGTAAAAAATGTACTTATATTATTTTGAACAAAATTTTTTTCAAATAGGATATGTTAATTGTTCAGTCGTTAGGAGGATGCAAAGTAAACAATATTTTGAACAACAGTCTATATTCGACGGAAGGATTATAACAGTCTTTCTAGAAGCTAAGTCTAATTAACATAACAACTTACTCGTATTTAAAATGCCTCACATAATTTATTGTTAACTTAGTTAGCGGTCGTTTTAATGGATGTATTTTTTAGTTTCCTTACACGATTAAATTCTCTACTTTAAGTAGTTTAAACCAGATTATGTTAAAATAAGTGAAAATCTATTAGATCATTGGGATCGCTATAGTACTCGGAGAAGTTACCTAAATTTCAGCTTGTCGTTATCAGGGGCCTGATTATGAGGTTCGCGGCGGATCGTTTTCAATTAGACCTTTCAAATTCGACTCGCTTCGTATTTCCTTATTAATAAACTCGCGGCGAAGCGAAAGTAGTTCTTCCTATATTCCAGTGATTTGACACTTTGGTTTGACTTTTTCTCTCTATATTCCAGTGATTTGATACTTTTGGTTTGACAGCTTTCCACAAATTTTGTTTTGTTTTGATTGAATTTGTGAAATTTGCGGTGATTTATTTAATAAACAATATTAAAATTAAAAAATGGAATCAATTATGGTGTATATTTATTCTGAAAGGGAGGAATCCCAGGAATCCCAGGAATCCTCAAGATTACGGGTGTCCAGGAGACTACTAAGAAGCAAATCTTCTCCTCTGGATCTCCCTTCAACTGAGTAAGTATTGTTTCCTTTTAGTTTAAATCAAATTAATCAATTAATCTACACACTTTGTCTTAATAGATTTATCAAACTATTTCGACTTTCGAAAGAAGCTTTTATCTTCATTTTGCAAGAGATCAGTGAGGAATTCAAGGATCAGAACAGCAACGGCATTCCTTCAATTTTAAAGCTTGCCGCTACTATGAGATTTCTTGCTGAGGGATCGTACCAAAAAGGAGTTGGGCAAGACGTACTCCTTGGAATGGCACAACCAACAGTCTCAAACGTTTTGTCTGAAACTCTTAAAATTCTTGAGATGATAAATTTTAAAATGAATGAACAGGAACATCGTTCCTTGAATGAATTTTAAAATTTTATATTTTATTGTGGATAAATTATAAGAAAATTAAAATAAAGCTAACTCACATTTTTAAATTAAAATAAAGAAATAATCCACGAAATCGAACACTGAATAATAATAAACACTCTTTCGCCTGTGAATCCGTCAAAAAAAAAACTATCGGATTCAACTCGCCAACAAACATTATGACATTTCAAACTCGCCTTCGAATTCGTTAATTGGTAGAATTCAAAACGAAGAAGGCGAAAGCGAAAGCAATAATTGAAAAATGGCAAACTCGCTAGCAAAACGATTCGCCGCGAACCTCATAATTAGGCCCCAGTCTTAGAGTTCACGACATAGAAATGCAGTCACAAAAGAAAGTTCTCGAGGTGTAGAACAAAGACCACCACATCTGGCTACCTCCACTCGTGCCGAAGATGGTAAAATGTGTGAAAAATCGACTTCACACGTAGATTGATCTTGGTCAGCTTATAGCCAAACACGGACAGAAGTTTTGGACTGTACTACAGTGGTAATAGAAGCGTTCAAAAATGTGAAACAAATGATCATTAATACTGCTTCCCTTTTACTTATCTAAATCCAAAAAGGCAGAAGTTTATTCCTTGACGAACCCCTGGAAAGGACAGTCCTTAAACTGTTGACTAACTTTGCCAAATTAACTCAAAAAAAAATAACTTTCTTTAAAGAAACAATATTTAAATAAAAAAAATACTTTTGTATTATATTAAAATTTATAGTTTAGAGTATTGACAAAAGTTTTGGCTGAAACCTGGTTTAAGTCAATATGTATGTATATGTACATAGTAGGCATGTGTCAAACCAAGTTAAAATGCAAATCCACCAACAGAAGTTAGTCAAGCCAAAGATGCTACGACTGTCTTCTTTTAAATTTACTGGAGCGGCCTCCAAACTGCTGATCAGATAGAACGGCTGATTTTGATTATTAAATTGGGTATTTACCTGGTCACCAAACCACTGATTATGTAGGGATTACAATTTGAATAGTCCGCTATTTGACAGCGAATTCTGAAGCTGACATCTTGGCATTTTAAAAATAAAAATACTTCATAACTAAAAATTGAACGATACACGTTTAACAAATTTCAAACATTTTGTTGTCACAGTTCGCAATGTTGCAAGAAAGGTTTTCTGACTGTGCCACTTCTAGAAGGGGTGATCCCAATTTCTCCACCGAGATTTTGTTGTTAAACACCAAGTCTTTCTTGGTCTTTAGCAGCAACCTACCTAATTTAATTAATAGTATAGCAATAGTAGAAAGTTTATTTTCGGAAAATTGCAACAAGCTCGTTGATCTTTTGAAATTTGTATTTGTTGGGAATGTTGATTTTATAAGTGCTCTTATACATAACTATAAAGAACTAAACCTTAAAATGTGTGATTTTAAATATCTTTTTGAAGCTTTTATTTTAAATGTAAGATTTTTTCATTGCTCGCTTTTTTTGAAAATTGTAAATATTATCAACGAAGATCAAAACATCGAGATCATGTTAAACTGTGTTTACACCATTATTGTTTTAAAACCAGAAAAAAATGATTATGTTAAGAAGTTCCCTGCATCACGTGCTCATTGTTACTCATCTTAATAACAAAGTCATAAAATACTAAACCGTTTTCTATTCTCTAACCATCAATTAGTGCATATTATAAAATTTCAACCTCTTACCTAATAAAAAACAAAAACTAGTGTGAGACAGTTTGGTTTGGTATACCTAGAGGTTAAAAGCGACCTCGAATTACCTTGTGAATTTTTATTCGTTTTAATCATCTCCTTATTCAATTTACGCAATCACATCCCAGACGCATGGAAATTTACCACATCATATGATCGAAAAATTGCAATCATAATAAAATAAGAAAAAAAAAAAGAAACGATAAACAGATTACTAGGTTGTTGAACTACAAACATACATTATAGTTTAATTTAAGTGAGCCCGATTTAAAAAAAAAAAGAATAATAATAATAAAATTATTTAGTTATGGGGAGAACAGACAGTGTCTTTTGAACAATATGACCCTCTTTTTCTTGTTTGACTTCTAGTTACTTTACCTAGCTAAATATATACAATCCTACACAGTGGAATTCAAAAGTATTATATCACAATTTTATTGTTCCTTGTTTAAAATTTGAAAGCCTTAAAACCGTAAAAATCAGTAATGCTATGTTATTTTCTTGCAAAAGTTTATTTTTCTTTAAAAAAAAATTCATGACTTATAGATTTTTAATACGTCACCTCATCGATGAAATTTTTTAGTAACTTAAGCTGTTTTACTCATGATCAATCTCCTCGGAATAAATATTATTATTTGTAATTTAAAATACTTTCATCTAACTGAGTTGTACTGTTAGTGGCGAGACAATTATTTCGCATTGTCTAAAAGAAATATTCTACATTTATGTGTACCTATGTCCATTGTCCATAAATAACATACATTATGTACATTGATGGAAAATTTTAAAATTTCGTACACTTATTCAATTAACATCAACATCACGCAATAATATTCATATATTATTTGGATCATCTTTTGGATATAAAAAGCTCCGTTTACTGATAATTTAGCACAGTCAAAATAAAATAATTCAATTGTACAGACAGTTTCTGAAAGACCAAATAGTATTCTTGTGTTCTGAATAACGAATTTAAAATAATGAGGGCTATAAAACTTCTAATGACACCTACCCTTAATAAATAATAAGATTATTCAAATTTTCGCCCTTATAACCATCATAGCTCCTTTCACACAGATAACACTTTTAATGGGATGCAAATTTTAGGACAATTTTGTACGTTTTGAAGAATGTACAAGAAAAAGCTTAGTGCAAATTTTCTCCGATAGGACCTGTTAAAAGGCCAATTATTCTAGTGAACGTTACTTTTACATACTTTTGGCACAAAACCTTTGCAATTTTTTTTTCAAATTTATCTAATTCATACAAAAATCAAAAAGTTAACTATGGCGAATACGTGCTTTTTTCTCCAAACAGACCGAGTATTCTTATGAAGGTTAATTCTACATATTTTAGGTACCAAATCTATGCTCAAAAATTATTTATTTCATACAAAAATCAAAAGGTTAACTATGGCGTATACGTACTTTTTTCTCTCAGAAAAAAAAGAATAAATACAAGATCACTAAAGATTAAAGCATATCTTTGTTGGTTCCATAAAAGTAAATCGATTCCATAATGATGTTTAAAGTTTTCTAATATAATTCTTGTTAATATATGTAGGTTAGTGTGTGATTAATCAGATGTTGCAAAATTTTAATTTTTAATTAACACGCTGTTTTTTCCAAAAATCGGTCAGTCTTATAAACTGCTCCTCTATAGTTAAAATCTTTCGCAGAACTACTTTTATGGTTTTAAAAAACTTTAAAACATAAAGTAATTTTAAACATATGTATGTATGTAACCTTTCCTGTTTACTTAAAAACGAATTGATATTCATGGAGAGGAGTACAACTAAAGAATGAAAGGATACGTTTTTGATTTCTTCTTTTTTTCCATCAAAAATTGTAGTTTTTTCACATTTTATTTATTTATATTTGTATCGAAAAGAACTTGAAGTCATCATTACAATTCTTTCCAAAACAGTTTCTTTGTTTTAAAAAACTTCAAGGCATAAAGTGATTTTAAGCATTTGAAATCTTTCCTATCTACTTAAAAAAATAATGTATATTAATGGAGAGGAGCACAACTAAGATTCTACTTTTAATCACTTTAAACTTTTATCTTTAAATCAAGAAGAAGTTGAGATCGTCAGCATAAATGTACATATGTGTAAATAAGATCCGACCCAAAAGAAACTTAATCGATGCTAATTTTTTTAGGATTTACAATAAAGAATAATAAAAGACAACATTTGTTCTAAACACAAGCGTATATTGATTATTTATTTATTTTGCCAATTCATGTATGCATTGTTTTTTTTTTTTGTATTATTATATATATAGAAACATTTTAAAAGCTTCCACAAATTTAATCTACATAGTTTTACCAGATAAACTGATTATTACATCTATTTATTTGTGAACGCTTTAAGCTTTCTATTTTAATATAATATATTAAATATAAGTACGATTATTCTTTATAAGATAATTTAATGCCTTTCGTTTCGAATGTATATGAATGATGATTATGGAAATATGTAGAATATTTATGAATGTATGAGAGATGATTATGAAAAAATATTAACTAAGCGTTTTTTCTTTCTTCAAATGTCTGTTGTGTAAATAACAATATTCTAACTGTTTGAAGCTATCCAAAAATGGTTTTAAATTACCATTTAAAAAAAAGCAAAATTTCTTTTACACATTTCGTAAAAACACACTTACAATAACTACTAGAATAATTTTAAAGCCTTAATAAGCTTTTTGTATATTTTTTTTAAGAAATAATGAACCAAAAACAATTTTTTTTAAATTACAAAACAGCAGCTTTCAATAAAAAAAAGAAAATAATAATTTTTAAACAATTTTGTTCCTTACTTCATAATCAGTAGTTTCTTAATGGAATATAAATTAAAAATAAATACTTTTTGAAATGCAAATCATTCCACAAAATAAAAAAAAGAAATATACCTAAGAAAAAACATATTTTTTTTATCACAAAAAGAACCTGGAAATATTAAACAAAAAATAACTTAAAGTATAAAAACAATTAATTTTTTTTAAGGAAAATTAAATACTCTCGATTGAGCTTTAAAAAATGTATAATTTTTAGTAAAATACAAAATAAAACCTATAATATCACATCAATCAAAATAAAAGTGAGCTAAATTAAACAAAAACAAAAGAAAAACAATTTGTTTTAATATTATGAATTATTATTGCAGAGCTTAGATGCTTGCTTTCCTATTTTATGTGGTTATGTGGTTTGGTATTATGGTTTTGAATATTCGACAAATTGGTACAAATTTATATGTTTTTTGTGTTTGATTTTTAGTTCTACTATAGTTCGTTTGCATTACAAAATTTAAGAAGGTATTGATATTGTTTTGTTATGTCAATTTATTATTGTTGATGTAGTTGCGTTTATATTTTCTCTTTATTTAGTTTTCTGGAATGGAGCTTAAGGGCTTAGATAAGTTGGTGTTTGTTGTTGTAAGTAAAGGTTTGCTGTCGTCCAGTTCAATTTCGAGCTCAGGTAAGGGATCACGCCAGTAGTTAAAATTTGAAAACTCAATTGATCCTTCGTCATACTTGATGGGCGGGAAAAGTTGATCAACAATGTATGTCATGCTGCAGTATCTGAAAATAATAAAATACATTTTTATATACATTCAATTAAGAAATAAAATATTAAAATTTTATTTTAAATAAAATGAAAAATGTACACATTTATCAATACTCCGTGTAGTAAGAGCAGCCCCCAAGTTAAATTATATTGTATAAAATTAAATAGTAAAAAATAATAAGAAAACACTTTATCATGCTCTTTTTTTTATTTAGACGCGTTTTTATTTCTGTTTAAATTTGACTTCAATTCAATTTGAAGCCATTGATATGAATATGGCGAATCTTTTTTCATCAGCTCTTAAATGTTAATAATAAATGTTCGAATAGATTTTTGGTCGCTTGAGGTCCATAAATATTGAAAATAGTTATTTAGGAATAGTTCTGCATATACATAAATTGTAGGTCCCCTCCATCCCTGACATGACTCGCACATAGGAATGGTTGAGAGTTATAAGCCACTAGGCCCTAGTTCTCTATGGATTGTTGAACCACTTAAATTATATATTATTATAATTAATTCAAATTATGTACCCTGACTTTTTCAATGATATTTATCTCTGTTGCTCATTTTGCTTTAGGAAACTATAAGAAGAATCGTGCTGACGAAAAAATGTCGTGAACCCTAAAATTATTTTCTTTACATTTTTTCTCTTTATTAACACTTCCAAATCATTGAGGTTAAAAATTAAACGTTCATATTTTTGAAGAAAATTAAATGCTCTATAAAAGTCGTATTGGAAAATTTCGATATACGAATCGTTTTCATCCAACCTTGAAAAGTATTTAACGATTGAAGTTGAAAAATATTTAGATTTTTTATTTTTTCAACCAATTTTGTCACTTTGCAAAATTACCAATCATTAATTTATCAACATAATCAGTATCAGTTTTATATTAATCGGTTTTGATAAACTGATTTTTTCATTTTCAAATGTATCCCTGTTTTTCTAAAATGTGGCGTACATTAAGATTTGTCAAGTTCGTACTTTTCTTCATAAGTTTCATTAGATTGAACCTGAAAAGTTGTAAAGAAAGAAAGAAAGAAATCAAACTATAAAAATCGTTTTAACCACCTTTCAAAATGATGTGCTCAAAATGAAAATTTTAAATAAAAAAGGAACCTATCATAAATATCGAATTAAATGTCCAATTCTACCCATTTCAATATTCCATACATTTAATTCTCTCTAGAAGTCTTATTATTTTTTTTTTTTTAAATCAAAGTGTTTATGTTTATTGTTTAAACCATTGACAATATATTTGCATACAGAACAAAGAATATTTATATGTAAACGTCCCACTCCCGTCCCGAAAGGATTAAAACCAAGTTTCTATAAATGTTGGTTTTAATCCCGTCAGTCAGAATCTTCGAATAAACACCTACAGGACAGCGCAGTAGAGGAAGACCGAGAATCAGGTTGCGCGCACAAGTGGAAAGTGACCTCATCCAACTTAGAGCGCGAAACTGGAGACATCTAGCTAGGGACCGAGCTAGATGGAGAAGTTTTTTGGGTGAGGCCCTAGTTCACACAGAACTGTAGCGCCACCTTAAGTAAGTAAGTAAGTCAGATAGCAGAAAACATAATCCCAAGTGAACGTTCAATAGAATAAGACTGTAAAAAACAGCAAGATCTCCATCGACTATATAACGTTTTCCTGTGAATAGGGAAACACACAATTTTGTTTCCTACTAAAAAGTTGAATGATAATTTTAGAGCATTTGACCCTTGGAATACAGTATATTAAGTACTGATCGACGTAATACTGCCTTCTTTAACATTAAACACTAGAATTTACGTTTCTTTCAAAATGCCCTCGTGCAACAGTTTAATGTTTTTTTTTTACCACCATTCAAATCGAAACGTTGATGTACCACCAACTTTAATAAATCGACACACGGGTTTATAAAGATTGATGTGAGCAAAAGCTAAAGCAGCATCTGATTTATGTTTAAAGCAAGAAGATAAAACCAAAACAATAAAAAGTAGAGCAAAAGAAGGAAAAAAAAAACAAATTAACAAAAATGAAAATCTCCTTCGTTTATATTTGCTTAAAATATCTCTTTCACCTTATTTTAACAGTTTCAATTGTTTTCTGTGATTCTTACATGTTTATTTATATACGTTCACATATATGTAACACACAAATTATTGCACAAAATAAATCACTAAATTTTCTATGGGTTTTTTTTTTTCTTTGTTTAAATTAAAATTTTAAACTTAAACCTAACATTTAATGCATATCACATTTAAGTAACACATTTTGTTTTCCTTTTATACTGTAAACAACAGAAGAACAACATGATTTTTGTTTATGATCCTTAATTTAAATTAATTACTCTTATATTTTTAGGTACATAATAATTTGTTGTCTAGATTTCTGTTGGGATTTTTTTGTTTATAGCGTCACTTCGCATTGCACTTTCTCGATAATTTCTTCGTTTTCAGCTGTTTTGAAATTATTATCATCATCAAAAACATCATTTAAATCATCATCTACATCGGTTTGACTAAATTGCAGTTCATCTTCTTCTCCCGATACACAGTCATAATCTTCTTCTATATCGCTATCATCACGTTCGATTGGTGGAAAATATTCATTCACTTCCAGTGATTGATTGATGTAGCTACAAGAGAAAATCTCATCATAATATTGATGGCGATAAAAACAACCATTGGTGGTTGAAGAGGAAGAACTTTTAACTTTAAAAATACAACTCGAGACAAGCAGTGAGCATTGCAAACTTACATACAGTTTATTATGTTGAGAAAGTATATTATGAGCTGAAGAGGGAACAGAAGGAATATTGTGGATCGCATCACCAAATGGTATACAAACTTTTTGTTAATCACGATATAGATGTAATAATCATAGCGTTAAAAGCTGTTGTTTTTTTTTTTTTAATTTTTATTTTAATGATGTGTATAGTATTCTGTTTATGATTTGTATAATGAGTTAATTAAAGTACATACATATTTATTAAGCTTAAATGTACATACTTATACATTTGTTTTAATGATTTAAAGCCGAGCACATGAATATTGTTAAGCTTAACATGAGAAAATTTGGTTTTTGCTGAGTTTCATAAACTTAAGCCCTTCCACCAAAATGAATTTTAAAAGTTCTCCTTATACTCGTATGTACAAAAATGTTTATATATTTAACAAAAATAAATATCAAATTTACAACTTCACTGTTTTTTAACATGTTTCACACTCCGAATCTTAAATTCTCTTAACTAACACGATATAAGATGTAAACATGAAAAATTTGTCGAAAAGAGTTAGACAAACTAATCTAGGTATACATTATTTACTTGGGCTGGACGATCGAAATTAATTTTTTGGAAAAGTAATTTCACCATTCTTAATTACTTTCATCGATCTACTTTTACATATTTCGTTTAGTAAGTATGAATAAATTGGTCACGAACAAGAATTAAAATAGATTACACTACTTGATTTCTTAAATTGTTTCCTAAACTATTATCTATTATAAAGGGTTTCCAATAAAAACGGGTTCATTGTATATTATTTCTTTTACTTTCTGTCAAAATAACTTCTTTTAAACAGTCACATCGGCGAGCACCACGTGCAAATGATAAAACTGTATTATCAAAAATTGGTGTTCTCTAGTGGAAATGATACGAGCGTTGTGTCCATTTTATGGAATACATGGTCGACCTTCCAAGTCGACTGTTCATCGTTTGGTGACCAAATTTAAGTGCACTGGATAAGTGAACAATCATCCAACACCTGTACGTGAACGAAACGCAAGATCTGCCCAAAACATTGCCGCTATTTGTAAAAGTTAGCAGCAGAGCCCAAGGCAGCGTCTTCGAGTGTTCGCTAATTGGATTTTGGAGCAGTTGGAAGTTGGTGGAAAAATCATCTTTAGCGATGATGCTTATTTTTGGACCAATGGGTACATGAATAAGCAGAATTGCCAGATTTGGGACGACACCAATCCACGAGATATGGACACCGAAGACATATAATGGATGATTCATGGCACGGTTATCTCACCCCAATACGACATCGACCAACATCGTGTGATTAGACCCCTTTAGACTTTTTCTTGTGAGGCTTTCTTAAATCGCAGGCCCATGCGAATAGGCTGCAAGCGGCCCTCAAAGACAACATAATCTATGCAATCGGTTAAAATTAACCTCATTTATACTCCAAAGTCATCGAAAACTGGACCTTTCGAATGCGGGCCACCCAGCGAAACTATTTAAATGATGTTATACTTCAAACACAATGTTCGATAGGGCTCTCAAATAAAGATAAAACCTTATTGATCTAACAAACACAACATATTTTATTCAATTTTTAAATCGACCAGTCTTTAATGGAAAACCCAATATTTATTTACATCAACGGTGGATCCGCGAATTTTAATCGATCAAAAACACTGCGTTGAACTTACTTGATTTAATACATTTTTTTAAAATGTGAAACACACTTTCGACTTAAAACTCAACGATATAAAATTATTTTTAAATAATTTGTTTAGCTAGCTAGATCGTATATGAAATTTAATGATGACCCTAAAATTATTATCAATAGATTATGACTTAATATTTAAGGTAAATATTCATTACATCATAGACTTTTATTTATTAATGCCTTTGCAAATTGTGTTGTTGGTTTTTGTTTATTGTTAATTAAAAATTAATTAAATAAATTTCTACAAAAGTTTTATATGTATGTATGTATGTAATTATATTAGTTATACAACAACCTGAATATTCGATTCGTGCAATGTTTTTTTTTGTTCATATATATTTACACACTTACACCTTTAAATGTTTAATGGATATTTTTTAATTAATATTTTGTTTTGTACTTACGATGATTGGAATGTTTGTGTGAGTTCATGTTTTAACTCTCCTTTAGTGTTTATGGTGAATATTCTCATAATAGGAATTCCTACTGCTCTATAAGCCCAAACATCCTACGGAAGCAGAATTTCAAAAAAAACTCAAAATTAATAATATTTTCAAAGGTACATGCATCCAATATTCTTACATTTATACGATTTCCATAGCCTGCATAGAAAGGATTTTTCTCAGGGAACAATGCTTGAATATCCGACAGACAAGCAATTTTAAATTGTTCAGGTTTCTTTTCAATAACTTCACGATGGAAAGCTGAGATCAATGAAGTAGGGTTCAATAGTAATGGTCCGTCAGGTAACTTGACATCACCTTGACGAATTGATCGCAAGTATTCGCGTGTGGCTCGAGATTGACCAATAGCTCGCGCTGATAAATATAGTAATTTGTAACCATTTTCTTCGATTTTTGAAAATAATTGCGCAACACCCAATTGGGCCCAATCTTTGCCAACCATTGGAAGAATATGTCCCAAGACATCTGATTTAGTGATAGTTCCATCGATATCCGAAATCACTACTTTGTCACTGTGTTTCCAACGATACAAATGACACTTGCAACGACTTGTTCCTTGGTAGGCTGTTGTCACACTGAACTCGATCTCATTCATGCCTGCTTTCAAATTGAGTTGTTTCTAAAAAAAAAAATAAAGAAGATTTGAAGTATTATGCTGCTATCAAGTTTATTTCAACAGCGAGTTTGTACTTACAATAGCTGTCGAGCTTAATCTTAGACTTTTCTTGAATTTTTCATTTTTAAGAGCCAATTTAGTTGATGACATTGATTCTTGAGAAAGCTCATCGTTATCAACTGCCGCTGAAGTGTTTTCAGCATTTAAAGTGGAATCTTCTGTTTTGCTCAGGGTGTTTTCGCTCATACTAACATCGGGTGAGGTTGGACGAGATGTTTGTGTTGCCACAGCAGCCTGATCAGAATCCAATCCTAAAGCTAAATTTAATTTCAATCATACAAAACTTATTCGTTGGTGTAAGATTGCTATTTATACCTTTGTTTTCTTCATCCTTGGAATCTAATTTAGGATTTTTCAAACCTACATTTCCTCCACTGGCTGAACGACGCCAATTCCACCAAGAACGTTTAGCAGCGGTGGCATTTACACCACCCGATGTATTTCCCTCAACATCGCCTTCAGCTTTTGCGTTTTCAATCTTTGAATTGTTCATCAATTGCTCAATGGCGTCCTGATTAACAATAGACACATATTTTATTAAACAATCATCAATCAAAACACTGTTTTGGGAAGCAAGGCAAGTTAGTTAAAAACAAAAAGAGAAATCTCAAAAAATTGTATTAAATAGGCAAACTTACGTTAGACAAGGGCTTCTGGAATGTTATTATGGTCATTACGATGGGGCATGCAGCAGCCCAACTGTAGTATTTACCATTTAAACGAACAACTAAATTTGGCGAGGAAAACAGGCTTGGATTTTGGCAGACCTGAACAAACACAAATGTGCAATTTGATTGTGATATTTTTGTTTGTGATATTAATGTTTAAATGTACATATGTATGTATTTAGTGTTAATTTTTAATGCGTATATTTACTTTTATAAAAATTGTATGTTGCAAATATTTACATTGTTTGTCAAGCACATTTCAATTTATACGAGAAATTTTTACAATAGTCTTAAAAGTTTACTATTTTTATGTCAAAACGGCTATTTTGTATCCATTATACGCTTACACAATTTTGAAATATTCCCTGAACTCAAAACCAAATATTTACATTTCTTAGACTTGAATACAGAATCTTGTTATTAAGAAAATGAAACAGATTTCCTTAAAATCACATCAATTACGAAAAAATTACAAAATCTCGTTGATTTTTTCACATCTATAAGTATTTTAAAAGGCAATGAATTTCAAAAGCCTTAAGAAAGAATCCAACGGGCTAAAACTTTCGCCGGTGGACAATCATTTCATGTACGCCTTTTTGAGTAGTTTTTCTTAGACAAGGGATTATTTAAAAAAAATTGATGTTACATTTATTGTCGGACCATCTACAGTGATTTCTTTTTTTTAATAGAAACATTTATCACTTGTTGGTGAATGATATGCTTATCAGATTGGAGGATATTGCAGCAAGCAAGAAATTCATTAAAGGAAACACAAAATAATGAGTAAAACGCTTCAATTGAAATGTGCTTTGAAAGTATATTTAAGAGCACATTAAATAACGAAAACCAGGCAAACAAAACTTTGATTAGAAAACATTTAATACTTACGTCTGAATATTTAATTAAATTCCTGTCAAATTCTTCGTCTGAAGGTTCTCCCTTTTCCGAGCCACCACACATAGACATTGCAACAAAGTCAAGGTATCTTAAAAAGAGAATAACACAAAGATGTAATAAAAACCAATTTAAACAAAAAATGTAAAACAAAACTCACTTTGGATCTTGAGGTAGTTTTCCATCCTCATAGTCGGAATCTAAGCTTTTAGGTCCTTCCATCGAACTTGGGCTATGCGGAAGACTCGTCCCATTACCACTTTCCCTATCATCCTCGTTTCCAATTATGGTATTATCCTTTATGAGAGGGAAGTACATAGCAGCCATTTCTGGATCCATACCCTCTGCATCTAACTCTGATAAATAGACACCACCATCTGTTGCATTCTTACGCATCTTATTGGTTTTCTTCATAAAATTAAACATGCCACTCAGCATGGAATTCCTTTGTCCTTGTTGAATGTCTTTTTGCTCATCGTTTTGTGTTGGAAGCTCACCCCATTTCCATGAAGCCGAATTCATATCAACATCAGTGTCTTTCTCTCGCATTGAAATCTCCAATTCACTGTCACTTTGTATGGGTGTACTAGGGCGACCAGCGCGACTACCCGACGATGCAACTTCAGTGTCGCTAAAGAAATGTATATCCAAATCTTGAATACGACTAGATGGTGTTATGGGGCTAGTCTGGTATTCACTTATCGGACTCGGAGCAATTGTCTCACTTGCTTCGTCAGTTTTTGTTGGTGATTCGTCATTTGATGAATTGGTATTGTTTGACATTGAAACAGCATCTGGTTCGGCTTCATTAGTTTCCAATTGAATTGCACTGCCCACAGAACTACTCGATGAACTCTTACGCTGTGCGTTTTTCTTTTTCATTTGAGACTTCTTGCGTCGTTTCTTTTTGCTCTTGGATTCTTCCTTAATACTATCAGTACGTAGGTCACTTACTACAGCACTTGTTGTTTGTTCTTTGGTTATAGGATTAGGAACAGTTGAATCGGTTTTAGTTGATTCAGCTGGTTCAGTTATTGGTTTTGTTACAGTGTCTTCAGACGACTGTTGTGAGGTAGTAGATTCCAACTTCAATTCTACAGGTAAGGATTTTGAAGCAGGCTCTTCCAGTCTCAAAGTGCTGTTACTCCAATCCTTAAAAGAAAAAAATACAATTTCATAACGATATACTTAAACTAAATTGTAATAAAAGACTTACATTCTTTTCAGTGACATCAAATTGGAATATTTGCTCCTCATGTTCCGCCCATTCTTGACGAATTTTTTGTGTGGTGTATTCCTTGATTTTTTCACTTAAGTTACGGCGTTCCAAGACATTGTCAGTGTGCCTAAAATTACAAACAAAATTTGACAACATTTGAATAAGATGAGTTGCGGCAAGTTATTATTGAAAAAAATAAGTCCATAGTTTACAACAATACGTTTCATGACAGAATACAACAAAAAAAATTAAATTAAAATTAAACGAATGTTTTCCGATTTTCTTAATAATTGAAGTAGTACATATAATTATGCTTATATATACCTCCGATGGCTAAAGTCTGAAACTTGATTCTCATATTTGGGCACGGTGTCTTCTTTAATGCTTTCTTTGGAAAAATCAATTGAATTTCGTCTTGGCAATGGCAAGGACATCGGTATGTCTTCACTAGCTTTTCTAAATGTTATGTAAAGAAAAAAGAAAGAAAGAAAACAAAAAATAATAATAATAACAATAATAAAAAAGAAAATGCAAGAAAGGCGAAGAAAAATAAAATAATAAATAATGAAGAATTTCAAATTTCAAATTTAAAAAAAGAAACAAAAATTAAAAGAATAAAAGTCTATGAAGAAAATGTACATTTGTTTTTCAAGTTCAAGTGTAAGCAACATGCATGCATTTTATCATAATTATTTATAAGAAGCAATGACATCGGTTTTTTGGTTCCGCAAAAGAAGAAGCTCAATATTAATATATACACTTTGAATGTTGATATAGATATACATATTTTTTATTTTTTTTTTAATTTTTACAAAGGGTGCACGCTGGCGGCTGGCTGGGTGAATTTTTGTGTGCTTAAATTATTATATTATTTATACGTACTTGGCTTTTTCAGCTGCATCGTCAATATCAACATCAGTATATTTGTTGGGAAAGTAATCACTCGGAATGGGTGACGTTGCCAAATTATCTGGCAACTCTTCAACATCGTCTTCGGCGCACTCTTCAACAAAGAAAGCTTCACCGGATTCGCCCAATTTCATATGAATATCAACTGGTTCACCATTGATTTCAATGTCAACCTGAATAATGAAAATATTTACATACATATATCAATGTTAATTCAAAAGAATAATAAGAATACTAATATAGTATGTATTATGTATAAGGTATTTTATTTATTTATTCTACAAGCTGTTCTAATTTTTAATTCAATTTGCGAATTGTTTTTAATAGTAAAATCGATTATTTCCGGTGAGAGTTTAAGTGGTAAATTGCAAATGAAATCGTTAAAAAAGAATTGTGCGCAATTTATTCAAAAAAAAAAGAACAAAAGAAAACCGCCAAAAATTAGAGCAAAACAAATATGATTTTAAGAAAGTTTAATGATATGTATATACGAATGGTTGAGGTATATTATGGAACTCAAAAGAATGCGAAAATGGTTAGACGTGAATTTTCTTCTTTATTTACGATTCTTACATGTGCAATGGTTTTTGAATAAAATGTTATATAAAGATAAATGGGCAAAAATATATGGGACCTGGGGTTTATCTGTTGGACTTAGTTGTTTTTTCATAAATTACACTCAAAATCAACGATTTGGTTGGTGTAAGGTGAAAGTCACAAGTGATGGCTAAATAGATGACACAATAAAAAAGTGAAAGGCATTTTCCAATAAATATGATGTTTCTGTCGGACTATGAAAAAGGCTACAGGACGCTTACAAAAAATACAGCAACATTATCTCCTTTAGTTTTTCTTTTTCCTTAAACCTCTGAAAAAATGATAAAAAGTAGGAATATTACAAGGCAGCTGAGTTCCTAATACCGTTTCGATATATTACACTGGTCAATAGAGTAATGGAGGTGGAAATCAAATTAAACCTTTTCAGGTTTTAATGGCCTTTAGTTTAATCACATCAGATTTTTGAAATACAACCTTTTATAATTAGGAAAAAAACCTTAAATTAGGCGTTTTGAGGCTATTTAAATTTATGAAGAAGTTGTTCTCAATAATGTACGTAATGATTTTCCAAATCTTCAATCCTTTACTTCTATTTTTTGTGTTACAACACATTCCTTGTATCTTACTTATTAAAACAAAATTCTCATTAGTTCTTTTAAGTCTGTACCTTTTATACATTAGCCTTAAAAGATCGCTGAAGCAATTATGCTAAAACGGTTCTAACAGAAAAACACAAAACGGTATAAAAGCAGTTTCAAATCACATTATGAATTCGAAGTCTTGAGGTTATAACATCCAGGGGCATTTCTGAGCTTGAGCACATATACATATGTACATAATTAAAATCGGAGTTTGGTTTCGTCATAAGCACTCAAAATTAACTCTTGAACGAATTATTTAAAAACATAAAGGAATTACGTATATTAAAGATTTTTCAAAACTTCAGATAGAGTAAAATGAAGACCCATAAGTCATCTCATAACTAATGAGAAGTTACGAAAACTATGGTTTAAAATGTATCTAGCAGATAAGGATTTGTAAAATTTTAAAGGCGAGATTCAAATTCAGGACATCATTCAAAAAAACAAACATTATAAATATTTTTTAATTTTCAAGGAATGCATTTTTCATATTGTCAGATGGGGTATGGCCCAACATATGTACATACATATAAAATATCGTATCTTCTTTAAAAGATATACAAGTAACGAGTGTTTCTAAAAGGTATAGAACTTTAAGCTCGCAACAGTATTTTAACTGTTGGCTATTTTGCCAGCTGTCAAGTGATTCATTTTTATCTTGGTTTTGATTTATGGTTTTGTTTGAAATGCATATCGCACAAGTTTTTCTTAGCGATGAAGCTGACTTTTGGTTGAATGGATATGTTGATAATACAGTTGATACAGTATTTGAAGTTGGTGGATTGATTGGTCCGTATTTTTTTAATAAACGATGCTCGCCAGAACGTTTCCGTCAATCGTGACCACTTTAGAGACGTAATAATTACAGACTTTTGAATTGACATCCAAGATCGTTAACGTTAACGACGCTTGATTTTAATTTAGTGGAGATATGTAAAGTCCCTTATTTACGCCGATAAGCCTGAGTTGAATAATCATTTCGGAGACAAAATTGGCCACAAATGTTGGAAACTTATCGAAAATTGGACCTCCAGATTAAACTACGTCCGAACCAGTCGTGTCGTTCATACGACAGAAATCATAATAAAATTATAATTCCAAAATTTTATATTTTAAATAATGTAAATTTCATGTCAATTTCAAAAACTCATCTTAGTTTTATTCCATTTTAAGGTTCTACACCTGTAAAAAACAGCCTTTGTTATAAAGTGACTGCATTTTTAAAAAAATTATAAACTTTGAGATAGTTTTGATAATAATAAGCTAATAAAAGAAAGGCATTTCAACTCAAAAAAGTAGAATTTTATTCTGTTTTTATTATTTAATTGTTTATGCCAAACTACAATGGCGAGTTACACGACCGCGACCGTAGTCAATGCTGGGCTAGGCTTCTATATATTCTAATGGAAGGCGACAACGCACAGTTTTAAATAAATAGCTGTGTTAACAAGCAAAATTACAGTATATGGGCTGACACCAATCCAGGTGATATAATGCATTCTCATAAATTACAATTTCATGTGGATTTCGGTCTTTTTCGAAAACAACACTGGTGAGACGGTCACTGTCATCGGCTAACGCTACAAAACCATAAATCCAATTTGTAAGGGCTCGAATCGTACAATATGATATGTGGTTAGAACAGAACGGCAATAAGCGATATAAGGGTGAGAATATCTCTCGCGGGGGAGATGTGCATTGGTCACCAAGGCCAAGCGATTTAACTCTGCTAGCCATTTGTTTTGTGGGGGCTTTCTATGTAAATTAACAACAATCGACCGATACCCTTAAGCTGAACACAGTCTATCGTTTAAATTCAGCTTAATCTATGTGGAAGATTCATTGAAAATTCGACTACTCTTAAGCGTGTATCTGCATGAGGCTACATACATATAATGACGGTAAAAGAAAAGAATGAAAGTTTCAGTAATCCAATAAGAAAATGAACATTAAAAAGAAAAAATTATATATTTTTTTATTGTTTCCTGGTTTAAAGTTGAAACAAAAACAAAAGTTTAAAGAACGTAATTTCAAGAGCTTTTACAATGTTACAGTTAAGTAAAGTGGGATTATTATCGGTTGACATTAAGAAATGAGTCAGCAATAATTATGAAAAAAAAAAAAAAATAGATACAAACTTTGCTACACTTAAATTGTGAAGGGTTTGAATATTACAACTTTTTATTATACTTTTTATCTCTTGACAACAAAATGTTATTACATTTTTTATTGTAATCTGAATTACTTGTTTTTTTTTTATTAAAAGTATTATCACTACATACCACTTTTTCACGGCTTCTGAGAACACCTAGTTTTCCAAATCTCACATGAAATGGAGAACATTGAAATTCGCCATCTGGTTGTTCAACAACAATTACATCAATAGCTCCTGTAAGGGTGGCTCCATTGATTTCACTATAGAACTCCTTGAAGTTACTAAAAACTTTTACCAAGCTATTCATTTTAATTCCGCAAACGAGTATAGTATGAGTTCAAGTGCTGATTTTTATTTGGAATTTAAAGAAAAATTGTATTCGTATAAATAGTAATTTAATTGTTCTTCTTTTCTGCGAATACGAATACTAATGTTGATGATCTTTGTTAACTTTATTGTATAATTTTTTAAATTATTTCTTTTCCATTTTTCTCTTAGTTTTATTCCTCTTTCAGCTTAAAGCCTACTTGTTTAACTTTTGTTAATGTTTAGTTATCTGCAAGTAAAAGAAGAAAATGTTTTAGTTTTTATGATTTAAGTAGAACCAAAATTTTGTGTTTGAAATATGAAAATTTAAAAGATGTAGGTGCAATTTTAACAAAAATATCTACTCTATTTGAGAAGAACACAAAGATATTTTATTTTTTAGTATTAATTACCAGAAAATACATTGAATTTTTTAATATAATATTAAATAGAATAGAAAACCTTTGTTGCTAGACAATGGTAAACTATTTTTTTAGCAAACTTGATGAATGGCAACTATTAGGCATTAATGATAAAAATAATATACTGACTTTAATTTATTGAATAATGCAAAAAGTCAAACACATGGAACTAAGCACGTTTCTAGACAGTTTTTCGATCAAAATTCAATTAACCTAAAATTTATCATAATGTACTATGAACCCAATATTGTTTTTTGCCTTATCAAAACTTTTTTTCATTATCAGAAAAAAGTTGAAGATATCAAAATTAGTTTCTTTTTTTTTTTATTTACGCCATGCTTAGCATTATTTTATCAATAAGGGCATATTTAATGATTTGTGTTAAAAAACAAAATCAGATAATACATATTATCATGAATATTACTCATTTATTATCATGAATTTATTTATTAGAAAAAAAAACAATAAAAACATAAAAATACCGAAAGTGAAGATTGAAATGTAGTTTTGTACGCAAAAGTGAATACACTTACATAAAGGCAAAAAAAAAATAAATATATACATAGATTAAGGTGTTACGATTTTGTATGGGAAAAAATAAAGGTTATTTGATCATATTGTAATAGTAATATTATTTTGTGTATAGTCAAAACTAATAATAATCAATCATATTTTTAGCCAGCGCATGGACTTTTAAGTTTCTGAGTTTTTTGAAAAAAAAAACATCGTTTTTTTAAATTTAAATATTTTATTGAAAAAAAAAATTAAATATAAGAGAACAATTAAAAATGAATTCATTAAACAAATAACATTCAAAACACAAAATTGAATTTATATAAGAAATAGTTTCATGTTATATTTTGGGCAAGAAATCTCGTTTACTCTCAAATCGGGAAATTAGTTTTCTGAATGCAGTTTTCGCTTGTATCGAGCCTTCCATTGAATTTTTGTCACATATTAAAGGTCAAAAAACGCTTTCGTAACTATTTTAGTAGTACCTGTGGCATGATGGTTAGTGCGTTGGAAAAAAAAATACATGGAATAAGAAAAAAAAAGACCAAAATATAAAAAAAAAAATGTTAGATAGTTAGATTTGCTGCTGTGGTTGTTCTAGTTTTAAGTAGTTTTTAAGTAAAAATAAAAAATGATATTGATATTAGTTTTTTTTTTAATTTTCTAATAAATACAAAAATAAATAAAATTTAATTGAAGTAAAATAGTTCTTAGGGCCGAAAGGCATTAGTATTAAGTGTTATAGTTTAACTTAGAGTGTCCGTATGGGACCAGTAAGTTAGTTGTAAGTTATGGTTAGTTAGGCTAGTTTTATGAATTTTTGTCTAGCTTTAAGATAGTTTTAAGAATGAATTAATAAAAATAAATTAAAAAAAAAAAAAAAAGTGCGTTGGACTGTCATGCGAAAGGTCTTGGGTTCAATCCCTGCCTGTGTCACCTTAATTAAAAAAAAAAAAAAGTTTTCACGGGTACTGCCTCTTGCGAGAAACTGACAAATTCTCCAAGAGTAATGCTTGTCATGAAAAATGCTTTCTCAAATTAGCCGTTCGGATTCGGCATAAAATTGTAGGTCCCCTCCATCCCTGCAATTACTCTCACACAGGAATGGTTGAGAGTTGTAAGTCACTAAGCCCTGGTTCTCTACGGACTGTTGCCACCACCTAATTTATTTATTTAACTATTTTAAAAGAACGTCCGACTGCCTGTTTGTGACATGGTAACTTTAAGAAAATGAGATTTTCATTGTACTGAGAACTAATAACCTCGTTTATTTCTTGATTAGTGATTTGTCGAAGAATTGGTGGATCATAAGACTCTTACTACCAATCTATGAGCAACATCAAAATTAATAAAAGGCACTTCAAAGACACAAGGCTGCTTTGCTGTATAAGTTGAATTTCGTGTTTTTAGTATCCTCCTGGCAGCTAGTTCTTCCCTGATTAAATGATTTTGATCAAACAGAATCGGTAGCAGCAAATTCCTCTGGATAAGCGAAATAGGCGTTACGTTAAATTACGGGATCAATTAAAAGTTTCAACTTTGATGGCATATAATTAGTACTTTTATTTAACTTCCACAAATTCTTAGATCCATCTCCAAACCAAACCAAAGCGTATACTTTGACACAATATTCAGCTAATACTTGTAAGTTATTGATGGATATGAAAAAGAAATATTAAGTCGCAATATTC
Organism: Eupeodes latifasciatus; assembly: GCA_920104205.1. Lineage (NCBI taxonomy): Eukaryota > Metazoa > Arthropoda > Insecta > Diptera > Syrphidae > Eupeodes > Eupeodes latifasciatus. The sequence goes on from OV049925.1 coordinate 29,938,677, forward strand.
TATTCGCTTTTGTCAAATATCGGGCATGGGACATCTTTCCTGGGGACCTGTTAGCCAAATAATGAAAACACTTATAACTGACTTTGTTATTTCGTACAGGTATTTTTGGTCGGTACTTAAGGGCCTTGCACATGAGAGCGAACAACGAATGAACGAATGAACGAACAAACGTGATTTTACACATTTCAAAAAGCCAATTTCAAACAAAAACACATTTAAATTATAAGAAACCAATTGATACTTATGTATGTTAGGATAATAAAATTAGCATTTTGTTCTCTAAAACAAGACAATTTTGTAAAAACAATTTGGTAGTAACGAATTGCAGTGTGGTTGCTACGAACTGTCAAACTCTATTCGCGTTCCACACATCATCCACACTGCAACGAATAAATTGATCGCGCTCAACTTAACCTCAAAATTATACCACTCTTGTTTTGTTTGTTAAAAAGGGTAATTATAAATTGACAATTCGTCGCTGTCTGCGAATAGAAATAAATAAAGCTCATGTGAAAGAAAAGTCAAAATATGCGAACATCCACAGATCGCAGTTCGCAGTTCGTAGCTCATGTGCAAGATGCTTTAGATCATCAAACTGAATTTTTGGCAGTTCACTTTCTATTTTTTCATAAATTACTATTTCTATTTCCAGCATGTGAGGATGTACCAGTATTAAAAAAATAAATAAATTGGGTGGCGTAACAGTCCGTTGAGAACTAGCGCCTAGTGACTTACAACTCTCAACCATTCTTGTATGCGAGTTCTGTTGTAAGGGATGGAGGTACCATCTTATTTGTCAAATAAATGCATCAAGGCAATTCGTTGAAATGTAGCATACAAATGATTCACTGTAAGGGACGTTGAAGCCTTTTTTCGAATAATCTAATTACGCTATTGAATTTTCCTGTGTTATTGATCGTTCCATCGCAACCAAGGGCAATCAAAACATCTTCCTTAAAGTTGTGTTACAAAAGAAACTCGGTAATCGATGCTTCAATCCTTTTGGCAGTTCCTGCATCAGGGGTAGTCGATATACGAGTATGTACATAATATATTGAACCTGGTTCTTTAAGAACAGATATACATATGTTCCTCAATTACTGTCTGTCTGTACTTTTTTGTTCTAAGGACTAAGCTGCACAAAATCTTAGAGCAATAGGGTAATGTGCTTTTCTTTGGAATAAAAAACTAATATTATATTTTCGGTGTAAAGAAAAATTAAAGTAACGAATGTTTGTCGTCCTGAGGACAAAGTAATACAATCGCAATATTATATGACCGACCGGAAAGACTTAAAACAGCTTTCAACAATCTTAAAGCCTTACAAAACAGAGACTTTATTTAACTTCTTCTTAAAAACAATACAATGATATGCATTAAGCTTCCAAACTTATAATTCTAGTGGCCTAGAATTATATGTATATTGCATTTAAACGTAATTTTACACGATCTTAAAAAAAATAAAGTCTCGATGCGCGGGACTTGAATAATTTTTTAGGTGTGTGTAATTGAAATAAAAGCACAACATAATTTTACTATCACGAATTAATTTGACAAACAAAAAATCGACCCACCTTAATATATGGATTAATATATGTATGTACATACATTGTACATGTGTAGGTATGAATATATTTTGTTCAAGGGCAAAACTAAAATAAATTAAAATTATGTACAATGGAATCGTTTTTACAAGCAGTAAAAACAATAATTAGTTTTGTCCAAATATTCGGGACTTAACGTTCAATTTAGTGTGAAATATGTAATAGTATTTTATTTGTTTGTAAGAAAAACTGTCTTCATTTTTTTTTTTCAATTTTAAAGAGGGCTAGAAACAATATTTTGTATAAGATGAAATACGTTTGGTATCAATTAATTTCTTTTTTCATTCTCAAGTTATTCAAGTCGAAAATCAATTAGTTGTAATACATATATTTTTTAGTCTGTCAATTCGACATTTTGACAGAACAGTATAATAAAATATAAACACAATTCACTATTCCTTTTTTAATTTTGCGATGAGAATACTTGAAAGGCCGAATCTTAAAAATTGTATTATCTGATTTCTGACAGCAGAAGTGACAAATTTGAAAAATTTAGCTTTTGTTTCTGAGAATACGGACATCTCTAAGATCTTAGAAATATAAATTTGGCCAATTAAAAACAATGGATTTATATTCTGGTATTTTTTAGATGTCGAAAACTGTTAAAGTTTTTAATTTGACAAATCGGACCGACTACAATAACTTCCAATGGCAAGTACAAAATCTAGTTTAAACAGCACAAATTAAAATTACAAATTACAATGACCTCTTTATTGCCTACTTTTTATGACGTGGAAATAATGAACATTTTATCAAACTAACTAACCACCTTTAAATCATACTTTTGGAGTAATGGGATAATATAGTGAAGATGGAAAAAGAGGTAAATTAGAACCACATTGAAATTAAAAATTGTGCGAAAAATAGATATAAAAATAAAAGTGGGTATACGCCTAAGTGTTCTCTTCGTTTGTTGTGGCTTTTAAGACGAATATAAGCAGTATATTGTTTTATGCTCGACTTTTTATAGAACAAGTATAAAAATTGGCCTTGAAAGATCATTGTTACTATGCGAACCATTTTCTTCTATGTATAAACACAGATTTTAAGAAATAACGTTTATTAAAATGGATTCTAGTTTTAATATTTATTATTAATTAATTTATTTTTGACTTCTTTTCTGATACAACACACGAGCAGTTGTTACATAAAATCATTGGTTACTTTGACACTCACTGCTATTTCATGGTTGAAATCTTGAAGAAACAAAATGAGTCGCTTTGAGCTTAAACAATGACATTGTTATTGTGCAACATACCATACGTCTTTTTAAAATTAAGTTTTGGCTTCTTCTTTTCGCAAATTTTCGCCAGAAGTTTAAAAGACTGGTATGCTAGTGGGCAACTTTTATGCGCACAAACAAGAATGTGCTTTCTCGAGCCCAAAGTGTGAGACTTAAGCAATATTCACATGAGCACGACCAACGACCAACGAATGAACGAATATTGGTCGATTTTGACATTTCTTTCACATGAGAGTTTTTAATTCGTCGCGAATGATGTTTGACATTCACCACCGAAACCAAAACAAGAACGATTTTTTTAGGTTAAGTACGCGCGATTTTTTTATTCGTTGCGAGTGTGGATAATGTGGTACGCGAATAATGTTTGACAGTTCGTATCAACTATAATTTTTTTCGCGACGAATAAATTTGTTTTCTTAAATTTATTAATATATGATATTAAAAAGTAAAAGTATGCATCATAAATCAAATAGAAACTATATTTTATATCGTTTTGTTAAGAATTTGTGTGGAAATATGTCTTCAAACGTATATAAACTCACATTTTGTAATTCATTCGTCGTTCGTTGGTCGCGCTCATGTGAATGATGCTTTAATGTACGAACATCAACTCACAAACATCGATTTCAACTTTTAACGCACTTTCATAGGGTACATTTTGCTTACAAAGTACACGATCATCTGCTTCTATACATATATCTTGGCAGTTTGGGTTTTAGGGTAGAAAACGATTTTGGGAGAAAAATCATGTTTTTGGAGGTATAATTTCATCTCGCCGAGTAGGTTATAAAACCCGCACGTTATCTTCAGGTAATAATGCAGTTACAGAGAGTAACCTTTGTTATGCCAACAATCCCTTAGCACTTATGGCTAATATCATCCAAGTAATCCGAGAGCTTCAGCCCGAACCATTAATAAGGTATTGGAAGATTTGGAAGTGACAGAAAAATCTACTGATTAGATTAGATTAGATTAGATTTTGATTTTATTTAAAGATACATTTTTAAAAATAATTTGGTTAATACAATCAATATGATGCATGGCATTGCCGTCTGCCTAATTGACAACTAAAAGTATAGCTTTATATAAATTAAAAAAAAAGAAAGTGCAGTTTAAGATTAAAACGCTTCATTTAAAATTTAATGTCTATAATTAAGTGCTGTTTTGCAATATGCATATAACTTTGTGACATCCATTTCCTGTAGAAGGCTTGTGATATCAGTATTTGAAAGAAAGTCACTGCCTAAGTCTGATAAGTCTTCTTATTTCTCTCAATATCGCACATCGTCCAACAAAATGAAAAACATCCTCGTGCTCCTTCAAGTTGCACAAGTTGCATAAAATCGGTAAGTCCACACGGTGAGGAATGTAGTTTAGATTAAGAAGTTCTCCTCTTAGCCAGAACATGCACGAAATTTGTTCGATGGTATATTTGTCGTGGAAGTAGTTTCTTTCCCTGAGATCGTAGTCTAGTCTACTGTAAATCATGCGGTGTAGTGAGCTTTTGGCTTGCTCCGTGTATTGTGTTATTGAGGCTTCATCCAGACGAGCTATTAGGCGATATAAAGTTGGCTTCCAAGAGGCCAACAACATCTACCTGTTCGACTTCGGGATTGGATTATTTGAAGAACTACTTTCTTTGGGAGACGATAACTTGGCATATCCAGAGCTTTGAGGATGTAAACGACCTGCAGCTTGAGTGTTTTTATAAATAAAGGCGATAAACCCGTTTCCAGCATGATCATGTAGTTTGGCGTACTCGAAGGAAGGTGGAAAATCCGTTTTATGTAAAATCTGAGCAGTTTTTCCACTTGTTCATATTTCCGACCTCCCCAAGCTTGCGCCGCATAAAACATAACTGATTGCGATACAGCTTCGAAGACCCTGAATTTACTGGTGTGCGTAATTTCCTTATAATTAAAGCATTGCTTCCATACTACGTTTATAGCTGTTTTCGCCTTAACAAGTTAGTCAGTAAGATGTTTTTCCATGCTCAAGTTCTTAGTAAAGCACACTCCTAGATATTTGTATTCTTTCACCAACTCTACTTTTTCACCATTATAGTGTCATTGCTCACTTGCACCCGATCTACCACCGCCATTCTTAAAAACCATCACTTTAGATTTATTTAAATTTACCACTAGGTTCAACCTTTTACAATATTCAGCAAGCATATTTATCATTAGCTGAAGGGACTGCGGAGTATAAGCGAGCAGAACAATGTCGTCAGCGAAAAGAAGAGCTTTAATGCTAACGCCTGCGTACTCGATTCCTGCTGGTAATGCTTCGACTATATCATCAATGAAGAGTGCAAACAAGCTTGGACTGAGTGCACAGCCCTGCCTAACTCCTGATTTCGTTTGGAACCATTCTGATAAGCATTAGTTATTCCACACTGATGCTTCGGTAGTCTTGTATAAATTTTGCAATACTTTACCGAACTTATGCGACATTCCTTTCTGGAAAAGCTTGTAAACCAGGACGTTGTGATACACGGTGTCGAAAGCGGCTTTGAAATCAACGAAAAATGCAAATAGTTTCTTATTTCTCGATAGAAACGAGTCAGCAATCGAGCGGAGTACAAAAATGTGATAGACGGTGGAGTATCCCGATCTGAAGCCAGCTTGGAACTCACTAAGCAGATTATTAGAATGTATCCATTCATTTAAACGACTGAGCAGAATCGATGTAAATATCTTCTATGACGAGTTCAAAAACGAGATTCCTCTGTAGTTTTCAGGAACTTCAGAGCTTCCCTTCTTGTGGATTGGGAAAATCAAGGCAAGGCATGTCTGAACCGATTTGGGATGCTTCCTTCCTCAAAGATCTGGTTGAATACTGCTGTTAGAGATACAACAAGAGTATCTGTACCATATCTGTATAATTCTGCTGGTATACCATCAGAGCCCGCAGCCTTTCGATCTTTTTGGTTGTTTATCGATATAAACACTTCTTCCTTTGAAATTGGTGCATCTAAAATATTATTCTTGAAGCCAGGTGTGGCATACTGATTCAGAAACTTATTTGGCGCATCTGGGTTTAATAATTGCTCGAAATATTTTTGCAGTCTATTTGAATTACTAAGATACGGGCTAATAGTAAATTTTGTTCCATTAAGTTTTCGGACAGGTTCCAAAACTCAGACGACTTGTTACACTTTGCAAGCTGATGTGCTTGGGCTTCCGAATAGTCTATTTTCTTTTTTCGGCAGAGAAGTTTATAATTCTGATTATACTCCATGTACTTTCCTTTTGTAAAGTTTGTATTGGACTTCCGATATGCACTCAGCCAAGCTTAAGAAAGGCTTCTCGCCTGCATGCATTCCTTGTCAAACCAGGGTTCTCTATATTCAGTTTTTCTATGACTGTTATTTGGCTCCTTTAATGCTTTTTTCAATTTTGTTCAGGCTTGCGTCGTCGTATTGCATCATCAGAAGTGCATCTAAACGTGTTCTATAGTTGGATGCAGATTCGTTTGACCAGCGAAGTTTGGGAATCAGTTGCATTTGTACATTGAATATACATACAAAGAGGCATGTGGTCTTTTCTATTTCTAGATTTTTAACAACTGTTCTCCAGTCACCCCCTTCCAAACTGTAGTCAATGACCGAACTTCCTTGAAAAATCAACTGTGTTCTGTGAGAAAGCTATAAATTAATGGGAATGTTTGTTGTTACTTATGACGCCATAATATATGAACAAATTTGTTCATTGTATTGAATTTTAACAAAGAAACTTGTATTTGATCTACTCTTTATATTATTATGTACGAAAAACGATGAATAATCTCTCCTTCATTTGACCATAAAATAATACTCTTCTCTAAAAATGTTAAATTTGTGCAAGAAAAATTAAATCTGATGCAAGAGCTTTATTGATAACCCATTTCACCCTTTGCTTAAAGCGATAATAAAAAATTATCAATTTTTTAAGACATTCCTGAAATACAAAATTTTGAAGACAAAAAGAATTCTTTTAAATCAAAGTCCAATTTTTTATTTTACTTATAAAGGGTGTCCCAAAATTAACGCAAGATTTGAATTTGCCGCCATTTGTGCAGTGAAGTGTTGGCAACCCTGAAAAAAAGCAATTTGATAGCTAACAGTATAGGGTTATTAAAAATGGAGAGTTACACGATAGAACAACGTGTCTTCATTATTAAAGAATATTTCAAAAATAGTGAAAGCTTGGCGGCTGCAGTTCGAAAATTTCATACAAAATATGGTCGGAATAGTGTTTTAACTTCGTCAACTGTGAAGAGATTAATTGTAAAATTCATGGAGACTGGATCCGTTGAAGACGCCAAACACACTGGTCGTCCAAAAACAAGCCGTTCAAATGTGAATGTCGAAGCAGTGCGTGAGAGTGTTTCTCACAATCCAGGAACCTCAATTCGACGTCGTGGACAAGAATTGCAAATTTCAAGAACCTCTCTACAGCGTATACTCACCAAAGATCTGTGTCTTCATGCTTACAAAATTCAATTAACACAACAATTGAAGCCTAATGACCATGGACAGAGAAGAGAGTTCGTTGAATGGATTATTGAACATCAACAAATGGACCCTGATTTTTCGAGCAAAATCCTCCTAAGCGATGAAGCACATTTTCATCTTGATGGCTTTGTCAATCGCCAAAATTGCCGCATTTGGGGTTCGGAGAACCCACATGTGATTGTCGAAAAACAAATGCATCCACAACGCGTGACTGTATGGTGTGGATTTTGGGCTGGAGACATTATTGGGCCATATTTTTTTGAAAATGATGCTGGTCAAGCAGTGACTGTTACTGGTGCTCGATATCGCGACATGATTACACAGTTCTTTCTGCCAAAATTGGATGATATTGATGTGTCCAATATGTGGTTTCAACAAGACGGTGCCACATGTCATACAGCCCGTGAAACAATTCAATTACTGCATGAGACATTTCCAGGTCGTGTACTCTCTCGTTTCGGTGATCAAAATTGGCCTCCTAGATCGTGTGATTTAACACCATTAGACTTCTTTTTATGGGGTTATTTGAAATCACAAGTCTATGTCAACAAGCCCACAACCACCCGTTCATTAAAGGAGGAGATTCAACGCTGCATCAACGAAATTTAGCCACATTTATGCAGAATGGTCATGGAAAATTTCAACAAAAGAGTGCGCATGTGCATGCAAAGCCGTGGAGGCCATTTGTCCGATGTGTTATTCCATACATAACCCTATCCTATGTACTTTACGAGTCAATAAAAATATAACTATCAAAAGACTAAAAACGCCGTTTTCTATTTAATTAAAATCTTGCGTTAATTTTGGGACACCCTTTATTATCTATAATAGTTGTAAATGCCTAAAATTTAAAGAAACTCAATAGTGCTTAAGTCCTTCTTTAAGTTTAACCTTTCATAAAAAAAAAATAAAACAAAACTATTACAACACAAATCAAGGCTTGCTATGCTGGGGGCTTGTTTGCCAAACCACTGAACCGATCATAATAAAACCTTAAATTCAATTTAAATACCAGTTTTGAACAAAACACAAAGAAAAAACAATACAAAGGTTTCAATTACCTATAATTGGGTTAATGGTTGTAGTTGAGTATACTTTTAAAAGAAACTTGAAAACAAACAATTATTACCTACGCATAAACAATAAATTGTACATAATTAAAAAATAATAATAATCACTTAAAATATGACAAAGAAATTTATGTTTTATGTCTTTGTAGTTTAATCACACTTATGTTTATAAAGTATGTTTTATTATTTTGATCACTTCATAACCAAGAGCAAGTTCCCACAAAGAAAGCCCAAAATTTGTTTTTTTTTGTCTCTTTTTCTCCAATTCAACGAGACATTTAATAACAAAGTCAAGAAAAGTCATGCATGAATCATATACCAAAATATTCGTATATATATGTAGTTCCAAAAACAACAACATCTAGCTGCGTCTAGCTGCGATGGGATCCCATTGACTCTGCATTCTCCTTCTAACTGCAGCATATTTCATATCTTTTTTTTTTGTTTGAAAGGTGCTTGTCTGAAGCACTGCTGTCGTTTTTGCTACTATAGTAGTATTTTACTCCTTTCGAGAGTCAACTGCTACTCTACTACCCACGGACGAAAACTACTCCCCAAAATAAAACCCAAAAGAAATTTTTATTTGGTTTACAATAAAAACCAAAATTTAAAACATAATGCCAAAACTTGCAAATCTCTGTTTGCATTAACCTACTAACATCTCTGTTGTGTTCTATTTCCATTCCAAATGTTCGTTCCATTCTTTCCAGATTGCGATAGCGAATTATTATTAAATAAAAAACGCAAATAATGATTTAATGTTTCCCCTGATTAAACAATTCGTCGGTTTATCAGTATGTTTCATTGTAGTGCAACAGCACAAAGAAAATTTTTAGATGTTAGCCTTATAAAAGACAAAAAAAGAAATTCATCCAAGGTAGAAACGGTGAATGCCTTACTAACTGCAATTTCACCGAAAAATGGGAGCCATCGAAAACTTTAATCGAGAAATACAAAAAATTGTTTTAGGCGCTAATTATAGCTATCATTGGTTTCCATCATTGAAAACAAAAAAAATTTCTGTTATTGAAAAAAATGTCCTGATTGAAAACCACTGACAAATTTTTACTGACAGAAATCTGTCATTGGAACTGTGTAAAATTGGAACACAAATCAGTGGAATGATTCGTTTCAGTTTTGAACATAAGAGTATCAGCTGTTCAGGAAAATGAATTTCCACCCGGAAAATAGAAAAAATGCATTTTTAGCAAAAAATAAATGCGCAACTAATTGCCAATTTTGTATTTAATAAACAAAAAGTGATAAATTTAATTTTTTTTTTATTTTAACTAGGTATATTATTTTAAAATGTTGGCCTTTTAGCAGTGAAATATTAACCTTCGCAGTAGGTCAATTAACTTCGAATTTGGATATTATTATTTTCAGTTTTTAATTTTGTTCATGGGCCAAGCATGTGTTTGTTTCATTTTGTTTTACTCCTCAATTTAAGAATATACTCCCCAAAATGACAGAAATACAACTACTCTTGAAATTTTTAAAACGACAGCACTGGTCTGAAGTGTTCTTTTAAACGTCTGGGGGTTCTGGATATGTGGCTGTCTTTGAACAATATTAAAAATGAGGCTGAGAGGAATCGTAAGGTGTATGAGGCCTTGACGTTGTCCTTACCGGACGCTGAAAACATTCAAAAACATTTTTCAAAGATGAGAACTCAAAACAGATAAGCTCATTATTATTACCTTTAAAACAAAAAAAAATAAAAAAGTCTGAATAAAAAGTAAAAATGAAGTGGTAATTTTTAATTTTCTAGAAAACTAGAATTTTTAAAAACACGTAGTTTTCAGTGTTTGATTAGAATTAATGTAGACAGCAAATAGTAGTCAAAGCGAATTTAGCACCTGATCCAACAATTTAAAAAAAGAATCAGTATACGCTTGTTTTTATCATTTTTTGTTTGTGTAAATTAGAAATATTTTTTTTTTCAAAAACTTTTGATAATAAAACATTGATTTGAAAACAATATAAAAAGACAGACTTTAGGTTTTCAAAAATGGTATATCACTTTTCCTTAGATATTACCGTTATGTATTTATATATTTTTTTTTCATTTTAAGCAATTTAAACAGATGAGTTATACCCCCACGTTTATAAAAAAATAATGTGATTTTCCTACCTACACGAATTTTTATTATTTCAAGATTTGAAAAAGTGGGCGTGTTAGTAGGCGGATATTTTGCCTGATGATTTCCTATAGAATTGTTTATCGACCCTGAAAATTTCATTGAAATCGGTGCAGTGGTTCAGATTCTATCAATCTATGACCGCCTCTCCATACAACTGGAACCACTGTGAGGTGCAGTGATTTAGAGCGAAGCACTGTTAAGTCATTTTTGTTAGCACTACATAATAGTGGCATATCCAAAAGTGAGACTTTAAAAGTAGGGCCTAGGTATTGAAAGGATGGTTTTAATGCTATATGATATTCAAAAAGAAATAAAAGACGGAGAAACTTTAAAAAGAAAAGCGAAATTTTGTGTATGCCATGAGAAGACCTGCAGTAAGGTTTTCTAAAACGGCCCTTTGTATCCTGCGGCGGGATGGTGACTTTAAAGCTCAATCTCTTAGGTGCAACTGCAACTTTCCCTTAGAAATATCATTACGCAAATATGTTCAACTTAAGCATCAAGGAGGGTGGAAAAATGGCATTTTTCAGCGATGAAACACAATTTTTTTTTCGTTTAGAATAGTTGAAAAAATGTTGGTCCATTGTCCTAATTGAGAGCTCTTAAACCTAATGTTGTCATAGATCTTTTGGATGAAGTTTTCAGTTGAATAACACATCCAAGCTCTGGGTTAAAGGGAACGAAATTGATATTGTTGAGAAGTTCCCTTAATTACTGGAACTAAATCTGAATTTGAACGTTTTCATTGAGTACAAGATTAAGGTGAGTAGACATGAGCCTTCCAACAAAAGGCTTTTATTAATGATCGATGAAAAATTTACATTTTGTAGGGAATCCCTTATTTTTTTTCAATGCAGCTTATTTTGCCTGCATACTTGGTACCAAGGTGCAGCCTGTTGATGGGGGTATATTCTCTCAGATATCCTTTATTTTGAAAAAAAAACTCCTCAGAATTTCTCAGGTTCTTGGATTTTAGCCTATTCCTTACGTCTGCAGTCTGCACACAAGATTTCGATAGGATTCAAGTCTGGACTTTGGGCGGGCCAATCCAAAATTTTGTAGGAGTAAACCACTGCTTAACAATTCGTTGTGTTTGAATCGTTGTCGTGCTGGAAAACATAACTAATGGACATGGGTGCAAATGGATAAGGCTCCATGACGCATCCCAAACCATTATGTTTTCTTCTCCATGCTTAACGGTCTTTATAGCATATTTAGGATTGGGACTCATAAAGTAAATTTGGCTTGAAGCTTAGCTAACGTTTAAGGCCACACCGCTTTAAATTCTTTTTGGAGATATGTGTTTTTTTCCGTTAATACATCCAAGAGGCCAATGTTCTAAAAATCGACGCCTTATGATCTAGCTGGTAGCTTTTTGGGGTGAAACAACCTCTTTTATTTTTGTGCAATTTAAAGAAGGGTCGGCTTTGTTAATTCGGCATTTCGATGTTTTGGTTTTCTTTTTGAGGTTTCAAAGCTGACAGTTTTTTTTTTTTTTTATAAACTTGAGTTGCACCAAAAATCATCCTTTTCAAGCAATTTAATCTTTTAGCTATGGAATCCATTGACTCGTTTTCGGTCTGATATTACTGAACTATGAGCTTGTGGAGTTCTGGACTACAAGACTTATTCTTGTCGATTTTCTTCGCTGTATTTTCAATTAATCAATATTAATATTAAACAAAAAATAATATTTATCTTTTTTTTTTATTAACTAATTCTTTTGTAGTTTCTAATTTTGTTTTCAGCAAAAACTTCAACTATAAAATATTTTCTAATATAAGGGTGTTTTAAAAACTGTTTGCTTTCAGGGAAACTCATATTCAGAACATATGTATGTCAGCTGTCAAAGACCAACGGCACAAACCAAGCACACTGGTGCTTACAAAAAAATATTATGATTGGTAAAGTGCGTTTAGAATTGTTATTTCTAATTATACGAGTATGACCATCACTGTAGCAAATCATGTGTACCTATTATTGTTGGTCAGCCTATAATGAAGCCTCTGCAAACGGACTCCATATTACTTTTCAAAAATCACAAATTAAAAATACATTGACCTAATACTTAACAGTAAAATTCAATTTTTAAATTTTAAGCTTTTCGTCTAATACATGTATGTATCGGGTGATTTTTTAAGAGCTGGAGAACTTTTTTTTTAAAAAAATGCATAAAATTTGCAAAATCTCATCGATTCTTTATTTGAAACGTTAGATTGGTCCATGACATTTACGCGGCTGCGTCTTAGGTGGTCCATTCGGAAAGTCCAATTTTGGGTAACTTTTTCGAGCATTTCGGCCGGAATAGCCCGAATTTCTTCGGAAATGTTGTCTTCCAAAGCTGGAATAGTTGCTGGCTTATTTGTGTAGACTTTAGACTTGACGTAGCCCCACAAAAAATAGTCTAAAGGCGTCAAATCGCATGATCTTGGTGGCCAACTTACCGGTCCATTCCTTGAGATGAATTGTTCTCTGAAGTTTTCCCTCAAAATGGCCATAGAATCGCGAGCTGTGTGGCATGTAGCGCCATCTTGTTGAAACCACATGTCAACCAAGTTCAGTTCTTCCATTTTTGGCAACAAAAAGTTTGTTAGCATTGAACGATAGCGATCGCCATTCACCGTAACGTTGCGTCCAACAGCATCTTTGAAAAAATACGGTCCAATGATTCCACCAGCGTACAAACCACACCAAACAGTGCATTTTTCGGGATGCATGGGCAGTTCTTGAACGGCTTCTGGTTGCTCTTCACTCCAAATGCGGCAATTTTGCTTATTTACGTAGCCATTCAACCAGAAATGAGCCTCATCGCTGAACAAAATTTGTCGATAAAAAAGCGGATTTTCTGCCAACTTTTCTAGGGCCCATTCACTGAAAATTCGACGTTGTGGCAGATCGTTCGGCTTCAGTTCTTGCACGAGCTGTATTTTATACGGTTTTACACCAAGATCTTTGCGTAAAATCTTCCATGTGGTCGAATAACACAAACCCAATTGCTGCGAAAGGCGACGAATCGACATTTCACGGTCTTCAGCAACACTCTCAGAAACAGACGCAATATTCTCTTCTGTACGCACTGTACGCATTCGTGTGGTTGGTTTAATGTCCAATAAAGTAAACTGAGTGCGAAACTTGGTCACAATCGCATTAATTGTTTGCTCACTTGGTCGATTATGTAGACCATAAATCGGACGTAAAGCGCGAAACACATTTCGAACCGAACACTGATTTTGGTAATAAAATTCAATGATTTGCAAGCGTTGCTCGTTAGTAAGTCTATTCATGATGAAATGTCAAAGCATACTGAGCATCTTTCTCTTTGACACCATGTCTGAAATCCCGCGTGATCTGTCAAATACTAATGCATGAAAATCCTAACCTCAAAAAAATCACCCATTATATATTAATATTATCAAACATTCCAGTTTTTTGGTCATAGCTTTAAGTGGTGCATTTCTATTTTAACACCCAGTTACACGTTTAATTTTAAAAATGTATATTTCTAACTTAAAAATAAACCGTTTTTATAGAAATAATAACATCCCGTGTAAATGTAATATGTCTATTTTTACCTTTTTTGAAATAGCTTAAACACTTTTATGGATTCCTTTATTTCCGTTTACAGTCTTTTAAGCATTTTAATGAAAAAGAAAAGCAAAAATTCTTCTTCGGCATATACATATTTATACAAAAAACCTGAAGCATGTTAAAATATTTTCAAAAAAAAAAGGTAAGTAATTTAATTTGATTAAACAATTTTATTTATAAAATAAACAAATCGAAATGACATCGATTGAGAATTCAAATGTTGTAATAAAGCTCAAAGCCCACCTAAAGACATATGTACATATGTGATGGCAAAAAGTGTTTTTGTCTTTCTGTTTCAAATGGAATAATTAAATGGCCGTTTCCGTCATCCCTTAAATAGTCATAGACGTTCGAGTAGTTGTTATTTTGTTTTTTCTTTAATTTACATACATATTATTCAAAATGAGACGAGAAATACAACTGCCTTCTGTAAATATTTACTTATTTATAACAAGTACGAAAAATTTCCATTCATACACAATTTTTGGCAACAGCATTTGAAAGCATATAAACTACATTATTTTCCAAGTACACACACAATATGTTTTCAAAATTTATTTGGCATTTATATTTTTGAAGATTTTTTCTTTTCTTGGCAGACATTTATTTTAATAAATCAGCCCGGAACAAAGTCTAGCCTATTTCTAATTTCAAAAGTAATTTTCTTGTATCAAATAAGTAAAAAGTTTGGTGAATTTGTGATTCATCACTTCATTTTTATTTCTACGTCTAATTATTATCCAAAGTCGAAAAGATTTCATTAAATCGTTAGGCAATTAAAATTGGATTCATTCGTGATGATGGGGTTATTCATATATGTACATAATTAGTTTTAAATTAGTTGAATTTCTTTTATGATTATTTTTAAAAATATGGTTCATAATCACATAGATTTATTATTAGGTAGGTGCAAGTACTTGTGTATTTTGTGTGTAATGTGTATACCTACATATATTTTTATAATAATTTTATGTTTCATGACTATAATTTATTTGTTGTAATGATTATGACACGCAACATTATTTTTTTATTATATTTTTTACAAACGAACGGTTAATGAACCTCTTAAAGTTATCAATGCGTAAAATCTGTAGTTTGTGAAAAAAAAAACATTGTTTCGCACAAATAAAATTGAACATAAAATAATCATACAAAAAGTTGCGGTCTAGTAGAACAGATTTGGAAATGTTAGGTAATTTTGGACAGGCAAAATTAATAAATGTTTTGTAAAACGAAATTGGCAGCAGTTCAATTTTGAAACGCTGTTGATGTACTAATAACAAAGAAGATATAGAAGAAATAATTTCAGATTTGTTCATAATTTTAGTCCTTAAGTTAAATCTTAAGTCATCTTTATTTTGGTTTAATCTTAAATATTCGTTTTTTAACTACCCATAGGAAGTTAATGTAATGGGTCCGATTTGTCAAATTGAAAATTTTGACATTTCTCGACGTTTCAAGGTCCCTAGAGTCGAAATAAGAGATTTTTAGAAAGATGTCTGTGCGTGCGTGTACGGACGTACGAACGTACGTACCTACCGTTCGCGACGTTTTTTTCGTCGTCCATAGCTCAAGAACCAGAAGAAATATCGACTTCAAATAAATTTTGTTATACAGATAATAAGGCAGAAAGATGCAGAAAGGGCTCTCAGAAAAATTGCGTGGGTGGTTTTTTTTACCATAGCAGTTTTAAAAAGGTGAAAATGTTTTTAACCTCTGGTAAATTTTGAGAAAAATCGAATTGACAGTTTTTGTTATAAAAAATAAAATCCTATAAAAACCATTACTCAAAGTTGGTAAAAATTGATTTTTGACTTAAATAACTTTTCGAAAATTTAAAATTATGACTTCCAACTAATTTTATCTTATAAGAAATATTATTTTCAACATTCGGTACAATTTTGAGAAAAATCGAATGGAGATTTTTTTTTACAAAAAATAAAAACCAACAAAAAAATAATACTAAAACTTAGTAAAAATTTACTTTCGACTCAAATATCTTTTCAAAAATTAAAAATATTGGCTTCAAACTTATTTTATCTCACAGAAAATATTTTTTTCGACGTTCAGTAGATTTTTTATAAAAACCCAATAGCCAGTTTTTTCATAAAGAATTAAAATCTACAAAAAATTGGTAAAAAATGATGTTCGGTTTTCGATATCTCGTGAACAATAGAAGATATTGACTTCAAATTAATATCAGTCATCCAATTTGTATTTGTTTGTATAAGAAATATTTTTTTTAAGAAATGCTACTAAAATTGGTAAAAATTGGTTTTCGACTAAAAATCTCGTTAACAAAAAAATAATTTCGAAATCGAACTATTTTATTATATGCAAAATATTATTGGTAGTTTTTAAATTTAAATATGGCTGAATAAAATGAGAAAGTTTTATTTCCTTAATTTAATTAAATTTAGTGGGGTATTTTTTAATTACAAATATTTAGTGGTTTCTTTTTAAATCATAAATTATTTTATACTGACAGCTGTCTACCCCTCGAAATCTTGACAGACATTGAGGGACATACCACAAAAATTGGACCTTTTGCCGACTTCAGTTTGATAAATTTGTGTATCGTATCGGGGCTTAGGCTTTAATCCTTACAATAGCTAACTACGTTTCCAATTAAAAATACGTCTAGAAAAAAACGGGTGGTTTTTAGACGTGTAGTTATCAATCTGACATTACTCTTTCGGAGTTGTTCAATTTGACAGCTGTCACTTGATTTATACTCAGTTTTGTTTGCAATTTCATAATAAATAGACTTACTCCTGAACAAATGTTTCAAATCGTGCAAATTTATATTACCAAAATAATAATCCCTGAAATGACCAGCACACAAGAATGGTTGAGAGTTGTAAGTCACTAGGCCCTAGTACTCAAAGGACTGTTGTGCCATCTAATTTCAAGCAATTTTGAATTAAACTTTTGGTGAGGGTATTTAAACATTATATCGCGTCGGGAGCTTTAGCGTGGCCTCCAAGATCGTGTGGTCGAACACCGCTGGGGTAGTGTGGGGTTATGTGAAGTCACTTGACAACGCAGACAAGCTCGAGACAATTGACGTCTTGGCGCGTTATTGCTGACATACCGCCCCAAAGTGGCTCAATGCCGCAGAAAATCGTCGAAAATTGGGTTTTCGATTTTGGTTGAAAAGTACCATTTAACGAAGCCTATGGAAATCATCATAGTACAGATTTAACTCATTATGAATAAACTGACCCTAATGGCTCGAGTACACCAAATCCGTCATCAGCCGAATTCTGCTCGGACGTTGTCGGCCGAACTCGGCCGATCGAACCAAACATATAGAAAGGAAAGAGAGCGAGTATACCACTGAAAGCGGCATTGTCTTATGACGTCCCATAGTA
This sequence comes from Eupeodes latifasciatus, assembly GCA_920104205.1. Lineage (NCBI taxonomy): Eukaryota > Metazoa > Arthropoda > Insecta > Diptera > Syrphidae > Eupeodes > Eupeodes latifasciatus. The sequence goes on from OV049925.1 coordinate 29,956,195, forward strand.
ACCGATCAACCGACATAATTCAAACATGTTTGGATTTTTGTCAATTCTCGGATCAATTGATACCAAAATTCATACCATTGCTAAACAGCTATGGGCCGAAGTTTCTTCAGAAATGGAACTGACTGTTCCAGATATAAAGAAAAAATGGAGTATTTTAAGGGGCCAGTTCCGAAAACAGTACGCCAAGTGCAATGGAGCTGGAAGATCTGGTGCTGCGGCCGAAAACGAAAAGTCTTGTTGGGCTTATTATAACTCACTTTTATTTAAAACAAATAAAATAGGGAGTCCCAGCCAAGAATATGATACGGAGCCCCAACCGGTTACATGCATATAACCTCAGCCAGAGGTATCACAGCCTGCTTTCCCGCCGTTATCGAAGCCGGGAACCTCAGCAGAATTCTGACCTGAGATACCCAAGTCACACCAACATAAAAAACTCTATGAAAAATCGGTGCCTCCTATAACTTAAAATCAACGTTTTACTTCTCAAAGATTTGGAAAAAAAAAATTGGGTTGTAATTTCAAATCTTTAGTTGTTTTCTTTGCATAAATATTTTATTAACCCATACACAGCGACGACGCATTAAATTACGGTATGAATTTCGAAAATATACATTTCTTTAAAATCTTCCACTAAAAAAAAATATTACATTTACAGCCAAGCTTCACAAATTCAGACCCCAGACCGATATTGTCCGCGGTCGGAAGCAATGTATGCAGCAGTCGAACGTCCGACACGGTCGTCCAAATTTTTCCAACCCGATATCGGCCGATAACTCGGTTTTAGTGTAAGCGAGCCGTAAGAGTTACAGAATGAAGGGCAATTATGGTGTTGTGCGTATTTTTCCCATTAGAAAATTTAAAATGGTTTCATTTTACTTTTTTGTTGTTTTGATGATGTTTTTGAGAATTTCATCCTGCCTCACATTGGAACACATTAGCTCCCATTTTGCCCATTTTCTCTAATTGTGAATTTGAATAACTTCGAAAGATTTTATTATTTTTTTTAATCTATTTACTTTGAAAATAAGTTTTTAGAGAACTACGGTTCTTATTTCAATATGTATATTTTGGGCTTACTAAGAAAATTGGAAACTTTACATTACATTACATTTCACACTACTCAGCACATAAATGTACAGAGTAGAGAACACAGCACCTTGAGCGACTAGACTATATAAGGTGATAACAACACAAGACATTAATACAAGACAGAAGGGCAGAGGAGAAAGAACAACATACAGAAAGAACACATGACAACAGCACGCGGTAGGTTTCGAGCACTGATGCTTTATCAGTGACTAGGCCGTTGCCAGAAAATTGGAAAATTAGGGGCACTTCATCGAAAGAAAAAAATTCCCAAGAAATATTATTCGCCGTAGAAACCAATAATTCGACACTGTTTAAGGTCGTCTTGTGCAAATTTGTTTACGTTTTCGAAAACTAAAGCGAAGAGAAAATCACTTCCAACTACAAGGACTACAAATCCTTATTACTAACTAGGTGATTCGGTGAACTCTGTTCCGCCGTATTTTATTTTGTTTTGTTTTATTATCAGGCGCGAAAACAAACAACGCAGATGGTCTTCCCGACCCGTGAACATACCACATATAATTGACTTGAATTGATTGGCCTTGTAATTTTTTGATGGTCATGACAAATGCAAGACGGATAGGAAATCCAAGTCTTTTAAATTCAAACGGCATGCGGTTGGGATCATCGGTATTCTCGGAATGAGAACTTCCTCACCTTTGAATTTTCCTTTCAGTATCAGAGCGTAAACTATAATTGACTTGAATTGATTGGCCTTGTGGTTTTTTGATGGTCATGACAAATGCAAGACGGATCGGAAATCGAAGTCTTTTAAATTCAAACGGCATGTCGGTTGGGATCATCGGGATTCTCGGAATGAGAACTTCCTCACCTTTGAATTTTCCTTTCAGTATCAGAGCGTAAACTACATTTTTCATCATCAGTTTTCTAACCACCAAAAGCGTACCGTTGTACGTTTTGGTTGGTTTATGTTTCGAAGCATGATTACTACGGAGCCAAACTTTAGGCGTAAATTGTGAGGTGATAAACCAGGCACATCCAAGGAGTTTTAAAATTCAATTGGATAGTTTGTGGCTTCATCTTTATTTTTGACGCAATCAATAGATTTGAATGAATGCATTGTTCCAATGGTCTTATTTTGAATTATGTAGTTTAGGTCATCTAAATCTTTATTCTTAGCCACTAAAATTGATCGTTCAGAAATAATATTTGGAAATACATTGTTGATAAGCTTGTCTTTTTATGAGACAAAATTACAGAAATTATTTGGAAATGATATCAATCCGCTCGATTCGTCGGCAAGTACTTGACCATTACCGATAGTCAGCAATTGCTAAGAGAAATCTTCATTAAGCAATGCAACTCTCATGTTTGTTGTCAGCTGCAGTTTCATACGTCCATACCATACGTCCATTACATTGCTGTCATTTGCGTTTTGTTATTCCAAGTCTGATTCTTTTTTGTTATACCATGTTTTATAGTGACTGACGTTTTATGTCAAGTCACACGGGAACGCTTTCGAACGGGATAAACAGTATCCTATGTCCGTCTCCTGACTCTAAGCTACATACCCAATAATTTTCAGCCATATCGGTACAGCCGTTCTTGATTTATAAATAGTGTAAGTAACACGACTTTCTTATACATATAAGTATATAGATTTTATTTAAAAATTAAATTAATTATGGAATTGGGCGAAATTCTAAATGAAAAACGCGGTTAAAACTTTATGCGATTAGCTTTTATCATGTCAGGTTTTTAACTTGCATTTCTAGTCCTTACCAATAGTTCATTTCATTTTCTATTTTAAATAATTTGTTTCTTTTATTTTGACACACGAGAAATAATTTCGTTAATATGGCACAAAAAGATTATTTTAATTGATTTCAACAACGACCCAATCTTATTGAAAGCCCAATTGCTTATTGTTTCGAAATATTTATATTAAAAAAAAAAAAAAAACAATAATTAAATTAATAAAAAATTTGTTTGGCAAATAATGATTTAGAAGAAAAAATAACAACAGCTGATAAAATGATTAAACTTTGTTTTTGAATTATAAAAAATAAATAATATTCTAGATTTCGTAATACGGTAATGCCTCTTAAGAACAACAAAACAGTGAACATCTACGCATTACAGACAGTGACTTTCCTAATTCATATTATATTGTTAATTATACAAAAAAAAATGAAAAAATATATTTAAATATTTTTCTTTTTGTACGACGACGATTTAAGAGAATATGTTAAACAATAATTATTATGAATAAGAGTTTATGAGAACGTACTGTTGCATTGTAATTGGTGGTCTTTGTTTTATATTTTCCCTATAAAAACATTATTTCTCACCAGAATAAATGAGTGTGTGTGCTTAATAAATAGGTATAAATTTATTGAGTCAATAAAAACAATGAAAAAATACAGTCTTTTATCAATTAAGTAATTTTTATAATGAGTTCAAGCATTACGTACATACATCAAAAATTTAAAATACATTTGCATGTAGAAATTAACTACATGCAAATTTAATTAATAATCTATAAATTACAATAATATATTAAATCAAGCGATTATTTAAAATGTGTGTGTGTTACAAAAAGAAATGTATATGCATGCATGTATTAAACGTATAAATTAAATAAATATTATAAAACTGTCAATTACTGATTAATATAATCTTAACAGCTGCATCATCATGAATAGAAGAAATTAAAAAGAAAACTCATCGCTTAAATGCAAGTTATGTGAACTGAGTTGGAAAGTCCCTAGACGATGAGTAAATTGATATTTAAAAAACAAAACGTGATGTCTGGGATTGATAATTAGAATAAAAACAGCACCAGACAAAAAACGGAATAAAAATAATTAATCATAGTATGCATAAAACTGAGTAAGTACTTAGAGTAAGTGCTCAGTATATCAAAGGCTCAGTAGTCCAACAAAAAAAAAAAAAACATTATTGTAAATAATATAGTTTTATTAATATCAAATACAGAAACTGATGCTCTAAGAAATGCAGTTTTTACAAAATGCTAGCTGATCCAACCAACTTCCTACCGCCACCGTTTTAAAGATATGAATGCGTCTTTAGCAAAGAGCTGAAAGTCAATTGTTCGTAAATTGTTTGTTTTTAATGTCTAAAGCAATTCATCAATGTAGTTCCATCAAATTTTGTGGAAAATTAAATGTTCGAGAAGAAGAATGTTGCAGAAGGCCTTCGGTGACCAAGTACACGAGTATATTACAAATTGTTTAAAGAGTGTAAAAAAGGCGTTGAAGGCGAGGTACGGCTAGGACGATCAACAACTCCAAAGTTGTCGATTGACAGTCCAAGAACTTACTGACCTTGTTGGAATATCGGAAGTATTTTTCATTGATTTGGGTTAAAGGGTACAAGAAAAGTGAAACCTTGATTGCTGTAAAAAACGCAAACATTCAGCACCGGTAAAACGTAATAATTTTACTAAAATATTGAACCATGCATCTTCCGGGCTGTTCGTTCAACTTAAGAGACTTCTTCGTGAAAATCTTTTGGAATCGAAGATATGGAAACAATAACAAAGAAGAAATAAATAAATTGGAGGCTACCGAAAGAAGACTTTAAAACACGTTTCGAAAATTGGGATACAAAATTTTGACAAAAGAGTGTGTTATATTGGGGGGGGGGGGTGATTGTACTACTTTTAGGTTTATATAAATACTCCCGGTATCTGTGAATTTGAATTGAGATATTAGCCGTATTTTATTTATTCCGTGATTCAGATCAGAGCATCTATTTCTTTACGTTACGATTACAATTAAGCAAAATCCTGCTTTAATCTTGGATCTATTTTCGTTTTTCTATTTCCCACTAGGTGAAATTTTGTTTTTTGGTATCACTTTTAACTATTTCAATAAAAACAGTGTTTCCACACTGTCATTTTTATTTATCTGAAAAATATATAAAATATTACATATTTTGTATGTAATCGATAACAAAATTTATTTTCAAACAAAACTTTTGTGAAATTAAAAAGAATACCTACTTAAACAAGTCGTTGAGTTATTGTGATAGTAAAACGCGGCCGGCCTATATATTATTTGCTCAAAACAAATAATATAGTTTTATTTAATATTAACATTTTTTTACAGCCAACGATGAATTGCACAAAAAACCTTGAGCTTTTTAAGACTTATCAATGTAATTTGAATAGCACTTCGCAGCAAAATAAAAACTTGAACCCACCTTTAAATAATATCCAGTTTTTAGAATATGCCTAAAGGTTTTTAATTTTAATAAAGACCGTTAAAATAATTTAATAACAAAAGTCTTTTGCTAATTTTAGTACAAAAGATCCCCGATTTTATTTTTCAATTGATAAAAGTCAATGTCATAATTTTTCATAAATTAAGCTAATTATTTTTTTCTCTGAAATTTTAATTTCTTGGTCAGATGGTTCAAAGATCTTAACCAAACAACAACCAACAATCTTAGATTTTGGTCAGTTAATTTGTATTTGTATGTAGTAATAAAGGCAAACCCTTATGTTGACACCTTCAATAATGTAAATGTAAACCCATTAAGATTTACAGTGATGATGGGAAAAAAATAGAAACAAGCTTCGTGTTCATTCTTTTTAACACATAAAAAGGTATATATTTGTGAAGAGTAGGAAAATAAAAACAATACAGATAGATTTTTAATAATTTATTGTTTAAATGCAACAATATTTTTTTTAAATATAATAATGGGAAATAATGATAAAAAGTAGACTTGTGATTATTATGTTGTTTCATCTTGGAAAAAATAATAGAAACAAAATTTGAATAGTACTCTTTTTCATATTCTTTCAGTATTTTGTAGTGGCACCCTTATTATTAGTAACGGCCTCCACTGTTCGCCCCATCGAATTCACCAATTCGGCAAAAGTCTCTAAGGGATACCATTCCCTTTGAATTTTCGACCACAACTCGTCATTCCTTTTGGTTTTACAATCTCAAATTCTTCGCCCCATAAGTGCTCAATTGGGTTTAGGTTCGGGAAATTGTGATAGCCATTCAAATTCAAATTCAGTGATTTTGTTTTGTTTTAAGTATTTTGTTAGCCGATTTGGAGGGGTGCTTGGTGCTTCGGGTGCTCTTTACTTGATGGAAGCATAACTGAATTTAAGATGTGGACATAATCCACAGCGCACATCTTATCTTTGATCCAAAATATTAGAGCTACACCAGATACTGAAAAGTATCTTCAAGTCATTATATTCCCACCACCGTGTTTCACTGACTTCTTTGTGTATTTTGAGTTAAACTTCTTGTTTTTTGGCCTTCTCACATACATTTTTCCATTGGAAGTAAACAAATTGATCTTCGTTTCATCCGACCATAAAACGTTATCCCAATATGAACGGTGTAAGTATTTGTTTGCAGAGGGAAGTCTTTGTATTATGTTTTTTTTTTGGTTAAAAAATTGCACTTTTCGTGGACTGGCTTCTATAAGTTGGTTTCTTATTGTTCTTTTTTTTTGTTATAATAAGCGCATACTCAAGGGGATATTACTACCCCTATTATGTAGACACAGTGTGAGCACTAGGAAAGGGAGAAAGGGGTTAAAAGGAGGTGTCGGTGCACATTGGTTTTGGATTCTTGAATACTGCAATGGCTGGGAAAGACAGAGCGTGGTAAGGAATTCCACATTCGCGTAGTACGGCTAAAGAACGAATCTCTGTACTTGACAGTACGACCGAAGTTGGGCTCTAGGGTATATTGATGGACATTCCCAGAAGCGCGAGTATTACGGTTGAACTGTTTAAGGGGAGGAATGCAGCTGGCTATTTCTCTAGAGCATAAACCATTAAAATAACTGTAAAAGAGGGTGAGACAAGAAACATTTCGACGATGTTCAAGCGACATAAATGATCTTATGATGGTAATATTACCAATCAGTCTAAATGCTCAACGTTCAATACTGTCCAAGAGGTTTAAATAAGTTGCAGGAGCACCAGCCCAGATATGGGAGTTATATTCAAGCTTTGGACGTATATAAGTTTTGTAGAAAACAGCCAGATCAGAGGGGGAGAAAAACTTCTTGCATCGCCTTAGAAAACCCAAACATCTTACGACATTTTTGGCAACATCGCGTATGTGATCGTACCACAAAAGGTGGTTGGTGATACACATACCGAGAATATCGAGATGTTCAGTTCAGTCTCCTCGATGCAAGTGCCATCCATGGATAATGGCAAGGTGGGTATATCTCGCTTTAACGATACAAGACAGCATTGGGTTTTCGAAGCATTAAATTCCACGCGTTTTATTATTCCCCATTCTACAATGCTGTTTAGGTCGGAATTTAACGAGCTTATCATATTTTGTCGTTGCAGTTCCAAATCCGATGAAGAGGGATGTGATTCTGAAAACGAATATGAAAAGCTAAGAGTACTATCCTCAGCGAAACAATGTTTTGGATTAGAAGTTGCATACAGGGGATCATTAATTAAAAGGAGAAAGAGGGTTGGAGATAAAACGGAGCCCTGGGGCACACCAGCATTTATTTTGTGGTTTTCAGACTTGAATCCATCCAATACTACTTGTTTTGAACGATCCGAAAGGTAATTACTAATCGAATGAAGAAGAGATTCATGAAAACCGAAAGCACGCATTTTCGATAAGACAGACTGATGCCAAACCCTATCAAATGCTTTTGAAATATCAAATGCAATAATCTTACTTTCTCTTACGATAATTAAACGAGAGAAATGGTTTCTTCTTACATATTCTACAATTTCAACCATCATTTTTCTAGCTTATCTTAGTTTTTTTTTATCACTTCGCGTTCAAAGGGAGTAGGTATAATGTATTATTATTATTACTACCCATATTTATTAAAATCATAGATTAATTTTATTATATAATTTTATTAATTATTAAATTATTATATAATTTTTGTTTACCGTCGATTATAAAATATTTGACAAATTAATAAACAAACTCAAAACGCCTTTTTGCATACAAAAAAAAATTGATTCTTAAGTTACAATAACCGACAAAGTACCTTGTCTTTATTTTTTTTTCACGCGAAATCATCATGATTGGCCTCAAACTTTTTACCGTTAAGTGAAAACAAAAAGTTGTTTCAACAAAACAATTTTTCTATTTGAGAGTATTATTAGGTACAACTAAAATATACATAGAAAGACTAACGACAAAAGACTTAATTGCTAAACAAATATTGTGTATCGAAAATGATGAAGATAAAGACACTTGTTTCTATTATTTTTTCCAACACTGTATGTAAAACTGGCTTTTGATAATTCAAAAAAGGTGTTATATAAAAACAGAATTAAATCCATTTTGACAGCTGTCAAACCTACACCTGCTTATTGTTTGAATTACAACACACAAGTTGCACAATGCCTCAAACGCCTAAACAAATCTGTATAGATTTATTCCCTAGCCTCATTGCATTATTATAAATAAAGAGGTGCATCATCATCATCACAGCATGATCATTATCAAATAATTTAAAGAAACCACCATTCTGTATATTGAAGATCAAAGCAAAACAAATAAATACGACTATTAACATCCCTATTAAACACCTAGAAACATAATCAAAAGACCAAACAAAAACCATATACAAATACAGAGAAGATGAATAAACCAAAAACGGTGCAATTATTTTTATTTAATATAATTTAACTTACTCGTAGTTGCGTTTAATTTAAACAGCTGTTATTTTGAATGACGTAAGGGCAATGGATTAACCCATAAACATATGTATACAAAAGAGCAATATACAAGATAATGTTCTTCAACTTAACAATCTGACAGGTGAAGCCCGAGATGTATGAAAAAGTCTTTTTAATTTGATCTAGCTTTCGAGATCGTTTTGATGGTTTTTGTTTTACAAAATAACGAGAAGAATACTTTCACTATTCTTATAATATTTATTATTATGTTATCTTTAATAAAGCACACGGAAGTTATTTTTTAGTTTAGTTTAGTTTATTCTCAAAAATAAAATATTTGGCTGCTTTGAAGTTTCAAACACTTGCGGTATAGAGAGCACCTATTTATGTAGGTACAGATACAGATGTTTTCAAACAGAGCAGGTTTGATAGATTCCACCGAACAAAGATCACTTCGCTTCTTCTTATATTTCGTACTACGTATTTGCAAATTATTTCAAAATCGTTTTTGAATGAATTGCAATTTATTTCGAAACAAATCAGATGCAAAACAGAAACACAAAAATAAATAAACAAATGCACTTGGTACTTCAATTTTCTTATAATTCAATGTTTTATATTATTTGTTGGTGGTTTAAATTCAGCAAACTAACAACTTAATCACGCTTCTCCCGGGCTGATTTTTAATTTATAAATTGCATTTGTTTATTATAATATTATATATATGTAGGTATATAGTATATGTATATTGGCTTGGTAGCGTTTTGAATTAGGTTTAAAGTCCACAAACGACTCAACAACAAGCACAACACAGCACAGCACAGCACAACGGTTAGCATTCAAGTGAAAACTTGTTAGGCTTTTTTATTTCATAATAATAACAACAAAAGGAAGGCACAAAAAGCTTTTTATTTTGTTTCGAACTTGTTTCTTTCTTTATTTATTATTTTTCAAAGTTTACGTAAATGCTAAATGCGATTTGAGGGGATTTTTCTTTGTTTTCTATACCGACGATATAACGCCGACAAGTGCGGGTCTCATACTGAACAAATAGTAAGACTTGTTTCAAGCTAAATACTAATATGTACTAAATTAAAAAATAAAAGTTTTTATAAGAAAATGGTCAACGCTCAACGATGAGACTTTTTAGTACATGGTGCTGGTGTATGTACGGGCGGCCGGCTGCGGCCGGCGCGGTGGTGGTGTGGAAAAGCAAGACGAATTTTAAAGAAACAGCCGACGACAACGATCATGACGACGCGACGACGACGGACGGGCTGAGAAATTGTCTGTCCATTCACCATAGTCAGCAGCGTTGCCACTTAACGAAAATAAGGAAACATTTTTTTTTTTTTCAATATTGTTTTAATTTTTGTTTCCTTAGGGCCCTTTCACACCAAACGAATCCGAATCAATCATAATCACTCTGAATCAAGTTGAATCTGATTCGTCATCTCCACTCTTTCACACCAGCTAAATCAACCTGAATCTATAAAAATCATCATGCGACGCATGATGATTTTTATAGAAAGAAAGAGTGGAGATGACGAATCAGATTCAACTTGATTCGGAATGATTCTGATTGATTCGGATTCGTTTGGTGCGAAAGGGCCCTTAGGATTTTTGAAAATAAAAATAATATTTCGAAAACATTTTTTTGACTTTAGCCGCAATAAATTACTTGAATTGTTTTTGATTGGTTGGCATAACATCGGTCAAACCGCATCAAAAGGGCGGTTTATTAACATCACCAAGAAGGCTTTTACCAGGATTTGGGAATTTGGTTCGTTATAGATCAATTATGGTATGCTCTGCGAGGCATTCCACTCCATCTTGCATAAATCAAAAGTTGTCTATTTCTTCAATTTCAGCATTATTCTCAGCTCAGCTCAGGTAGCATCCTGAGTATAAATCAACTTATTTCGTTCCGGGGGTACGATACTGTATCTCTGTTAATATTTCGATATATTAAATTGTCCACCCTGTAGGGAGGTCAAACTGACTTCCAATAGACATAGGGAAGACCTGTTGAGCTTGTCTATGATCTGGAAGGAAGAAGCACTTACTTGCACCTTCCCGCGGTGGCCTCTGGGCACAAGTTTGAGAATTCAGTGTAGTTCGTTGATGAAGTGATACTGTTCAATTAATTATAATTGATAAAGGCACTCTGAGAATTTGCATCTGAGTTATATTCTCTACTTGTGAACGAACGCAAGAAGTTATAGTTATCTTCCTTCTTAAGATTGAAAAATCTTAAGATCGGCGGTAACGAAGGACCGTCGTCCTGCCTCCTGGGTTCGAGGCTGACTTACTGATATAAATTATAAAAAATCAAACAAATCAGTAAATATACAAATCGACAATGACCATGAGTCGTCGGTATTTCATATACATTTAAAAAGTTTGGAGTGGAAGTAAAAATCATTTAATAATAAAATGATGTAAATGTAGATTAAGCTCGGTGGATTGTGTCTCACAAGAAATCGGGCGACCACTTCTAGGGTTATCTTCCCTAGATGGCTCCACATCAAAGACCTAAAATAAAAGCCCACCATTGCTAAAATGGTACCACGGGATATGATACAGCCCCATGATTAACGTCATGATCATATATGGGACGGCCTCCTTGTGAGAGTTTCGTGGTGGCTGTGGTTTATCCTATATGCATAGGGTATTGGTTTTTTATTGTTTACCCTAGTTAAACCAATACTTAGATAGAAAAAGCCAGGACCAAAGGTTAACAAATTGGCAGCGTTTGTTAAGTCTTGGTAGCTTAGAAAGAGGAACTCACTCGAAGCATATATTGATTAAGAGAGAGGGTAAATCTTACGAAATCTACTTTAAGTGAATTTCAAAAACTAAGCGACAAAGCAATGTAAGGGACAGCAAGTTTAAAAGCTTGCCAGCAAATAAGGGCTCACTGCCAGGTGTTGCTGTTGCGAACGATTATCTTATACTGTCCACCCTGTAGGTTTTCAACACGTTTTCAAAATTTGTTTCTAAAATTTTGAAATTATGATGATTTTTTTTTTTGTTAGAAAATTAAGAACACGTTAAGAGATATGTATATTGGTCTTGAAGTATCTAAATTGTAGAGCTTTTCTGTTTCTATATGGACAGCAACATCACAGTACATATCATACAACAGGCTCTTGTCGTAAAATGTGGGTAACTCTAATCCACTATAACAGTAATAATACACGTTTTAATGACTCGAAAATATTGAAATAAAATTAAATTTGTATTTCCATATTTCGTATTTCCGTAATTCTTAGGAAATTAGGATTTATTAAAACATACAGCCATTCCGATAATAGCTAACGACCATTATCGGGAGACAAATTTTCATCTATTTTAGCTGTTTCACTGTGGCGTATACGTAATATTTGTTTGTGTTGACCTATTAACAATAAAAAGTATATTATTATATTAGGTATTTATTTTGCTAGACCCCCAACAACTCGTATGGAACTAGACATCTTTAGAAAAAAAAAGACCACCATTAAATTTCTGAACATTGTACAAAAAATAATCCTGGTCAGTTAATAAAAATTAAAAATTAATTAAAAAAAAAAAAATAGTTTAATTTAATCGACCAGAAGTTCCATCAATTTTTACTCCTAATGCAGGAACTGTTCATGAATGAATTACATCAGCAGCTGTTACTAGAATTCGAATTTGAGAATGCATGTGTTGGCAGAAAAATTACAGCAGATAATTTTTAGTAATTTTTTTAAACAAAAATTAAGTTACCAGATTGAGTCATTTAAAACTGTGCAACTTACTTAGCCCTTTCACAGTCCATTACATAATTTCACGATTTAAAAACGAAAGTAGGATTCATAATGTGAGCATAGAAGTAAAAGGAAAGTAAAGCTGGATACATACGATGAGAAAATACTTTTAAGGCTAACCAACTAAAATCCCTTCTTATCCTTGGAATCTCTAGAAAATTTGCACTTAAAGTTTCAAGTCGAAGAATGTACATATGTATGGCGGAAAACAAATGAAGAATTTTCTCATAAGCATGCTCGAGCTACTGTTAAGCATGGCAGTGGTGGTGTGGCGGTCGGTATGAGGATTTGTTGAAGGTTCTGATGTTCGGAACTAACATTTTGTGGAAAATAAAATGTTTCGAATAGCTAACATTAATATTTTAAAACAAAATTTCAAGTCCAGTGCCAGTAAACTCGAAATACAAGACAATTTCATCTTCTACCAGGACAACTACCCAAAGTTATTGTGTAACTGCCCTTAGGAGCAATTGAGCTGGAATTGAACTGGTAAGTCGAGTTGTTAAAAAAAAAACTTAAAAAACATTGAGGAAAGCGTTTCAAGAAGAATGGCAAACAAAAGTCCTGAAGTATGTTCAAAATTTGTCTCTTCAATACCTCGACACCTTGTACATCTACAAGCCATTGAATAGAAAGAATACGCAACAAAAGTACTAAATATTAAGTGTCCGATTATGTGTGAGGTGTTAAATTATGGAGTTGCTTTTGTTTTTAATATAAATTTACTGCCCAGTGGCTTAAATTCTAATTTTTGCTTATTTAAAATCAAAACGTGTTTAAATGTCATATAAAATGGTTATAAAGTTTAGCACTCTCCATACATTTTCATGGAGAAAATGCATTGCGAAAATTTATATTTCATATGTCCGATTAGTCGTGGGAACAACTGTATATTTCTGAATATTTGATTGCAAACAAAGATGAGAAACAAGTTGAAAGTGATATTTTAATAGCTGTCTTAAAAATTATTTAAAAAAAAAATCATATAAAAACACTATAGACGGCAACGCTAACACTTATCATCATTCACCACCCGGTTTCGAGGGCTATATTTGTTAGCTATCTGTTTGCTAGCACTGGGCACCGAAAACATATACAAACGCATTTATACATACATATACATTGTATATTCTCAGATATAGTAAAATTACTAGCTTTTATTCATGAAGTAGATACCTACCATATTCCTAGTCTCGTAACTTATTTGGACTTGATTAGAAACAGGAAAGCCATGTCATATAACCTTTTCGATTGATAATCCGGAAGAACATGTGATAATGCTTTTGTATTCGAAATACTTAATACCTGAAGTTCATATATAATACCAATACTTTTTTTCAAGAGAAAGAACTATCATTAAGAAAAACACAAAAGCTGATGTTTTGAAATAAAAAAACATCCAAAGTTCGAAGAGCCAATTTTGTATGAATTCTAGCTAAAAACATGCGAGCGACTGTTTTTAGTTTAAGTGTGAAAATTATGATTAATCTGATCTGAAAAAAACTTTTTGTGACGTGAATTTTATGTATAATAAATAATATCAGACACATCGTATGTTAACGGGTTTCTTTTTATATTAACACTATCAGCTGGGGCTGATGTGGTGTTGATGTGAATAAACATCAGTTTTAGTTATACACAACACATAGTCATACGTACTTTTTTACAAAAAGCTTAACTTGTTGATTTTACAATTAATTCGATTTTTAAGAAACCTTTTCTTCAGAAAAATGAAAAACAAAATTTAAGATTCCAAGTCCCAAAAAAAAACTGCTGGAAATTATTATTATTGTGGACAATTGAAGACACAATTTTTATTTTCATAATTTTGCAAAAAAAATATGTCATTCAATTAAACTTCCGTAAATTTGTTTTAAAAGTTTTGAACCTAAAAACGTCAACATCTTCAAAATTATCTAGCAGTAGATAGTATTGCAATAAAAACAATATTTTAGCTCAAAGTCTAATTAAAATAATAATTAGAGTTGAGAAACTTCTTCAAGGAAACAGCCTTATTCAGCTTAAAATGCAATTGTTGTCTTCAAAAGGGGAATGATTGTTCCGAATTCGTATACAATTTTTAATACTAGATTGAGTTAAGATTTAAAAAGTAGAACTTCGGTGGGGATTTGCATATTATAGAAAAATATATATTCAAGCAATTTTGATGGAAGTGAATCAAATTACAGAAAAGGGCTGTCGTACTTAATAGCTATGGTTCTATTCCCTTACTTCCCAAAACTAATTGTGTTTAGGATTTTAAGTTTCAAATGTGTGTCAAAGTTTACAAATACAAATAATAAAGTAAAAAAAGATACAAAACGAATATAAAAATAAAAACAAGATAAAACATTTTAAATAATATAAATGCACTGATATATTTTTCCTCTTCTTTTTCTTCCTTCTTCTTTTTCTTTACAATAATGAAATACTTTTTATTTTATTTTTTTATACAAACAAATAAAAATATCAAACAAAAAATAAAATGCGCAAAAATGATAATACATAGTAATATAATATTATTAATAACGTTCTTAAAATTTGTGAAACTTGTATAATTTAATAACTCAAATAGTACAACCATTTTTGTGTTTTGTATAGTTTTGTAAATAAAATATCTATAATTTTATTAAAATTTAATCGCACCACATCCCCTGTGTTTCTTTCTTACTATACATATTTTATATGTATATACATATGTAGATCAATTTTTTGACTTCCTGCGTCTAGCATCTGTTATAGCACCCCATAATTCAATTATAAAATCATCTGTAAATCCAAACGATTCTAGATCGGAATTATCAATGGCTTCAGCAAAATCCATAGAATTTGTTTTATTCGCACCCAAATCCCAGATTTGTGTGGCCAATTCAGCATCGTTGATGCCCATAAACGATTCTAACAAATTATTTATAGCTTCAATGCCACATTGTGTAGAATCATCGGGTTTCTCTTCGATTTCAACATTGCCGTTGGCCTTGAATCTTAGTGTCTCCTTACCGCTGCCGTAACCTTTGCCTGTTGTTTTCGGTTGTGAACGTGGTCCAATACCTTGGAAACCACTCTTCATGGGTTCCACCAGTCGAATGGTGAATGTGGCGCCGGTAGGAATTTCTTTTAATAGTCTGGCTACTTCATAGTGGCGTTTCCCCACCATTTCCACACCGTTTAGTTTTTCTATGTGATCTCCAATCGAAATGTGCTGGATACGATCAATGACACTTTCTTCTTTGATTCTCTTAATAAATGCATAGCCAGCACCATTGTCTGTGATCGTAAGGCCGAGGGCATCCTCTGACTTGATAATTTCGATTTCTTTCGGTCGACCCTTTCGATGGGCAAATATAAAGTCATCAAGACCTATTTGACCGCCCAACAACTTGGACATATCGACTTTGTGCGAATTAAGTGTACAAAATAGAATTTCATCAACTGGAATGTCATAGCACTCAGCAATCTTTTTGTACAGCTCACGAACGCTTGCAAATCCTGTTATCAGTCCTGTGGGACTGCCATGTGCCAGTTGACAGTGAAACACCAGCTGTTGTTTTGTGGCATTGTTATCTGGTCTGGGTACATTGGCGGGAACCGCTGACAATTTATTATTATTATCAAGGTGGGGTATTGTGTCAGGCACTGGTTTACTGGGCTTCTTGGCAAAAAGCGGCATATCTGTGTATAAATTGGAACTCGTATAAAAAATAAGTTTTGGTTTTTTTTTAATGAATTTTTAGCTGTTTTTTTTTTGTGTACAAAATTTACATTTGTGTGTGGTGTAGTTTTTTTTTAATAGTATATATTGAATAAAGTATAATATTATGTGCATCTCAAGAACTTCTTCGTGTACTCAAAAGCTTGTTTTTTATTAATAATTCGGAGAACTAATTAAATAATTTCTTTTTTATTGGGAATTTTCATCCAAGTTAAAATTTTTTTAGACCAAAAAAGTTTTGAAAGGGTTTTATTTTTAAAACCCTTATTTATGAAATATCTTTATAGAGAAACTATAGCAAGATCTATTCAATTGAAATTTAAAAAGATTGACTTTTCTAAACATTAAATATGCGTTTTCTTAAAACAGTGTTTTCAAAGTACGGATCTACCGATAGGTCCATAATTTTAACACAACTTCGTCAGAAATGTTCTTCATTTTTGGATCTATCGAAAAAGTCAATAAAATATAAACATTTAGGTCCAAAACATATTTTACATTCTTTTTCCGTTCTGAGTTCAAATTGAATTTTTTTCGTTTGTTAAACTTAAAATTCTATAAACAGATTAAATTTTTTCTTGGTCAAAGGAACACAACTGAAAATAGATTTTGTGTCATTTTGTTGGAGTTTTGTCTTTTTAGTGGAACAAATTTTGATGCGCTGTGAAATTTTAATTCGATTCATATGCTTGAGAAGGATGCTTGATGCTTTTAATTTATTTAAAGTTTTTTTCATATTTGAAAAAGTATTATTTCTAAAACGATGGAAACTTTCATAGAAGAACATCAGACAAACTATTATAAATTATTGTGGTCACAAATTTGATTTCAAATCAAAAATAAATCAATTTTTTTTCAATGGAATTAAAAAAAAGAAGAGGATTTTCCGTGTTTTTACAAACTTAAATCAAAAATAAATTGATTTATGGTACCAATGAAAAACTTCATAAAGAATTAAAATAAGCATTGAAAAAGAACGATCTTTTTAAATTGCAACAACAAAAACATTACGAAAGGGAAAGTTTTGCATTAGTTTTTTAAAAAAACATTAACGGTCTGGCTCAGAGAACATAAAATGCTTGAAGGTAAAGCAAGTTTCTGGTCTCTAAATTGCTAGCTGTCATAAAATTTTGTTCCAATGCGAAGGCAGTTTCTATGGAAAGTGTATTGAAATTTTAATCAAGAAAAATCGAGTAGAGTTGTATAAAAATAGCAACTTATCATTTTTAGCTTCATTAATCTATGATTTATTTATTTTCTCTGTAATTTTATTTAAAGTTTTAAAAAGTTAGGTTTTAAAAATAAGAGGTTTCGTTTTGAATAGACCGCTATTAGAGCAGCTGTCATCTTTAGGACGTTTGACAAGTTTAAACGACTCCACTACAAAAGTGGAGCCATACACTCTCCAACAACAAATTCAAATTAATAAAATTCTCTACAAAAATGGTAAGCATTTGTCAGTCAGAGCTCTAAGTTTTGAAATAAAAGTGGAAATTGGTCATGGAAAATTTCGCTATGTAATTTTAGTTTTACAATGAATATACATCCATTTATTCTCTTAAAAAAATTGTTTCTTATCTTAATATCAAAATGAAACCTCTTAGTGGAAAACACTATACTATTATATTACAATATAAAATATAACTCATAATGGTTTTTGTAGCTTGTGTTGAAAAATTAAACAAATGAATGTAAATGTTGATAAGGTAAAGTCCCAAGCTTGAAATTAATGACATTTAAAAAACTAACCAGTTGCCCCGGTCTTAGTTCGCGTTTAAAAAATCCAGTTGACTGCATATGAAGTCCCTTATGTCGTCTGAACCTGCCCCCAATGACATTTTAATTTATTTGAGAGTTTTTATAACTTGGATTTGATACTTCAATAGCTCAGGAGATACCGAGCGTTATGAGCGTTCCTAAAATCAGCAAAGTATGCTAAAAGTGTTATTAAAATAACATTTTCAAGAGAAACTTATACCTGCTGGAATTTTTTCACTTATCTTTACAACCTAACGTAATAACTTGCACAAGTAAGCCAATACCCTCGTGTTAACTTCTCATTATTGCGTTTTAAAGTATTGAAATTTATTTTCAAACAAATTCATATCATTCTCTTATCCTCGTAATCTAAAAAGCCAGTAGAAACTATTTCTGAAATACAGTAGCAAATAAACAAAACAATAACAAAAATATGATAAAAATACTTTCATCAGAAAGTATTATCTTCCTTAATACTGAAAATCTATACCTACAATTATTATATCTATCTGAACACAGCAGTTAGTCATTTAATGTAGGTAAGGTATATGTATAGGCATATCGTATACCTACATAATATGTTTTTGAATAAAAGAATCGGCAAAATGAATTCAACCTCACGCACGCTCAAAACTTCCGTTCTTAAAAAGACCTCTGTCTGGTCTATAGTCGAGAACAACAATACATATGTACGCGTCTCACTCTAATTTAATTAAGTCAATTCAATTGGACTGTAATTTACTTTTGATGTCGGATTTTGACCTCTCTGTTTCTGTTTATTAAACAAATTTGTCTTTTTTTGTTTTTGTCATTATAAAGCCACTGAAAGAACTTGAGATCACATAATATTTATAACATTTAATATTTTGAACACACAAAAAATCACATTTTAACATTAATAATAACTCAAGAAAATAAAAATTAGATATTCACCTTATTCCAAATTAAAGAAGAAGAACAATCACTTAATTAGATAACATCAAATAACAACAAATCCACCACCACCGGACAGATTTTTGGATAGTTATTATATTTTGTTTGTTTTAAAAAGTTAATTTGTTAGTTAGGTATTTTTTACAATAATTTAATTTTTTTTCTGGTTTAGAATAAAATATGTACAGGAACAGAACAACTGCCGTGAATTAAAACAAACCGAAAATATCTTTTTGTTTCTTCGAGTTTTTCAGTCTCTCAGAAAAGAGAAGTAAGTTTCCACTGGAATAGTCGTCCACTTGGTGTCTTATCTTCGAACAAGATAAGATACTCCAATTATTGCCGTAACCGACAAGAACAACAAATGTACACACACTCGCACTGGCAGTTCGTTGCGGGAATTGAATATCAGTTCAGCTTCTCCATGACGATGATCATGCTGAGCTTTCAAAACAGCTGGCGTCCTCATTTTTTGTTGTTCTAAAATTGGAATTTGAATATTTTTTAATAACGACAGCAGCGACGACAAACGACGATGATTACGACTACGACCACGACATAGACGTTGATGTCGATGTCGATGTTGATGATGACAACGGTGGGCGAAGTGTGCTATGAAATGGATTGGAGAGATGCAACCGACTCAACGGACGACGACGAAGACGACGACGCCAGACTAGACACAGTGTTTTAAATTGAAAGCTATTGCAGTTTGGAAGCTGCATTTCTATTCATATCGTTTAAGAAGTGAAATTATGGAAAAGTCGAACGATTCGATGGAATTGAAGGCGAACAAAAAAGAAGACGTTTGAAGATCTCCATTGGCACCTCCATATTACTTGTGCTATATGCATAACGCATCCCACATCGGGAATAATAGGTGGTAGTAAGATTTCATTGAAATGCCTTTCGTCTTATTCAAATTGTTAATTTGATGCCACACAACACAGCAATCTCAGGTGATACTTATTTTTTATTTTTCAGGTTATTTATGTACATTAATGTTAACTCCACTTGTACTCACTTGAGAATCCACACGTAATTTTGTTTTTGATGAAAAATAAGATTTGATATCCACAATTTTGCGAAGAAAATATAAAATATTTATTTTATTTTGTGAATGTATTTATGTATACATAGTTAGTTCAAATAATATAAAATAATATCAGTTTTGTTTTTAGTGAAGTATTTTTCAATTTAATTGTTTATTGCTCCACTTGAGTGATTAAGTGTTTTTGTCAAATGTCTGATTGGAAAAAACACGTAGGTACATAGGTTCATATATTTTTGTACGAATTTCGATAACAATCAGCTCGATGTGTGTATGCTGATTGTTTATATAACTTACATCCAATTTTGGTTCTAGATTGGTTGATTTCTTTTCAAGGCGATAAAAAGTTATTATATAATTAAGTTGGTTCAAAAAAATAAGGTAATGTACTCATAAGTCGACATTATTAACCGCCAAATCTTTTTTTTTTATAATAATTAGCAAACACTAAAAGGGTTTTGTATACCTTTAATATGCCAAAGACACAGTGTGAGCATAAGGAAAAGAGGGAAGGATTAGATAGGAGGTGCCGGTGTACATTGATTTTGAATTCCTAAACATTGCAATGATAGGGAAAGATAGAGCGTGGCAAGACGTTCCACATTCGCGTAGTACGGCTAAAAAAAGAATCTCTGTACTTCATTGTACGGCTAAAGTTGGGCTCAAGGGTAAACTGATGGGCATTCCTAGAAGCGCGGGTATTATACTGTTAAATTGTTTAAGGGGAGGAATGCAACTGGCTATTTCACTAGAACTTTACGACGATGTTCGAGTGACGTAATCGTGTTGATGATGTTAATGTCACCAATCAGTGTTACCGCTATGCGACTTTAGTCGCATTTTGACCCTTTTTTGTGCCTCATGCGACCATGATACGACTTTTTAAAAAATTGTCTATTTTGACCCTTTTTAAAAAATTATGCGACTTTTTTGACCCCATCTCTAGAAAAATACATTGAAAAGATAAGTTATTTTCTTAATTCATACAAAATTTCCAAAATTCGATTGAAATAAGAACATAACTAACACTTTCACAGATAATTTCAATCTATAAAATGGAATCAAGTTGAAATTGTTTGGGTCGATTCCATCACGTTCGCTCAGAATCGAAGTCTTGCTATTCTAGCATAAAAATTCATTTCAACCTTTCGACTCTTCATATAAATGTGGTTGTAGTCGAACCACCAAGAAAATCTTGGAAACCCTAAGTGAAGAAAAAATTCCCCTGAAAAATTTCATGGGATTTGCATTAGACAATGCAGCAGCAATGACTGGTAAAAAAATGGTGTTACACTTATAGCTTATTTAAAAAGAGAGATTCCAAATCTCTTCCTAACAATGTGGAGCAACTATGTCGAAATGTTTCAATTTTTTTTTTAAATTAAGTGCTAAGCGGTTAGGTGATTTTAAGGATCTTCAAGCTATTTTTGATGTACCAGAACACAAGCTTTTTAAACTCAGCTCTACAAGGTGGCTTTCATTTGAGGCTGTTGCTTCCCGAATGGTTAAGCAGTGGGTAGTTCTGCAGCATTATTTGTGAGGGCAAAGTTTCAAGAAAAGTTACCAAACCTTGTTTCAAAAATTTCGGATATCTTAGAAAATCTTAATAGCACAAACTTAATTTATTTGAAGTTTTTAAAGTATGTTTTATCAATAATGAATAATTTATAAATAAATAATAAACAGTTTCAGTGTGAATCCTCTCAAATAATTCACTTAAAGACATTTCATTTAAAGACATTTTGATTATGATGTACAAAAATTTTTTAACAAAAGAATATATGGCTCAAAATCACCAAGGTGCAGAATTGGCTTCGCTAGCAATTTAGTGTCTTAAATCTTGACTTAATTAAGAAAAAAAAATTAATAAAATACTAAAACTAACCTGTTTTGTGTGTCTATCAAACAATATAATTTATTAATAAACTAAATTTTAAATGAAATCAATATACACGCATAGAAAATCATTTCGGGAACGCGTCCTAATGTAAAATCTTCAACAACAAGTACAAAATATGATTGGAAAATGTAAGGTATTTAACCCCGGTCATTACTTAATACACCGTATTTTATATACAAAATCTAGTTTTAGAAAGAATACTAAGAAATTATTTATTTTTTAACTATAAAAATGCAAAAATAGTTTGTCCGATACCGCACAAGTCATTTCAGGGAACATATCGATAATCGATCAAAAATAATTTTAAGTGAACGCAATAATTCTGTGTCAAACGTCAGTCGAGGAAGAGAACAATAACAAAGCCGGCTGTCAGAGTATTTATCGTAAAATAAGTTATATCTAAATGGTAAGTAAATTTCTATTCATCATTCGTAGAGCGTACATCAATAGTCCGTCATTCCGTGAACGCATTTATTACATTTAATTATTGATGAAATACTTTTCTACGTCACGAAATTACAAAGTTGCCTCAAATATTTTCCTATTGAAAAAGTCAGATCGCATTTAAGATGACCACCGTATAATTAAAGCGCGCGCTTAATTGAAATCGTCATTTCGGGAACGGTCATTTCGGGAACGGTCATTTCGGGAACGTTCCCGGACATGATTTTTACGTATTTTGCTTGTAGAAGATTTTGTATGTATTGTTTTCATTATTGCTTATTTAATATAGATACATAATATACCCATGTTATTAAACAAAGCTTAAATTATGTACTTTGTTTTGTTTTTGTTGATTTTATCAAACTTAGAAAAACGTTCCCGAATTGATGGTTTTTGTATGAAATTTAGTACTAAACAATAATACTAAGAAAGTATAGAACTCTGTGCGCTGCCCTGTCAAAGTTTATTAATATAAAATTTTTGCAACAGTATAAACTAAAATTCATCATTATAGCTTGCAATTTTTTTTGTCATAAAAAAAATTTGAAATTTGCAACCTTGGTGATTTTGAGCCATATACTACGCACTAAAATTGAAGAGATTAATTTTATAGACCCAAAAAATATAACAATTGTGAGTAATATTTACAAAGGGAATGGAGCGGAAACATACATATATAAAACAAGAAAGAATTTCCAGTTCGGATATTGAAAATATAAAAAGTAAAATTCTTATTTATTACCAAATAATTTGCAGGCAAATTATTTCAAGGTTTGATATTAATGATAGGAAGTTTTCGGTTTTGAGGCACTTGGATCCTCAAGTAATCAAACTAGGCCAAGAGTTTAATTATAATGATCTAGTATCTCATTATCAACACCTTATAATTCAGCCTGAAAAAGTAATTGAAGAATACAAGCTTTTAGAATTCAAAATTCATGAAAATAATTATGAAAGTTTTTTGGAACTGTCAAATTTGGAGGATTTTTGGCATAAGATCGGGGCAATTAAAAACCCTCTCGGAGAATATGTTTATTCCAACTTAGACTCCTTTGTAAAAAATATTTTCACACTTCCACACAACACAGCAGTGCGTGTGCCGATACAGAAAGAGTTTTTTCTAAGTTAACAATTCTAAAAAATAGATTAACGAACCGCCTGTGTGTGGAAACATGTAATGCAATGCTCTCTGCAGCAAATATTTTAGAAAAGCAAACTTTTGATGAATGGAAACCTTCAGTGGCGCTTATAAAAAGCTACCGTAAATTAATCACACACAAATAATGACTCCTTTTTTAGAAATAATGTAAATATAAAATTCAAATATTTATAAATAATATAAATTCCTAAAATGTACCTTAATTTTTGTATTTCGAAAGAACTGAATAGAATATGAATTTATTTATCTTTAGTTTAACTTTAAAACTTGAGTTAATATAACTTAAATCGACTGAATCGACTGTTATTGTTATTTAATGTTATATATTACAAAATCTAGTTTTAGAAAGGATACTAATAGATTATTTATTTTTAACTGTAAAAATGCAAAAACAGTTTGTCCGATACCGCACAAGTCATGTCAGTGAACATATCGATAATCGATCAAAAATAATTTTAAGTGAACGCAGCCATTTGGTGTGACACGTCAGTCGAGGTAGAGAACTATAGCAAAGCCGGCTGCCAGAGTATTTATCGTAAAATAAATTTTATCTAAATGGTAAGTACCTTTTTATTCATTATTCGTAGAGCGTACATCAATAGCCCGTCAATCCCTGAACGCATTTATTACATTTAATTATTGATGAAATTCTTTTCTACGACACGAAATTTTAAAGTTACCTCAAATATTTTCCTATTTACAAAGTCAGATCGCATTTAAGATGACCGCCGTATAATTAAAGCGCGCGCTTATTTGAAATCGTCATTTCGGGAACGTTCCCGGACATGATTTTTACGTATTTTGCTTGTAGAAGATTTTGTATGTATTGTTTTCATTATTGCTTATTTAATACACATACATAATATAACCATGTTATTAAACAAAGCTTAAATTATGTACTTTGTTTTGTTTTTGTTGATTTTATCAAACTTAGAAAAACGTTCCCGAATTGATGGTTTTCTGTGTGATATTTAGTACTAAAAAATATTACTAAAAAAGTATACAATTCTGTGCGCTGCCCTGTCAAAGTTCATTTATATACAATTTTTGCAACAGTATAAACTAAAATTCATCATCATAGTTTGCAATTTTTTTTGTCATAAAAAAATTTTGAAATTTGCAACCTTGGTGATTTTGAGCCATATATGTAGCTGCAAGTGGAAAGGAAACCTTTCTTTCAAAGAAATATGCGTCAGCTTGCAGAAAAAATGAAATTACCAACAAAATTTTACTCCCAGCAAGATAACGATGCTAAGAGCAAGATAACGATGCTAAGCAAAGCAATGGTTGCTTTATAATACGAGACACCAGCTCAAGACCCCACTTCAGTCAACCGAACTCAATACCAGTGGGCATTTATAAACTGAAATCGATTGAAAGCGAAGGTCCCCGAATTTTGGTGACGCTACAAAATATTAATCTTCAAATTTTATCACACTTTAACATTTCTTCTTCGATCTTCAAGTGTACGCTTAATTTTGTGACTTGTATTTGAAGAACTAAACAAAAAATGTAATTGTAATTTCTTTTTGTTAGTTCTCTTGTTGAAAAAAAAAATACCAAAAACCTTACATTTTACTCATTCAAAACAGCAAAACATTTTTTTTCTTGTTGGTTTACGCTTAATTCTGAGAGCAACTGTATGAGGAAAACTAATAAAAATTGTTAATAGGGTGTTCCAGTTTGAAAACATTTGCTTTATTTCCAATTTTCTTAAAAACGCATCATTTAATTGTATAAAGAAAGTTCTTACATATTTGGGATAACTTTCTCTTTTTCAATATTAATTATGATTTGATATTGTTTTAAACTTTTGAAATAAAATTATTTAAAAATGTCCTACAAACGTACAACAAAAACTGCAACGAATGCATTTGTTTCTAATTTTAGTATTTATAAATCAATACAAACATTTTTTGTATATTTAAACAAAATTAAATTATTTGATTAAATTTTGTAGGTCATTCAATTTGTGGTTTCAAGTTGGTAGCGCTGCCATTTGACACCTGTCAAATTCAGCTGAAGTGTCAGTTTGCCATTTAAGTCGGTCGTTTATTTTTCTGTAGAAAAATTGATTGAAGGCTTAATCTGTTTGAGGATTATTGAACTCACAATTAACAGCAATATACCTAAGTTATCATTTTATTGTTAACTAGCTAATCCGGCCACGCGTTGCGCGTCATGAACATCAGACATGGGCACCACCATGCTTTTTTACATACGTGCCATTTGTAAAAAAAAATATGGCGACCTTCATGACTGATTTTCAAATTTCCCCTTATTATAATAAAATTATTATTTACAAATGAAGATGGAAACTTTAAAGCTGGTATAAAAATGTACTGGTTTGGGATTTGAAGGGGAATGACTTTGAACAAAATTGATAAAAATGTTCGTACAGTTGATGTAAGGCAAAAATCAAAACAAAAGAATTGTTGTATAATAAATGTATTATTATTTGTATTCAAGTTTGTAACAAATAAGTATATTACAAAGTTTTTAGTTCATGTGACAGTTAAACTTATAAATTAAGTAGGTAGGGCGGATAGTTTAAAATCTTCCAACAATATTTATTACTTTGAGTTATAAATATTTTTAATTTCAATTTAATATAGCACTAATCGGTGCACAATCATTTTGGTTAACCTGTCTTTCGTAACACAAATAGGTTCGATGGTTTTCCTACACGTGTACATGCAACATATAGCTGCTCATGGGAAAAACATGGATTTTCCAAATCTAAACCACAAATGGAAATTGTTGAGCCAGGAGACTTACATATTTATAGACATGTCAAAATCTAAACGAATTTGAAACTGTAACCTTTTGAAGATATGGGTAGAATCTGACTGTATCATTGGACTACGTGGCAATAGGACCACTTTTCCTTTAAACTTTCCAGTTAAAATGGTTGCTTCAAGAATAGTTCCGTTGATCTTTTTGATGACTAAACGTGTACCGTTGCTTAATTAAGGTGGATTCAAATCACGCAGGAGAATAATAGTTGAACCAATCTATAATCGAAGATTAAATGGTGGCATTCCAGGTACATATGTCTACTCTGTATATCCATTAACAACAGTATCGATTGATTTAAGACATCAGATCGCCTGGTAACAACTGTTATACCTGGAAGTTAATTTCGTCAACATCAACATTTTTGGCTGCCAAAATAGCCCGATGACCGAGACACTTATGATTCAAGTAATTACTCTGTATATCCGGAAATATACTTTGAATCAATTAATGTGTTTTATCTGAAGAACAGTACAGAACTTGTCTAGCAGTTTAATGCATTGCATATTTGTTTGCAGTTCTATTTTACCGTTCCCAATAGCTAGTAATTGTTCGAAAATTGCTAACACCAACAATTGAAAAATTAAAATTTGTTGTATTTCGTTTACTACAAAATAAATTTGACATATGCTTATGCCTCAGCAACATGTGGTGGTTATGCTATTAAATTGTAGCTTATATGAAACGTTTGGAAGTTTGACATAGCGCCATCTATTGAATACTAACTCAATCCAGCCAACAGATGTTGCCATCTATTAGAATCGTTTGAAACTAACAGATAATTGAGACTGTCAAATAATAGACAAATAATTTGCAATACAATAATATTGCGATCATAAATTGAGATGTACGTCCATAACATAGCTGTCATTTGCGTTTTGTTATTCCAAGTCTGATTTTTGTTATACCACCTTTTATAGTGACTGACGTTTTATGTCAAGTCACACGGGAACGCTTTCGAACGGGATAAATAAAATAGTATCCTATGTCCGTCTCCTGACTCTAAGCTACCTACCCACCAATTTTTAGCCATATCGGTACAGCCGTTCTTGAGTTATAAATAGTGTAACTAACACGACTCTCTTTTATATATATTATTATTAAATTAAATTAATATATACATATATATTAGTAAATATTGCGACGCTCAATAAAATAAAAACCGTAATATTTCTTAAGTTGGACCAAATAACATATAAGTTAGATAAATGCCAACTTTAAGAAAAATTGATTGATTTGATTAAGAGTTCACTGGAAACGATCATCAGTGCACTGGATTTTTATATATGTAGGTATTAAGAGACTATAATCTTTAAAAAGAGCCATTTTAATCTCGTATGACAAGAGGGTACACATTTTAAATACATTTTAACAAGGAATTAAACTACCTACTTGTTTAATTATTATCACCAAACATAAAATCATATTTTTCTAGAATAATTAGGTACATATGTATGTCATAATATAGATCACATGATACGCCTCTAATATAATACATACATATGTATATCAGCCTTATCATTAAGACACATAAACCTTGCAAAACAAGAGGCTCGACAAGTTATGTTGTAAACAAAAATATATATTGAATAACAATATATAAATTGTATACCTATACAAAAAAAAAACCGGTGTTATGTTGAAAAACATCATTGCGACAACAAAATAAGGCATTCCCATCAGAATTATAATCGATAGTAAACGTCAAAACAAGCCTCCAAAACCACGACACTATAACTTTAATGCGTTACAAATAAACACATTCAATAGAAATCTGCATCGTAGTCATAGAGCATTTGCATTCTTTGAAAATATCAAAACAACTTAATTGATTTGTTGTTGTATCTTGTTTTTGTTTTGATGCTTGAAGCTTTTAGATAAGTTAAATTTCTATTCGACCCTGAAATTTGATAAACAACAAAAAGACATAATACAAGTACATATATAAATTTTATAATGGCGGAAGTGCGTAGGTATGACACGAACTGAATGATATTTTTCTTTACCCCTAAACTAAAACATTGACTGTTTGAGAAATAAAAATGTAATTTTATGAAATATTTCTTCTGTGAATAACATCACCAAAAAACAACAACAACAAAAATTAAGATGAGACAAGCCCACAAATTGTAGCCAATCGTGTTTACGGAAACGAAAACACTTCCAAGTCTGTCTGGGGACCATACCCCGTCAAGCTATGTATAAAATTTACACACTAGCACCAACAACATAGTGATTTTATTTTCTACCTCGTGTATACATATTTATCAAGGAAAACCGGTCGATTTGTTTTTAGCACTAATAAAACTAAAAAAGCTTTTTCTCTTTTAAAAATGTAGGTATTTTAATTTTGCGAAAATGAAATGAAATTGAATTAATAAAAAGAACGCATTATAATGTCCGTGTGGATGGATATCTCATGCATGAGTCCAAAACAGCAAAAGCTTAACAAAGACTTTATTTTGTTTACTTTTAATTTCTACGAATAAAAAACAAATATCACGCCACTTTGATTCCATCGATTAAAAATTTACCAGGTAAAACGAAATCAATGGCATTGGCGGTTATGAGCCCATAAACATTTTAACAGAATGTATATTGAGTAGAAAAAGGGAGTTTTGAATGAAAGTAGGTCAAAAAACGAACATTGTCACTTTTTACTCGACGAATGATGAGAAGAAGATAATAATGCAAGAGGCATGTAAAATGTGATTAATGGTAGCTGACCAGTTACTAGTTGTTTTAAGAATAATGATCTTTGGAGGGAGCAGGGAGCACTTTATATTTCCGGCCTTCGAAAACAATGAAGTTTTGCCATTTTTGAGAAGCATTCGAGAGCTATTTATTATGATGCCATAAAAGGTTTTAGACATGAAGATGCGCTGTCATCCATCGCATCCTCCTTAAAAGAATTGTACAAAACTCCCACGTCAACAACAGATGCACTATCTTTCAAAATCTGTCCAATCACTCGCAAATGCTGCAGTTAATGAGGAAAAAATTAAATACATGCTGTCATCAAGAAGGGAAAACACCAACATCTCGGTTAAAACGTCACCATAGACAGATGAAACTTTGAGGTAGAATAATTACTCTTTCCAACCGCAGTTTCTTTTGGATAAGAAAAAAAATAGAGTATTAACGAAAGTGTTGCTAGGAGTATATAAAATTGTTTTCACCCTTGATCTGCTATACGGTGCTCTACGGTCCTGTGTGAATAGTGAAGGAGAATTTAAAAGGACGAGCTGTATAGGTTATATTAAGGCGACGAAGACGTAGCCAGGAGAATAAAAGAGGTGTAATACAATATTCTTATAGGTGATGAAACATAGATTTATGCCAATGATCCTGTAGTCGACCATATCCAACAATAGTTGTTTGTAGTAGAGGCACTTCAAAAAAAGAGATCACCTGTTGCTTTGAAAAATGTGTTTACCACTTGAGAACGGAAAACTGTCAATTCGGAATGGTAAACAAATATTTGTCTATGATAGATTGCGGAAAAAAATTAAGAGGCAACGAATCATTCTACATTATAAGAACGCGAACATCACAAATATCTATTTGGCGCTGCAGCGAGAGTACTCTTGGGCATCACGTAGTAGCCTCGGTTAGTTTTCTCGATCTTTAGCTTTCTGTCTCCAGTTTTGAATAACAAGTTGGTATACATCGTCCTTTAGTCACGCCACCGGAGATAAGGTCTACCTGTTTTTCGATTACTCTAACTTGTGGGCTTGAGTTCGATGTTTATTCGATCCGCATGCCTTTGCCATCTTAACAGTTTATATGGTTTGTGGTTGTATCGTCTTCGTCAGATGTTATTTTGCTTATCGACACAAAGCAGAAGATATATCATGCGCAATATTTTTCTCTCAAAGACACCAAGGGAACCTTCATCAACCTTTAAATGTCCATGGTTTTGCATCATAGAGAAGTCTCATTGGCATCTCGATAGTGCTTTATCCCTTACTAAACCCAGAGAAACAGCTATTAGCAAACAAATATTTTGGAAGCCTCAGAACATTGAATTGATGGATTATACGGTGACGAACAGCTTGGATTTGAAATCCAAAATTTCCGACCGATTGCACTTACGTCCCTTCTTTCCAATGTCATGGAAACGATGATTAATTATCAGCTTAAGAAATATCTTGAGGAACGGAAGCTTTTTAATGACCGGCAATACGGCTTTCGTAGCAATAGGTCCACTGGTGATCTCATGGTTCATCTCACCGAACAGTGGAACAAATCTTTACATTGTTTTGGAGAAAGTAAGATTATTGCACTTGATATTTCAAAGGCATTTGATAAAGTCTGGCATCTTGCTCTCTTATCGAAAATGCGTGCTTTCGGTATCGATGAATCTCTTCTTCGTTGGATTAGAAATTTTCTTTCGAACCGTTTAATACAAGTTGTTTTGGACGGATTCAAGTCTGAAACCCATAAAATAAATGCTGGTGTGCCCCAGGGCTCCGTTTTGTCTCCGACCCTTTTCCTCATTTTTATAAATGATCTCCTGTCTGCTACTTCTAATCCAATACATTGTTTCGCTGACGATAACACTCTTAGCTTTTCATATTCGGACTCACAACCCTCCTCTTCGGATGTGGAACTGCAACGGCAAAATATGATTAGCTCATTAAATTCCGACCTACACAGCATTACACAATGGGGAATAAAAAATCGTGTGGAATTTAATGCTTCGAAAACGCAATGCTGTCTTGTATCGTTAAAGCGAGATAAACCCTCTTTGCCACTATCTACGAGTGGCACTTGCATCAACGAAACGGAAAATCTCGACATCCTCGGAATGTGCATCTGCAACTACATTTTGTGGAGCGACCACATACGCGATGTCGCCAAAAATGCCGCAAGATGTCTAGGTTTTTTGAGACGTTGCAAGAAATTTTTCTCTCCGTCTGATCTATGGCTACAATCTACAAAACCTATATAAGTCCGAAACTTGAATATAACTCTTATCTATGGGCTGGTGCTCCAGTAACTTATTTAAGCCTCTTGGACAGTATACAAAGAAGAGCTTTTAAAATGTTTGGTGACATTAACATCATAAATTCGATTACGTCACTCGAACATCGACGCAAGGTTTCTTGTCTCACCCTTTTTTACCGTTATTTTAACGGGCTATGCTCTAGTGAAATAGCCAGTTGCATTCCTCCCCTTAAACAATTTAACAGTATAATACCCGCGCTTCTAGGAATGCCTATCAGTTTACCCTTGAGCCCAACTTTGGCCGTACAATGAAGTACAGAGATTCTTTTTTTAGCCGTACTACGCGAATGTGGAACGTCTTGCCACGCTCTATCTTTCCCTGTCATTGCAATGTTCAGGAATTAAAAATCAATGTACACCGACACCTCCTATCCCACCCTTCCTCTTTTCCTAAAGCTCACACTGTGTCTGGCATATTAAGGTATAAAAAAACCCTTTTAGTGTTTGCTAATTATAAAAAAAAACCCGTGTTTCCAGAAATAAAAACATACATTTAATGGACCACGATTTTTGTTAGCCAACATTATGTTTTAGATGTCCCTTATATGGATTTTTTAAAATATTTCCAAAATTGTATCTTACTTTTATTAAGGAGCTAAATTAAGGATGTAAATTTACAAAATAAGAATTTATAATCTATTAAATTGTTTCAAACTTTTATTGAAAATGATTTGCTAGGTTTTTTTTGGAAAGATGTAAAACCAGAGGCGATAACTGATAGTCAATAAACATGCCAAAGACAGCTATAGCCAAAACGACTTTATCGAACGATCGTTAAAAACAAAGACTAAATATTCTCTTTTCGTTTAAAGTTTAATCATATTTCCTAAATTTAGAAATTCAATTTTTTTTTTATTTTAAAATTAATACTGAAACACAATACAATACTATTTTTGTACTGTTATTTTATACCAATTCAAAATTATAAACATTTTTTCCAATCACGCCACCACAAAGCCAACGACCGTTTTTTTTTCACCAGCAAAAGCTCTCAACAGTCATCAGCTTTGTTATTTTTTTATTCATTTGTTTCTACAAAAAAAAGCTATGTTGTCTAAGGTCATATTTTCAAATACAGCTTTATTCATTTATTGCGACCAACAAAAACGTCAAATAAGTCAAAATATCCATACACATAGGTATTTTCAAATAATAATACATATTTTAAATTTCCTTCAAACCATTAAGACCTTGACATCTTAGTTATGCTTATGAACCATTAAACCTTTATTTAAGGTTCCAACGAAAAGGGAATACAAATTATAATAAACGAATGATGACAAATTACTATTCAGCAAACGAAACTATATGTGCAATCACTGTTTCCAAGTGCAGTACAATAACCTCAGCTCAATGAATGGGTTGACAACTGAAAGCTCAGTTTTTTTGTTGTTGTTTTTGTTTTAAACAAAATACAAATGAAGAATAGCTTTAGTTGTAATTATAACTCTTTTGATTTTTATTTATGGAGCCTATACACCAAAGTTATACTTTAAAGGCGACTGTATGAATTGTAAGTGTGTGTTTTTAAGTCTTTAAATCCATTTGTTTACTTTTAAAGATACATACACATAGTCCAAAAAGTCTGCGTTCCGTACACCAGCTTTCTTTTTGTTGATTTGAGATAAAATATTTACTATAACAATATATACATTATGTATAATCACAATTTTTTTAAATTTGGTAAAAAGGTGAAGGTGGAAACTAACTTTTTTTCAATGTTACCCCTTTGGTTTTTACATTTATTCCTAGTACTTTTTTTCATAAAAACACTAAAATTAGGCTGTTGTACGGAGACTTTTTGGACTAAGTGTATGAAATAAAAACTACTATACTAACTTAAGAACAAAAACACGCTCATGAATTTGGCATAAAATGTCTTGTGGTTTTTTTTATTTTGATTTTCTATTGAAAATGTATTTTTTCCCTTTTTCTTGGGAGTAAATAAAACCAGCTGTTTTATTGTGTTCTTGCATTTACTCATCTTTTTAATTATGTTGGAACAACTGTATTCGAATAAAAAGGAAAAAAAAAGTATGTACTTTTGTTTTTGAAACTCTAGAAAGTAGATTGAAAGCAAAGCAAAGAAACCTGCATTGCATTAAATAACTATGCTTACGAAATATCCTTCATACTTATTATATACATATATAGCTTATTATATATAGATCAATACCTTTTAGCAAGAATTTATCCTTGACATACTTAATTTTTTATGTTCAAATGGTAGACATGTGCATTCAAGAGGACACAAGCGTCCACAGGTTTTTCTCAAAACCCACCAATGTCTATCAACTAATACTCTCACCTCCCCGTGGTGAACATCGGGTGCCTAGTACCTCAACTGGAGATTGGGTTTCTACACCAGTGGAAAGTTGTTGAAGGCAGCAAACGAGAGGGGGGAAGGAAGGTGCGTCCACTAAGACACCTCTCCTTATCTCATAGTTGCGAAGCACCAACAAGCCTCGGATACGGACGGATTTACTGTTGACAACCTAAGCAAACGAATTAAGGACAACGAACTTCGGATATGCACGAGAAAACCAACAACGCTTATTTGGATGCGGCTTTGTCATTGGAGCCAGACTTAGGCAACAAGTCTTGAGCTATAGGTGCATCAACGAGCGCTCATGACCATCAAGGCTAAATTCTGCAACATTAGCCTGATATGCGCGCACGCCCCCACAGATGAGAAGGATGACAACACCAAAGATATGTTCTTCGAGCTCTTAGACAAAACATATGAGCAGTGTCCTAGCTACGATATTAAAATTGTCCTGGGCGATTTAAATGCTAAGCTAGGAAGAGAAGACATCTTTGGTGGAATAATCGGGAAAAACAGCCTGCACGACAACACTTCCGACAACGGATTCAGGCTCATAGATTTTGCTGCGGGGCGAAAGGTCATGGTAGCCAGTACGCGTTTTCCACACTTCAACATCCACAAAGGAACTTGGAGATCTCCAGATCAATCTACCGTCAACAAGATTGACCATATTGCGATCGACGCCAGACACGCTTCCAGCATCATGGATGTCCGAACTTTCCGAGGAGCTAACATCGACTCGGACCACTACCTTATTGTAGCTAAGGTAGCACTTCGGGTTTCCAGGCCCAAGGCAAAACAGGGAGATGCTGGGAGAAGGTACATTGTCGAACGGCTATAATCGCAAGAGATTGAAAAATCCTTCTCCGACCGAGTTACAAGTAACCTCTCTCGAAGTTCTGTGCCGCCAACACAATGTATTGAAAACCAGTGGCAACATTGCCAAGATGCACTCAGAGAAGGCGTCTCTGACGTGCTGGGTTTCAAGCACCTCAGTATTGTTTGCCTGATCCTGAAAAAAGTAGACCCTCTAAACTGCACCTATTATAGAGGAATCAATCTACTTAACATCGCTTACAAAATCTTCACTGCCGTAATTTGTGAACGTCTAAAGCCCATCGTCAACAACCTGATAGGTCCTTACCAGGAAAGTCCACAGTCGATCAAATATTCACATTACGGCAGACCCTGGAAAAAAACCAAGAACACCAAATCGATACCCACCAACTTTTCATCGATTTCAAGGCCGCATATGAAAGTATCTTCAGGGACGAGCTGTATAGTCATGTCTAGTTTTGGCATCCCTGCCAAACTTGTCCGTTTGTGCAGGATGACCATGGAGAATTCACGCTGCTCCATAAAGGTTGGAAACAACTTAACAGAACCTTTAGATGTCAAAAAAGGTTTCAGACAAGGTGATGCGCTGTCATGTGATTTTTTTAACATCGTACTTGAAAGAATAGTGCAAAGCTCACACGTCAACACTAGAGGCACTATCTTTCAAAAGTCTGTCCAATTACTAGTATATGCTGATGACATTGATATAATCGGAAGAACTCAGCGTGATGTCAATGGGGCTTTTGTGAATATTGAGGCAGAGGCGGCAAAAATGGGTTTAATGGTTAATGAGGGCAAAACAAAGTACATGCTGTCGTCAAGAAAGGACTCACAACACCAATGTCTCGGTCAAAACGTCACCATCGACAGGCGTAACTTTGAGGTAGTCAAGGACTTCGTCTACCTAGCCTCCGCAGTAAACGCAGAAAACAACACCAGCGCTGAGATCAAACGAAGAATAACTTTTGCTAACCGCTGTTTCTTTGGGCTAAGAAAGCAATTGAGTGGTAAAGTGCTCTCTCGAGAGACCAAAGTGTCGCTATACAAGACCCTCATCATCCCCATCCTGCTAAACGGTGCAGAAGCATGGACTATGACAAAAGCGGATGAAAGCACCTTGGGTCGTTCCGAGAGAAAAATTCTTCGTGTGATCTACGGTCCCGTATGCATAGAAAGGGAGTGGAGGAGAAGATGGAACGACGAGCTGTACAGGCTGTACAGCGACGTAGACTTAGCCAATAGGGTAAAAGTCCAACGACTAAGATGGCTGGGTCACGTAGAGCGCATGGAAACCAATGCTCCGGCCGGGAAAGTCTTCGAATCCACACCCACAGGACAGCGCAGTAGAGGAAGACCGCGAATTAGGTGGCGCGCACAAGTAGAAAGTTACTTCACCCAACTTGGAGCGCGAAACTTGAGACATCTAGCTAGGGACCGCGCTAGATGAAGAAGTTTGTTGGGTGAGGCCCTAGGTCACACAGGATTGTAGCGCCACCTTAAGTAAGTAAGTATACTTATAATTTTAACTTAGTTAGCTAATTGCAGACATCATAGCATAATATGTTTCTATATGTAGAATTTAAAAAAAAAATGAAAATTTTGTTTTAGCTCCTGAAAGATGCATTCAAAAACTCAGGACAATACTCGCGACCAACACCACTTTAACAACGACTCATAAGTGTACCACACCAGCTGTGTCTAAGGAAGAGACAATTCCCAATTCTGACGCACCAACAAACAAAACAAAAGAAAAAAGCCAGAATCCCCAACGCCTCTTGTAGGCAAGCAAGTTGCCGTAGTAGACTATGAGAATCCCACCACGCAAACTAACGGAGGATAAATGTCATCTTCTAGAACTTCATATCCTTGAGGAGGTTAATAAAGCTGCCCTTGCTTTCGAAGGGTTTAAAATGCTGACATGTGAGAATGAACACCAGACTAAGTGGTTGTGATCATAAATCAATACCACTCTTATCATAGGTTTTCATCAGGGTATCACAAAGGATCTACTTTGATCTAAGTGTGACGGTAACAAGATGAACGGTTGGTCCATTTACTTACAAATATATGCATGCTTGTAAGTTTGAATATTTTTTGACCCCAGAACCAAACTCTCAGTACCAATTGCAATGGGGCAGTCTGTTTCAAGCGGAAATTAGAGCCATAGAAAAATGAAGAAACCTTGATCTCGAAGGACACCACAAGAACCAAGTATTGTTATCGTCAGTTAGCCAAACTGCTCTAAAAGCACTAAGTTCCTATTCTTTCAGGTCAAAACTAATGTGGGTAAACTAAATATGCCAGGTAAGCATAATAATTGAGTCTCACTTAATTAGGTACATGTGGGAGTCCAGAACAACCAAGAAAGCAAATTCTTTTGCAAAAAATGGAACTCTTTTCCGAACTTAACTGCAGCATAAGAGAAAAGGCTATCAAACACAAAATCATATCAGAAAGACTTAAGAATTAACTTCCCTAACTAAGAGAGGCTAAACTACTACTTGGGAACTAAAACCATACAATTTTTCCATCTTATATCGCTCTCAAGATCGAAATTCACTACGAATATGGTGAAAATTTTGCACATTCTCGAACGGAATTGGTTAAACTAGTGAGTTTTTGACACAAATAAGAGATGTGAAGGATTGAAACAGTGTGTGTCATTTAAAGAGAATTGAACCACATTACTTGCATCATATTTTGCGTAAGCCTTTCAAAGTTCAGTTAATATAAGACCTCAACCCGATTGGGTCCTTGAAATGCATCATAATGATCCAGTGTTTCATCGAAAAAAGCATGTTTAGTGATAAGGCCCATTTCAACTTCGGTGACTACGTTATTAAGCAGAATTAAAGCATTTGAGGCTTGGAAAATTCAAGAAGGATTTTTGAAAAGCTTCTCCAACATCAATGTGTCAATGCTTGGTGCGGTATTTGGTTTGGCGATGATTGTGTAAAATCGAAAATAGTCGAGCTTGGAAAGAATTGATAAGAATGATGATTAAAGTCAAAAGCAACGAAACAATCTCAAATAGGACAAAAGGTTTCCGAATTGTATTGTGATTTAACACATCTAGACTTTTTTCTTTTGGCCTCATGCCAATGCTCAATAACAGTTTCAAGACCTTAAAGGTTGAATTCGTGAAGTTATCGAGGATATGCAGCCGCAAATGTGTGATTTGGGCCATTTAAACAATAAGCCTCATGCCAATGCTCAATAACAGTTTCAAGACCTTAAAGGTTGAATTCGTCAAGTTATCGAGGATATGCAACCGCAAATGTGTGAAAATTTCATAAAAAGGCTGTGGTATTATTTACAATTGTTAATAACATGCCTTCCTTTTTAAAACTAAATAACTATCCATTAATTTGTCCTGAAAAATGCTCAATGAAACTTCATACTCGAAAACGCTGTATAATTGCAAAATGTACAAAATTCCAATCCTTCGCTGATGGCATCAAGAAACTGGCAACCAATCTAGCTGGGAGAACCACCTTAAGTGAAAATAAAATTACTATATACCTAGTAACGCTTTTAGTAGAATAACAGGTGGAAGAGAATTTCTGAATTATAAAATTCTTCCCAACATTTATGTTTGTACCCAACTATCTACATACCTTGCTAATCATTGGGCGGCTTTTACAAAGGCATCAACAAAAGCAAAAACTTAAGCTAAAATTTATTTAAAATTAATTCGATAGTAAACTATAGTAATATTTCACCTGTGAACAGTTGAGCTACACAATTCATTTTTTAAGTGTCGATTGAATGTCCAATGGTCACGCTTGGTTCACAAAACAATAACAAAATAATTACCATAAGTCACAGCCAGTGGTTGTTCATTGTTTAGAAACTCCCTTTTTTCATATAAGAATCATAATAACAAAACAAAGAACTCCGCATAGTTAATATGAGCTCGTTTTTTAAAGAATTTTTGGATGATTCATCAAAGTTTTGGAATAATTATGTATCCTTCCACCCAAGAATATCGATTCTTACTTCTCAAAGTACCACAGACAAAAGACAATCAATAAATGTTTGTTGTTTTTTTTTTCTGTTTTGTCCTGTGCGGTGTTGGGCGTCGAACATAATTTCCACCGGAAGTTCAACGAGGAAATGCTTTCAATTCTTCTATACTTATGCTCTACCCTCGTTATGCTAAAAAATATATACCAACTATATATTTTAAGCGAAAACTTGGTAACCCCAAAGGGACAAACAAAACCTAGCTTAGCACTTTTATAAACGAATTTTATACACCCAACATTTTTGAGGTTTTATCGATTTTGCATTTTTCGTTGCTGCGAAAGTTAAACATTTTTTAAACCTAAAAACAATTACATTATTATTTACATTAATTCTTTGTAAGTACATAAATAAGAAACATTATTCAAAAAGGAAAAAACATGTTAAGCTACTTTCAGCAGCAGGGTTAGCACAATATAATTAATTTAATTGTATCCCAATTTCCCAATAGAATAAGAAAGAATAAAACGAACACATATTAAAGCTAATTTTCTTTTCGAATTTACTTACCGATTTTTAATGGAATGCACAGAAAATTTGTGGGGAAATTATTATCAAAGGTTTTTCCCAATTGATATTGCCAATTAAATTACAATTTTCGGGATAGATAAATGGAAAATTTCACTTGGAAAGTAGAATAAATATTCCTTTTTTACAAGAGAATCACCTGCTCTACAATACTACTGAGTGCACCACTGACATTAAAATATTAGATATTACCAACATTAACATATGAAAGAGAAAGATCGTCGACGGTGTCGGTGAGGTGACAGTGACAGATACAGAATTACACCCGAACCGAACCCGATTTACGATTCGAAAATGATTTTCCATTTCTTTTGGTTTGAGCAGCTGTTTGCTCTTTTACTCGGTATAGGGAATAGAAGAGGAAAAGCTTAGAAGATAAAAGCATATTATATTTAACCCCTTTTTTGGGAGTAATTTACATGAGTTAAAGGAGAATCGTTGTATTGTTTATGCAGAAAAGAAAGTTAGAAAGTGCAAAAACTGTCAGACGAGTGAGAGAGAAATAGAGGAGAGGGCCAAATAGATTATTTTGTTTTTTTTTTTTTTGCTTTCGCAAAATTATTCCGCATTTTCAGGTGACGTTTTGAAATGTCAATCTAATGGTAAGGTAGTGTAAAAGAGGGTTCATTGCTTAGCCTACGCTTACATTTGGCTAGCTTTTATTTCTAAGATATCAGATAAACAAAATTTTTAATACGAATTTCTCCATTTTGTAGTCAACACTCTACGAATAGAAATTTGTATGATTTGATTTCTCAAATATTCTCCATCGCACAGTTTAAAAAGGAAGAAAAGAAATAATTTGATTGCTAGGGAATTCTATTTATGTTTTATTCTCCTGCTCTATCAATCTGCTTGCGAAAATTCTTAGAAATCTTAAAACTATAAACTAAACAATTGAGTGATTCTTTCGGTTTTAATACTTAAAGTTTGTGATTATTTTCTTACATATTTATCGTTCCTGCCAAAACAAAATTCTTCTGAAAATATTCCCAAGTGTTTAAGCTGATCGGTATAAACCCCCCTATGAAATATCAACATTTGAAGAAAAGTCTTAAATCTACTTATTTAAGCTGGGAGCGGTTCGAAATGCTGTATTTTAAAATACTGTATGGTCAAAATTCTGTATGATACTGTACGATACTGTATGGTTAATATTCTGTATTTCAAAATATACTGTAAATTTAAAATACTGTGTCGTCTCAAAATGCTGTATTGTCAAAATACTGTATAATACTGGAAGTTTTGACAGATCAATTAGTTTGGTGCAATTGTTTATGCAATTGTTGATTATGATAGGAACAATTCATGTAAAAATGTGTGAGATACTAATAACTAAGAAGAAGAAAACGGTAAAGAGAAATTAAGAAGACGATACCATTTATATTGTTTTTGTTTTTATTATTTCAAAGACATGAATTATCATAGGTACATATGTTGGGTTCAAACCCTGTCTGTGCCATTTAAAATTGTTTTTCACAGGTACTGCCTCTTGCGAGGGATTGACAAATCCTCCAAGAGTAATTCTAGTCATGAAATGTGCTTTCTCTAAATTAGCCCTAGAATCGGATTGAAACTGTAGGTCCCCTCCATCCCTGACAACATTACTCGCGCACAGGAATGGTTGAGAATTGTAAGTCACTAGACCCTAGTTGTCAAAGGACTGTTGCGCCACCTAATTTATTAATTTATTTATACATATATGTTATTGTTCAAGGGAAGTATATTAGGACATTATGCTAATGAAAAATTATTATGATGTTTTCTTAAAAAAAGTATTCTGTTTTCAAAATTCTGTATTTCAAAATGCTGTTAATAAAGCTAAAAAATACAAATCGTTTTGATAATGTAAAAAAGTGCGCACTTTTTTACATTGTCAAAACGTACATTGTCAGAATTTTGAGATACAGCATTTTGATTATGCAGTATTTTGTACATACAGTATTTTGAAATACAGTATTTTGAGATACAGTATTTTGATCCCTACAGTATTTCGATCCCAACCCATTTAAGCTAAAATCTTAAAAATAGAGGATTGTCCAATAAGAGATTTTATTTTGATATCAAAAACGAGTATTTGGTATACAGGAGCAACTTTTAAATAATAATTATCGCAATTTTAGAGCGAGGAAACATTTATTTCTATTTTAAATAAATTGTCAAAGTTCACTTTTTCACATCAAACACACACAAAAATGGTTACTTTGGACATTTTCTTCCTTGTTTTTTGGTTCAGTGTTGCCACACGTGATATTTTTAATTTTTTTTAGATTTTATTTTCAAATTATTCATGAATTTTAAGAAAATTTCATTGAATTCAAGGTAGGTGCTCTTTAAAAAGAACAAAAAAAACAAAAATTGATTTTATGTATTCTAGCATTCAAATGCAAAAGAAACTTTGATTATAAACTAGGTGTATACAGTGGCTCAAAAAAAAAAGACAAAATACAAAAAAAGTAGGGTTGAATCCGAAATCCTGTTCTATTGAGACCCTTACCTAACTGCAAAAACCAATCAGAAGGATACTAGTGCTGCAGTAATGGAAAGTAGTCTCCAGGAATCAATAGGATGTCTACTTTATTGTAAGAAGATGGTATGCCATTAACAATGGAAAACAACAGTCACCGAACGTTGAAACATATACCAATTTTAACAATAGGCAAATTTGCTGCTTTCGATCCTCGATAACTTCACGAATTCAAATTAAATCGATTGTTGAGCATTATGGCATAGACCATACATTTCAAATGGACTCAAAGAAAAAAGTCTAAAAGGTGTTAAATTCCAAGATCTCCATGCCCATGTGCTCTTGAAAAGTGTATCGTAGCATTTTTGCATCGTAGCATCAATTGGCATTAGATATTTTCAAAAGTGACAGCTGCCAAAACAGCGGAATTTTCAAAATGAAACCACTTTTTGAAAAACCTTTTTGTAATTATTTGAGGAATCTTATCAAATTTAATTAAATTTAATTTTCTACACAAAAAGTAGAAACAGCGAGAAACCAAGGTAAGCCTCATAAACCAAATAAATTTATATCGTCAGAAATGAACTGTCAAATTTTGTAAAGGTTTTTTTTTCTGTAGAGTAGGTAAGACTATCGCATAAACTTGATGTGGAGAATGAAATCGTTAACCTGATAAACTCAAAAAAGTCATTTATAGTGGCGTTTTAAAACATTATTAAATTAGAAATTTTAAGAAGGATACAAAATGAAAACTCAATAAATACAAATATTAAAAAAAAAACATTCTTAAATTTCCTCAAACATTTCGTGGGGCCTTCATGCAAACTTGTTTCTGCAAAGGGGACATTTATCTCATTGTATGAGTATCCCTAAGGATAGTTTCAAATTGGGTTATTTTTAATCGATGACATTACTGCAACCCTCCCCCTTCCGTTACATTATCAATCACGCTTGTTAACCAAAATATATGTATAAAGGAATCCATAGTTCTAGACGTTAATTATGGATGAACAATCAGCACCTCTGAAAGTCTCGTTGCTAACTGCATAGAGGAAATATATTATATATTTCCTATATATTGTATAGTTTTTTTTTTTCGACTCAAATATCTTTTCAAAAATTAAAAAAAAAATATTGGCTTCAAACTAATTTTATTTTAAAAATATTGTTTCCGACATTCCGTAATTTTTTTATAAAAATCCAACAGTCAGTTTTTTTATAAAAAATTTAAATCTACAAAAAATAGTACGTAAATGCTACTAAAATTGCTTTTAGACTAACAAATTTCGTTAAGAAAAATAGATTTTGAAATCAAACTATTTCTATTTTTAAATTTTTTGGTAATTTTTAAATTGTTTAGAAGGCGCGACTTTCGATTACCGCAGCACGAATTTCGTTCTGATTTTTTTGTACAGTTAGGTAGGGGTCTCAATAGAACATGTTTTAAATTTTAAGGCGAGGAAACACCGTTAAGTCATATCAAAAAATATTTTCTTTTTCGGACTTAACCCTACTTTTTTTGTATTGGTTTTTTTGAGCCTAAAACAAGTTTTTTTTAATTGATACTACGGTATACTAAGAGCTAGGTATGTAAGGGGGCATGCTGCCCCCTGCAACCCCCCTGCTTGGAATCACTATAGGATTTGGTGTGGGAGCAAGTTTGGGTATTGCAAAGTACTTTTCGCATTTAAGCACTAAAAACAAAGAAATCCCCAACGAAAAAAAAAAACAAGTGTGGCAATACTGA
Organism: Eupeodes latifasciatus; assembly: GCA_920104205.1. NCBI lineage: Eukaryota > Metazoa > Arthropoda > Insecta > Diptera > Syrphidae > Eupeodes > Eupeodes latifasciatus. The sequence continues at coordinate 29,999,405 of OV049925.1, forward strand.
ACAAAAAACAGGGAAGAAATGTGAAAATCAACCATTTTTGCGTGTTTTGTATGTAAAAAAGTGAAATTTGAAAATTAATTTAAAATAGAAATAAATGTTTCCTCGCTCTAAAATTGCTATAATTATTATTTATTTGTGCATATCTATCAAATAAAAAAAACCGCGTGTCGAAATTCGTGCTGCGGTAATGGAAAGTTGAGCCGTCAAAGTTAATTAAAAAAATTTCTACTTAGCAGCAGCTGAGCTGTGAAGAAGTAACATCAAGTTATAAACGAACTTACCTACATTTTGAAAACAATATTCATTTAAACTGTTTTTATGATAACCGACCTTTTCCCAAAATTCTGACATGTCCGTTTTATCCCTAAGATTATGATCTGGAGATGTGATAAATTTTGAAATGTTGAGCCATCTGTCAATAAATTGTGAAATCAATGCATTCAGCGTGTGCATTCAATGATCGTGCATTTGTTATGGGGTGCGTTCAATTAAATAAATTAATGTACCGTTTAAAAAAGAAAAGTACTTTAGGCTTGCATTTTATTTTTGAAAATAGAGTCGAGTTTTTTTCAATTTCTTTAAAAAAAAAAGAACCAAATGGTATAAGAAATGACCATGCGACCAGTAAGAAAATTATGACCAAATTTGGTCGTAAACGACCAAACTGGCAGCCGTGCGTGACCACAATATGACATTTGACAGGCCAACAATTTCTTGGGCAGAATTTATCAGGAGGGGAAATTATTTTACTCTCTCGTGAGTGCTCTCTTCTGTCCAAAACTAAACTACCAAATTTGTGTAGTGTGGATGTGGAACAGCATTTGGGTTGGGCAATAATTGGCAGTTCTGGTCAAAGTTGGGAAAAGATAAAAGAACTATTTTCCGACTTGATTTGATCGAGAATACTATTCTCCTCACCTTCCTCACACAAAATCTGGCACTTACGTATAGGTACGTAAGGTACAAAATCAAGACAAAATGCTTTTCATAAAGTAAGAATAAGTTATTTATAATTATAAATAAAAAGTTCTTAATGAAATTTAAGTTGTAAACCCCAATTATTATGTGGGGATATAGCTCAGTGGTAGAGCATTCGACTGCAGATCGAGAGGTCCCCGGTTCAAACCCGGGTGTCCCCTACTGAAATCTTTTTTTCGTTTTAACTAAATTACCTCATTTGATGGGAATAGAACATTGCATCAAGTAAAAAGCATTTAAACTTGAAATAACCTGAAATTACGTCATGTCTTTCTTTTTCACCGACTAAGTTGACTCATTATTTCAATTTTGTGTTTTTTGCCTCAATAGTTCGAACCGGTACTTTAACAAATGACCGTTTTGAGATAAGTACGTACCAAACAATTCCAAAATCAATATCTCCATCTAAAGTTTCATTTACTTAAATTTGATCAAAATTCTAACACTGTGTTCCAATCCAAAAAAAATACAAATAATTTTTGTAGATTATTTTTAATGAAAATCAATTTCTTACATTTTATAATTATTTTTTACAGTTAACACTCAAATGGTTCTATTAGCAAAGAAAAAATTAATTGAAGAATGAAATAAGCATAAGAACATTAATTAAATAATATAAAAAAGCCCTTCTCCCGACTCCTCACTACCATCCAATTAATGATGAGGAAGAAGCAAAGAACCTTTCAATTAATAAAAACAATATAAATAAAAAGGACCAAAATGACCACGAAAAGAATCGAGAAATTTCTCTTCAGTTTATATTTGCGATCCAAGGCAAACACGAAGTTCTTAAAAGAATCAGCAACAGAATCTGTCTGCATTGTGCTTCGTCGGCCTGAAATCGATGAGTGGAAGCGTTGAGTTTCGCGCTTCATTGGAACATTGCGAGGCGTCTCAGCTCCTTTGACCAATGGTTCCGCCTTCAGGCGTTCCAGTTTTCTGGCAAAGTCACTCAGGTACGGAGTCTCCGGTTGATTTTCATCATTCTCCTCATGGTCATCATACATGCTTGAGTATTTTGGTGGTGCTGGAGTATTGGTTGTTCCATAGCCGCCACTGGTGTAACGCCGTGTGTTGGATGTGGTGATTGATGACGATGTGTTGGACGAGTACCCAGATCCTAGTGAACTGTAACGTGAGACAGCAGGCAATGATGGTTTGTTGTACAATTTTTCAGGCTCAATGGACATCGAGTTCACAGAAGTAGTACGGAAGGACAATGTTTGGTTATCCGGTTCGACGACAACTTTGGGCTCGGAGAGGCCATACGATGTGTCACGCATCAGTGGCTGAGATTGTGTCAAGGGGCGAGCAATGGGCTCATACAGACTTGCATACTTTGATGTGAAATCATATTCAGACTCGGATTCGGTTTCGTTGACTGTGGTCGGCGGCGGTGGAGCAGCGACCGTTTCTTGACTGTACGAAGTTGTGACCACTCCAGTTTTGGATAGCGAAACCGAACGCCGGCCCCGTGGAATGATGATTTCTTTCTCGCTTTGCTCAGCCGCTTCCAACAAAATCACATCATCATCGTCTTCATCCTCTTCGGCAAGAACCGCAGCTGTCTTGCGTTTCTGCGATACTGCAATTACAGGTGCAGGAGCCTCCGACTCGGCCTGTGCTCGAACAGAACGTCTTCGTTCTGTGATTGGCTCCGGCCTAGTGGACTCTGGCAGACTGGTGTCGTCAACAGTCGATGTGACACTTGTTGCTGCTATTGTCCGACGATTTAAGCGACTTGGGGGGCGTTTGGGTGCATCTTCAACAACAGCATTAGCATTTGATTCGACGAGCGAAGGAATCTTCGTGACGTGAATGGTCTCTCGGCGATTCTTCTTTTTATCATCTACTTCTCCATTCATAGCTACACGAAGCTTACGTATGAGAAGTTTGCGGCTTGTATCAGTGATTGGAACATTAGGTAGTCCGAATTCTAGGCACTTTTTGCGAAGTGACGCATTATCAAGGCTTTCTAAATTGTCGTCAGACATCTTTAGGTGCAAATTAAATTACAATTCACTGCTAGAAAAGTACAAATTAAGAAAAGAAGCAATAAAATATAGAATTTGTCATTTATACTTACATCAATAAATAAGTGTTAAAAAATAATTTATTATACAACTTTTTCTAAATTTAATATATTTTCTTCTCCAAATCGAAACGCAACACAACACAAAAATATGAAATATGCTTGGACTTGGATTGGAAATGTCGTATTTTTCGTTAACGATTTGATATTTCAAACTTGCATTCCAGGTCGAAGCAGCCGGCGCTCTTTTGAAATGTCGCACAAGATAGAAAGAGTAGGGCTTATATGCGACTATCGTTATCTCGTTTTATGTCAACTAATTTTTATTCCAGTCATAATATTTTAAGCAGCATTCACATGAGCGCGACCAACGAACGACGAATGAATTACAAAATGTTAGTTTATATTCGTTTGAAGACATATTTCCACACAAATTCTTAACAAAACGATAGCAATGTATGTAGTTTCTAGTTGATTTATGATGCATACTTTTAATAAATTTAAGAAAACAAATTTATTCGTCGCGAAAAAAAATTGTAGTTGATACGAACTATCAAACTTTATTCGCGTTCCACATTATCCACACTCGCAACGAATAAAATAATCGCGCGTACTTAACCAAAAAAAATGATTCTTGTTTTGGTTTCGGTGATGAATGGTGTTCGGCTGTGCGACGAATTAAAACTCTCATGTGAAAGAAATGTCAAAATCGACGAATATTCGTTCATTCGTTGGTCGTGCTCATGTGAATAGTGCTTTATTTTATTTCTGGATTGTGTTCCACAAAGTATGCTGTGCTGTGGAAGGTAAGCCTTCGTTTGCATGGAGTACTGAATGGAGTTTGATGTTAGGGATTGTTTACATGTTTACTAATTTTATTACTTTAAAGCAGTATTCACATGAGCACGACCAACGAACGACGAATGAATTACAAAATGTGAGTTTATATATGTACGTTTGAAGAGATATTTCCACACAAATTCTTAACACAACGATAGCAATATAGTTTCTATTTGATTTATGATGCATACTTTCACTTCTCAATATCATATATTCGTTGGTCGTGCTCATGTGAATAGTGCTTAAGATTAACTAAAGCTATATTTCTACCTTTTTGTTTATAATTTGCACAAAATTTTGGTTTAAACATAGTTCAAAATCACATTTGCTAAGTAATTTCTCGGTCGCTGGGTGCTCTCATGTGAATAGTCCTTAAGTAAAATTAGCTTGGTTCGACTTGATTGCAAATGCCTCTGTAAAAGTCTGCGAAGAGACAAAAAGAACTAAGTAAAACAAATCTTTGACAAACTAGACATAGACTGCTAGTCGTTTCTTATTCCTTTACAAAAGGCCCCTTAAAAGGTATTTTACCTATTTAGCATTGCTTGTGGGTTTGTAGGTTTTGTGGAAAAATATATATCTAATTTTCAAACGCCATCTTTTATTTTCATCGATAACAATTTTTTTTTCCAAAGAAAACAAAGGACAATAAATATTTCTCATCAAATTCATACCCAGCTGTTAAAATTTCAACTTATATTTTGACACCACCTGAGTCTTGAGTGTCATCTTTGTATATAAAACATGTAGTACTGTCATTATGGATTTTTATGGAGGTGGCACCTAGTGGCTATGGTGTCATTAGTTATTGCAGTTTTATTGCTTAACTTTTGTATACAAAACTTCTAACGCCATCTTGAGGCTATGGCGAACGTAAAAAAAACCCACTCCAAGACAATACTATACGTAGGTATACCATTTCATATACAAAGGTGTCATTCGTTTTACTTTCTATTATGGTTTTTACATGTATGTTTTATTTGAAGATGATATTTAACAAAAACAAATACTTTTTGATTATTTTACAGTTTTGAACAACAATATAGGCGTCCCAGATTATTGAAAGTAGTATGTTCATCACAGAAATCAATATATAATTTATTTATTGTGGACATTTTTTTTTTAAACTTTGAAGTCGATTATCTCGGAATTAAGCGTCCTAGAGCATTGAAAATAGCAAATTCTGCATACAGATTTCCAACGGTAAATCATAATTGAAATGTTGTGTTTTTTTTTCAAGACCTTGAAGTCGATTATCTCGCAAACGAAGCGGGATTATCTCGGAAGCATCGCCGAAAATTATTTTTTTGTATTTCGTAGAAGCTTTCTTTAACCAGAAAAATGCCAGTGTAGAGTAGTGCAGTGATCTAGTGTAGAGTAGTGTATTGATGAAGGTTCATGTAAACTGTCAGAGCAAATTTAAGCAAAAAAGTCAAATGTCAGATGTTAAAAAGAAGACAAAAAATTTAAATTCGACTGAGGTAAAACTAAATGAATACTTAACAATAGAATTTTGGAAGTTATTAAAATATTATTAAATGAATTATTGAATTATCATTTCTTTTTTAATGTTTTATTTATGTACTTTCCTCTAAATTTTGATATTTGGAGAACACGGAATGACCAGAGAATCCCCTTCACTAAAACATTGTTCTAATGTTTCTATAAATAATAAAATTTAAATTAAAAACACGAAGCGCAGAAAATATTTAACAACATATGACATCAGCTGATTTTGACAGTTTTCATCAATCTGCTTTAGCTCAAATATTAGTGCAGAATATTCAGAACTAAATTACATTGTTTTAACTGTTGGCGATTTTGTCAGCTGTGAAGTGATTTTTTTTTAGGTTGGTTTGACATTTTAACATGAATTGAATGTCACCAAATTGGGCTAAATTCTCTTGAAAATCATGAAATATGTATCGTGCAAATTTTGTCTAGAGATGCAGCTCACTAATTTGGTTTAATGGATACAGGATACAGAATGAAGTGTATATTGGGACACAGTTACATCCACAAAAACTAACTGTTTGGTGTGCTTTATGGGTTAGTGAAATAATTGTTCCGTACTTCTTTAAAAACGATATTGGCCAGAACGTTGCAGTCAATATGCGGACCACTATAAAACCATGATTACTGACTTTCACCCTTCTTCAATTGAACAACCATGATGAGCAGGATGTGTGGTTTTAACAGATGTGCGCAAAATGTCACACAGCTCGTGTCACAATTTATTTATTGAACGAAACCTTTGGCAACCGCATACAGTTTTACATTACACAACACACCCTTTAATTTGTCTCCAAGTTGCAATTAAAAATCGCTTGACTTTTTTCTGCAGGGATATTTGAAGCCCGTGCCCGAAAAGCACAAAACGGAAGGACTTATTCATACCCGAAATTGAAATGTCAATTTTGCCATGGAACTGATAAAATATATTTTTACGTTGACAAACTTCAAACTTTGTATTATTTTTTTGTTTTTGTAATAAGAGCACACTCAAAAGGTTTTGTACATATGTATGTATGTATATCTTTAATATGCCAAACATAGAGGACTTATATTATAGGTTCTCTATGGTGTGCATTAGGAAAAGAGGAAGGAATTGGACAGGAGGTGTCAAAGTATATTGATTTTGAATTCTTAAACATTGCAGTGAAAGCCAGAGAGAAAAGACTAAACGAGAGAGTCAAATTTCCTCGTCTCCGTCCCTTCGAAACCTCTTTCTCACATTTTTTATAGCGTGTTGAATTCGTATCGGTGTATACATCACCTTTTTCACCTCGGACAAGAGTACACAAAAAAACATCAGTTCCGGAAAATGCGACATTTCTCATTTTTGTTTATTAATAGCCAAGAAGGCTATGTTTTCTAATTTCTTTCTTTAATTTTACTAACATCTTGTCGTTTTTATATCTAGAAAAATACTAAATATAATTCAAATTGATTCTAGCAAAACATTTCTGTTTGTCAATAAATAACGGGAAAGGTTATAACGGTAGATCGTGGTGAATTTGTGTTTCTCTTCTTTTTCTCTAAGTTACAGACAGATGGCAGGAACAACCAAAACAAGAAAGGATGTGTGCAGAAAGAGTGTAACAAGGTTAAGGTTTTTTAGACTAGACTTTATTTGTATTTATGTTATATTTATTTCAACAGTGATTAAAATAGTAATAGTAGTAGTCATGAAAAGTGCTTTCAGAGTTGTATGTATGTTTCTAATTGGACTGTTGCGCCACCTAATTTATTTTACTTACTTAATGATTAAAACTGGCTTCAAATAACTAACTAATATTTATCTAAATGCGTAATTTAGAACTGTTTCTAAATCTTCATTGTTCTCGCACCTAACAAGAGTAATTAATTTCACTTTATATTCGAATGATATTACTCTCAATCGAACAAAATTTAAGTACCAAAAAGTTGATCATCCACAATCTATTTTCTTTGAACACCTCTGAACAGCTGACTACATCCGCCATTTTTTAAAGGTGGTGAGTATGCACATCTTCTTGCATAATTATTTGTACTCACATTTTTTTATATGGAGTTAATACATATGCAAATTGGTGTGCAAATCACAGTTTGTAGACAAAAAGAGAGCAACTGTCGAATTTGACTCTCTCGATTAGTTTTTTTCTCTCTGGTGACAGCGAAGACCAAAAACACTCTATGTGAAGATATAAATCCTTCGTACGTATCACCCTTCAAAACCCATTTGTTTACATTGTTGTATTTGTAATGTGGAAGAATTCAACGAGTAAAATTGACGTATTTTCACGCATACATAGACACATTTACTGAGTTTTTAGGGGAACTTTCATAAATTAGAGGAGAAATTACACGCACACTAAGACATACTTTATGATGCCAGTTTCCGGTTTAGCTTGTAGGCAAACCAATAGGGCTACCGAGGATTTATATCTTTACTAGAGTGTTTTTGGCGAAGACTACCATCGCATCGTCACTCTTCAGCAAAACAATTGGAGAAAAAGGGTCGGAGACAAAACCGAGCCCTGTGACATACCATGTATTTATATCTTTGGTTTCAGACTAGAATCTGTCCAAAAGACATTTTATTGGACTGTTCGAAAGAAAATCGATAACAAAAGCACTTTTCGGTAAGAGAGCTCGATGTTAGGCTTTATCAAAAGTCTTTGAAATATGAAGTGTAATAATCTTACTTTCTCCAAAACGATGTAAAGATTTTCTCCATTGTTCGGTGGGATGAACCATGAGATCACCAGTGGACCTTTTGCTACGAAAGCCGGAAGCTTTCGTTTTTCAAGATATTTCTTAGCTGATAATCAATCAGCGTTTCCAAAATCTTGGAAAGAAGGTGCTATCGGTTGATAATTTGAGGGGGAAGAAGATTTGCCTTTTTTTGGGATTCGTTGAACAAATGCTGCTTTCCAACTACTCGGAACGATCCCAATATAATAGGATAAATGGAATAGCTTACGCAGGAGTTTTGCTAGCGTGAAGAACACCTCTTCCGAATAATAGCGGGGATACTATCAGGACCAGCGGTATTATGTAAGTTGAGATCTTTTAGGACTTTCGCTACAGCAGAAGTATGAAAAAGGATTGGTCCCATACAAGTACTAACACAATCACAATCAAGAAGGGGGAGCCATGACACTATCAGACAAAAGGTGAAATTTTCTGCAAACCGCCTCGCAAATTAATTAGCTTTCTCAATTGAGCTAACTAAACTCTAAAGTAGTATTCACATGAGCGCGACCAATGAACGACGAATGAATTACAAAATGTGAGTTTATATACGTTTGAAGACATATTTCCACACAAATTCTTAACAAAACGATAGCAATATAGTTTCTATTTGATTTATGATGCATACTTTTACTTTTCAATATCATATATTAATAAATTTAAGAAAACAAATTTATTCGTCGCGAAAAAAATTGTAGTTGATACAAACTGTCAAACTTTATTCGCGTTCCACATTATCCACACTCGCAACGAATAAAATAATCGCGCGTACTTAACCTAAAAAAAATCATTCTTGTTTTGGTTTCGGTGGTGAATGGTGTTCGGCTGTCAAACTTTATTCGCGACGAATTAAAAACTCTCATGTGAAAGAAATGTCAAAATCGACGAATATTCGTTGGTCGCTGGTCGTCCTCATGTGAATATTGCTTAAAGGAGTGTCGTATTGACAACTAGCGTACGGACAGAGGAACAAGAAGACTTCCTCATGCTTTTTTACGAATGCAGTAGTTTTTGCCATAATTTTTGGTCATGCAAAAATTTGGTCCTTCGAATATGGGTTTTGCTAGAATTCCTAGCTTGCTTAAGCCTTTTTCGTTTTTTTTAGTTGTGACACCGGAAGCTCACCTCTTTCTACTTGATAAAATCTTTACAGCACAAATCCAACCAACTTAGCCCTGGGTTTGATAATGAAAGTAAGTTAAGTAATGAAAAAACATATATTTTCAAATACATGCTTTTATTGAACACCAAATAACCTTACAACATCTTTTTCTTTCTTTGTGTAGACAGGCCATAAATCCAAGAAATGTTGTTTTTATTCCTGATACGGACATTTCTGAGATCTTGGAAATAAAAGGTGTTTTTTTAGCTTAGCTATTATCTTTTTGGCAACACTGGTTTGAACAGCTGACGCACGTTTCGTGTTTTGTTTCACTGTCAAACATCTTCAGTTTGGTCTATAATTTAACCATGAATCGTCTTACAAACGAACAACGCTTGCAAATTATTGAATTTTATTATCAAAATGCGTGCTCTGTTAAGAAAGTTTATCGCGCGCTTCTTCCATTTTATGGTCAATTTAATCGACCCACTAAAGCGGCTATTAGGGCTATTGTGACTAAATTTCGAACCAAATTTACATTGTTGGACATTAACGCATCAACACGCTTACGTAGAGTGCGAACTGAAGAAAATATCACAGCTGTATCAGCCAGTGTTAATTAAGTGTCAATTACCGATTCGTCGCCGTTCGCAGCATTTGGGCCTCTGTTACTCAACAACGTGGACAATTTTGCGGAATGATTTTGGTGTGATGCCTTTCAAAATACAGCTGGTGCAAGAATTGAAGCCGAACGACCTACTGCAACGTAAAATTTTTGGTGAATGGGCTCTTGGAAGGTTGGCCGAAGATCCAATTTTTTACAGAAAAATTGTGTTCAGCGACGAAGCTCATTTTTGTCTCAATGGGCACGTAAATAAGCAGAATTGTCGATTTTGGAGTAAATATCAGCCAGAAGCATTGCAAGAGCTACCAATGCACCCAGAAAAAGTCACAGTTTGGTGCGATTTATGGGCTGGTGGCATCATTGGACCGTACTTCTTCAAAGATGATGCGAATCGTAACGTAACTGTGAATGGTGAGCGCTACGGTGAGATGATATCCAACTTTTTTTTGCCCAAAATGCAAGAGCTTGACTTGCATGACATGTGGTTTCAACAAGACGGTGCCATATGCCACACAGCACGCGCAACAATGGACTTACTGTGAGGCGAGTTCGGTGAACATTTTATTTCACGTTCGGGACCGGTCAATTGGCCGCCTAGATTGTGCGATTTAACGCCTTTAAACTATTTTTTGTGGGGCTATATTAAAGCTCATATCTATATACAGACAAGCCCGCTTTAATTGACGCATTGGAAGACAACATTGAAGCATTTATTCGTGAGATACCGGCCGAAATGTTGGAGAGTATGCCCAAATTGGACTAAGCAGATGGACCATTTGAGGCGCAGTCAGGGTCAACATTTGCATGAAATAATCTTCAAACATTAAATTATATGGACCGTACTATCGATTCAACTAAAGATTTCATGCATTTTTCTGAATTTTATGTTTTTTTTTTAAACTTTCTTAAAACTTTTAAAAAATCACCCTTTATAAACTGGCCAATTAAATGCAATGTATTTTGTACAAAACTTATAATATAGTTACTTGATTTTGAACAAAATTAACACTAAATTTGTACCTTTTATAATAAATGACGTTTCGATTTTAAAATGTTCGTTGTTTTTTTATGAACATTTTTAAATCTCCGAATTAATGAATGAAATAAATAATTATAATAATAAATAAATTTTTCTTTATGAAATATATACGTATATAGATTATTATTATTATTATATGAATATTTGTTTTTTTAATACTCTGAATATCTGAATACCTAAGACAAGTGCATAGAAAGATATGTAAATGTAAAATGGCTTCCCGTAAAGGTCTTTGAACTCTTCCAGATTATCTGATAAAATAGTCATTTCTTTCTTTGTAATCCTGGTTTGTTCTTCGGCTGACACTGAAATTGAGAAAAGAAAATTTATTTTAGATTTTATTTTCCATACTTTAAAAATTTTATGTATGTATATTTACAAAAGAGATCAAGTATATCCTGTTTCGAAGCCTTCTCTAAAATTCGTCTTGCTTTGCTTACTTCATAATGCATCACTTTGATTTGTGAAGTCTTCAAGGTTTGTAACAAATTTAGCTCGTCATGCCAAAAGAATTGTATTTTTCCATCTAAAAGTGATTCCTCAAGTCTTTGAAAAACCTGTAAAATTATGGATCTGTTCGCTTACTCAACAAAAAGAAATCTGTCAAATTTAGTAATTTTTGGTATTTCAACTTTGACCAGTACCTGCAGTGAATTAATAGGTCCGTTCGCGTACCCTCCTAAAACAGTTCAATTTTACGAAAAAATACGAAATTTAACCAAATCCTGTTCGCGTACTCAAAAATTTCGTAGTTTTTCGTAAAAGAGAGCGCTCACGAGAGAGTAAAATATTTTCCCAACCTACGAATTTTAGCCCAAGCAATTTCTTTGGGCTGATTTGTGAAAATTGTCAAATTTGTTAGAAATTCAAATAAATTAAACAAATTGCTCGCTTTTGCTGTCAGTTATAAAATTTAAAAACAAATTTTCAAAGAACAGCAACAAGACAGTAATATTGTGTGAAAAATTTGTTGTTTTCCCGTTCGTTTACTTTTTTGTAGTTTTTTTTTTGGTGAGAGAATTTTACCCCCACTCTTTAAAATATCTCTTTTTACGAATTTTGGTGCAGAAAGTACGCGAACGGACCTAATATTATCACCAATTGTTTATTGATATTGATTAAAAATACTCGTATGTACATTTTTATTTTTCATTTCTAAATTGCGTGTGTTGGTTGTATCTTTGTATATATATTTCAAATATATTTATCAAATATACACTGCCGCTCATCTGAATAGGTTCAGACATATTTTCACCTCACTGTTGGCCTCCCTTCATATGTATTGCAATGACTTATCTTTTTTATATATGTATGTAATAAAAGAGCATCATTATGTGCTTGTTTTGGGAGAAAAAAATTTGTCTTAAAAATAAAATAAATAAATAAATTAGGTGGCGCAACAGTCCGTAGAGAACCAGGGCCTAGTGACTTACAACTCTCAACCATTCCTGTGTGCGAGTAATGTTGTCAGGGATGGAGGGGACCTACAATTTATATGCCGAATCCGAACGGCTAATTTTTGAGAAAGCACTTTTTCATGACAAGAATTACTCTTGGAGAATTTGTCAATTCCTCGCAAGAGGCAGTACCCGTGAAAACTCTTCTTCTTCTTGTCTTAAAGCTTACCGTTATTCTCCCACGGGTGCTAAACTAAATGTATTCAAAAAAACAAGCATTTTTGTTGGCTCATCTGAATAGGTTCAACAGCAAAAATTGCAATTTGCGTTGAATTGCGTGTTAATTGTAATCGAAATTTTATCTGTCAATAAAATTAGTTTGTTTTTCCTATATTAACGGTGAAATGGGTTGCGAAAAATCTTTAAGCGAGGAAGAAAAAGGCAAAATAGAAGTATTTCCGGAATCAGGCCTAAGCCAACGACTTATAGCGAAGAAAATTAAAACAGGTCAAAATTTGGTAGGCAGTTATTTGCGAAATATCCAAAATTATGGAAAAAACATGAAAGGAGGAATTTATACGGCCACATCAATGGCTGATAGACGTGCTATCATCAGAGCAGCTTCTAATTCTCATGATTCCGCGTCAAAAATAAATATAAAAACCGGTGTCAATTGCAGTTTAGCTACGGTAAAACGCGTAATTAAAAGTGCTTCTCATTTGAAAAGAAAAAAAATCAGAAATTACCACCACTTAACGAATCTAGGAAAGAAATTCGTCTCCAATTCTGTAAGAAATACATGTCGTGGAAGTCAGAGTGGCAAAGTGATTTTTTCAGATGAGAAAAAGTCCAATTTAGAGGGCCCTGACGGCTATAATTATTACTTTCATGACCTTCGAAAAGAGGAGCATTATTTAAGTCGGCTGCATAGTTGTGAAGGCAGTGTTATGGTGTGGGGAGCTATTTCCTTCTACGGAGCCTTGGAGCTCCAATTTGTTACATCGAGAATGAATGCAAATTCTTTTAAAGGTGTGCTAGAAAAGGCCTTCCCACAGATTTCTGACCTGTTTGGACCAATAGTGTGGACATTTCAATATGATAATGCCCCTATCCATACATCGAGGACAGTAAGGCAGTGGATTAAGAGTCAAAATGTGGAGATGCTGGTGTGGCTCCCATACTCCCCTGACCTTTACATAATAGATAATGTGTGGGGACTTCTCTCACGTAAAGTATACGAGTCAGGTAGGCAATTCGAAGAAGACAAAAAGTCATTAATCGCAGCCATTAAAAAAGCCCGGTCAGAAATTTCGCATCAATACTTGGAAAAATTGTATAGTTCCATTCCAAATCGAATTTACGAGACTATATTAAAAAGAGGTGGCAACACTCATTATTAACGCCTGTTAAATAATCATACAATGGAAAAAGGTAAAATAAATCTTTGAATTCAAATAATTTTTATTGTTTTATTCCATTTCATCCGTTGAACCTATTCAGATGAGCCAAAAAAATGCTTGTTTTTATGAATACATTTAGTCTAGCACCCGTGGGAGAATAACGGTAAGCTTTAAGACAAATTTTTTTCTCCCAAAACAAGCACATAATGATGCTCTTTTATTACATATATGTATAAAAAATATAAGTCATTGCATTACATATGTGTGAACCTATTCAGATGAGCGGCAGTGTACATACATACATACATATACGAGTATACAAGGGTTGTATTCATTTCATTTTCATAAACTCACCACAAGCATCACTTCGAAAATAGGTCTGTTCCAAAATGATTTATCACAGTCTTCATTTATCCAAAGAAACAGAGTTTTGATATAATAGCTCTTCAAATGCTTCACATTCGATCGAAGATCACGATACTTCTTCAAGAGTCTCAAAGCATTTTTCATTTGATTCTTGCCAGCAATTAGAACCCTTTCCGAATCAGTATAGGACGTTCTAAAGGATGGATTATTATTTATGTGAACACTGCCTGCTGCTTTCAATGGCCTTGGTATAGCTTCCCATAGTTTTGAGCAGGGAATTCTTGATGACACAGACTTTTCTATTGGAAAAACAAACCCGGGAACAAAATCAATCGAAAATAATGGTGTGTTTTCTTTAATATTTTGTACTACAATATTATGAGCTGGACCTTCTCGGCGGTATTTTAATTTATATTCTTCATCTTCATGAGTTATTGTACTATTGAGCTTTTTCAAAACTTCAGTCATGAGGCTCTGAAACCATTGTTGAAATTTGTTTTCTAAAAATAAGCCATCAGTGTTGATCAATTTACTAAGGAAAATATGCATATTATTTTCTTTTGGGACATCTCGTCGTAGACTTGTTAAGACATCTGTCAAGTCAATGAAGACATTTCCTTTGTTGTTATTGTCGGGATAAATATTGATGTAGTCTTTTGATGGAAATTCCAGTCGAATAACAATGTCAAATTCATTGGGCTTGGAAACTTTTAAATTATCTGCATAACTACCTGTAAAATATGAAATTGTATTAAAGAAATGTATGCATAAATAATGGTATTAAGAAATAGGGTTTTCCAATGAGAGGTTTCGCTTTGATATTAAATGAAACTAGTATTTTTTGAAAGAAATCAGTGAATGTTTATTCTTTAAAACGGTTGTAGCTTGTAGAGGATTGGAGGTCAATTATTATGAATTATGATGACCTCTTCGAGAATTAACAGGTCAGGGAATTTTTCATTTATAAAACAATTTTCACGCTTTATTCCATTTGTAGTTTTAACATGACAAATATCAAAAGATGATAGCTTCAAAAGTGACAGCTGCCAAATAGTTGGTTATTTAAAATAAAATCTCTTATTGGAAAACTCTAAACATACTTATACATGTTTGTTAAGCTAAGTATAAAAGATTGGTAGATCTTACAATATTTTCAGAAGTATTATCTGACAATTACCTATCAATGAGCTATGTCTAATATTAAATGGTTCAATTTTTTTTTATATTGTGCGTGCACTGGTAAAGCATTCCACATTCGTGTTGTGCGGCTAAAGAAAGAATCCTTATACTTGGTACGGAATGTCTCAGTAATAGAACGATCGCCTATCATTTTCAAAGTTCTTTTTCAAAAGAATCAAGTACGTTATTGGACCATCAGACCATATAATATGAGTTTTGGACCAATAAAAGCTTTGGAAATTATAGCCAGATCAGAAGAGGTAAAAAGGTTCTTGCATCATCGAAGAAAACTTAGACAATTAGAAGCATGTTTTGCGGTGTCGAATATGTGATCACTCCTAAAGTGGTTTTCAATGAACATACCTAAAACTAAAAGCTGTTCAGTGTTCTCGATGCAAGTACCACCCATGGATAGTGGAATGAGGGGATGGGGTTAAGCTTTTGCGATAGGAGACATCATTGAGTTTTCGAAGCATTAAATTCTACACGTTTTTTTGATTCCCCATTTTACAATGCTGTCAAGATCCGAATTTAATGAGCTTATCATACGCTGCCGTTGATATTCCACTTCCGAAGGACAATGATGGGAAATCCAATAGATGAAAAGTTGAGGGTACTGTCATCAGAGAAACAATTAAGTGTTTTAAAAGTTTTAGACAAAAGGTCATTTATAAAAATAAGGAAGAGTGTGGGAGAAAAAACGGAGTCCTGATGCACACCAGCGTTTATTTTGTGGATATCAGATTTGAACTCGTTCAATACTACCTGAATTGAACTTTCAAAACGTAGTTTATTACCCCACAAACAAGAGATTTATCAATACCAAAAGCACGCATGTTCGATAAGAGAGCTTGATGCCAAACTCTATCAAATGCTATTGAAATAATATCAAGTGCAATAATCTCACTTTCTCCAAAACGATATAAAGATTTGTTCCACTGTTCAGTGAGATAAACCATGAGATCATCAGTGGACCTATTGCTACGAAAGCCATAATGCCGGTCATTAAGAAGATTTCGTTCTTCAAGGTATTTCTTAAGCTGAAAATTGATCAGCGTTTCAATGACCTTAGAAATAAGGGACGTTAGTTAAAGGGTGACGACAGTGCCGGATTAAGCAAGCGCGGGGTCCGTAGCAAATTCTTTCAAAGAGCTTTTGATCTGCTATAGGTTTGGAAATGACTATAGACGCTGTTAGGTTCTGACAAGAACAAAAAGACTTAGATGAGATTTTCTGGCAATTTAGAATTTTTTTGATAAGAAACTTTCAATTCTTTCAATCCGTCTATTCACCAAAGGGGAATAATTTTGGCAGTTAAATTTTAATTTTTTTTTGACAGAAAGGTGAGAAAATTGATATCTTCACAAAAATTTGTACAAATATTGTAATATTGGGTAAGTAAAACCCAAAGTAAGAGTGACGGTGATAGAAATTGTGCATAAAACACAAACACGCTAAATCGGAACAACAAATTTCTGTATTTTTTGGTAAAGTCAAACAAATATTTTTCGTGTTTTCATTGATACTAATAATAATTTAAATGTTTTAGTATTTTTATTTTCCAATACTGAGGCATGAAGATGAAGGGTTTTTAAATTTTGTATTTTACTTTTTGTATGAAGCTATGTATTAAAAAGTATGTATATGAAAATAAAAAAATAAAAACAAAAATAACCTTGTTCTACTTGTTTTTTGGAAACGATCTCACGGCCACTTATGACACGTTCTAAAAAAAATTAATATGAAACTGAAAACTTTGTCGGTTCATTTATGTTAGTTTTTAACTGTTAATAAAAAAAAAACGAAATCTACATATTATTTATGTTAACTTTTTTCACTTCTTGAAGATGTGTTGTACAAGAATATTTTAAAACAAAAACAGCAGCCCTGTTTGCCTTTTTGCCTTTTTGCGTTTTTTTTTTTTATTTTTCAAGAAAAATAATCAAAATGATAATGAAACTTACCTGATGTCTCCTAAATTCGATTTTTAAACATTTGAATGGGTTTCTGCATTTAAACTTCGGTCTAAAGTTTCGGAACGCATCCAAGATCATAACTTCTAGGATTTTCGTGGTGAGTTTAAGAAAAACGTATTTAAACATTTCAAAATTTAATCTAGCAATTTACGTTAAATTTGAAAATGCGAAAACAAACAAAAGGGAACTGTAAAAATAAAAAAATCTCACCCCATCTCTTTGTTTTTGTAACTCACATTTTTATTCATGTAAACGAAAAGAAAATTAAATAAAATAAAAATTGCGTGATCTAGGGAAGGGAGTGAAACGTAAGTCAGTTTCCGATCTTCTTACTAATAGTTAATCTTTGATCATTAGTTTAAAAAAACACGCGAGAGACAGAGACTATCGTGTCAAGAATTTGAATTTCTTTGGTTCTGGAAATAGTTTATTCAATGCATTGCTTTTTATGCATTTGTTAATGATCTTATACTTAACTATATCAGGATTACGACATGATTATGAAAAATTCAAGTGGAGGAAATCTCTGTTAAAGTAATAAGATATTTTTTTTTTACTTATAACTTCTATAATTCAATATACTTATATTCTAGAAAATAGATTTTTGGTATATAGTTATTAAATTATATACTAAAAATAATGTAGACTGTTAGTCTTACAAATAAATAGATAATTTTAACAATTTAAATCGAGCCATTTCAATTCTGCTACACATCCACACTAATTGTCGGATAAGATTGCCTGCATTACGTCAGACTTTTTGTAGAGCTGATAATCAGGCCGACTAAAACGCTACACTTTTATACAAGCAACTTTTTTATAGAACTTGTGCGTTTTCCGAATGAAAGTCGGTGTTGTATTTACGCCAAGGAAATAGTCGGGTACCGAGTGTTTGACGTGGATTGTCTTAGTAGGAAAAGTTGTAACGTTTCACATTTTTGTAACATCAAAAAAATTCAACATACCACATCTTAATAAGTTTCACTCAATAAATTGCGCTCAGGCATATATGAGTGGATTTGAATATGCGGGGCCCCCTTTCGCGCAGGGCCCGTAGCAATTGCTACTTTTACTACGTGGTTAATCCGGCACTGGGTGAAGACGATTCGCCTTTTTAAGGGACAGGCTTTACAAAATCTGTTTTCCATCCACTCGGAAACTGACCTGTAGAATAGGACAGATGGTAGAGCTTACACAGTGGTTTTGCCAACGTCGTCGAAGAACACCCCTTTAGAACAAAAGCGGGTATAGGTACTATCCGGGCCAGCGGATTTATGGAGGTTAAGATCTTTAATCTTTAAGTAAAAATTCGTCCCAAAGAATTGTTTACGCTTTCAAGAACGTGCGAAGTTATGTCACTCATTGGCAGAATCGAATTAACAGCAAACAAATTGGCGTTATCAATCAAGCTTACAAGAGGAGTGTCATATTAAAAACAAGCGTAGAAACCGACAATGACGTAGTGTTGCGCACATTTTTTACAAATGACCAGACATTTTTACTACCTTTGGGACATTGTAGTAATTTTTGGTAATCCAAATATTTAATGCGTTGAAAATGTCCGTTACAAGTCTTTCTTTCTTGTTTGAACTTATTCCGGTTTTCCTCAGTGGGGTTGACTTTCTCATGTTGCTAGAAGTTGGCTGACAATTTGTAGTCTGCTATCTATCCTACTAATAAATTGTAAGAGATTGGTAGATTTTCTGTCAACATTGGTGGTTGTAATAATTACAAATTGATGGCTGAGACGAAGACGAAGATTGCTGATTTGCATTAAACATGAAATAATTTTAACGCGACATTTGGGGCTGTAGTCTAAATTCAAAATTAATTGACGGAATTTGTTCATATTTGCACCAAATGTTGGTTAAATTTAATTAAAACTTGTATTAAGGGTTTAATATTCCGAAATAGCCGATCAGTTACGCATATAATATATCTGCACCTAGATCAAAAACAATAAAGTTCCTTAAATGACCAATGCTAGTTGAATGAGAAATAATTGGAAGCATAAATCTTGTAAAAGCAATTATGACTCTTGTTCAACCTCATTAAAATTGTGCTTCTAATTATATTATTTAAAATCAAAAGTAAAATAAATAGCTTTTTTAATTTAATTGAACCTAACACCTAAATACAAAATGTAATTACTTCATTGTAAAAATGACTTTAATAAAAATGTAATCGTAGTTAAAATGTTGAATCGCAATTGAACTATAATTACATTGGAATTGAATTACATTTTCAATGCCTTGTATTAAACATGTAATGTAATTAAATTCCTCGGTACAGGATTATCAAATACCTTACAATTGGTCGTCATACAATAAATTGAAAAATTGACATCTGTCATTAACTGAGAAAGTCAGAGTTCTGTGCGGTCCTCTTTTTTAATTAGTTTATACTTTTAAAACAGTCTAATTT
Organism: Eupeodes latifasciatus; assembly: GCA_920104205.1. Taxonomy (NCBI): domain Eukaryota; kingdom Metazoa; phylum Arthropoda; class Insecta; order Diptera; family Syrphidae; genus Eupeodes; species Eupeodes latifasciatus. Next base: position 30,018,999 of record OV049925.1, read on the forward strand.
ACTCTAAAACTTTTGAAATCGTTATTTGAACTTAATTTGCGGAATATACACGTTTTTATTTTGCCTAATTGCACATTTAAGACACCAAATTCTTAATTTTTCTCTGCGGCATACTCAGCAGTGCACCGTTAAAAAAATTGCATATGCCGCTAAAGCGAGGTAGAGAAGAAAACTCCCCAGAAAATTCAACTAACTTAAAAAAAGTTTCCATCGAAAAAAAAAAATAATAATATGGCAGTTGGAAATATGTCCATCGATCAATTAAAAGTAATGTTGTTCGATTGCATTAACGAATGTGTTAACCCCAAATTTGAAGAAGTGGCAAAAAAAGATGATGTTCAAGCAATTGCATCCCAACTGCAGTCACTTAAAGCACACAATGAACATCTTGTGCAACGAGTAACTGCAATGGAGAACTACTGTCATCTGTTAGAACGACAACTGGATATCCTCACACGTAAAAACAACGAAAATACTGTGGTGGTGCATTTTCCGGCAGAAGGGAAGACCAATAAAGTTGATTACGCAAAACAAACTTGCATATGGGTCTTCTCCATCTTCAAGAAAGTGCAGAACTTCCGATAAAAAGCGCACAAGAGTTCACAAACAACAACACAAACAAATCCACTGTGATTCTAAACTTTCACCCGGGAGACACGGCGAATAAAGTTATAGACGCAACTCCAACACTAAAAAATTCTGGAATTGTGATTCATCGTGAACAGTCGCTAATCACACGCCAAAAAAGGAAATCACTGTACGACATCAAAAATAATCTACTCGCCGTAACACCAAGTGCGAAAATTTTAATAAGAGGAGTAAAACTTCACATCAATAACTTCGCGTTTTCTTTCAACTTTGAACGAGGATTGATTGTAAACAATGCGAATCGTTTGTCAAAAACACTTTCGGAGATAGTGGCCTACGATTTTTTGACAGCTACAACAATAATAAAGAATCCTATGCAGTGTACAGCGGAGTCATCATCATCAATTGTAGGATAGTGTTGCCGTCTGCCAAGTAATTTTAAATTTAAAAATTTTAAGTTATAATGTATCTGGCCTTAAAAACAAATTAACAATTCCAGATTTTTTTAGGTTTATATTAAATTTTGATATTATTATTCTGTTAGAGACTTTTCTCGAAGATGGTCATGAAACACAATTCGCTAAATTTTTCAAAGATTTTTTAATTAAATTTATTCCTGCCACCCGCAGTAGTATTTTTGGTAGAGCAAGTGGAGGTTATTTGATAGCAGTACGATGTAGTTTAAAAAGTTGTGTTAGTATTAAATCTGTAGGGAGATAGACTGTTATAATGTTAAATCACAGGCATGAACAATATTACATTCTTCCAACCTATTTAAATTGTACTAATTGGAATAACGATTTTAATGAACTGCAATCCTTTTTAAGTGAAATTGATTTTAAGAACATCTTAATATTAGGCGATTTAAATGCTAGAATCGGTGAATTTCAAAATCCAGCTTCTCTAATGAACAACACGGCACACGTGTTTGATAGTTTGAGAAGGTCTTCAGACGTAATTGTAAATAGTTGTGGCAGGCGTTTAATGGAGTTGGTGGAGGACTTCGGTTTAATGGTTGTAAATGGAATTTTTAAAAGAGATAGCAGAGGTGAATTAACATTTATTTCTGGTCAGGGTTGTTCTATGATAGATTACTGTTTGGCTAGAGGCGATTGGCTTACTGTTATAGAGGATTTTGAGGTACAAACCGTAAGCTATTCAGCCCACCTTCCAATAGTGACATTTATGAAATTTCAAAACTTCGATTCTACGCTGAGCGAACCAGTCCGAAAATATAAATGGGTTGATAGTCAGGTAGTAGTGTACAAGCGTAGACTCGATGCGCAAGTAAATGGTCTATCAAGCCATGTATCCTGGTCCTGTGAGCAGTCGGCTGGCGAAATAATAGAAGTAATTAAGAGTTCAGCCATGCCACCCAATAGGAAACAAAATTTTACTGCTGAGTGGCACGACTGGGAATGCACAAAACTCAGAAAAAAATCCTTTGCAATGCTTAAAATTTTTAGGAAAACAAAATCTAATTTCTTTAAATCGCTCTACCTAGATGCAAATAAAACGTATAAGCGAGTATGCAAAAATAAACAAAAAACTTTTATGGCTTTTATGGTTTATCAAAATGTAAAGACTCAAAATCATTTTGGTCTAAAGTGAGATTGTTAGGTGGCGTTAAAAATATTTCAGCAACTACAATAAATGTAGAGTTACTAGCAAACCATTTCAAGGAACTTCTTAACGCGTCAACAAACTCACAACTATTTCAATATGCTTTACCCCCAATCACGACTTCAGACCTAGACGACCCTATTACAATAAATGAATTGCAAGCAACCCTTAAAAACATGAAAAACAACAAGGCAGCCGGGCTAGATGGAATTCCAGCTGAATTTTATAAAAACTCATCCCCGTCTTTCCTAAATCTTCTTCTTGATTTTTTTAATAAGCTTCTTGAAAAAGAAGAAATACCTCAGTCATTTTTAATGTAACAAATTTTTCCAATTTTTAAAAAAGGAGATCCAAGCTCACCAGCAAACTATAGGGGCATTTCGATTCTTTTTTGTTTGAGAAAAATATTTACCCAAATTCTATACTGCATGCTTATGAATTGGGTAGAAGAAAACAAATTGCTAAGCACTTTCCAAGCTGGTTTTCGCTCTGGTCTTTCAACTGTGGATCAAATCTTCGCACTCTCCAATATAGCAAAACGTTTCATCAATAACAAACAAAAACTTTATGTCTTTTTCATTGATTTTAGGGCAGCATTTGATACTATCAACCGGAATTCACTAATTTATAAATTATCAAATTTAGGTATATCGACGAAATTTTTAAGACTCTATAAACTTCTCCTCACCAATACTTGCGCTACTGTGTCAAATGGGAGTTCCATATCCAGCTTCTTTAACACTGATTGCGGTGTGCCCCAAGGTTGCCCCTTAAGCCCGATTATGTTCGCCCTTTTCATTGACGATGTCTCCCGTGATCTCCCTGGGGGTGTTAGGTTTGGAAATCTACTTATTAAGGTACTACTTTATGCGGACGACCTTGTTGTTTTGTCGGACAACCCCACCACATTACAGTTACAAATTAATAGACTTAAAAACTTTTATGATAAATGGGAACTGAATATAAACACCTCAAAATCAAAAATTATGATTTTTGAAAGCACCCGTCGAAGGAGAAACCCGCTAGAAGCATGGTCATTGGATCGTGAACCTATAGAGGTGGTTAACCAATTTAAGTATTTAGGTGTTCTATTTTGTAGCAATCTAGATTTCCGGCCCCATGTTAAGGAAAAATGTTTATCGGCAAAAACTGCAATAAACCTTATATGGAACAAAATCTTCTGCAATAAGTACATAGGCATCTCAGCTAAATTTAGAGTTTTTGAAGCTACTCATGCTTATGCTATGCCAGTCAAGTTTTTGGTTACCAAGATCTCGATGAATTTGAGATAGTGCAACGCTTCTTTTTTAAACGAATATTTAAACTTCCAAACTATACACCAACTTACGCTATACATGTGGAATCAGGGATCCCTCCGATTTTTCTAAAAAATCTTAAATTTAATGCCGATTACATAGTAAAAGTAATGCAAAGGTCAAATGAAAATCTTCATAAGCAAATGATGGATTTCGCATTCCGAAGGAATTTATCGCCGTTTAAAGAATGGTATGAAATAGCAAATGCGCACGGATTTAATCTAAACCTTAGTACAACTTCTCTTGCTAATTGGAAAGGTAGGTTTTATGAATGTATTGCATTGGTTGATGATTCATTGTATCTCAAGTTCTTGAATAGGGCTCGAACCTCTCCAAGTAGATTGGTCTATAAGCAACTCAATCGCACTTTGTTTGTAAACAATTATTTTAATAGTAATCTTTCTGCAAATCAAATAGGTACTTTGTTTAAAGCAAGAACTGAGATGCTAAATCTGAATTACAAACCTCACAGAAATGATAATCCCAGGTGTAATGAAATCGAAGATGTCAACCACTTTTTAGCCGTTTGTCCAATTTTACAAGAACTCCGAAGACTTTATTTTTCAAAAAGCTTTCTCAATCACCAGGAAGCGAAACAAATTTTAAACGGAGAGTGGGGTTAGAAGGACCTTTACAATTTTATTGATCATGCCTTAGATTACCGAAACAGTTTTTTAGAGTAAATTTAAATTTTTAAATGTATATTTATGTATGTATGTATGTATCATTATCTAAGATGTAACGAGGAAATATATATGTATTATAAACTTAGATATTATGCTTATTTAAATTCAATCTATTTATTTAATTGTCTACATAATCTATTTATAAACTTATTATAATCTTAAACTTTCTTTTTTTATTCTCGATAAATGTCAATTTTCAGGCAGACGGCAAATATATTTTTTGCCATGCTAATGTTCTTATATAATTTTTCAAATGTATTTCGAGTTATTGTCAAATAAAGAATTTGTAATAATAATAATAATACAATAAATTGTCCGACAAATTTTCTGACAATTATTTATAAGCCTTCTCGGTTATTTAGAATCTGGCCCAAATGTGAGATCAACCAATGGTATAGTTTTAGTCTTAGCTTTAGTTTGAGTTTTTTAATAACACTTTAGGTATAACAAAGAAAGGGTCATCTACTAACAAACTGAGTGGAAAAGGTCGTCTTCTTAACTTTTAACTTAGAGAACTCTTACATTATAAGCATACTACTCGTAATATCAAATATCCAGTTCAGTTAAAATTTGAGTTATATTGACCGATTGTTCTTTTTTAAGGCATTTAGAATTTAGATGTTTATTATAGATATTTTTCACAACACTACAAACCACAAAGTTTTTCATTGCTAAACAATGTTTTGAAGTTATTGTTTCTTTTCAAGCCATCCAAAATTGTTTTTCTTATGAGATCGTAAAGCTTTGTATAACGCTGACGTTCGCTATCGATATTGATTTCTTTACTTAAAATATGATATACACTGTCCATCTGAAAATTAAAACAACAAAAGAAAAGAATTATACTTGAAATTCTTAAATTGAGAAGAAAATAACTAAAAGATCAAGAGCAATGTTTATTTGACTTAGTTTTTTTTCCTCAATATTGTAAGAATCTATCTTGATAACACTAAGAAAATAAATAGGGAGCTTCCCCAATTCATTTCCAAAAACCATTAAAACTTTTCAATGAATCACTGAATTGATTCGTTGTAAAACCGGCAATTTATGAACTGTTTATATTTACAATCTTATTGAAAGTTCTTCGAATCAGATTAGACTATAGTGAATACCATCTATCAGTTTTTATAAATTATTAAATTTATATTGCTTTAAATCTAATTTCGTGCATACCTACATATTTTTATTATTCTAAATGATAGTTTAATAGAGATAGGTACATAAAAGTTAAGGGATAAGTGATGTTTAGAAAACTTACATATATAGGTATATTAAAAACACATTTTTACAGGCACGTAGTTCGGAAAATGTTATTTAAGCAAACTACAGAAAATTACTTTTAGCACCTTTTGTAGATTATACACTTTTTAGGAAAATTATATTAGAAAAGATTTAGAGCTTGAAGGTGGCATTTCAAAAATGCTAGGACTAAGAAGTTGGACATGTTCGGTTTTCCAATAAGAGGTCTCATTTTTATTAGCTCACTATTTGGGAAGCTGTCATTTTTGTTCATCTGATGTTAAGTTTAAAATGTTATTTGATATGCGAAAGGCAGAAATTAAACATTTTGTAATTTATTCGTTTTTTTTTAAGAAAATTAGAGAGGAAAAAATAGAAGTAAAAAATGAACTAAATGAATTTACCTAACATCCAATGATTTATAAGAAGTTTGATCAAAATCAACAGAGTCGTTTTTCAAAAAAAAAAAAAAAAAAGTTTTTTCAAATCAAAAATTAAATTATTCTTTTTATGGAATCACAAAATGCTAGCTACGACCCTGCTTCATTATGAACCAATACCTTATCAATACTTTAAATTGTGTTTTACTGAGAAATAACATATTATAAACAAATATAATACAAAATTAAAAAAAAATACACAATATTGTTTAACATACCTTTTCTTTTTATTCATGTAAAACTTTATATTTAATTATGCACAGTCTAAAGTTGGTTATTGTTTTTAAAATAATTAACATTAACTAAAACGAAACCGCATTAAAGCCGGTATAGAAGAGAGCAATAATATTTTACAAACCAAAACGATTTACGAGTACATTAAAACAATTACTGAAGGCGACGACCGACGCGACGCGTGATGGTGACGATATTTGTTTACTTCGCTCGCGCAAGAATATGAGTGAAATAATTTTCTGTATATTTCTAGAAATTTATAGATATTTTATACTCTTTTACAGGGTGATAGATACTTTAAGATCTTATCATTCCATCAAAAAGTATTTTGTTTTAAATGATCAGGGTTGGCTATATTAATCAAAGTTTAGAGAGTAGTGAGGTTCGATTCAAAATTATTCTTTTCATAAATTGGTCTAGCTCAGAATCAGAACCAATAAAAGTTCCAAGTAACGATATTTGAAAAGCTGAGTGAAGTCAAATTTAAGACTTTCATGTCATCAATTTAATTTGTGTAAAATAAATTCTTGAACAATTTTTAACAATATCCTATATTTATGTTAAAAATACAAATTATGGCACGAGTACAATAACTTTGGCGCCAGGATATAATTACGGTTTTTGGTAGAGGGGCTTAATACAAGAATTTTTTACTATGGGAGGGGGGTCTATCTCCCCCCGTTTAGGCGGTAAGGGCAATTTAAAAAAAAATATTATTTAAAATGGAAAAAATAATTAAGAAATAACGGTGATACTTACAATTAGGTTTTATACATTTTTTTAAAGCCAACATTCTGTTTTATTAGCGCGTTTTTAATTCAAGTCAAAACTATGAGTAGTTTTTGAAAAATTTAATTTTAAACTCAAAATTTAAGTAAAAAAATTAAAAAAAAGGTTTAAAGTGTAATTTTTCAATACTTTAAAATTATCTGCCATTGTTTTTATTTCAGAATTTATTGCTCTTATTTGTTTTTAATCAAAAACTGAAAACTAGATGATTTTATGTCTTTTAGTTTTTGAGAAAATTGAAAATAACCATAACTATTATTTTAATTTAATTCTTTTTTTTTTTTGCTTGAGTGGTCTTATTTTGATAGTAATAATGGTATTTGCGTATGCGTAATGCGTGTTTGGGTGTATGCAACAGTAAGGTGTGCGCGAGTTTGGGTGTATGCAACAGTGGGATCTGCAACCCCCCTGCTTGGGCACACTATAGGATTTGGGGTGGTTGCAAGTTGGAGTGTGTGCAAGGTTGGGAGGGTGCAAGGTGCGGTGGGTGCAAGATGGGGTGAATGCAGTTTCTTTTGCATTTGAATAAGCTGGATTTAAGAAAAATTAATTTACCCTAGGTATATCTTAATCCATATTCGATTATTATTATCAAAATAAGACTACGTTAATACTTAAGCAAGGAAAAAGTAATTTAATTAAAATATTTTGTTTTGGTAATTTTCAATTTTTTCAAGAACTAGAAGACATCAAGTCATCTAGTTTTCAGTTTTTGATCAAAAACAAATAAGAGCAATGAATTATAAAAAAAAATAGTAGATAATCTGAAAGTTTTGAAAAATTACACTTTAAACCTTTTTTTTAACTTTTTTTGCACAAATTTTGACTTTAAAACAATTTTTTTCAAAAACTATGCATAGTTTTGACTTGATTTAAAAACAAGCTAATAGACAAAAGTGTTGGCTTTAAAAAAAGGTATAATACATAGTTGTAAGTATTACAGATCAAAAATACTCCATTTACCAAGATCGGAATCTTTCACTCTCCAAAACCCGTTTGTTTACATTGTTGTATTTGTAATTTTGACAATTAGTCCATGAATAGATGTGAGCACAAACAAAAAAAAAACGATGCCGTGGGCTAGCGGCACTTTGCACAGCAAAAACAAAATGGGGTGGTTAATAAGTATTTTTCAAGTTTTTTCTTTTTACTTTTTTCGATGAAAAAGTCAGTTTTAAGCTTTAGTTTTGCACTCATTTTGTTGATAGCGAACCAATGTACTTTTTTGTCTTGAAAAAAGCATGTTCAATATCAGTTTATTATAATTAATTCACTAATTTAGAGTAATCACTACGAAATTCTTCAAATTGCGTAATTAACCTCGGATTTTTGTATCAAAGATGCGTTCGAAGAACCATCAAGTTAAGGGTGCGAGTGCAATTTTTTTATTGAATTCTAATAAATTTTCGTTAATGAATGGCCCAAATGTTTTTTTTGCAAGTAATTAAAATCTGTATAAATTTAACCAATCCAAGTATATTTATAGTTTGTTTTTAAGGATTTAAGCTTGCAACTATTTTTCAATTCCATTTTGATTAATAAATATATTAAATTTAAAAAAAGAGTTATAATCGAAAAATACCTTATCCATAACATTCTTGATTGATGGAAACATACATGTATTTGCTATCAAAAAAAACTATGCATCAAAGGAACACCAATGTTTTAAAAAAATAATCAGAACGATTATAGCGAACATGTTGAATAAATGCAAATAAAATGCAAATTTTGACATATGTATATCACAAAATGAAAACGTCTTAAAATCGTTCTAAATTCATGCACAACTCATTCAATAGATCATGTAATCGGGTTGGTGATAATATCCCCCAAGATATAATCCCCAAAGGGAAATCCCCAAATCCATAATCCCCAAAACGAAATCCCCAGCAGCAAAATTCCCAAAGAGAAAATACCCAGGGTGAAAATCCCCAAGTGAATATCCCCAAAACAAATATGTTCAAGTAGTGAATCATGCGATTAAATCGCGCGCGCAATTTAATCGCATGATTCACTACTTGAACATAATTGTTTTGAATATATTAAATTTCATTTATATTGCATGAAATGCAAGCAAAAGATTTGGAAACAATAACATCATCCATTTCAATTTTTATTCCAAAATTAAAGAAATACTCGACATTACAAAACAACACTTAGACAGCACTAAACAAGCACTACGAATACAATGATTCTCTATCAATACTAAAGTCAGACTGAGAAGTGCATGCCTTCATAGTGATTTTTTGTTTAGAAACTGTTTATCATTAGCTCCGTTCGCGTACTTTCTGCACTAAAATTCGTAAAAAGAAATATTTTAAAGAGTGGGGGTAAAATTCTCTCACCAAAAAAAAACTACAAAAAAGTAAGCGAACGGGAAAACAACAAATTTTTCACACAATATTACTGTCTTGTTGCTATTCTTTGAAAATTTGTTTTTAAAGTTTATAACTGACAGCAAAAGCGAGCAATTTATTTAATTTATTTGAATTTCTATCAAATTTGAAATTTTCACAAATCAGCCCAAAGAAATTTCTTGGGCTAAAATTCGTAGGTTGGGGAAATATTTTACTCTCTCGTGAGCGCTCTCTTTTACGAAAAACTACGAAATTTTTGAGTACGCGAACAGGATTTGGTTAAATTTCGTATTTTTTAGTAAAATTTGACTGTTTTAGGAGGGTACGCGAACGGACCTATTATCATTTATAAATATCACAATAAGATAATTTCATAAGAGTTTTTCGAAAAACTGCATGCATAAATGAAGATATGCACGGATACTGGGGATTTGGAGATTTCGTGGGGGATTTTGGCAAAATAAATTATTTAGTTGGGGATTTTGTCCATTTGTCTTATGTCTCTGGGGATATTATCAAAATGGATTAAATTTGTTTGGGGATATTATCCCGTGGGGATTCTTTTTTTTGGGGATTCAATACGACACCCCATGTAATCAACATGAATGTTTATTGTTGACGTACAGAAGATATAATTTTCATTAATTTCTTAAAAATATTTTGTTACCAAAGTTCAAGTTTACTTATTATTGTTTGAAAGGTATGTTTAATAAAAAGGCAGCTAATAATGAAAACAAATTAATGAGTTTTACGTACATATATGTTTTTGTTTTTCGTAATCTAATTAATACTTCCATAGATTACATTTTATAAATGCATAACATAGAAGAAAATATACTTAAACAATAGTTTTCAGATACAAAGCAGAGTTTAGAGTAGAATAATATTTTTGAGAAAGCCAATAATATTTTAGGTATGTTCATTAAAGAAATTTCCGCTTCAGATAACCTTCATACACTTTTTAGAAAAAAATTAACCATTAATAGCAGCCAATTATTTCACAGCATATTTAATTGTTCACATTGTAAAATGTCTAGAAATTTTCATTTGCTACAAAATTCGTAATTTTATGCGTAAACATAGAAGATAACATTATTTAGTCAAGAGATATGGATTTTGGCGCGTTTACCGTTTTTTTCTATTGGGTGTTCGGTTTCCCCATACTGGAATAAAAAAAGTTGCTTAAATCTATTTATTACACTCATTTAGTTGGTATTGTCAATTGTGTGTAACCATATTGCCTATTTCTATTCCTTAAAGATGCTTTACACAAAGCAGCTTGTTTTTAAAACATGATTCCCTCAAATTTTTATTCCAAAATCTAACTACAAACAAAATTCTAACTCTAACATAGTCCCTCAAAAAGAAATTTTCAGGGTTATTTCTGCAACAAACAAAACTAAAATTTGGTCTTGCAATTATCGAACTGCTTAAATGATGAAAATACTACTCCAATTGAGGAATCTGAACTAGCTAAAGTTGGCAATGGAACTTCACAAGTATGCTTCTCGGAGCATTGTCTGTACAAAAAAAAACAGAGGCACCCGCCTATTGTTTCCACCTGAACTTCTAACGTCGCCAAAAAAATGCTATAAGCAAACTACACCTAAAAAAAATGGTCTGTTTTGTTGTTTTACAAAGTATTGAGTTACACTACACTGTTGTCCATTTCCAATTATACTAAACCAGTTGCAGCGCATATTACGTTCGCAAATAATTTAAGTAAACAAAATACAGCACTAATAAATCATTTAATATGTATTTGGTCAATTTTATTTTATTTAATATACATTAACAACATTTATTTGGATTGAAATTAAAAAGCTATACAAATCTTTCAATTTAAGACCATGTCAGCACTTCAGATTCTGTTGGTTAGGATTGTTTATTTTTTGAACGAGGCCATGAAACATTCAAAATAAAGCATTTAGATGGGGCTGATTACTATAATGAAGCATTTTGTTGGGCCGAAACACTAAATGTGAGAATGTGTTTGGTTTTTTGCATCATTTCACGCACACTTTCTCACATTTAGTATGTAGTTCGCTTGTAGGCAAACCGAAATGTCAGTCTGAGATTCCGATCTTGGTAATGTAGTATTTTTGGTTCAGATGTGATTCAAATATTATAAAAGTGTATACACAAATTAAATTCTGGGAATGGCTGATGTATTGTAAAAATCTGTTATAAAAATTTTAAACGATTTTGTAAAATGTTTACGCCATTTTTAATAATTTATTGAGTTTAAAAATGATTTACTTAATTTTAAACGATTTTAACACACTGCTATCTCTTACCAATTTGCTAAAGTTCAAATCACGAAATGATTTTTAAAAATTCGCTAAATGACATCTGTACAATTAATCTTATAAGAGCAGTTGATGTAATGATCCAGTCTACAATTGGGAATTATAATTAATAAGCCCGTTTAAGGTTGTTTAGTTAAGAAATGGAAAAGAAAGATTTAAAATTTAAGAGTCGCTTAGTAAACTGCTAATTACATTAAAAATTGCTACTTAGGAAAATGCTAAGCCCTTATCAATAGGATTGTTGAAAATTGTTCATAACAATTTTAGTAATCACCATACTTAAAAATAAAATTCATTAATTTTATATGACAACTAGTATTTCAGATTGATACCTTGGATTTGTTTTAAAAATAACTAAATTTATTAAAATAAACAAGTCTATGAAATCAACCAAGGTTAAAAGAATTAAAAAACCTAACCTAACCAAAATTACGGTTTTCTTACAAGCTTGGTTATTTTGTAACCGTATACAAAAAAAAAAAAAAAAAACAAGATTATAAAATTTGAAACTACGTTTTTGTTATAAGATTGTTTTATTTTTTAACGTTGGTTAATTTTATTAGATATAGCTTTATTTTCTGAAAAGGAGGCCCTCTAAACTGCACCAACTATAGAGGCATCAGTCTACTTAACATCGCTTACAAAATCTTCTCTGCCGTAATATGTGAACGTCTAAAGCCCATCGTCAACAACCTGATAGGTCCTTATCAGAGTGGTTTTAGACCAGGAAAGTCCACAAATATTCACATTACGGCAGACCCTGGAAAAATCCCAAGAACATATCAAATCGACAACCACCATCTTTTCATCGATTTCAAGGCCCCATATGACAGCATCTAGAGGGACGAGCTGTATAGAGCCATGTCTAGTTTGGCATGCCTGCCAAACTCGTCCGTTTGTGCAGGATGACCATGGAGAATTCACGCTGCTCCAAAAAGGTTGGAAACAACTTAACAGAACCTTTCGACGTCAAAAAAGGTTTTAGACAAGGTGATGCGCTGTCACGCGATTTTTTCATCGTACTTGAAACAATTACCCCAGAGCTCCAACGCCAACACTAGAGGCACTATCTTTCAAAAGTCTGTCCAATTACTAGCATATGCTGATGACATTGACATAATCGGAAGAACTTAGCTTGATATCAATGGGGCTCCGCTATGAACGCGGAAAACAACACCGCGCTTAGATCAAACAAAGAATAACTCTTGCTAATCGCTGTTTCTTTGGGTTAAAAAAGGAATTGAGTAGCAAAGCCCTTTCTCGAGGGACCATAGTGTCGCTATGTAAATGTAGACCCTCATCATCCCCGTCCTGCATGTGCAAAAGCACCTCGGGTCGTTTCGAGAGAAACGATCGTGTGATCTACGGTCCCGTATGCATAGAAGGGGATTGGAGGAGAAGATGGAACGACGAGCTGTTTGAGTGTATGGGCTGTATAGCGACGTAGACTTAGCCAGAAGGGTAAAAGTCCAACGACTAAGATGGCTGGGCCACGTAGGGCGCATGGAAACCAATGCTTCGGCCCGGACAGCACAGTAGAGGAAGACCGCGGATCAGGTGGCGCGCACAAGTGGAAAGTGACCTCACCCAATTTGGAGAGCGAAACTGGAGACATCTAGCTAGGGACCGAACTAGATGGAGAAGTTTGTTGGGTGAGGCCCTGTTAGTATATATATAGTTCACTATTTGTATATATATACTTTTCTATAAAAACACTTGTGATATTAATTTTTATAGTTTTAATATCGAACAATATTGAAGTTCGATGTTTTTCAGTTTATTATTATTCGATCATATTTTCTTGAACAATAAACATCTTGTTTAATTTATGTTGAATTGAATTACTTTTTTATTTATAAATTGGACTTCCTGGAATAGCCGTTCTAATAGGTTATGGGCCCAGAACACCAACAATTATAATTAAAGATATTAATTCAGGAAATTCTAATAGATAAAGAAAAATTTTTTCAAGATGGAAGAAGGAAGATCGATTTTCAAGAAGCTGAACAACAACAACTATCAAACATGGAAATACAGGATGGAGATGTTATTAATCAAAGAAGATCTTTGGGAAGTTATTGCTGATGCAGCACCTAATCCTGTTCTTGCTAGTTGGACCTTGAAAGATGGGAAAGCTCGTGCCACAATCGGACTCGCAGTGGAAGATTCTCAACTAATGCATATTCGGAAATTGAATACTGCTAAAGAATGCTGGGATGCTCTGAAGAAAGCACACGAGAAGTCAACACTGTCGAATAAGGTAACGTTGTTAAAGAAATTGTGTCGTATGCAGCTTAAGAACGGACAAACAATGGAAGATCACATTTGTGATATGCTGGACATTGTGGATCGTCTAATTGGCTTAGGCGAGCAATTAGCAGATCATCTTGTGGTTGCATTTCTCCTAGGAAGTTTGCCAGACGACTACAATTCTTTGGTGACTGCTCTTGAAGTCAGAAGAGACGAAGAGTTAACACTCGAATTAGTCAAAGAAAAGCTTATTCAAGAATATAAGAATAAAAGTGACAAGTTTTCGAAAGGACCATTAGAAGATGCTGCATTGAAGACTCAAAACTTCAAGTTCAAATGCTATTCTTGTGGAAGAACCGGACATTTAAAAAAGAACTGCCCAAACAAGATGCAAGAAGGAAGAAAACCCAATTTCAAAGCCAAGAAAACCGTTGAAACTTCTATGTCTGGTAAGGGTGAGTGCAACCAAAACGATATTGATTTGTGTTTTAGTTCTGGTACAAATAAAATTGATTCTGCATGGTATATTGATTCAGCCGCTACGTGTCATATGTGCAATGATGATAAATTTTTTAGAAATATTAATAGAAAAACTGGCGATTACATATATTTAGCAAATGGGAACAAAATCGAAGCAAATGGTTCTGGTAGTGGTATATTGCTTTGTCAGAATAAGGAAATTCATGTCAAGAATGTTCTTTATGTTCCTGAGCTAGATGGAAATTTGCTTTCAGTTAGAAAACTTGTCGAAAGTGGTTGGCAAGTTCTATTTAAAGATGAGATTTGTGAACTATCACATCATGGTAAAATATATGCAACGGCTAGTTTATATAAAAACCTTTACAGGCTTAATGAAGATTTGTATGCAAAAAGGGTAACACACATTGAAAAGGAATGTGTTCATACTTTTCATCGCCGATTTGGTCATCGAGATTTAAGGTCGATAAAAGATGCGATACAAAATAATTTAATTACTGGAGTTGAACTCATTAAATGTTCATGTCTTGATCATTGTGATTCCTGTTTGAGAGGTAAAATGATAAGACCAGAGTTTCCAAAGCAAGCCACAAACAGATCTGATAAGGTCTTGGATCTTGTTCACGCAGATCTATGTGGACCTATGAGAGAAATAACTCCAAGTGGGAACAAATATTTTTTAACAATGATTGACGACTACAGTAGGTACTGTACTGTTTATTTTTTGAAAGAAAAGAGTCAAGCTGTAGAGAAAATAGTAGAGTTTATACAACAAACTGAAAACTATTTTGAAAGACCAATGAAAATACTAAGAACTGACAGAGGTGGAGAATTTACTAGCATAAAGTTGAAAGATTATCTTAAAAGTAAAGGTATTAAGCAGCAGTTAACAGCCCCTTATAGTCCACAGCAGAATGGTGTAGCTGAGCGAAAGAACCGGAGTCTAATGGAAATGACACGGTGCATGCTCATACAATCTGGACTGAACAGAAAATTTTGGGCAGAAGCTTTAAATACTGCTAATTATTTACAAAATAGATTACCATCGAAAGCTACTCTGAAAACTCCTTATGAAATGTATTTTCAAAGACAACCAGCTATGACTCATATAAGAACATTTGGATGCGTGGCATATCATTATGTCATTAAGAAACTTCGACATAAGTTGGAAGATGTATCTTATAAATATGTACTTGTAGGATTCTGTGATGAATCAAAAGCATATAGACTGTTGGATACTGAAACAGCCAAGATAATCAAATCCAGAGATGTCAAGTTTAATGAAGAAATGAATACCGGCTTGAACAAATTACCTGATGTGACAAAATATGAAGATGATTCTACTTTTGAAATTAATCTTTTTACCAGCAAGAACCAAGGAAACGACAACTTACCAACTAATACGATTGAAAATGAAGAAATTGTTGAAGATGAAAACAATGTTGATTTTGAAGAACAGTTATCAGAAGATGGAAGTACTTACTATTCTGAAGAAGATGGCATTGATTCTGAAGATAATGTTAGAAAATCAACAAGAACCAACAAAGGCGTACCTCCTAAAAGATATGGCTATAAAACAGCTTACCCGGATGAACCCACAACTTATAAGGAAGCATTGGAAAGTTCTGACAGTGCGCAATGGGTATGTGCCATGGAGGAAGAACTGCAGGCTATGCAAGGGAACAATGCTTGGGAGTTGGTGGAGTTACCGAAAGGTAGAAAGGCTATAAGCTGTAAATGGATATTCAAGATCAAAACATTAGCTGATGAATCGAAAAGGTATAAGGCAAGACTTGTGGCGAAAGGTTTCTCACAGAAATATGGTCAGGACTATGACCAGGTGTTTGCCCCAGTGGTGAAGCAGACGACTCTTCGAACCCTTTTAGCGATTGCATCAATGAATGACATGACAGTACAACACATAGATGTTAAAACTGCATTCTTGAATGGTAACCTAGAAAATGAAATTTATTTGAAACAACCCCCAGGATTTGTACAAAGCCGAAAAGAAAATTTGGTATGTAAATTGAATAGAAGTATATATGGTCTCAAACAATCAGCGAGATGTTGGAATCAAAAGATAAATTTGATCCTAATTAACTTTGGATTCAGAAGGGATAAAGCTGATAGTTGTTTGTATATAAAAGGCAAAGGTGACAATATTATATATATACTTGTTTATGTTGATGATATCCTGGTTATTTCAAAAGAACAGAATTTAATTTTAGAGACAATTGCAGAAATTAGAAGACATTTTGACATTACTGACATGGGAAATTTGAAGTTGTATCTTGGAATTCAAATTGAAAAGAGAAATGGAAAGTATTATATGCACCAAGAAAAATACATAAAGAAAATTCTTGCTACTTTCAATATGTCAGATGCGAAGACATCCAAAATACCTTTGGATACTGGATATTTCAAAAACCAAACAACGGATGATGAGCTTTTAGACGACAATGAAATGTATCGAAAAGCTATTGGCTCACTTCTTTACTTATCAGGAAATACAAGGCCGGACATAGCAGCAGCTGTTTCAATTCTCAGCAGAAAAGTATCCTGTCCTACTCAGCGTGATTGGAACGAAGTTAAACGCATTTTTAGATACTTGAAAGGAACTCAACAATTACAGCTTTGTGTTGGATGTAATAAAAATTCAAAACTTGTTGGATATGCCGATGCAGATTGGGCTACAGACGTTAGAGGACGAAAATCCACAAGCGGATATTTATTTAAATTTGGAGAAGCTACAATCAGTTATGCAAGTAAAAAGCAAGGATTGATTGCACTATCATCAACTGAAGCAGAGCTTGTCGCTTTAGCAGAAGCAACTCAAGAACTTATTTGGCTGAGAACATTATTTCAAGATCTACAAGTTGATTTAGAAGATGTTACAATATTCGAGGACAATCAAAGTTGTTTAAAACTACTGGATTCAGAGAAGATAAATCCTCGAACTAAACATATAGACGTAAAGTACTACTTTCTTCGTGACATTAAAGAATCTAAAGAAGTTAAATTCATTTACTGTCCAACTGAAGAAATGGTTGCAGACATTCTTACGAAACCATTACAGAATATTAAACAATCAAAATTCAGACTCCTGGCTGGTCTAACTAAGAACGATGAAGACTTTACTTAAGAAGTGTTTATTAAGAAGGGGTGTTAGTATATATATAGTTCACTATTTGTATATATATACTTTTCTATAAAAACACTTGTGATATTAATTTTTATAGTTTTAATATCGAACAATATTGAAGTTCGATGTTTTTCAGTTTATTATTATTCGATCATATTTTCTTGAACAATAAACATCTTGTTTAATTTATGTTGAATTGAATTACTTTTTTATTTATAAATTGGACTTCCTGGAATAGCCGTTCTAATAGGCCCTAGTTCACATAGGATTGTAGCACCATTTTAAGTAAGTAAGTATAACTTTCTTTAATTTTATAACTTTGGCTATTTTGATAGCCTTGGTTGTTTTACTTTAGCTTTTGGTTATCTTATAAATATAATTATTTTATAAACTCTTTTAATGAGCTGTTTTCTGAAAAATTGCGAAAATGTATTTTTCCCAACAAACAAAAATTATTAGTAAACATTTAAAAAGTAACATTTTTACCAAGATTTTAGGTTTTTAAGTTTAAGTTTAAGGTTAAGCTTTTAAAATAAGCCCTAATCGATTTCATAAAAAAAAATCGGACCATGTCATTGATCTCAAAGGCCCATTTTTGGCTATTTGACTGGACTGTAGTAGCTAGTATCTTTGGGACTTGAATTATGATTTTTAATGTGGAACTTTCCCCGGTGGCGTCTTACCTTTTTTGTCCCGGCCTTTTTTGATTATTCAATGTTGGGCATTATTTTATAATTTGTATTTCATTTCAACTTTCGTTGCTCGCACGGTGTTTTGGTGTATGGCTAATGTTATTAGAGCCTTAGTCCACTTAATTTCATTTTTACAATAGCCGTATTAAGTTGAGTTGAGGTGTTGAGTTTTAACATCACAAAAAACAGAAACAAAATAAAGCAAATTTTCAGTAAGAGCACTGTTTAAGATTTCATGTTTTGTCTGCAAACAATCTAAGGCGAAACAAAAATAAGACATACATTATGTAATTAAAAACGCTGTATTTTGTATCGTGTTGGTGTTATAAAAAGCTGTGTAATCTCTTTTAATCCAACGCCTTTTTGAATCATCACCTTAAGCTCTCCTAGCTGTCTTATTTTAGTACAACAAGGTTTCATGAGTGTTCGTTCGCATACTATAACGTGACAAAAATGCAAGTTTTTAATTTGTTTGTAGTCCTACAAAATTTTGTGGCGGCTCAGTATTAATTGTAGTACGACTTCCCTTCAAAATAGACCATAAACTACAAACGGACCCTTTTCCTTCAGTTCTTGTTTCATTCAGCTTTAATTTACAAAATGGAAAATATGATATCAAATTAAATAACAATTAATTAAAATTAATTAAAATTATTTTTTTAAACATAACCTCTTCGAAACTATAGATTTTATTAAGTTATTATTAGGTCTGGTCTGAATTTCTTCTTAAAAAGGTTTTGTTCAATTGTATCAACTTTCAAATACAAAAACCAGACTACTGCCGATAGTTTTATTGGCAATTTCTCACTGTGCTCTATATGGAATCACAAAAACTCACGTCTTAATGTTTACAATCCGTGTCGAGAAGATCTCATTTGATGTTGTAGTTTTGTAATTAAATAATTTTGCAACCTTAAATTTCTGTTAGTATAAAAGTAAATTAATTGATTCTTATATAACAAAGTAGGGCTCAGGACTACCTTACACATATCAAATTGATAAATAAAAAAATACTTTTTCGTCGTTTATGTACAAATTTGTCAAAGAACTTAATTATGTATATTTTATTGGAAGAAAAAACTAAAATAAATAATTTTTGCAATTTTTTAGTTCAAATATTACTTGAAGTTTTAATCCAATTAAAATTTTTGTTTCTAAATGCTCCAAAATTTGCACTGAAAACGTTCTATGACAAATTTTTAGATTAAAATTTTACTAGTCCGAGTTTGAAATATGAATAGTATCTATAGTTTCACATCTATTTGCATATAGATGGCACTCTTATGGTTGAAGTCGATAATGCAGTGTAACAAAAATATTCAACTTTGAACGAGTTGTTAATTTTTCAATAATTCAGTTATAGATTCGATTAATATAATGCCTGAAAGTATGTTACAAATAACAAGGAAACTTGTTACCAGTAGAACACCTAGTAAATTGCTTGGTACCCCTTTTGTAATATTTTAATACTTTTTATTTGTATTCCAACAAAATACAGTTATTTATTCAGTTAATGCCATCAGGGAAACTCCACCATGTTTCAAATTTCGTGAACGCACCCTTTCACTTATCATCGAACTGTCAATAAGTGCGTTTTTTTCGTATTCCATATACATATATATGTATAGTAAAGTGAGAAATTGCCAACAAAACGATCCGCAGTAGTCCGGTTTTTATATTCGAAAGTTGATACAACTGAATATTTGCCAGAATAATTTATCAAAAAATTCCAAAAAAATAGCGAAATTCAGACCAGGGGTGAAATCGTGTAAGCTGATTTTTGATAGTTGACTATCAAAATCAAGAAAATACGTCTGTGTAATGTGAAAGTCGATTTAAAAGTTTTAAACAAACAATTTGACATAAAATAAAAACTTCAAGAAGGGGGTTTGTTCGTAGACTACTACATTAACATGTGGTGTTGAAGCGAGCTTGAAGCTCGCCTAAATTCTTTATATACCTAAATCTAATTGAAATGAGCTTGATTCGCTCGATTCCGGTCGGGGATCGAAAATTTGTGAAGAAAAACCTGTGTGGAGGAGTTGGTTTTACAGATAATGCGTTATGGTAATGGTCTATTTATTTGCATGTTTGTGTACAAAAAATATAGTTTTGTTTTAATCAAATTAAAAAAAAATTGCACATGGAGTAGGTAGCATATTCTTATATGGTGCTGAACTATTCAGTTTTTCATTGTTTAACACGAATCAAACTATCTCACTTGCACTTCATAAGAAACATCGAAACACCAATTGCATTTTAGAAAGTGCTGTCAAACTTAATCATTTTTAAATCTTCTTGTGCGGTGGAAACACCAAAAAAGATTTATTTAATCTAAACTGAGATAAACCTTTGGTGGAAACATAGCAAAACATAAATATCTTTTCTATTGTTTTCTCTTGCAAAATAAGACCAGTTAAGTGCCTTGCACATGAACAACGAACTGCGAACTGCGAATGGTCGAACAAACGTGATTTAACACATTTCAAAAAGTCAATTCCAAACAAAAACACATTTAAACTATAAGAAAAAAATTGACAATAATATTAGGATAATAAAATTTGCATTTTGTTCTCTAAAACAAAACAATTTTGTAAAAACAATTTGTTTGTAATGAATTGCAGTGTGGTTGCTACGAACTTTCAAACTCTATTCGCGTTCCACATATCATCCACACTGCAACGAATAAATTGTTCGCGCTCAACTTAACCTCAAAATTATACAACTCTTGTTTTGTTTCATGGCTGAGGAAAATATGGAGAAAAGGGTTGACAATTCGTTAGAAATAAAGCTCATGTGAAAGAAAAGTCAAAATATGCGAACATCGACAGTTTGCAGTTCGCAGTTCGTAGCTCATGTGCAAGATGCTTTATAGTCCATTTTCACTAACAAAACTAAATAATATCAACAGTAATAGATTGATTTTTTTCCCCAATGGAAAACACACATGATTCCAAATGCACAACTACTTAACGAACACAGCCATCGAGATACAAATGCAATATCAATCGTATCAACATTTGAGAACGAAATGATATAAGATCCATTCCAGGCTCGTATAAATGTCAAAAACCCATCCATAGTGAGATTCTACTCTAACCAAAAACACTCTATATGAAGATATAAATCCTTTGTACGTATTACCCTTCAAAACCCATTTGTTTACATTGTTGTATTTGTAATGTGGAAGAATTCAACGAGTAAAATTGACGTGTTTTCACGCATGGATAGACACAATTACTGAGTTTTTATGGGAAATTTCATAAATTAGAGGAGAAATTACACGCACACTAAGAAATACTTTATGAGGCCAGTTTCCGGTTTAGCTTGTAAGCAAACCAATATGGCTACCGAGGATTTATATCTTTACTAGAGTGTTTTTGACTCTAACTTTTATCGGTGTTATTCATACTATGGATATTGTTTTTGTTATTCGTGTAAAATCCTACTATACTATGGATAGATTTGCCAACAAAACACGGGTATTGTGAATTTTTTCAATATACTCAACATTTTCATAATTTTTTCGGTCGTAATTCTCGCGTATTTTGAGTAAGGACCATACTAGATCAAACTGTCTCACGAATTGAAGCCGATGAACTATTAGAAGTGAAGTACGTTCTTCGATTGGCCAAGTTGTATGGGACAATGAAGCTGAAATAGCTAATGGTCCTAGCGAGGCAATAATACAATTTTTAGGATTTTTTCTTTTCAGATAGGGTTTCTTCCGAAAAGCTGAATTTTCCTTCAACATTTGTTTAAGGTATCGTGGCAAATTGCGTTGAAAAGCGAGGAAGAAAATATTTTGTGATATTTTTGACAGCTTACTATTGAACTGTGTGTCCGATCGCAAACAGACGACATCTTCAAAGGTGACACCTACCCAAATTCTGGCATTCTAATGGAACCTTTTATATAGGAGATCCCTTCATAAATGGCGTGTCATGTCGTTTTATTTTTGTAATTTATTTTAAGTTTCTTCGCAAATTCTGATCTTCTTAATTTTTATTTAGTCAAAACCTTGAATCACATTTTAATTTGAAGTGACACTAAAAACATGGGCTGTTTCTAGGTGTCCATAAAAACTCTCTTACATAAGTCCACGAAACGATCACCTGATTTTTGGGAACACGTGTGTATCAAATGCAAAAGCATCTAAAGTGTTTTATACACATACATAATTCTTTGTGTTCCGATTGAGGACCTCGTTAGATTTGACTGTCATGTACATAAGTACTCTAAAAGCATTGAAACAAAAAATTAAAAATAAAACTCACAAGTGCCCAATTATTGTCATCAAGTGAATCAATTTATCATGACATAGAGGGGTTGTTCCTTTCATGCATATATAGATATATAGATAGATGAGCAATGAGCTTGCATTTTTCCTGATCTAAATACATGCCTTACAAGCATTGGAGGTTTGAGTGATACCAAAGGGCGGTCAGGTCATATGAGTCCCACATGAGGTACATATAACTAATTTGAGTTGTCGATCATTAAGTTAAAAATATGATTGCATACAGTTGTAGTCGTCTGTAAATAATAATAGAAGCACTTTTTGTTTGTTCAATTATTGTGGGAAGGTACCTCTAACATAACAATAACCAACCAACCGATTTCTATTGCAAAAGTTTTAAAAAGAAGAATTTTTTTGTAAATTTTATTTTAGAAACATTTCTCTTGCTTCCTCATTTGTTGCGAGTTTTTATAAGCTTATTTTTATTGTTAGATTTGACGTCAATTCTTCTTCACTCCTATAGAAATTTTGTTATTTGTTTAGATAATTGGGTAAATTAATATTTTTCATTCTTTTAAATTTTCGTTGACCGATATTTTGGTAAATTTTTACGAACTATTTTTTATTTTCAATTTTGAACTAGTACTTTTTGTTTAGACTGGGAGGCCTTATTCAATTAATAATACTCCAAAATTTGTATCTCTTCGCACAAGATGTATTATGTTACTATGGCAAATTGAAATGTCCTCCAAACGAGGAATTATTTCAGGCTTATCGACGTAAAAATGTTTGCTTACAAATCTCCACAGAAAATAGTCAATGATTTCGAAGGCCAATTCACGGGTCCGTAACGTAAAACGTTTCCTTCAATAAATCAATTGTGGCGCGAGCTGTGTGACATAATATTTTGTGTTCTTGAAATCACACTTTCTACACATGGTTGCTGTTTTGGTAAAATTTGGAACCGTTGCGTTGTTCAGGCGTCAGTCTATTCATATTGAAAAACCAAACTAAAATCAAATCACTTGACATCTAACAAAATGGCTGCTAATTGTTAACTAACATTTATATACCTACCTACCTCTACAAAAATCACCCGTTAATTGTGGTACCTACAGGTCGGTAAGTGACAATATTGCGTTTATAAAGTGCAGATTTGGAGAAAAAGGAATAAAGCGCTGTCAGGAAAAATGACGTTACTACAGTCTGATTTGACAGATAATTATCCTTCCGCTGAACGAGTATGGTTGTGTATACGCTTGAACAACGCTGGGAACAAGAACAACGCTTAGAGAAGATGCCGATTTTGCCAAAAAAAGCATCTTTTCAGATGAAGCTCATTTTGATCTTGGCGGGTATGTAAACAAGCAATATTGTCGCATTTTGGGGCACAGAAAACCGGCATGCATACATTGAAAATTCGATACACCCAAAACTAGACACTGTTTGGTGCGGATTTTGGTCCAGAGGCATAATTGGGCGGCTTTTTTTCTTCGAAAATGAGCAAGGAGTGGCCGTTAAAGTCAAAGGCGATCGTTAACCGGGCCTGTTGAAAGAATTTTTGTTCACAAAAATTAAAGAGGAGGATATTGGTAACATTTGGTTTTAACAGGACGGCGCTACATGTCACACAGCCGAAGCTACATTCGATTTTTTTATAGCATTTTCAAAAAAAAAGAAGTTATTTGGCGGACCCTTTAAAATAAAAATTATCAAGAACTTTTTTTATAATCTTCTTTATATCTTTTAAATAAAGGTGAAAAGGGTTCTTCATAAGTACTGATATCAAAACAATATTTTGAATTGATTAGATTTGCTTTAAGCGCTCTATTGGCAATTCTACATATTTCGTGTTTGTACAAAATACAGATCAATGACATTCTGTTGTACAAATTTTGATGGAGATATGTCAAATCAGCAGTCAATATAATAAAGGGGTGTCGTATTGAATCCCCAAAAAAAAGAATCCCCACGGGATAATATCCCCAAACAAATTTAATCCATTTTGATAATATCCCCAGAGACATAAGACAAATGGACAAAATCCCCAACTAAATAATTTATTTTGCCAAAATCCCCACGAAATCTCCAAATCCCCAGTATCCGTGCATATCTTCATTTCTGCATGCAGTTTTTAGAAAAACTCTTATGAAATTCTCTTATTGTGATATTTATAAATGATAATGATAAACAGTTTCTAAACAAAAAATCACTATGAAGGCATGCACTTCTCAGTCTGACTTTAGTATTGATAGAGAATCATTGTATACGTAGTGCTTGTTTAGTGCTGTCTAAGTGTTGTTTTGTAATGTCGAGTATTTCTTTAATTTTGGAATACAAATTGAAATGGATGATGTCATTGTTTCCAAATCTTTTGCTTGCATTTCATGCAATATAAATGAAATTTAATATATTCAAAACAATTATGTTCAAGTAGTGAATCATGCGATTAAATTGCGCGCGCGATTTAATCGCATGATTCACTACTTGAACATATAATTTTTTTGGGGATATTCACTTGGGGATTTTGGCCCTGGGTATTTTCTCTTTGGGAATTTTGCTGCTGGGGATTTCGTTTTGGGGATTATGGATTTGGGGATTTTCCTTTGGGGATTATATCTTGGGGGATATTATCACCAACCCATAATAAAGTTCATCAAAACACAATCATCCTTTGCTGTTCCAGTAAAACGGACAAACATGCCATCAAGCTCCGTCTTACCAACACTTTGTTGATTAAAAAGTTTGGTGACCGCATCTCTGGTATTTTTTGATAAACTAGCATAAACTAGAAAATATCTTTCCACGCATTTTTAACGGGATACCGACATAATGTCCAAGTTCAAAATCTCCAAAAACAAAATCCCCACACTTTTAATAATCCACAAAATCATTATCCCCAAGTACAAAATTTCCAAAAACAAAATCCCCAGGATCTAAATCCCCATGCCGATAATCCACAAACGAAATCCCCACATCTAATTTTTTCAAACTCCGTCATTGCATGTTTGTTTTCATCATTTGAGTTTACATTTCGGAGCTTAGCAAAAGTTCAGAAGATTACAACTTTTCAAAACTATACTTCTGGTTCAAAACCAATTTTCTGGATGCGTCAAAAAGAAAGCATGAATCCGAGTTAAAGTCAGTTGCCGATTGTCTAAAAATAATTTTCCTCGCACTCGCACACAAAATGTAGTTGAAGCTTGGCATTGCCGCCGCCTCAAGTGCATTGTAGGGATAAAAAACTCAGGATTACATCCCAAATCATTTTTCCCAATCCATTTTCCCAAAATCAATGGCTCCCAAAAAATTGGTGTCCCAATAAAATTTTTGGCTCAATTTTCCATTAGCTGTCAGTCCGCCGCCGCGGCGCGCCGTACTATCAATTTAAAACATTATTATTGTAAAAACTTGGCATTGGGATAATTAATGATTGGAAACCATTGCCTTGGGAATGACAAAAATTGGGACATTACATTTTTTGAAAAATGGTCATTGGGACACACGAATTGGGAATTTTTTCCTACAATCGGAAATGATAGATGTTTATACCACAATTGAGAAAATAAGCAGCGGTGAAAAACGTCAATTGGAAAAATCGAGCGTGAAAACATACAAAAAGTTAAAAATAAAAAACAAAGCGGTCAAAAGTTGAAAAAATTTAATTTTTAAAATTTATATCATATATTGGCGCCAAACATAATTTCTTTGATATACTCGAAATACTCGTATGGTGAATCTGTGCTTAAGGATTTTGATTTTGGGAATTCTGGATTTGGGGATTATGGTTTTGGGGATTTTGGTTTCGGAGATTTTAGATTTGGGGATTATGTTTTAGGGATTTTGTTTTGGGGATTTTTTCTTTGGGGCTAGGGTACCCAACCCATTTTTGACGAAACATTTAATTGCATAAAACTTATAAGATAATTTAGCAAAAATATTGGCCAAATTTATATGCCTTTAAAAAAGAACAGCAATTTTTTTTCCAATAAAGTAAACAAACAGAACTAAATAAAATGCAGCGCATACTCATTTTGACAAAAGTGCTTGCTTTCTTTGTTTTCGTTGTAACCTTGCAATGCTAACAGGGATATGGTCTCTACTTCTATACATATGTACATTTAAATTTATTTGGAGGGAAAGCTCAGAGGCCTAATAATTTTTCACCAGAACTAGAAAGTGTGGTGTTTAAGTTTATGTTGGATTGTTTAGAGGAGCCTCGTTTTGACACTTTATCATTTTATCTTGTTATCACCAGTGCCGCAACGTTACTCCTTTAGCAACAGATCTACTGCACTTAGTCCCAAACATCTAGATCTGTCAAAATGCATATTTCCCCGTCTTTGTCCTCCATGCGGCAAAATAAATTGATTTATTTTTGATTTAAGATCAAATCTGCAGGTCTGGATTTTTCGGCCGATATATCCCTCTTTGGAAACTGTCAAACGAAATTCCTTTAAACCTAGCAAATATTTTATACGATTATTCATTCACTTTTCTCCTATGTATCTTTTTAGTTATAGTTATAGACAAATTTTCGTTACTAATATCGAAATTATAATAACCAAAATAAGAAATTTTATCTATTTTTTTTTTTTTAATATTTCGCAAAATTTTACACCAATTGTATGTTTCAACTTCTATACATACCTACAACACCAAACCAATGTTACCTTTTCCATTTCTTAGTATCAACAGGAATGATTTATAACTTTCAATTCGTTTATACTTTGGAAGAACCCTTTTTATAAAAACTCAAGTTCGTATATTTTTAAATTAGTTTCGCTACAATTTTGTAAAATTTATTCGCAAAACAAACTCGCACAAATGAGCGAAAATACAAAACAGCGTGTCTAAATTTTTGTTTGACTTCAAGGAGTTTTGAAAAATCCATTCTATTCTATTTCTTGTCAAAGGATACACATTACACACCCTTTTTGAATTCTTTACCTATTTCGTACGTACATATAAGTATTTTGAATTTGCAATGCAAATTTTTGAAAACATCAAACAAAATTCTGAAGTAAAAGTAGAAGGAGGTATCAACCACGTTCATCTTAATTTAATGGTATTATCGAAATCCACACCTTGGTTGGTAAAACTTACATAGGTATACCGTATGGCGACGGTGGCGGCCCGTGTACATTTAGATCATGAACCGTTTCCTTTTCCTGAAAAGAGGTCAGTCAACAGTAAGGATCACATCAAAATGATGCTACCTGTTACTGTTTGTGGCGCTATCCTGCCGAGTTATCTGTATTTTTGTTCGTTCGTTTAGGTACGTCTTCCTAATGACCAAATATATTTTATTTGATCCTTTTCTTGTTGTTCGTTTTTTGATTTATTGAACCAGATATGCATGGATTTAAGATAAAGTAGAGCAAAATTTTCGAGGCGATTGATGATATATAGAAATGCAAAAAGTGATATAGGATTATCCTTATTTGAAAACTATACTCGTAAGAATATTTTTACCTAAATCTCTGTTTAGTATTTTAGAAATAGAAAAGAAACAAATCTAAAAAGATTTTCATAAGTTAGCGCCAGGATTAAAAGGGATACCGGCATTTGGTCATTCTCATTATCCAGATTTGTGATCTTCTATACGTTAAATAATGTAATAGATTGGTCAGTATTAAATTTCGCCATAGATTAATACTTACTTATGATTTCGTAATAGAAAATACAAACAAATTTAAATTTAGAAAGGCAATACTGCGCAGCTCGAATTCATACCTAAATGTAATCTTATTTCTATAGATACAAAAATTATGCAAACTAAAATTTTCAAGTCAACTTATAACATACTATCACATATTTTTCTTATGAATCTTAAGAACTTATTTTCTCTTTCTTATGAATTTTAAGAACTTATTTTCTTGGTATTGACGTTCGCGTCCGCTTTAATGTCAGAAATACAGAAGCTTACACCCTACTTTAGGAGTTATGAATTGGCATCTCTTGTATCTGTTTTATAAAACATACATTCAAAAAACAAATTCTGGTGTCCCACCAGGTTCAGTTTTCTATCCTACTCTTTTTCTTAATTTCATTTTCCATCAAATGAGGCTTATTAATCACTTGTGCTTCTTTTTAAAACAATAGTTTTCTATAAATAAAGGCTTGATATTGATAAGCCCGCATTTGGTCAGCTGTTATTTTAGAAATTGTCATCTTTTGACACTTGACAATTCAAAACGGCGCACCATTACTAAATATATAGGGTTTTCCATAAAGGCAGATGGATTTTAAAAATAAATAAAACAAGTTGCATATGAGATATCAATAAGGTTTCATCTGTATTTTTTTTCCTAACGCTCGCACTGTGTTTAAATATAAACATATAAAGGGTACTAATAACCCCTTGAGTGCTTGTGAATTATAAAAAAAAAAAAAAAATTTGCGCTGGGTGGTGCAACTTCAAAAGGTCTAGTTTTCGATGACTTTTTTTTAAATCAGACTGAATTTGACCGATGACATTAGTTATGTTGCCTTTAGTGACAGATTAAAGGAAGAAATTTTAGCAGAAAGTAAAAGAAAACAATATGGCCGACACGAGCTGTCAAAACAAACCCGTCCCTATTGGAGAAAACTATACAATGATAGGTCCGTTCGCGTACCCTCCTAAAACAGTCCAATTTTACTAAAAAATACGAAATTTAACCAAATCCTGTTCGCGTACTCAAAAATTTCGTAGTTTTTCGTAAAAGAGAGCGCTCACGAGAGAGTAAAATATTTCCCCAACCTACGAATTTTAGCCCAAGAAATTTCTTTGGGCTGATTTGCGAATATTTTAATTTTGATAGAAATTCAAATAAATTAAATAAATTGCTCGCTTTTGCTGTCAGTTATAAAATTTAAAAACAAATTTTCAAAGAACAGCAACAAGACAGTAATATTGTGTGAAAAACTTGTTGTTTTCCCGTTCGCTTACTTTTTTGTAGTTTTTTTTTTGGTGAGAGAATTTTACCATCACTCTTTAAAATATTTCTTTTTACGAATTTTAGTGCAGAAAGTACGCGAACGGACCTGATATACATACGCTTCAACAAAGAATTAAAAATAAAAACCTTTAGTTAGCTAAATTTTTTCGCTAGAGTTTTATTAACAAATCGGGATCCAGGCTGATGAAATTCGTTGTTATTTCAATAATTTCAATTCGGATTGTGTATAAGCCTTTAAAAATTGCCTAAAGTTCATGTGTCCAAGTAGGGACCAGTTTTTCAGGGCGAGATCATCCTAGGTTCAGAGTTAAACTCAAGTTAACTCCTCGAACATGTTTTTCAGTATATTATAATCTTGTAAAGGGTTTTTCAATAAGGGCGGGTAGATGTTGAAATGGAATAAAACAAGCTGTGTGTGAGGTGTTAACAAAATTATTTTTTTATTTGAAAGGCGCATGTATGCGATTAAGTGTGGAATATGACATCATTCAAATGCCCGTCTCGTTTTCTTACGGTGGCACGGATCCGAGTGGTCCAATTTTTAATGACTATTCCGCATAGATCCGGCTGAATTTGAGCGATGGCCTGTGTTATGTTTAACTTTAGGGCATCGGTCGATTGTGGTTTATTTCCATAGACAGACCTGCGACTTCAAGAAGCCAGATGATTTTTTGGCCAAAACTGGGGTCTTCTTCCAAATGATTCGAAGCCCAGTCAGCGAATAAACGGCATTGTCTATGGTCATGAACTTTGAGCTCCTGCGTCAGTTGGATCTTGTATGGGTAAATGCCCAAGTCCCGACGCAAAGTTTGACAAGTTGAAGTCAAGTTCTCGGCCGATCTTGCGTTCCTTGAACGTACGGTTGTTTGCTGATTGTTTACTGAAGCGGTAGTCTCAAATTTGGCCACCAAACGTTGAAGAGTCGACTGTGAAGGGTCACCACGTCTACCGTAAAATAGGCGCAATGCGCGCAACGTTTGCGTTAGCGAACACTCATTTTGATAATAAATAAGTTTCATCATTTGAACTTTCCATGATGATTTGGCATAAATAATAATAAACAAAAGATTTGACAGATGTCACCAAAACAAAATGGCCGCCACGCACGGGGCGCCAAAATAAACCCGCACCAATTAAAATACCCTTTAGTTAACTTTGAGTTAACTCTTCAAATTTGGTGAGTTAACTCCGGTTTAAGACAGATACTGTTTTAGACAGATACTGAAACAGATTGTGAAAAATGGATAATTTTTTGTTACATCCCCTGAGCAATGGGGATTTATACGAAATTTTAAGTTTAACTGTTTTAAGAAGAGAAAGACTCATCAGATCGGGACCAAATCAGAAATAGTTTGAATGTCGTTTATTAAATGAGATTTAAAACAGCGGCTGGTGGCTGTCAATTAAAATGTCAAAATCTATATATTTCGATAGTTTTTTAACAACTGAATCTATAACTTTTCAGTGATACCAAATTATAATACTACTTATGAGGTTCAAATTCAATCCGCACTAAAAAACATGTTCGTGAGTTAACTCTGAGTTCAGGATTAAGTAGCTCTGGGTTTAACTCGGAGTTAACTCAGCAATGCAAAACTGGGCCTTAGACCTTCAAAGTTCATCTTAGGATGAATGTTTGATACTTTAAATGAGTTAGAAGTATACATAACATAAAATTTTCCATCTGTAGAATGGAATCGTTGAATTCACCATGATATCATTTTGAAGAATTAGGAAAAAAACAAAAACATCATTATCACAAACTTTACTTTTTTTAAACCATTTTTTGCTTTATAGAACTCTGTCAGGGTGACTTTTATATAGAAAAGTGACACTTTCATCCCATCAGTGATTGTGTGAATGTACTTCCGGTTTGTGGGACATAGCCAAACAATAATTTCTCATCTTTGTCACATTAAAAAGCAATTATCACACCTAAAAAAATAACACTACATCCACCCTTTTCACTTTAAAATCTGTATTTATGTATAAGTGCTTTCTCATTTGACAGTTGTCGTTCTCGTTGTTTTTGTTGTATAGTTTTTTGACAGAAGCACAGACACTTAATTTAGGGAACATAACAATTAGAAAATATATAATTTAACAACGTTAGATTGTGCGTTAGGCATAAAACGATTTAAGTTTCATCTTTCATTTTTTTTTTGTTGTGTTTTGTTTTGTGATTTTAAAATAACAATTTTTTAAATTTAGGAACCGTAACTTTGTGCGCACACACAAATTATGTTGTACACTTAACTTCCCTACCACAAAACCATTAATTTGACATTAGATTTAGATTTTCGCTGAGAGCTTTAAAAAAAAAAAAAAAAAAAACAGAGTTAAAACTTTTTTAGTTTTCACATATGAAGTGACAATTTAATTAAGTAAGAGACCAACAAAAACTCAGTTAAATAAGTGTACTTTTTTGACATTTTTTTTACGGTCGAACAATATAAAGTGGCAGTGAGCTTGTTAACAACAAGGTTTGTTAGATGTACATACTTGTGTACTTGTAAAGAAAATAATATGAATTTTATTGTATTTATCACTGTCACTGACTGTCAAAATGTTATTTAGAAATTTTTAAGTGTTATACATTATGATGACACGACGACGACGACGACGCGATGGGGAGGATGCAAACACTTTAGAGTTTGGCCGTGCATAAACAAAATTTTGTGTATTTTTTGGGGAGTAGTCGTGTTATAATTAAGTTGTAGGTTTAAGCTTGATAGAACTCGAACCAATGAACACAATTTTGAGTACAATTATCTATGTATAAGAAGAATCATACATTCTGGTGCTAGTTCTAACTATCCTTACCAAAGAGCCATCTCTGTAATAGTACGTTACTGTCAGTAATAAATAAAACAACACATTTTCAGAGTATTATCTTAATTTTTAACTTCCCATAAGAAGTTATTGTAATGGGTCCGATTTGTCGAATTGAAAATGTTGACATTTCTCGACGTTTCAATGTCCCTAGAGTCGAAATAAAAGATTTTTAGAAAGATGTCTGTGCGTGCGTGTGTACGTACGTCCGTACGTTCGCGACGTTTCGTCCATAGCTCAAGAACCAGAAGAGATATCGACTTCAAATAAATTTTGTTATACAGATAATAAGGCAGAAAAATGCCTCTAGAAAATTGCATGGGTGGTTTTTTTACGATAGCAGTTTAAAAAAAAGGTTAACATTTTAGTTAAAATAGCTTTTCAAAAATTACAAATATTGGCTTTAAACTTATTTTATTTCACAGAAAATATTGTTTTCGATATTCAGTAATTTTTTTTATAAAAATCCAACAGTCCGTTTTTTTCATAAAAAAAAATAAAATCTACAAAAAATAGTACGCAAATTTGGTAAAAATGGATACATATAGACAAACTTTTAAGCAAGACAAATCGACAGACAGGATGGGAAGTTATCAGTGTGGGTCGCATCCCAGCTTCTTTTTTTTTATTATGATTGAAAGATCTATGAAACTTATGAAAACAAAACATCGGCTAAAAACTTGCCTGGGCGGGCGGTCGTTGGCGGCGCAGCGTTCGCATCCTGTGGCTTACCTCTATCTGTCGGTTCATATTGATGTTTATGTTCCGTACTCTTATTGCTTATAGCTCTGGAAGCAGGTTTTGAAGAAACATTATTTTTTGGCACAAAAATGTTTTTGTTTTTCCTTTTAAAATAATCCCTTTTTCTTAGTAAAAAATGCATATAGTTCAGACTTTTTCAAAAATTTAATTTTTTTTTTCAGAAAATAAACAAAAACAAAAAAGGGTTAAGAATCATTTTTTAAACCAAGAATATTTGTTCAATCCTTCACATGTACATACAAAAATGAAAAGGTAAATTTTTGTATAATATATACCTAAACAAATAATATTTTATACATTTAATTTATATTTTGTGCACAAGGTTACAATTATTACTCATCAATAATATTTTAAAATTCCATTTTTCGTTAAATTGTGTGATTTTTTCGGAATTCAGTTTTATTTAAATGGTTTCACCAACTCCTCCGGTATCAACAAGACAAAATGGCCGCCAGTTAAACAAACATCCTTATTTTATTACGTTTTGTAATACAAAGTAGCAGTAATATTAAAGGTTTTCTAACAGCTGTCATTATTTGACATTTGACAAATAGAAACTATTCCATTACGAAAAACAGGGCGACAAACTATTCAACAACGCACTGACATTTTTAAAATTCACTATAAAAATGGTAAATAGCTTCCCGTCATAACTTTAGGGCTCTCGTGAACAAGTAAGTGATGTGATGAATCGAAACCTTGTGCTTCGCTCAAGAACAATATTTCTGCTGTTCTTAGATTCATCTTTGATCTTTGGAATTATAGTCATTAGACAAACGATATTAATAAGACCGTATGGGGAGAGTACGATAACTTTGGCGACAAAGTTTAATGACGGATTTGTATAGAACAGTTAAAAAAAAGCATTTTTTGGCTATGGGAGGGGGGGTCTATCTCCCCCCGTTTAGGCGGGAGATTTTCTCAAAAACTAAAAGACATAAAATCATCTAGTTTTTAGTTTTTGATCAAAAACAAATAAGAGCAATAAATTCTGAAATAAAAACAATGGTAGATAATCTTGAAGTATTGAAAAATTACACTTTAAACCTTTTTTTTACTCAAATTTTGAGTTTAAAATTAAATTTTTCAAAAACTACGCATAGTTTTGACTTGAATTAAAAACTGGCTTATAAAACAGAATGTTGGCTTTAAAATGTATAAAACTTAATTGTAAGTATCACCGTTATTTTTTTCCATTTTAAATAATAATTTTTTTAAATTGCCCCCCTCCCATAGTAAAAAATGCTTGTATTAAGCCCCTCTACCAAAAACCGTTATTATATCTTGGCGCCAAAGTTATCGTACTCGTGCCGACCGTATAATGTAAAGATGATGGCGCAAAATTTTAAACAACCTATTATTAAGGCCTTAGCACGATACTTAACAA
The DNA here is from genome assembly GCA_920104205.1 of Eupeodes latifasciatus. Classification (NCBI taxonomy): domain Eukaryota; kingdom Metazoa; phylum Arthropoda; class Insecta; order Diptera; family Syrphidae; genus Eupeodes; species Eupeodes latifasciatus. The sequence continues at coordinate 30,053,306 of OV049925.1, forward strand.
TTTACTATATACATAGTAATCTACTAACTTTTCACTAATTTTAAACACTTTTTATTGTTTTGCTAACTAGTATCATGCTAAAACCATTTTATTAAAAAAAAACATGAACACATCTAAATAATGACAGATTGTGGAGCAAACAAAACAAACATACCTTAATATCATACTAAAAATGATTTCACATCGTACTAAATCGTCTAAAATTTTGCGGTTTTTGTCACATTTGAGAAAAATGACATATATGTCATACAGATTTAGTACGATACTAAAAAGATAAAGTAGCCATTTGGTGATTTTAACTTTAGTAAAATATTAAGAAGATATATACTAAACTCGTTTAAAATTATCAAAATCCTTTTTTTAACCTAGTATTTTTCAGTATTTAGTATTTATTAATCATGATTAGCTAATATTGTAAGAACATAAATTCTTATTTATAATATAGCTTTAAAGTGTACAGCAGCTACGGCATTTTGTATCATAATAAATATAAGTTAAAATGTTAAAACATCAAATTACAAAAAGAAAGAAAGAGAATAATAATAACAAAAATATTAATAAGAATAGGTACTTATACAATTTTATAAAAAGATGAATTTAAAAAATATATTATTAATTGTCTTAATTGTATAATTAATTGCTAAGGTACAGTTTTAATTCATTTTTTAATTTCTTTGCGCAATTTAAACTTCTTATTTCACGTGATAACGAATTCCACATTCGTGAGGAGTTTACAAAAACTGGCGTTCAGATGTCGCACAACAAAAACGCGGGACCAAAATTTGAGCGGAAGTTTTCTTTTGCTTTCGAAGTGAAGTTTGCAGAAAATTTCGCAACCGTAAGTTAATAAAGGCAGAAACAACGTTTTTATTAAAAGAACTCTGATTTGTATTGGAATTAAATATTGAGATGGCCAAAGCATACGAAGGACACTATAACACTCACCCACAGTTCTATTGATATGGTCCTCCCAAGTCAGTACAGCTGAGTGTCGTCGGCATACATGCGAATGGAACAATTTTTTACAATACTAGGCAACTCGTTCACATACATTGAAAAGAACAAGGGGCCTAGTATTAACCCTTGTGGAACACCATTCGCTACAGGTAAGAAGATCGATTTTTGTTGATTATGTTCAACCGCCTGTTCACGTTCTGTTAAATAAGAAAACAATAGATCGACTGCAGAGGAGGAAAAATTGAAATAATTTGAGAGCTTAAGGCAAAGAATGTTGTGATTTACCATATCGAAGGCCTTAGAGAAATCAAGAAGAATTAGAAAAGTAACGTTGTCCATATCAACTGCTTTTCTGATATCCTCAGAAACACTTAACAAGGCAGTCAAGCAGCTATTTAGTATGATACTAGTATCATACTAAAAATGATTTATTTATTTTAAAGTTTAGTTAACACAAGAATTAAAAGCCGGATTTTCATTTATATTATAAGGTCAACACAATTAACCACCGAGCTCCTTTATTTGAACATTCTCAAGACATGTTCTTCACCTTAAAGTTAAAGTCCATGCATATGTTCCTCGATCGCTTCAAGGCCTTTTTTTAACTCTTGAATTCTTTTTGGCTTATTGACGTACATTTTTTAAAATACATATTTCCAACGGAAGAAGTCAAACGGTAACATGATTGTAGCTGTAAAAATGCCTTATAACAAATGTTCAAAAAACGATCAAATTTAATTCGTTCGCGATCAAAACACTCAACCGAGAATTTAATTTATTTTATTTTTTGGATATTTGAAAATAAAATTTGTCGTCACAAACAACAATAAATTCGCGAATTTTTCGTAGAAGTTCTATTAAAGATCCATTCACAAACCGATCGTGGGTTTTCTATTGAATCGCTGTTCAGCTTAACTAGCAACACATTATTTTATTGTCCTATTTCCTTTGAAATCTTGCTTCTATTTTTCGTTAAATTGACTGAAAGAACACTAAAATCTGTTTCACAAAGATCTTCACTGTACGCATTAGTTTTCCCAAGAGGACTTCCTTCCTACTGAAAGTTTTACACTGCTCTCTAGAACATTCGTAATAAGCAGAATTCTTTCCATATAGGACATATTTTTCAACATCGGCTTTGAGGACCGTTGTTCTCTTGAAGGAGTTTGTTCGTAAAAAACATATTTTCCAATTTGAATGTTATTTTGTCCCGTTTAGGAAAAAACCAAAGAATAATTTGTTTACCGATCTTTTCGTGAGAGATTTAATTTTCGATCACTCACGAATGAAAAAAAACAGATCGAAAGCAAAGTATTCGTGTGAAAAATTTTTTTTATTATTTTTATTTACTTACATATTTTATAGGATCGTGAAAAGTTCGGAGACATGTGAGAAGTATCGATATGTTTCAACTGGCGATCGATATTTTACGAACCCTGCCTATAACCACGTGAAATTGTCATAATTGTCAATCTGTTTCAGTATCTTACGCTATTGACTGCTGGGCCTTCTTCTGATTTTTAAAGAAGTACTGTCCAATAATGTCGCAGCAAGTAAATAAACCCCACTAAATTGTCACTCTTCGTGGATGTGTCTTACGCTATTGACTGCTGGGCCTTCTTCTGATTTTTAAAGAAGTACTGTCCAATAATGTCGCAGCAAGTAAATAAACCCCACTAAATTGTCACTCTTCGTGGATGTATCAGCTTTTTAACAATCGTTCCTGAATTTTCTTTTGCAAAAATGGCGCAATTCTTTTTGTTAACGAATCTACTAAGGTAAAAAGGTGTTGCCTTTTATGTTGTCCAAAAATATCACGAAACCCTTGTTTGCATACAAAAATTATACAACCTTTATAAATAAAAAAATTAGGTGGTGCAACAGTCCGTAGTGAACCAGGGCCTAGTGACTTACAATTCTCAACCATTCCTGTGTGCGAGTAATTGCAGGGATGGAGGGGACCTACAGTTTATATGCCGAATCCGAACGGCTAATTTGAGAAATCACTTTTTCATGACAAGAATTACTCTTGGTGAATTCGTCAATTCCTCGCAAGAGGCTGTAGCAGTACCCGTGAAAAAAACTTTAGGTGGCACAGGCAGGTATCGAACCCAAGACCTCTCACATGACAGTCCAACGCACTAACCATCATGCCACGGGTACTACGGTAACAACCTTTACGCGCTGTATAATTGTGTGTACGTTTCAATTAATTTTTCAATGGCAGAAACAAAGAAATTTTAAATTAAGTTAGAGAAGAGCTTGGCTAAAAAGTACTCACGCAATTAACATATTGAATTATATTTGGAGCATCCTTAATATCAAAATTTAGACAGAAGGAAAGTGAGTCGATAGTTACCGTCGCAAACATCCAACAATCCCACACAAAAAAATTCGCTATGCTGCTAATAAATTTTAACAGTTCAAAAACACAAAACACCATCTCTTAAAGATGCATTAACTTATTATAACCATCCCTTGTTCAAGAGCCCGCACCTAAACATACCTATGTATATAAATCCTTCAAAAAAATGATTTAATTTTCTAAATATTTTCCATCATAAATTCATAAAAGATATGAACAAAACAATTATATAAAATATTACAACTTACCTGTTGTTCCCAAAAAAAAAGAAAGGTCCTGCACAATGCACATAGGGAAGGACTACGTTTTTAAAGCAACTGTTACTTACATTTCCGTCAGCTTACGCAAAGATGACAATGGTATTAAAACCACAAGACATTCCGAAACAAAGGACATCACAAAAAAAGGGCCAACCGCAGAACTACCTAACAATAGATTATGAATGGTCCACCCACTATCATTATAAAGAAGTACGTACGTGTATCTAACGTCGTCGTCGTAGTAGGTTGCCTTTTTGTCAGAATAAATAAATTTTAAACGCTCCTCGTCAGGATTACACAAGGATTTTTATGGTTTGTTTGATGAACACCCCTTAGCGCTTTGTAAAATAGTTTTTTTTAAATGATTTTATGTATTTTTGATTTTTATTATCACAGTCATAAAAATAATGATCAATATAAGGGTCAATCATAGGTTATAAGGGCAGGTTTATTTCTTATAAAAGTAAGCTATATACGCATAGTTTACACCTCGTCAAGAGACAGGCACTTCTTGTGGCTAATTAAGGAGATTTTTTTGCTTCCTTATACGCGTTTTGTTTTTGTTGTTGTGCTGCTCATTGACGATGATGGATTAACAACAATTTAACGCATTAGATGTACACAATAATCAGCGACGTCAACGACGAACGCTCCGTGATGCCGGGTAAACAAAACTGCATAATCACCGGGGCACCGCATTGTTAATTGTTGGCGCTGTCAGCGCAGCGCCCACCATCAAGTACCCAAAGGGGTACGGTACGAGTATACAAAGCCTCGAGATGAATTATTAATTCTATGATTAAATACAAAAAAGTGTTTAATGTTGAATCTAAGCCTTTTGATGAGGTTCAGCAATAATGGGAATAAGAGATGGTACTTGTTTTTTAAGTCTTCTTAATAAATGATTACAATGGCTCATTAATGAAAGCGTCAACATATTCTTTAATAACATAATCAAGTGATGATAAATATAATTATTATAACAAAAAAAATAATGTTTCAATATGAACCTGCAAGCAGTTTCGGATCGTACAGATGGACAAAGTGAAAATGTCCTCAGGGCTCCTACCTTTGGATTGGTGACGTGTGCGAGACTTTATTGAATTCTCAACCTATATTTAAAAACAAATTAACACACATGCATATTTGTGATATTAATTTAATCGATTTCCTTATTAATTTAATTCATTGGATGCAAAGGGTAAAACAAAGATGAACTTTTCCAATTGACATGTATTTTAAAGTATTCGAAAAAAAATCTGCTGGCATTGTAATTTTAATATGAATTCTGATATATGAATACCATGGCTTGCTCTGACGTAGTCTACTCTAGAGGTTCAATTTTGTATGATTTTTTCCAAAATGTGTGGTCAATCGTTTCGAGCTTATGGGCGACTTCACATATCCCCACAGAAAACTATTAAGCGGCGTTAAGTCGCACGATCTTGGCAGCCATTCGTGGGTCCGTAACGTGAAACCGTATGCGGTTATCAAACGTGTCCTTCAATAAATCTATTGTGGATTATTTTATTAAAACTACAGCTCCTGTACATCATGGTTGTTCAATAAAAGAAAGAAAAATTCAATAATCATTCATGACTCTCTAGTGATTTTCAACGCTCTGGTCAGTATAGTTTTTAAAGAAGTACGGACCAATTATTTCACCAACCCATAGAGCACATCAAACAGTCAGTTTGTATGAATGTGACGGTGTTCCAATATACACTTTAGGATTATCATCACTTTTTTGTTAATTGACGTATCCATTTTTAAGTGAGCTTCATCGCTAAACAAAATTCGCTTATAAGAAAAAGAACGATGATATTCAAATTCAATTTCCACAATTTAGAAGCGTGCCTTGTTAAGGTTTTAGTTTATTCAAACTAATATTATATCAGTTGACAGCTGACAAACTGCCACTTAAAACAGTGTTGCCAAAGTTAAAGTTCTATACCTTTAAAAAAACATCTACTCGTATATAATTGATGTAGACAAAGAAAAATTAGTTAACAAACATTGTTAAGTCATCTACGTTTTATAATATTAACAATAAAGGATTTTTTCAATTGGCGCGGGTAGATTTTGGAGCATCGTGGCGGCCATTTTGTTTTGGCGACATCTGTCAAATCTTTTTGTTTATTATTCCGTTGTTTATGCCAAATCATCATGGCAAGTTACACCATTGAATATTACGTTCAAATGATAAAACTTTATTATCGTTAACGCAAACGTTGCGCGCATTGTGCCCATTTTACGGTAGACGTGGTGGCCCTTCACAGTCGACTCTTCAACGTTTGGTGCGGCCAAATTTGAGACGACCGGTTCAGTAAACAATCAACCAACACCCGTACGTTCAAGGAAAACAAGATCGGCTGAGAAAATCGCCGCGGTCCCTGAAATTGTACAGCAGAACCCGATGAAGTCTATTCCTCGCCGTGCACAAGAACTCGGCCTTTCGCAGACTTCAACTTGGCGAATTTTGCGTCGGGACTTAGATCTACACACGTACAAGATCCAATTGACCTAGGAGCTCAAAGTTCATGACCATAGACAACGCCGTTTGTTTCGCTGACTGGGCTTCGAATCGTTTGGAAGAGGACCCCAATTTTAGCCGAAAAATCATCTTTAGTGACGAGGCGCATTTTTGGATGAATAGCTGTGTTAACAAGCAAAATTGTCGTATATGGGATGACACCAACCCACGCGAGGTTCACCAGGTCATAATGCATCCTCAAAAAGTTACCGTTTGGTGTGGATTTTGAGCCGGCGGCGGAGGCGTAATTGGTGTGTACTTTTTTTTTTTTGAAAACGACGCATAGTAGTGAAGCGGTCACCGTCAACAACTTCTTCAAAATGAAGCAGACGACATGTGGTTCCAGCAGGCCAGCGCTATGTGCCACACAGTAAACGCCACGATTGCCATTGACAACATCTTCCCGCCCTTATTGAAAAAACCCTTTAGTAGAAGTAATATCAAATGTTTGTTTGATCAGCTGTTACTTTCAATGCTGTCATCTTTTTATGTATGTTTGACAAAGAAAAACTACGCTATTTCGAATAATCGGTAAATAAAAGGTTCAAAAACACATTGACGTTATTAAAATTCACTCAAAAAACCGCTGCCTGTTCTAAACTGATTTATAGTCCTCAAAGCATTCTCGGAAGACAATAGATAACTTGGTGGAGAAGTTTAATCTGTTGGTACAAGTAAGTGATGTGAAGAATTGAAACCTTGTGATCAAGAACAACTTTAAATATTTCTACTGAAGCCTGTAGTGTTGCGTTAATAAAAACCTAGATTCGTAGATACATATTTATATTTTTGATCTTTGGAATTTGTCATACCACAAACGACTATTGACCGTAATTTAAATATGTTAATGCGTATGTCTCAAAGCTTTCAAAATTTGGTAGAACTTAAGGCGGTCCATGACCAACAACGTTTCGTATCTTTGCGGCTTTGGTTCTTGAAAAATATCAAAATCATCCAGATTTTCATTTCAGTGATGATGAAGCTTGAAAAATTAAAGAATGATTGTTGAAAAGCCTCATCATCCTGTCACTGTCACTGTCAATGTTTTTAAACTGATGATGTCCGTAAATTTGAACCTAACTTATTCGAAAATGAGACTGGTGCAATTGTTAAACGTGAATGGATTGTGCTACTTAACTATGATTAATAATTTTGCATAGAATTGGTAGATATAGAATTGGATGACACAAACAACAAAACAATTGAAATTTCGCTAGAAAATGTTACTGGCCGTTTTATATTCTCTATCACAATTGTCCACCGAGATGTTTTATTTTAAAATCCTGAGGACTTGCCCTATTTCCATGTTCCAAATCTTAAAGATGAAATTATTAAAGTTACTCGAATATTGGTCAACCGAGCTTGTCATAATATCATTGTTTTCTTAATAATAAATAATTTAAATGTCGAAAAAAACTCACTATTGGAAAACCCTACACTTAAATCAGTACTTTATTCTGATGAAATATGAGTACATGATAAACTGTCTTTCAAAATCAGGCTTGAATTTGAACAAACATTTCTCTTCTAGCACTAATGTATCTTAAAATTTAAAAAATTGAAAAGTATAATAGAACTACGTTTTTTAAGTATTTATACTATTGTTCTTAAGTACAAGTACTGGTATGTAATACTTGTACAACATTTAAAACAAAATAACCTGAAAAATGTAAGTACTTAACTGGTCTGCCTGTTTAAGTTTTCTTTTTTTTGAATACCCTTATAATGATTATACACAGTGCGAGTAATTAGGAAGGGAGGATAGGATTTGAAAGGAGATACCGATGCACATTGATTTTGAATGCCTGCACATTGTAATGAGTGGAATATATTGAGTCTGGTAAAGCATTCTACATTCGTGTAGTGCGACTAAAAAAAGAATCTCTGTACATTACAGTACGACCGAAATTGGGCTCAAGCTGAACTGATGGGCATTCCTAAAAGAACAAGTATTACGGTTTGATTGTTTCAGGAGAGGAATACAATTGGCTATTTCATTAGAACATTGCTTATGGAAGTAGCGATAAAATAATGAGAGACTTGAAACATTACGACGGTGCTCGAGAGATGCAAAAGTTTCAGTTAAACAACGGTCACCTATAATTTTTAGAGCTCCCTTTTGAATTCTGTCCAAGAGACTTAAGTGGGTTATATGCCAAAATATGGGAATTGTTTTCAAGTTTTCGACGAACATAGGCTTTATAAATTATAACCAGATCAGAAGGGGTAAACAACTTCTTCTTGGAGAAAACCTTAACTTTTAGGAGCATTTTTGGCAATGTCAAATATGTGATTACTCCACAACAAGTGGTTTGTAATGCACATACCTGAGACCGATAGCTGTTCAGTCTCCTTGATGCAAGTACCACTCATGGATAGTGGCATTGGGGGAGGGTTACGCTTTTGCGACAAGTGGGTTAGAAGTTTCAGAAAAAAGATCATTTATAAAAATAAGGAAGAATGTGAGAGACAAAACGGAGCTCTTGGGCACACCAGCGTTTATTTTGTGGATATCAGATTTGAACCCGTCCAATACTACTTGAATTAAACGGTCCGAAAGTTAATTTCTAACCTAACGAAGAAGGGATTCATCAATACCAAATGCACGCATTTTCGATAAGAGAGCCTGATGCCAAACTCTATCAAATGCCTTTGAAATATCAAGTGCAATAATCTTACTTTCTCCAAGACGATGTAAAGATTTGTTCCACTGTTCGGTAAGATAAACCATGAGATCACCAGTGGACCTATTGCTACGAAAGCCATACTGCCGGTCAGTAAGTAGCTTCCGTTCTTTAAGATATTTCTTAAGCGTTTCCATGACCTTGAAAAGATGGGATGTAAGTGCAATTGGACGATAGTTAAATGGTGAGGAGGATTCACCTTTTTTAGGGATATGCTTGACAAATGCAGTTTTCCATCCACTCGGAAAGCGACCTGTAGAATAGGACAGATGTTAAAGCTTATGCAGTGGTTTTGCCAGCAGCGTTGAAGAACACCTCTTCAGAACAATAGCGGGGATACTATCCGGGCCAGCGGATTTGTGAATGTCAAGATTTGTAAGTACTCTAGTAACTGAACGAGTGCGAAAGAAGATTCTTCCCATAGAATCGCTTTCAAGTACAAGCGGAATCATGTCACTCATTGGCAGCATGGAATTAACAGCAAACTGTGCTGCAAGCAAATTGGCTTTATCAATCGAGCTTACATAAGTACGTATATGCACAATCTTTTGAGCTTTTATAAAAGTACCAGTCCGCCACTGGGTTAAACTAAATGTCTTTAACTTTACTTCGTAGTGTTTTTTCCTTTTCGAAATTTTAACATGTGGTATTTTAACAGCTTACCACACTGTTTACATACCGACAATTTAAATGTTCAACAATTTGTGTATCTATTTCATGAAAATTAACGGTAATTATGTTGTTCGTTATATGCACATTCATTTGAATTAGCATATACGAACATTCAATTGAAATGAAAATAGGTAAACGAATATTCAAGCAAATGTAATACCTTATCTTCTACCTACCTTTTCGTTTTGTAAAAGATTTGTTTCTACAAATTCCATAGAACAATGTTTAAATAAAAATTGTGATCATATTTTTGTTACTTGTTTCGATTGATTAATGGATTTTTGTTTTTTCTTTCTATTTTATTGCAGTGTTAACAAGAAAAGTATCTAACGCGTGCCAGGTTTTTGAATTCATATCCCTTTTTCGTCGAACATTGAAATGGAATTCATACATATACAAAAATAGTTTGTGACAAAATCACCTGCTGAGAGGAAAAATACCCTAGAAGTGTCTACTTTTGCATGTAGATATATTTAGATACACGAGGGTATAACATTTGAAATGTTTGCCATCTTCAATAATGATTAATTATACATAAAGGAGTATAAATTATTATGACATTTTAAAAATGACATATATAACGTCAATAATGCCAGTATAATAAAGTACTTGTACTTAGATACTTAACATTTAACACTTTAAGTTGTAAGGGTTAGTTTTGATGTCAGAACTTAGGTTCAGGCTGTGATCTTATAACACTTTTCGAGAAATTTACATTTTTTTTTCTGTCAAAAAAACAAAACAATACTATTGTTTTAAGGATGAAGTTGACCTGAAATCGTGTCTCACCTCAAATTTTTGGCTTAATGTTAAAGACAACATATCCCTTAACACTAAATTGTATGATGATTTTGCAAATTAAAAGTCCCTGTCTTCTAGACTCTTTTTCAATTATTTTAGCATCCTATACTTCTTACCTACTTAGTTTCTGGTAATATTGTTTAGTTATTATGAGTCTTCATTTGACAAACGTTGAATTTAAAGCTTTTATGATTGCAAAAATACGTTTTAGAATTAATTCGTAGTAGATTTTTTTTTTAGATTAGAATTGATTTTATTCATAATTAATAAAATTAATATAACATTTTAATATAAAACAAAATCATTAGACATGGCTATCTGCCGTCTGTCGAATTGACTATTTATATTTTTTTTTTTTTTTTTTTTTTTATAATAAGCAAACACTCAAGGGGATATTACTACCCTTATTATGCAGATGCACAGTGTGAGCACTAGGAAGAGGAGAGAGGGTTTAAAAGGAGATGTCGGTGCACATTGGTTTTGAATTCCTGAATATTGCAATGGCTAGGAAAGACAGAGTGTGGTAAGGCATTCCACATTCGCGTAGTACGGCTAAAGAACGAATCTCTGTATTTGACAGTACGGCCGAAGTTGGGCTCGAGGGTATACTGATGAGCATTCCTAGAAGCGCGAGTATTACGGTTGAACTGTTTAAGGGGAGGAATGCAACTGGCTATTTCACTAGAGCATAAGCCGTTAAAGTAACGGTAAAAAAGAGTCAGACAAGAGACCTTACGACGATGTTCAAGCGTAGTAAATGAACTTATGATGATATTGTCATCTATCAATTTAAATGCTCTACGTTCAATACTATCCAAGAGGCTTAAGTAAGTTGCAGGAGCACCAGCCCAGAGATGGGAGTTATACTCAAGCTTTGGACGTATATAAGTCTTGTTAATAACAGCCAGATCAGAGGGGGAGAAAAACTTCTTGCATCGCCTTAGAAAACCCAAACATCTTGCGGCATTTTTGGCGACATCGCGTATGTGTTCGTTCCACAAAAGGTGGTTGGTGATACACATACCGAGAATATCGAGATGTTCAGTCTCCTCGATGCAAGTGCCATCCATGGATAATGGCAATTGGGGTATATCTCGCTTTAACGATACAAGACAGCATTGCGTTTTCGAAGCATTAAATTCCACGCGGTTTTTTAATCCCCATTGTAGAATGCTGTTTAGGTCGGAATTTAATGAACTTATCATATTTTGTCGTTGCAGTTCCACATCCGAAGAAGAGGGATGTGAGTCTGAAAACGAATATGAAAAGCTAAGAGTACTATCGTCAGCGAAACAATGTATTGGATTAGAAGTTGCAGACAGGAGATCATTAATAAAAATGAGAAAGAGTGTTGGAGATAGAACAGAGCCCTGGGGCACACCAGCATTTATTTTGTGGTTTTCAGACTTGAACCCATCCAATACTACTTGTATTGAACGATCCAAAAGGTAATTACTAATCCAATGAAGCAGGGATTCGTGAAAACCGAAAGCACGCATTTTCGATAAGAGGGCCTGATGCCAAACCCTATCAAATGCTTTTGAAATATCAAGTGCAATAATCTTACTTTCTCCAAAGCGATGTAAGGATTTGCTCCACTGTTCGGTGAGATGAACCATGAGATCACCAGTGGACCTATTGCTGCGAAAGCCGTACTGCCGGTCATTAAGAAGCTTTCGGTCTTCGAGATATTTCTTAAGCTGATAATTTATCAGCGTTTCCATGACCTTGGAAAGAAGGGACGTAAGTGCAATCGGTCGATAATTAGAGGGTGAGGAAGATTCGCCTTTTTTGGGAATAGGCTGGACAAATGCAGTTTTCCATCCACTCGGAACGAGACCTGAGGAGTAGGACAGATGAAAAAGCTTACGAAGTGGTTTTGCCAGCGTTGAAGAACACCTCTTCAGAACAATAGCGGGGATACCATCCGGACCAGCGGATTTATGTGTGTTTAGATCTCTTAGGACTCTTGCCACAGTACGAGTGCGAAAAAAGATTGGTCCCATAGAATCACTAACTTTAACAATATTAATTATTTTTTAAATTTGACTTTAAATTTTATAATTAGCGATTTATAATTTATTTTAATTAACAATTATCACATAGTAATAAGAATAAGAAAGGTGTTTCATCAAAAAAGTCCTTCTATTTCGATATCTTAAAGCAATTGTACAGAACTGATACAGTTTAGAAACATTGATTTGATTTAATTCGAATATGACTTCCTCAATGGTTAGAAAATCTTTTCCAAAGATACATCTTCTCGTTTCTCTTAGAGTAGGACACTTTCCCAAGAAATGCACAACGTCTTCCCTCTCCATCCTGTTGCATATATTACAGATGACTGGAAGATCTGCTCTGTGATACTAAGCTCATCACGGAAGTAGTTTAATTGCTGCAAATTGTGGTTAAGCTGGCAGTAAACCGTACATCCATGTACTTGGTTCTAGCTGCTTCATCTACCTTGGAAATAATTTGGTACATGTCCTTTTTTAATTTGGAAAGGTCCTCGACATTACAAACCAAATTAATTCCACAATTTTCTGCCAATTCAAGTCATTCGCGATACCATCCACTCCTTGAATTGATAGCCTTAAGAGCTGATATTTTGGGTAAACGATAGTCTGCCAAATTTAAGCTTCTAATTATGTAATCCACTTGCAGTTTTAATGTTTTCACAAAAAGTGGAGAAATTCCCGTTTCTGGCATTATGACATAGTTCGGTGTGTTGGCTGGCAAATAGAATGCTCGTTTAATGTAGAAGCGCAATAGCTTTTCAACCATCTCATAATATTTAGTTCTCCAAGTTTGTGCAGCGTACAGCATAATGGATTCTGATGCCGTTTCAAAAATTTTGTATTTGCTACTATGAGCCACAGATTCGTTCGTTAAACATCTTTTCCATGTGAGGTTTATCGCCATTTTCGCTTTATTAAGCTTTTCACTAAAGTGTTTCTCCATACTTAAGTTCTTCGTGAAGGTAACTCCTAAGTACTTAAACTCTTTAACCACTTCAATCAATTCTCCATTGAATTTCCACTTTTCGTTTGCGCAATTTCTCCCTCCATGTTTTTTAAAGATCATCACTTTCGACTTCTCTAAATTGAAAATTAATCCCCAACGTTTGGAATATTCGTGTATCCGATTAATCATTAGTTGAAGTGATTCTGGAGTATATGCGAGCAGTACAATGTCGTCTGAAAATAGCAGAGCTTTAATCAGCGTCCCCGCATAAACAATACCTCCGGGCAACCAGTCGATTAGATCCTCAATGAATATTGCAAATAAAAGCGGGCTTAGTGTGCAACCTTGCCTAACCCCTGATGCAAATTGGAACCAATCAGACTTTTCTTCACCATTCCACACAGCAGCTCGAGTTTCTTCATATACATATATGTTTTCAATTAGTCTGTCAAACTTCAGAGACATTCTTTTTTCGAACAGCTTATAGATTAGCGAGTTACGATCCACAGTATCGAACGCAGCCTTGAAGTCAATGAAGAACACGTAGAGTTTTTTGTCTTGCTCTAAGAATGAATCTGCAATACTCCTCAGCACAAATATATGATCAACAGTTGAATACCCTTGTCTTAAGCCGCCTTGAAATTCTTTTAATTGTTTATTTTCTTTTATCCATGTTGACAGTCTTCGTTGCATTATTGCGGTAAATATTTTATAGGATGCATTAAGAAACGAAATTCCCCGATAGTTTGCTGGATCCGATGCACATCCTTTCTTGTATATAGGAAAAATCAGTGCTTCCTTGAACGGAAGCGGTATCACGCCTGTTTTAAAAACATTATTGAACAAGAGAGCTAAACTTTCAAAAAGGCCGCTATTCGCATATTTATAGAATTCAGCTGGTATTCTATCAGACCCTGGTGCTTTTCTATCTTTAAGGCCCTCAGCTGCCAGTTTCACCTCATCCAGAGTTATTCGTTGATCAAGCATTTGATTCTCGACTCCTGGAGCAGCATAATGAATGACAACCCGGTTCAGAACTTTATTATGAAGCATATTGAAGTGCCGCGATAAAACATCAGAATTAAGGTGTCGACCAATTGTGTATTGTACACCGTTAAGTTTCCATGCCAATTGCCAAAATTCAGCCGAATTTCTGCAGCTCGCCAGTTTTTGGGCTTCCATTTTAAAATATTTTTTCTTTTTGTGTTTGCATAGCTCTTTAAACAACTTGTTTGCTTCCATGTATTGTTTTTTGTTGAAATTACTGCTGTTGCGCTGGAAAATTCGTAACCACGAAAATGATTTCTGCCTTGTAATGGGTGATTTTTTTGAGGTTAGGATTTTCATGCATTAGTATTTGACAGATCACGCGGGATTTCAGACATGGTGTCAAAGAGAAAGATGCTCAGTATGCTTTGACATTTCATAATGAATAGACTTACTAACGAGCAACGCTTGCAAATCATTGAATTTTATTACCAAAATCAGTGTTCGGTTCGAAATGTGTTTCGCGCTTTACGTCCGATTTATGGTCTACATAATCGACCAAGTGAGCAAACAATTAATGCGATTGTGACCAAGTTTCGCACTCAGTTTACTTTATTGGACATTAAACCAACCACACGAATGCGTACAGTGCGTACAGAAGAGAATATTGCGTCTGTTTCTGAGAGTGTTGCTGAAGACCGTGATATGTCGATTCGTCGCCGTTCGCAGCAATTGGGTTTGTGTTATTCGACCACATGGAAGATTTTACGCAAAGATCTTGGTGTAAAACCGTATAAAATACAGCTCGTGCAAGAACTGAAGCCGAACGATCTGCCACAACGTCGAATTTTCAGTGAATGGGCCCTAGAAAAGTTGGCAGAAAATCCGCTTTTTTATCGACAAATTTTGTTCAGCGATGAGGCTCATTTCTGGTTGAATGGCTACGTAAATAAGCAAAATTGCCGCATTTGGAGTGAAGAGCAACCAGAAGCCGTTCAAGAACTGCCCATGCATCCCGAAAAATGCACTGTTTGGTGTGGTTTGTACGCTGGTGGAATCATTGGACCGTATTTTTTCAAAGATGCTGTTGGACGCAACGTTACGGTGAATGGCGATCGCTATCGTTCAATGCTAACAAACTTTTTGTTGCCAAAAATGGAAGAACTGAACTTGGTTGACATGTGGTTTCAACAAGATGGCGCTACATGCCACACAGCTCGCGATTCTATGGCCATTTTGAGGGAAAACTTCGGAGAACAATTCATCTCAAGGAATGGACCGGTAAGTTGGCCACCAAGATCATGCGATTTGACGCCTTTAGACTATTTTTTGTGGGGCTACGTCAAGTCTAAAGTCTACACAAATAAGCCAGCAACTATTCCAGCTTTGGAAGACAACATTTCCGAAGAAATTCGGGCTATTCCGGCCGAAATGCTCGAAAAAGTTACCCAAAATTGGACTTTCCGAATGGACCCCCTAAGACGCAGCCGCGGTCAACATTTAAATGAAATTATCTTCAAAAAGTAAATGTCATGGACCAATCTAACGTTTCAAATAAAGAATCGATGAGATTTTGCAAATTTTATGCGTTTTTTTTTAAAAAAAAGTTCTCAAGCTCTTAAAAAATCACCCGATATTTAGGCACTCACTATCAAACCATGGTTCGACAAATAACTTAGTACCTTTTCTTTGCTGGTTCGAAATAGGATATGCTGTTTTAATCACATTTTCTAGTTGATCAAAGTTGGCTATTTCTTGATTTCTTAGCAAGTTTTCTAAGTTCTCTCGATAATTGTTTCCTTTTGCCTCTGACCACGCTAGTTTAGGAAGTAATGTTCCGTTCATCCTCGCTCATAAAACTATCAAGTTGAAATTAAACAATTATTGGAAGGTGATCTGAATAAGGTAACTGTCCAATTTCAAAGTCTGTGACGTAAGACTTCCAATCTCCACCAATAAGACTGAAATCTATAACAGATGTTTCTTGCCGTCCCACAAAGGTAAAGTCTCCATTTTCGTCCATATTATTAGTTCCATTTTGAATTCTCAAGCCAAAAGAGTTGCACAGTTCTAGTAAGTTTTTCCCTCGTGGGTTGCAAATTTTGTCTTTAGACTTTTTTGTAATTCCAGCCAAAATATTTTCCGTACCTTGCTCCTCTCCTATTCTTGCATTCATATCACCAATAACAATTACATTTGAGTTTCTCTTCGTGGAAAGCATCTCCTTTGTAGTACTGATTTCGAATCCGAAGTTCAATTTGAACTGTCTCCTCCAATTTTAAAAATATAAATTATTTTTTTCAAATTTGTTTAAAGGATAGTTTTGTTATAAAAACAAATCGTTTTGTTTTTGTTTCTGTTAAATACCCTTTCAGCAGAAATTGTCTCTCGTTTCTTTAAGAGATATGTAAGACAGATATGTAAGACAGGTGACATCTAATAAGATTTTTAGAAAATTTTATAAAATACCGCAAACAGATTAGATTTTATATTTAGTAGATTAGATTAGATTTTTATTGGTTCATATTTTTTTCTTTTTAGAGATTGAATACAATATTTAAGATATATAAAATCGTTTGAGCATGGCATTTGCCGTCTGCCAGATTGACAATACAATATAAACTCTATATATGTGTTTGATAAAATTACATTTTTAATTTAATAGTTCAGTCTTTATTTTAATTAAGGATTAAGATTCCGTTTGCATATTTTTTTTTTTAACTGTAGGTAAGTTCTTATTTCAAAAATCACCGTTTTTAATTCTGTTCCTATATCTAAGAGCAGTTTTTAAGAAATCATACAATAAATCAACATTCATTTGATTTAATAAGAAAATACAATATTCTTCGGTTAAGGTATCATTTCCAAATAAGTTTCTTCTTATTTCACGCAAAACTGGACACATTCTCAAGAAATGAATGATGTCTAATAGTACACCAAGATATTTGTATTCTTTTACAATCTCAACAGGATTCCCTTCGTAAAACCATTTCTCGTTTGCGCTAGTTCTGCCTCCTCCCTTTCGAATTACCTTAACTTTGGACTTATCCGGATTAACCATAAGATTCCACAACTTACAGAATTCTTGGAGCTTATTTAACATTAACTGTAGAGTTTCAGGTGAGTTTGCCATCATCACTACATCATCTGCAAAAAGAAGGGCTTTAATTTGCAGTCCCGCAAATTCTATGCCACCAGGTAGACAATAGACCAAGTCGTTTATAAAAAGTGCAAATAGATCGGGGCTAAGAGGACAGCCTTGTCTGACTCCTGTTTTAGTTGCAAACCACTCTGATCTACATATTAGCACCATTCCAAACTGACGATTTCGTATCTCGATAGATATTTTGAATGAGTTGACCAAATTTTAAGGGCATTCCAAGCCCGTACAGCTTGTACATTAGGGCATCCCGGTCGACCGTGTCGAACGCTGCTCTAAAATCCACGAAGATGACATATAACTTTTTACTTCTTGCAAGGTATGAGTCAGCAATACTTTTGAATACGAAAATGTGATCAATAGTTGAGTAGCCCGATCTGAAGCCCGCCTGAAATTCACTTAAGAGATTTTTTGATGAAATCCACATTTTGAGCAGATTCTGAAGTACTGAGGTGAGCATTTTTCAAGAGGCATTTAGAAAGGAAATACCTCTGTAATTCGCAGGATTCATTGCACAACCTTTCTTGTAAATGGGGAACACTAAAGCTTCCTTAAACTGTTCAGGTATTACACCATTTTCCATGACGCTGTTCATTAGGCCGGTTAGCGTCTGAATGAGATTATTCGATCCGTACTTGTAAAATTCTACAGGTATCCTATCCGATCCAGCTGCTTTGCCATCCTTGAGTCCATTGACGATAGAAGAAACCTCTTGCATAGTGATAGGTGAATCTAAAATAGGCTCTTGAAAGTTAGGTGGGGCGTAGTGGTACTTGGATATCTCGTTTGATGTTGGGTTTAAAATTTGCTGAAAATGGTTCTTCAAAACTTGCGGGCTTAAGCTGATGTCAATAATATATTTAGTACCATTTAAATTCCGAGCTAAGGTCAAAAATTCTGAAGAGTTCATAGCGAGAGTGAGTTTAAGCGCCTCAGATTCGAAAAACTGTTTCTTTTTTTCTTTACATAGGTTTTTAAATATCTGATTAGCTTTTAAATACGATTCCTTGGCAAACCTGGTACTGCCTTTACGGAATAGTTTTAGCCAGGCATAGAACACATCTCTTGCTTTTTTACAGCTTTTATCAAACCAGCGCTCCTTGAATGCTATGCGTTTTTTCTTCAACCTGCTGTATGGATTTGCTTGCTTAATTATTTCCTCTAGAACGTTGAAATTCGCAACTTCATAATTTTGTAGGGCCTCATCTAAATTCGCTTTATAGGCGTGTTCTTTGCTACTATGCCAAACTATCTTTGGGAGGAGTTCCATGTTTGTGGTTGTGACATTAGCTACCTCTGAATGGTTGAAGGATACAACAATCGGCATGTGGTCTGTAAATGGCTCGTTCAATACCTCGAAATCGACAACATGATTATTCCATTCGCATCCTAGAAAACAATAGTCAATGACGGAAGAACCTTGCCCTCCAACAAACGTGAATTCTATATTTTGATCACCTCGGCTAGTTCCGTTTAGCAGTTTTAAACCAAAAGAGTTACAGAGTTCGATTAGCTTATAACCATTGGCGTTTCTAACATTATCCTTTGAATTTCTCTCGATTCCAGCTAGATTGTTAACAGCACCTTCTTCATCACCCACTCTTCCATTGAAATCGCCTATAAGTAGAACATTTGAACTATCACCTCCACATGTCATGAATTCTTGTAGGTTCTCGAAATCGATATCCCAATTGTTGCAAACATTTTAATTGAATATTGAAGATGGGGATTTTTGAATTGGAAAACCATAACGAATTTTATTGAACAAAAAACTACTTTATGAATTAACATAAACTTAAAAAGCCTTGCAAATAAGCCTTAAATGTTAGAAGGTGTATACCAAAATTGGACCAAGCGAATGGACTATTTAAGGCACAGCTGCGGCCAAATTTTACATCAAATAATCCTTAAATATTAAATTACATACAATCGACCGTGCTATCGATTTGAATAAAGATTTCAGATGTAATGTATGTTTTTTTTTTTTTTTTAATTTCACAGAGAGATCTTAAAAAATCACTTATTATAGAGTAATTTTGGAGTCAAACTTGAATTAAGGAAACTAAAACTCATAAAAAAGAGGTACTTGTATTGCCAGGAACACGTCCTTGTTGACCAATGTAATTATTTTCCGATCGTCAGTAAGTGTTCTGTGATTATAGCTACTATCAGATGTTTATGGTTCGATATTGCTTCAGAAAACGAAATAAACGCTACAAAAATTTGCCAAAAGTTTCAATCGTGTCCGTCATTTTATGGAATTTTTTTTACAACAAATTGTAAGTTCTAACAATTATTAGACAGTTAAGACAATTTTTATACTGACGTATGAAAATTGCAACGTTTTGTTGAGTTGCACGAACTGAACCATTATGTTGGTAACAAATTTGCACTATTTGCAAATTTGACGTTGTTCAGAATTAAATCAATTTATTCTGAAATGAAAAACCAAGCTGATCATAAATCAATACAAAAGTGAAAACCACTTGTCAAAAAAAAAAAAATACCCAATTTTTATGTTGGGTTTCACTGGCATTGTCAAAGCATATTCTTCCTCAAATGTAAATTTTTAGGGGTGTGTTTTAGAAGATTCGTTTTTCTCTCCAACTGAAATATTGCACATTCAGATCTTTCTCATTTTCTAGTTTGTACGAAAGATACCCTTACACGATCAAAATATAGCTTCAATCATATATACGTGCGTTTGTAAAAATAGAACCAGAAAAATATGTGGTATCAAACTTATGTATTTCTCTATTTGTTTTCAACATTTTATTAAAAGTTTTTGTTATAAATTAATGTAAAAATAATAAAAAAGAAGTCCTTGGAAAACCTTCTAGTGCAGACGAAGCGAAAAATAAAATTAATATCAGCAAATAAGATTTTAAAATTTATTTCTTTTAGGACCGCCTAACAGCCTCCTACTTGTCACAATCCAAAACCCTTTCTTCGCTCAAATACAGGGGTTTTCAACAAGGATGCTACAAAAGTAGAGCGACAGGGACAGCAAACGACGCCATATTTCTGGCCGCTCTTTTGACAATTCTCTTCAGTAAGGTTTGTCATTTTATGATGGAAAGATAAGCGAGCCAACAACGAGTCGAAATTATTAAAATTTACTACAGAAATTCGGAGTGAGTGGCCTGAACGTTAAGAGCGCTACGTCCAATTTATGGTCGTCATAATCGTCCTAGCAGATCAACAATTGAGCGTCTAGTGGAAAAATTGGAATCCACAGGCACAGTACAAAATTTTCCCGTGCCAGTGAGACAAAGAAGTGCCCGTAGTGTCGAGAATATTGCTGCCGCTGAGGCTTCAGTTGCAGAAAGCCCAAATGTGTCTCTCACACGTGCGTCGTTCTCAAGCTTTGGGCATCTCTGTGACGTTGTTGTGGGAATTTTGAAAAAAATGACTGGGCGTACATCCTAACAAGATTAAATTGACGCAAGAACTGAAGCCGCTTTGCCACCAGAAGCGTCGTCGTATGTTTGTGAATTGGGCTGAGCAACAACTTGAAAATGATTTGGATTTTCATCGATAAATTATCTTTAGCGATGAGGCTCATTTCTCGCTGAATGGCTTCGTCAATAAACAAAATATGAGGTATTGGTCAGGTTGCAATCCACACGTACTCCATGAGTCATCATTGGATTCCGAAAAAATTACGGTTTGGTGTGGTTTATGGGCCCTCGCGGCGGGGCGTCATTGGGCCGTACTTCTTCCATGAAGATCAAGATCGGCACGTTATTGTGAATGGGGATCGCTACCGTTCAATGATAACCAAATATTTTTGCCCCAATTGGATGATATGGACTTGGAGGACATGTGGTTCTAACAGGACGGCGCACAGTGGGGCATCTTGTATGGGGGAGCGGACAAAACTCTATAAAATCTAAACTAATGAACCGATTTGAATGAAATTTTCAGGAATGATAGCCAATAGCAAGACAAATCTACACCAGAAAATTCCGCTCATTTCCACGCCCACTAAAAGAGAAAATGGCTTTTTTCGGAAAACATATCTGAAAACAAAGATTTGTTTACGAATATAATAATAAATAGCGAAAAAAGAATTTTAAAAGCATTGTAAATTATTAAAAATTCAGTTTTAATATGCTTAAAGGTGAATGGTTGTGAGTAAAAAACATCTTTAGGTTTATTTTGTTTGCAGTTGTAAGGATAACACATTGGATTTATAATGACATAGATAGTTGGTGTTTTCAAAGCTTACCGTTTGATTTGTTTTAAATGTAATATAAAATAAATTTAAATAATAAATAAAAAAATAATTCAAGTAAATAAAAAAAAAATCATTTAATCTTAATAAGCTTATTCAAAATAATTCAAATAAACTTAATTTGATATATGCAAATCTATGAAGTTTCAATTTAAGGCATTTCTGATGGACATTTAATTCTTACATCCCTGGTATTATTAAAACTTGTTCAACGAGAAAATGAAGAAAAATCTTCGACCATCCTCAACCTATCATTCACCAGCTCTTCAATTTTTCTTTTCGAAAGAAACTCAGCAAGAAGTTAGAAAAGAAAAAGACCGTGTAGAAGCTGAAATTTTGAATCTCCGAGATACTGAAATTGAGTTCAATGGATTCTTTATTAAAATAAAACATGCAATGTATTTCACAATGATAGATGGAAAAACGGCACAAATTGTTACAAATACAACTTCTAGTAGTAATTGTACCATTTGCGGGACAAAGCCATCGGAAATGAATGACATTGCAAAACTCCAGTGTAAACCAACAGATGAAAATGCTCTAAAGTTGGGAATGTCATCATCATCGTCAGAACTGGTGGGGAGAGTACGATAACTTTGGCGACAAAGTTTAATGACGGATTTGTATAGAACAGTTAAAAACAAGCATTTTTTACTATGGGAGGGGGGGTCTATCTCCCCCCGTTTAGGCGGTAGGGGCAATTTAAAAAAATTAGTATTTAAATTAGTTTTCTCAAAAACTAAAAGACATAAAATCATCTAGTTTTCAGTTTTTGATCAAAAACAAATAAGAGAAATAAATTCTGAAATAAAAACAATGGTAGATAATCTTGAAGTATTGAAAAATTACACTTTAAACCTTTTTTTTAACTTTTTTTACTCAAATTTTGAGTTTAAAATTATTTTTTTCAAAAACTACGCATAGTTTTGACTTGAATTAAAAACTGGCTAATAAAACAGAATGTTGAATGTATAAAACTTAATTGTAAGTATCACCGTTATTTTTTAATTATTTTTTTCCATTTTAAATACTAATTTTTTTAAATTGCCCCTACCGCCTAAACGGGGGGAGATAGACCCCTCTGCCATAGTAAAAAATGCTTGTATTAAAACCCTCTACCAAAAACCGTTATTATATCTTGGCGCCAAAGTTATCGTACTCGTGCCGAACTGGTTAAAAGGCATAAATATCGATTTTTTTTATATGACTTCCCAACTTAAAATTGCTCTAAAAACCGCATCCGGACGTATCCGGATGAGATTTTTACTGAAAAATGTTGCTGAGACCCTACACTATCTATTGGGAATAGTTTGCTAACAGAGGCAAACAGAGGCAGTAGTTAAAACCTTATGCGAACTAAAAAAATCACATAAATAGAGTGTTTCTTCGTCAAAAAATACCTTATCCAATTTTTTTTCAATAAAATAACATACTGTATTGTTTATCTATTTATTTCAATCATGTAAGCAGACAAAATTGTTTAAAACTTTCAAATTTCACAATATACTGATCATTTAAGGAATACCAATATTTTATCAGTTTTCACGATATTTGAACTTTGAGCGAAAATCTACTGGTCTACAATTTTTTTTTTGAAAAACGGTTTTCATTTTCTGATTCTACAACCAATTAACTATAAGAAACACTTACTGTTTAAAATAAAATCCTACTTTCAGAAAAATAGGTTTTGTCCGCATTTTCCCCACTGTGCGGCGGCGCGCGGTGCCACATGCCACACAGCGATTGTTATAAGGGTGTCCCAAAATTAAGATTTGAATTAAATAGAAAACGCCGTTTTTAGTCTTTTGATAGTTATATTTTTATTGACTCGTAAAGTACATAGGATAGGGTTATGTATGGAATAACACATCGGACAAGTGGCCTCCACGGCTTTGCATGCACATGCGCACTCTTTTGTTGAAATTTTCCATGACCATTCTGCATAAATGTGGCTGAATTTCGTTGATGCAGCGTTGAATCTCCTCCTTTAATGCACGGGTGGTTGTGGGCTTGTTCACATAGACTTGTGATTTCAAATAACCCCATAAAAAGAAGTCTAATGGTGTTAAATCACACGATCTAGGAGGCCAATTTTGAGCACCGAAACGAGAGAGTACACGACCTTGAAATGTCTCATGCAGTAATTGAATTGTTTCACGGGCTGTATGACATGTGGCACCGTCTTGTTGAAACCACATATTGGACACATCAATATCATCCAATTTTGGCAGAAAGAACTGTGTAATCATGTCGCGATATCGAGCACCAGTAACAGTCACTGCTTGACCAGCATCATTTTCAAAAAAATATGGCCCAATTATGCCTCCAGCCCAAAATCCACACCATACAGTCACGCGTTGTGGATGCATTTGTTTTTCGACAATCACATGTGGGTTCTCCGAACCCCAAATGCGGCAATTTTGGCGATTGACAAAGCCATCAAGATGAAAATGTGCTTCATCGCTTAGGATGATTTTGCTCGAAAAATCAGCCGCCAAGCTTTCACTATTTTTGAAATATTCTTTAATAATGAAGACACGTTGTTCTATCGTGTAACGCTCCATTTTTAATAACCCTATACTGTTAGCTGTCAAATTGCTTTTTTTCAGGGTTGCCAACACTTCACTGCACAAATGGCGGCAAAATCAAATTTTGCGTTAATTTTGGGACACCCTTTACAATCAATTTATTGGAAACCAAGTTTGGAGAACGTGTTATCTCATGAAATGTTCTTGTCGCTTGGCCACCGCGGTCGTGGGATTTAACGCCGTTAAGGGCCTAGCACATGAGAGCGAACAACGAATGAACGAATGGACGAACAAACGTGATTTTACACATTTCAAAAAGCCAATTTCAAACAAAAACACATTTAAATTATAAGAAACTAATTGATACTTATGTTAGGATAATAAAATTTGCATTTTGTTCTCTAAAACAAGACAATTTTGTAAAAATAATTTGGTAGTAACGAATTGTAGTGTGGTTGCTACGAACTGTCAAACTCTATTCGCGTTCCACACACCATCCACACTGCAACGAATAAATTGATCGCGGTCAACTTAACCTCAAAATTATACCACTTTTGTTTTGTTTGTTGAAAAGGGTAATTATAAATTGACAATTCGTCGCTGTCTGCGAATAGAAATAAAGCTCATGTGAAAGAAAAGTCAAAGTATGCGAACATCCACAGTTCGCAGTTCGCAGTTCGTAGCTCATGTGCAAGATGCTTTAGACTATTTCCTGTGGGGCTACGTCAAGTCTATGCCAACAAGCCGGCGACGGTTGATGAACTTCGTATACGAATATCGAACGTGACATTGCAGCAGTAGGTATCGGCCGATTTATGCTTGAAAACCGTCGAAAATTGGGTACAGCGTCTGCTTCTGCAAGCGTGCTTGTGATGGCCATACAAAAGAAATCGGGTTCCATCCATAATGGTATCAAACGTACTTTCACAGAAATAAAGAGTTTCATTGATATCCAAAAGCGTTTTTGTTTTATTTAAGAAAAACTTTTGTAGCGCTCTTGTTGTAAAACCCGATATTTTTACTGACTGCTGACTTATTTATGTTCACTCATCTGTTGTTGTTCTTTTCCGTCTTAAATTTTGCGATGTAGCATATTCACTTACCAAAAAACGCATTGCTATTATAATAGAGTTTTGTAAAAATCAATCTTTGTCCATTCGAAATACGATAGTATTTTTTAAATCAATTTTATTGGGAATTTTATTATTTTTCCACGCTTTAATATATGCCTTTTTTTTTGTTTATATTGAAACCAAAACAGAAGTCATAATTAAATATAAAAAGAATAATATCTATCCTCCGGGTGGTATAACATCACCAATTCATTCACATAGTTTAATTTAGTTGCGGATGCGGCCGGCAGCGACCGGTGCGGCGGCGGCATCATCGCATCGGCGCGGCTATATACAGCAGCGTCAACGACCTAATCAATTCATGTCAAGACAATGAAATTATAATTCAGAGGCGGCAATAGAAATTTTGAAAATTTGAATTTTAAAGAAAAACCGCACCACAATATAATCTGAGCTGAGGCGCCTAGCTCTAGATAATTTAAAACTCCATAACGAGTCTTTCTTCAAACAGCGGGATGTCGTGGTATTTCTGGGAGGCATATACACAAAATATATATGTTAGTCTATTAGTATAAAATAAGCAGAAGTCGTGTAGTCGGTTTAGATACCCTTTGATTATAGCTGTCATTTTAGTTGGATTTTAACCCGCAATATTATTGATTAATCTCATCGGCATAGAGCAGCGGTGGTAACGTTCGGCGGCGCGACGCGACGGTTGGTCAGTGTTGGTGTGGTGTGTTTCGTGCACCACGAATGACACATGGCTTCCGGTTCTTTAAAAAGAGGTAAAAATTAGTTTTTAGATATATGAAGAAAGGTACACATGTAATTTAAAATTAATTAATAACAAAAAATATCCTTGCGGTAGGTATTGACTATATAAACAGAAAGATGAACAACAAAAATTCACCTCGTAATAAAATAATGTTTCGTGATCATTTCTTTTAAAAGCTAGTTCAATCACCAACAATTCTGCATCAGGGAACAAATATGTAAAATAAGACGACAAAACCTCTATAGACTAGGTATACAATATTACGTCTATGAATTTTTACTATTTTGCAATCCCTGCGCAAAAATATTTTAATAACTGCCCTTTTAAAGTATTTTAACATGACACTAGCTGAATTGGTGAACTTCGAATCATCTTCATCTTTTTCTTACAACTTTTAATTTTTGATATCTGATTGCAGATGGAAATAATATTAATTTCAAAGAAATTAATATCTTTTATTTATCTTTAGTTTCTTTCCTTGAAGTATAAATTTATAGAGACGATAGTTTTCCTAAACGGAAAATCTAACGATTGGCCTTTCGAATTATTTATGGTCATTGCGAGTGCCAAGCACACCGGTAACTAGGAGTATTGTCGCTTGAAATCAAATTACAAGTCCGAATTGGAACCATCGGGAAACGTGGACTTAAAATTATTCGATGATTGTTGCTTCAGTCAATCTCGTTCCATTGCATTGTTGATTAAATTTAAAAATAGTTTCCCGAGTCGAAATGTTTGCCCTTTTTTCGTCCCCAAAATTCAGGTTTTCTGATGTTTAAAAAGATTGAAAAGACCCGAGTCGAAATGTTGGCCCTATTTTCTTCCCCAAAAATTAAGATTCTCTGACGTTCAAAGAGATTAAAAAGAGGATCACTTTCTGTTAAAATGATGCTCCTCATTTGAACCTAATAGTGGCAGTTATCGGACAAAATACGATGTTTAGGATCGAATGAGGACGACAGCAAAAAGCCTCAAATGAACCTTTTTCATCTTGACCATAGCTTTTTCTTTGTTCATTTACTCTCTCTTTTTCTTTCTCTTTCTCTGATACCTACTACTTTATTATACTCTCTCTCACTCTCTCTCATATTTTTCATATTTTCTTTTCCCTCTCTTTCTCTCTTTATGGCAGTTATTGGACAAAATACGATGTTTAGGATCGAATGAGGACGACAGCAAAAAGCCTCAAATGAACCTTTTTCATCTTGACCATAGCTTTTTCTTTGTTCATTTACTCTCTCTTTTTCTTTCTCTTTCTCTGATACCTACTACTTTACTATACTCTCTCTCACTCTCTCTCATATTTTCTTTTCCCTCTCTTTCTCTCTTTATGGCAGTTATCGGACAAAATACGATGTTTAGGATCAAATGAGGACGACAGCAAAAAGCCTCAAATGAACCTTTTTCATCTTGACCATAGCTTTTTCTTTGTTCATTTACTCTCTCTTTTTCTTTCTCTTTCTCTGATACCTACTACTTTATTATACTCTCTCTCACTCTCGCTCATATTTTCTTTTCCCTCTCTTTCTCTCTTTATGGCAGTTGTCGGACAAAATACGATGTCTAGGATCAAATGAGGACGACAGCAAAAAGCCTCAAATGAACCTTTTTCATCTTGACCATAGCTTTTTCTTTGTTCATTTACTCTCTCTCTTTTTCTTTCTCTTTCTCTGATACCTACTACTTTATTATACTCTCTCTCACTCTCTCTCATATTTTATTTTCCCTCTCTTTCTCTCTTTATGACAGTTATCGGACAAAATACGATGTTTAGGATCAAATGAGGACGACAGCAAAAAGCCTCAAATGAACCTTTTTCATCTTGACCATAGCTTTTTCTTTGTTCATTTACTCTCTCTCTTTTTTTCTTTCTCTTTCTCTGATACCTACTAATTTATTATACTCTCTCTCACTCTCACTCATATTTTCTTTTCCCTCTCTTTCTCTCTTTATGGCAGTTATTGGACAAAATACGATGTTTAGGATGATGAGGAAGACAGCAAAAAGCCTCAAATGAACCTTTTTCATCTTGACCATAGCTTTTTCTTTGTTCATTTACTCTCTCTCTTTTTTTCTTTCTCTTTCTCTGATACCTACTAATTTATTATACTCTCTCTCACTCTCACTCATATTTTCTTTTCCCTCTCTTTCTCTCTTTATGGCAGTTATTGGACAAAATACGATGTTTAGGATCAAATGAGGACGACAGTAAAAAGCCTCAAATGAACCTTTTTCATCTTGACCATAGCTTTTTCTTTGTTCATTTACTCTCTCTCTTTTTTTCTTTCTCTTTCTCTGATACCTACTAATTTATTATACTCTCTCTCACTCTCTTTTATATTTTCTTTTCCCTCTTTTTCTCTATTTCCTACTTGATATTGCTCTTTCTCTCTCACTCTTTCATTTTATTTATTAGGAAGCTTTTTTTTAAAATAATACAATTTGTATTTTAATTTTATTCTTTTTTTATTCATTAAACAAAGAAGTTTTTATTAACATTAGTGATTAATTTTAAAGTAAAACAAACAGTACAAATATTGGTTCTTAATCTAAATTTCCTAGTCATCTTATTATATGTCGAAATCGTCTTCTTCGTCGTCGTTGTCGTAGTCTTCGTCGTTGTCGTAGTCTTCGTCGTCTTCGTCGTCTTCGTCGTCTTCGTCGTCTTTGTCGTCTTTGTCGTCTTTGTCGTCTTTGTCGTCTTTGTCGTCTTCGTCGTCTTCGTCGTCTTCGTCGGCTTCGTCGTCTTTGTCGTCTTCGTCGTCTTCGTCGTCTTCGTCGTCTTCGTCGTCTTCGTCGGCTTCGTCGTCGTTGTTGTCCTCGTCGTTGTTGTCGTCGACTTTATTTTCACTATCACCATCTTCATCTTTGTCATTTCCACCATCATTGTTGTCATTATCACCATTTTCGTTGTTGCCACAGCTACCTCATTTAGAACAAAATAAGGTTCACAAATTATGCGTAGAAAAACGGAAAGAATCCTAATGATTCATGCAGGATGAAATGAGGACGATGAAAAATCGTTAAGGATGATAATGAATTAATGAGGTTCATTTTTCTGTATGTAGGAGAAAATGAGGAGAAAAGATCCTTTTAAGGATCAGAATAGGGCCAACATTTCGACTCGGGTTTGCGGTATAAAGTCCATCAAAAATTGGTACATTGAAATTTCGGTAACGAGTGAGAAAATCTTCTTAATACGCAACTTTTGTTTGTGTTTGGTTCATCTTATATAGGTTTTTTGGAAAATACTTAATTTTAACCATATCCAAACAGATTAAAGTTTTTAATCATAATAGCTGGAAAAAACTGATGGGCTTTAGGCCGCAAAGCTATTTTCGAGTTCAAAATTCAACAGACCTAAAATAAGTGCATTGTCTTTTATACTTAATTGTATATAGAATTTTTATTGAAAAGCTTTAATATTATAAGGTTAGTTAATATTATGCAACGTAATGATAACGGAACCAATTTTTAGATGTAAATTATGGTCTGACATTGTAGTTTATTAAAGCAAAAAATACAAATTCCGTAGGATAATTAACCAAGTCATCTAAAAGGAAAACAATCGTCAAAAGATGAAACTTGCAATTGACGTGTTGAGGTCATCGACGTCTCTGTTTTTTTTTTGCTGCCAATATTGCTCTTTCGCTGCACCGTAAGCTGACAAAGATCGTTAGAAAATGTAATAAGTCAGGTCACGATGACAGCTGCATTTAGTGAATCAGTTGATCGTGGAATAACCGAAAGACTGTGACAAAAATCACTAAACAACAAAATCATAGTTCCACCATTTATGATGTAATTACTCTAAAAATGAGCATGAAATTGTCTTGCATAATATGCGTTGCGCCAAAGGACGTCATTTAAACACAGCTCTTGAGCTTCTGAATGTTTGTCAAATAATGTTTTTAATGGATCCGGCGCGCGGTGGTGGGACCAATTGCGGCAATTATACTTTCCGAATTGGCACAACACTAAATAAAAGTTTCACCACTCAATTAAGTTATGCATTACAGTATATAACAATAACTGACATTACTCCTATTTTGACAGATATATCAGCGCTGTAATCGTTTTTCTGATCATAAGGGAATGCTGCTCGTTCAAAACTTACAGCCTTAAACCAAAAATAATGAAACAACAATCTCTTAGTATATTAATTTAAAACAATAAAAACACAATGCTTTATTGAGCAACAAAACATTTTAGTAATTTTTTTTTAATATTTCCATGATTTTTCTTAAACCGTCCTTCAACGGTCGAGTAGTTTTTAAGTTTTAGCTAGACTAACGCACAGCTATTCATTTTTATATATGTATATAGATTAGCCTTATGTGATTTAATCATTACTGGATTTTTGGCCGAACATCGGTACTTTGCCTCTCTTTACAAAAAAATAAATGTAAACATGATGAGTCAAATAGCAGCTCCGTAGCTCAGACGAGAAAGATCGATTGCGCAAGAAGTTGTCCAAATTCATGTCTTCAATACAAGGGCGGATCCAGACTTTTATTGAGGGGGGGGGGGGAGGTTACACACTTAGATGAGTTTTTACTCACCGCTTAAAAATGTTCTTTAATGTTTTGTAAAAGTAAGGTATCTTTACCTTACATTTACAGATTTCAATTGCTAAGTGGCAACTTTAGTTATCAAATTATTTTAGAACACTATTGTCCACCAAGGTATAATCTAACTATTTAATTTGGATGACTCCCTACATATGAAAGCATTCCAAGATTCTAACAGTTTTCTAAATATGTCATATTTAAGAGCTAAAACCCAATAGTTTAGAGGGTTTTTGGTGCATTTCACGCAGAAATGTTAGAAATTGTTTTGAAACGTAGCTTTTTTTCGAAACATAAAATATACTTTTCTTGTTTCCATTTCTGTTAATGCGAAGAACGCTACAAAAATTCAAGAGGGACAATCTGATATGAAGAACTGTCGGGCTTTTTTTGACTTAGTTTTTTTCGGACTCAATTTTCGGGAGTCTATTATTAATATCGCTATCAGTCTGCTTACTCGTAGGTTGAAGCTAATGCTAGAAGACAAATTCTAAGAAATTACTGTTTTGCGTGAACATTTTAAAAATATTTTGATCATAAAGGAGTCAACGAAACCTATAAGAGTTGAAGAGAGAAAAATGTTTGGTTCTTGAATTTAAGGAAATAGGTGCATTTAAGTACATAATTTCTCTGAATATAAAATAAAAACAAATTAAGGTAAACAAATAAGTTGGGAAGAAACGTTTGTGCTTACTTACTTACTTAAAGGTGGCGCTACAGTCCTGTGTGAACTAGGGCCCCACCCAACAAACTTCTCCATCTAGCTCGGTCCCTAGCTAGATGTCTCCAGTTTAGCGCTCCAAGTTGGGTGAGGTCACTTTGAACTTGTGCGCGCCACCTGATTCACGGTCTTCCTCTACTACGCTGTAATGTGGGTGTGGATTCGAAGACTTTCCGGGCCGGAGCATTGGTTTCCATGCGCTCTACGTGACCCAGCCATCTTATTCGTTGGACTTTTACCCTTCTAGTCTACGTCGCTGTACAGCCCGTACAGTTCGTCGTTCCATCTTCTCCTCTAATCCCCTTCGATGCATACGGGACCGTAGATCACACGAAGAACCTTTCTCTCGAAACGATCCAAGGTGCTTTCATCCGCTTTTGTCATAGTCCATGCTTCTGCATCGTATAGCAGGACGGGGATGATAAGGGTCTTATATATAGTGACACTTTGGTCCTTCGAGAGAGGATTTTTCTACTCAATTGCTTTCTTAACCCAAAGAAACAGCGGTTAGCAAGAGTTATTCTTCGTTTGATCTCAGCGCTGGTGTTGTTTTCTGCGTTTACAGCGGAGCCTAGGTAGACGAAGTCCTTGACTACCTCAAAGTTACGTCTATCGATGGTGACGTTTTGACCAAGACGTCGGTGTTGTAGGTCCTTTCTTGATGACAGCATGTTCTTTGTTTTGCCCTCATTAACCGTTAAACCCATTTTTGCCGCCTCTGCCTCAATACTCACAAAAGCCCCATTGACATCACGCTGAGTTCTTCCGATTATGTCAATGTCATCAGCATATGCAAGTAATTGGACAGACTTTTAAAAGATAGTGCCTCGGGTGTTGAAGTGTGAGCTCTGCACTTTCAAGTACTATGTTAGTACTATGTTAAAAAAAACCGCATGACAGCGCATCACCTTGTCTAAAACCTGTTTTGACATCGAAAGGTTAAGTTGTTTTCAACCTTTATGGAGCAGCGTGAATTCTCCATGGTCATCCTGCACAAACGGACAAGACAGGGATGCCAAAACTAGATATGGCTCTATACAGCTCGTCCCTGTAGGTACTGTCATATGCGGCCTTGAAATCGATGAAAAGATGGTGGGTGTCGATTTGGTGTTCTTGGTTTCTTTCCAGGATCTGCCGAAATGTGAATATTTGATCGACTGTGGACTTTCCTGGTCTAAAACCACACTGATAAGGACCTATCAGGTTGTTGACGATGGGCTTTAGACGTTCACATATTACGGCAGAGAAGATTTTGTAAGCGATGTTAAGTAGACTGATTCCTCTATAATTGGTGCAGTTTAGAGGGTCTACTTTTTTCAGGATCGGGCAAACAATACTGAGGTGCTTGAAACCCAGCAAGTCAGAGATTTTTCAATCTCTTGCGATTGTAGCCGTTCGCCGTTGTACCTTCTCCCAGCATCCATGTCTGTTTTGCCTTGGGCCTGGAAACCCGAAGTGCTACCTTGGCTACAACAAGGTAGTGGTCTGAGTCGATGTTAGCTCCTCGAAAAGTTCGGACATCCATGATGCTGGAAGCGTGTCTTGCATCGATTGATCTGGAGATCTCCAAGTTCCTTTGTGGATGTTGAGGTGTGGAAAACGCGTACTGGCTACCATGACGTTTCACCCCGCAACAAAATCTATGAGCCTGAATCCGTTGTCGGAAGTGTTGTCGTGCAGGCTGTTTTTCCCGATTATTCCACCAAAGATGTCTTCCCTTCCTAGCTTGGCATTAAAATCGCCCAGGACAATTTTAATATCGTAAAAACGTTTGTGCACTCACAAATTACACGTATCTCTTTTCACTTCAAATCTCAAGGGATTCAAAGCTTTTATATAATAAATATGAAACGTTTATTATGTTTTTCAATAAGCCATTAGTGTAACAAAAATGTCACTTTTGCTGTTTTTGGGACATTTATTATTTATTATTGAAATTCGTGTTTAAATCTCAGTTCTAGAGCATCCAAAGCAAATTCACTTCAAAAGTAGATTTAAGATCTTTTGTATTCATCAGAAAATCAATTTTGAAAGAAAGAAAATCATTTAAAATTTTGTCTTAAAAATATTTTTGGTAAGCAGTAAATAAAGTGCTTATAGATATACATTTTACAAAATTAATATTTTTTTAAAAATAAAAAAAAATGACATTTTTGATTATCAAAAATCATCATTAATTTGATCATCGAGAAGAGCTTGCACAGAAAAAGAAGATTATTGAAATCAGTCCATTAGTTCTCAAGAAACTTTAAAACAAAAACGAAGGTTTTATGAGGGGTACCCTTCTGGAGCAATACCAAAATATGTTTTTCTTGTAAAAAGAATCCAAATTAAGAATGCAAAATTTAGAGAAAGTTTTAAAAAAACACATATTTTTAAATTGACGATTTCTTATTCAAGGCTTCTTCTTAAGAACCTGAAAATTTGCTCTTTATCTTAGAAACAAATTTTATAAACATAATTTAAAGCATGACTAAAGTTTTTTCAAATTCTAAATTGAGTAAAAACAAAAATTTGAGTTCTTTTTGACAGAAAACCGCTTTTTGGTGAATGTTCTTGGTCCAGCCTTCAGTTAAAAGTAGTACTTTTAGCAACAAAGTTTAAGGAAGTAAAATACAAATTTTGTTTTCATATATAAAAAAAATTATAATTCAAAATATAATGGGGGTCATGTCCATTAACGCAATACGATTAGTTTTGAATTAAAGGGAATTTCTTCGAAAAAAAAAATATCTCCCAGAGGGGGGGGGATCACGACCCCCCTCGGTTTCCACCATTGCTTCAATAATTTCAGTAAACGATTGTTAACATTGCTCTGTTACGCTCACTGTTCGAAGAAAAATGGTGCAATCATTCCACTTTTCTACAATCGGCACCAAACTGTCACTCTCTGTGAATGCATTGCCTTCTTACTTATAACGCGAGATACAAATTATTTTTCGGCCAAGAACGTTGTCCAATTCAAGCTGATCTAAGGCCTAGTTTGCGAAGCTACAAAAAGCATTTGGTCGAGCAATTCCAGTTGCTAGGGCAGTTAGATTTGTTTGCATAATTCTCCTGGCTGAGACTTGTGTATGAAATGTTGAGCTGTTGAGGTTGATGGTGAGTTGATGGTCGTGAAATGTTTCTCACTTTCTTTGCTGCAACAAAAATCGTCTCCGCACAACGTTTGACAATGGGAACCATGAGTGTTATGCACCAGCGTACCAGTCTCATGAACTTTTTGTAAAAACTTGCGTTAATTAGGCGCTTCGGTGGGTGCTTCATGCGCCAGCTAAAACTTTTAGAGCGGGAAACATCTATCATGTGTTAAAACAACCTTTGATTTAAACAGCAGCTACTGGATGAACCAGCGACCCTTATATTTTAATAACCCACACAAATCTTCTATGTTTTCTAATGCGATATACCTTGTTGGCTCAGAGTGTATAAATTTATGCCAACATTTCTTACACGGATCAAACATTTTTGTTAATAAATAATTAGAAATTTCATTTGGTAACGCAAAACTTAAAATTCACCTTTTAAAATATTTTGCATCCAAAAAATCCCACGGTGAAGGTGATCTTCATCTCCGCACTTAACAAACAAATCTATAACCGATAAATCATAAACAAACTAAAAAAAAAAAAACAAAGAAGACAAACCTAAGACTTCACACACTTGAATTCGAATAGAAATTGAAGGCGTGTCAATGTCTAACAATGAAATTTATCAAAAGGCTCTATAAAGACCACAACAAATCATTAAATTCGGTTGCTTTATTGTTCCGATATCATTTTGATATATTTTTTGTGTCTGTCCGATGATGCTGCGATGCGATCCGATGAAGTGGCGTAATCGACACACAAATGCGCGATCGGGATTTTATTTTTCTATCAAAGAAACATGTTTTTTGGTACCTATTCTGGTTCAAGAGGATCATCATCACATCAGGATGGAAACTGTGTACAAAAGGATTCATGAACCAATGAACCATCAGCAACTTAACGATGATGTGGAATGGAACTCTTAAGGTTATACCTACACTTTTCAATGACGATGACGATGATGACTTCTCCCCCTTGAATCTGCTATAGCACAACGACTCTTACTCACTCCCGCCCTTTTGTTGGGTCAGTCCGGTCCTAGCCGTCGTCGTCGTCATCGTCATCGTCGAAGTCAATATATGTAGGTTTCCACAAATGACCATGCGAGACATAAAAGATGCCGCCACTGGCGCCAAAAGGATAAATCATATAATTTATTTTTGTATTCGTTCGTTCAACCTCATGCAAGTACATACGTAGAAAAAGAGGGAGAAAGAGAATAAAACGAAAGGGACTTGCATGTGAAGCCTGAAGTCAATTCATTGCTAGGACTTAGATACCGGCCGTAAAAACATCCGAATGGTCTCCTCCTGGATACTGGATTCTATCGAAGCGCCATCCATTCACAAATGATCTGAACTTTCCGCACTCTAATGCCTTGCCACGGTGCCAAGCCAACCCTCTTTACAAAGAGGTTTTCCATAATCAAACTCAAGTCTCTGATGAAGGTCACAATCACCATCTCACCAAAGATATTACGATTATATATAGACGGAAAAAAATCTATCATGTCCAAGTTAACATGCGATCGCGAGTGAACATTTGAAAAAAATAAATAAAAACAAATGAATCTCAAACTCAATTTAAATCTTTTTGGCTTTGTTTGTATTTTTTTACTTCTTAATTTGATCTATTCACGCTACATTTTGTGTTTAAATATATTTCTCTTAGATGAATAAAATTGAAAATATAAAAACGATTAATTTATAATCCCATGGAACTCATCGTATATGGATGTAATCCACTTGCTCAATTCAATGAAAGATATCATATTATGTGGAAGTCTGGAAAACACTCCACGTCAGTGGTTTAGAATTATTTCTTTTTTATTATGTTTATAATATGTATATATGTATATAAGAGACTGGGTTGCGACTTACACTGATTAGTTCCCATTTGTTTCCGTCTGTTGATAAAGGTATATAAAAGTCGGCGCAGAGACATAAGGCCCAGGGACATAACGCCCAAATTTTTTTTTTGGGGCTTATGTCCCACCCGAGTGGGACATAAAACCGAAATTTAATTTGGGCCCTAAGTCCCACCCAAGTAAGACCTAAGTCCCAAATTTGTTTGTTAAAAATGGGACATTTTTGCAGAGCCAAAAGAGAATATAAAGTTTTTGTATTTCAATACAATGAACAATAATTTTTTGATACGGTGATAATACAAAAATTAGGAAAAACAAAAAAGTTTATTTTCAACATTATTTGCGGGATCTCAGGATTTTAACTACCTTTTTCGGGGTCACACCCGCTCCGCTTAGGTTTTGTAAAGTCGCCAGGCAGGCGCCTATATCAACAACTTCTTTCAATAAAAGCACCTGTGGGTGGCCCGGTTCGCGGGTTCTCAGGATTTTAACTCCCTTTTTCGGGGTCACACCCGCTCACGCAACTCCGTTGCTCCGCATAGGGTATGTAAAGTCACCAGGCAGGCGCCTATATCAACAACTTCTTTCAATAAAAGCACCTGTGGGTGGCCCGCTTCGCTGGTTCTCAGGATTTTAACATTGTCCCCAAATTTTTGTAGAGCCAAAAAAGAATAAAACAACAAAGTTTTGTGGTATTGAAGTGCTCCAAGTTTTGTCATTTGGTGATTCTTATTAAGTGGGACATTAGCCCCAACATTTTTATTTGGGGCTTCGGTCTTACTTGGGTGGGACTTAGGGCCCAAATTAAATTTCGGCTTTATGTCCCACTCGAGTGGGACATAAGCCCCAAAAAAAAAAGTTGGGCGTTATGTCCCTGGGCCCTATGTCTCTGCGCCGTAATAACAATAGATAATTGGGACTTTAAATGAATGTCAGAAAAAAGCTATAAACTATAGCTGTCTGATTCTATCAGAAACGTGATCGCCTAAAACTTCAGCAACAATTTTGATTAAATCATTTAGGATAACCATTGAAAAACTTTAAAAACTGTTGCCGTTTCAAGGTGTTGTAATAAAATTGGACCATATTGTTTCAGTAAACTAAGTAGTTCAATATTCAGGAGTTGTCGTTTAAAGGTCACAATGAATTAAGTTCATCATTAAGCTGAGACAGTACTTAAAGATGAACTTGATTAATTGTGACCTTTAAAAGACAACTCCTGCTTTCCAAGAAAGCATTTTACATTTAATAGACGTTTAAACATCGCACGATTTTTCTTCAATTAAATTTTATGTTGAAAACTTAAAGCTTTGTCTCCTCAAGAAATTGAACAGAGGCCAATACATCCACAAAAAGTCAGTGTTTGGTGCGCTCTTTGGTTCGAAGGTGTGATTGGACCTTACTTCTTCGAAAACGACGATGGAACTATGGACACCGTCAATTCGGAGCGTTATGGTCATAAGTTACCAGTTTCTTTTTTGCCTGCTATTGAAGAATACAACTTGGCAAATATGTGGTTTCAACAAGACGGTGCCACATGCCACAAAACTCTAGCGAATATGGTTTTATTGCAAGAGATATTTCCTGGCCGCGTATAATTTCTCGTCGTGGCGATATCAACTGGCAACCAAGATTATGCGATTTAACACCACTGAAGTTCTTTTTATAGGACTACGTGAAAGATCTTGTTTATGCAGATAAACCTTTAACTCTTGAACACTTAAAAACCAACATTCGTCAAGTTATGGCTGAGATAACGCCCAATATGTGTCAAAAGAATCGATGCTTGCAACAATTCGTGTGGTGGCCATTTAAATGATGTAGTGTTTCATACAAAATGTCAACGTTCAAACTTTTTAATAGAAAAGAAATACCGTGACAAAATATATTTCATATGTGTTTTATTTACGTTTACTTTTGAAACTGCAAAATAGATAACCCTGTACAGATTGAATTTTTCTACAAAAATTTACTAATGCTAACAACATTATTTTGTTTAGAATTAAATAATTTCCAGGCTAGTGCTTTCATATGCTCTCGAGATATTCGAGTTGAAAATTAATTTTTAACAATATTGTTTTTGTCAATTGGATTTTTCTGAACATTTTACTGGTTTGGAGGCAATATCTTTAATTTGTTATAAGATATTGTAGTCGAAACTCAATTTTTACCAACTTTTAGAACATTCTTAGGTTTTATTTTTTCGTAAGAAAAACTAAATTTCTAAAATTTTTACAAGATGTAGAAAACGCTGTTCTTTGAGGTAATAATTTGATTTTCGCAAAATATTCGAGTTTTCAGTTTTTTCTAATTTATAAAAAACAAAACATTATTTGATTCTTTTTTAAGAAGTTATACATGGTACCACGTCACAGTGCATAATATCAAATTAAATTGAAATTACTAGCGTTATTGGTTCGAGACATTTTTAGGGTCAATCAATTTATTATTTTAAATTAATAGGTCCGTTCGCGTACTTTCTGCACCACCAAAATTCGTAAAGCGATATTTTAAAGAGTGGGGGGAAATTCTCTCACAAAAAAAAAAAAAACTACAAAAAAGTAAGCGAACGGGAAAACAACAAATTTTTCACACAATATTACTGTCTTGTTGTTGTTCTTTGAAAATTTGTTTTTAAATTTTATAACTGACAGCAAAAGCGAGCAATTTATTTAATTTATTTGCATTTTTATCAAATTTGAAATTTTCACAAATCAGCCCAAAAAAATTTCTTTGGCTAAAATTCGTAGGTTGGGGAAATATTTTACTCTCTCGTGAGCGCTCTCTTTTACGAAAAACTACGACATTTTTGAGTACGCGAACAGGATTTGGTTAAATTTCGTATTTTTTAGTAAAATGGGACTGTTTTAGGAGGATACGCGAACGGACCTGATATTATGTACATATGTATTAAAAAACTACAAACCGGATTTACTCAAAAGCCCTTTCAGCACGTCTTGAATTAATTATTATTTACAAAACATATTTTATCTTTGCTACTTCTTAATATGTAGAGGACGAAAAAAGGTATCCCGAACGGAACGGATAAGCACATTCACAAACATAAATCTCTCTAAGAACATTTGATATAATGGGTGATTTTTTTGAGGTTAGGATTTTCATGCATTAGTATTTGACAGATCACGCGGGATTTCAGACATGGTGTCAAAGAGAAAGATGCTCAGTATGCTTTGACATTTCATCATGAATAGACTTACTAACGAGCAACGCTTGCAAATTATTGAATTTTATTACCAAAATCAGTGTTCGGTTCGAAATGTGTTTCGCGCTTTACGTCCGATTTATGGTCTACATAATCGACCAAGTGAGCAAACAATTAATGCGATTGTGACCAAGTTTCGCACTCAGTTTACTTTATTGGACATTAAACCAACCACACGAATGCGTACAGTGCGTACAGAAGAGAATATTGCGTCTGTTTCTGAGAGTGTTGCTGAAGACCGTGAAATGTCGATTCGTCGCCGTTCGCAGCAATTGGGTTTGTGTTATTCGACCACATGGAAGATTTTACGCAAAGATCTTGGTGTAAAACCGTATAAAATACAGCTCGTGCAAGAACTGAAGCCGAACGATCTGCCACAACGTCGAATTTTCAGTGAATGGGCCCTAGAAAAGTTGGCAGAAAATCCGCTTTTTTATCGACAAATTTTGTTCAGCGATGAGGCTCATTTCTGGTTGAATGGCTACGTAAATAAGCAAAATTGCCGCATTTGGAGTGAAGAGCAACCAGAAGCCGTTCAAGAACTGCCCATGCATCCCGAAAAATGCACTGTTTGGTGTGGTTTGTACGCTGGTGGAATCATTGGACCGTATTTTTTCAAAGATGCTGTTGGACGCAACGTTACGGTGAATGGCGATCGCTATCGTTCAATGCTAACAAACTTTTTGTTGCCAAAAATGGAAGAACTGAACTTGGTTGACATGTGGTTTCAACAAGATGGCGCTACATGCCACACAGCTCGCGATTCTATGGCCATTTTGAGGGAAAACTTCGGAGAACAATTCATCTCAAGGAATGGACCGGTAAGTTGGCCACCAAGATCATGCGATTTGACGCCTTTAGACTATTTTTTGTGGGACTACGTCAAGTCTAAAGTCTACACAAATAAGTCAGCAACTATTCCAGCTTTGGAAGACAACATTTCCGAAGAAATTCGGGCTACTCCGGCCGAAATGCTCGAAAAAGTTACCCAAAATTGGACTTTCCGAATGGACCACCTAAGACGCAGCCGCGGTCAACATTTAAATGAAATTATCTTCAAAAAGTAAATGTCATGGACCAATCTAACGTTTCAAATAAAGAATCGATGAGATTTTGCAAATTTTATGCGTTTTTTTTTAAAAAAAAGTTCTCAAGCTCTTAAAAAATCACCCGATACATTCTAGGGACTTTGAAACGTCGATAAATGTTAACATTTTTAATTCGGCAATCGACTCATAAATCAAATTTGTTTAAATAAAATACGGAATAAAAACTTATTTTTTATCTTAATCAGAAGGCTCAGAGTGTATAATAATCAAGTGCAAAAAATTATAGACATTGACGCTGACCTTCGCGCGTTGGACAAGACAATCGAAAATTCTCTTTTCTTCTTTTTTGTTTTGCTTTTGTTGTTGGTTTGTTTGTTTTATTCAACCTTCTCTTTTTCTTTATAGTGGTGTGATGATTTAGCGTTAAATAAATGCGCCGAGATATGTTGCAGCGATATAATTGCGGCTTTTTAGAGGTTTTAATCAAATTTCGACAAAGTGCTCTCAATGAAATAGGTATACATCAAACGCATCATTCGGCGA
This sequence comes from Eupeodes latifasciatus, assembly GCA_920104205.1. Classification (NCBI taxonomy): domain Eukaryota; kingdom Metazoa; phylum Arthropoda; class Insecta; order Diptera; family Syrphidae; genus Eupeodes; species Eupeodes latifasciatus. The sequence continues at coordinate 30,094,362 of OV049925.1, forward strand.
GGAGGTTTTATGTGAGTTTTCCCACGCAAAATAAATACTATAATATCCTGCTGCTGATGATGGATAATTTTTGAGGATAATCTCTACATTTTTGAGTGATTATCCATTTTGCGGTTTCAAAAACAATCGTAAATAAAACACATATAAAATATTTGTTTTCATAATATTTATTTTTTATTATAAAGTTTGAACGTTGACATTATGTATGAAACACTACATTATTTAAATGACCAGCACGCGAATTATTGCAAGTATCGATTCTTTTGGGGTAATTTTCGACCACTTTTTGACATAAATTGGGCGGTATCTCAGCCATAACTTGACGATTGTTAGTTTTTAAGTGCCCAAGAGTTAAAAGGTTTATCTGCATTAATACGGCCTTTCACGTAGACCCACACAAAAAAAATCCCGCGGTGTCAAATCGCATGATCTTATTGGCCAGTTGATATCGCCAGGACGAGATATTACGCGGCCAGGAAATATCTCTTGCAATAAAGCCATATTCGCTCGAGTTGTGTGGCACCGTCTAGTTGAAGCCACATACTTTTCAAGTCGTATCATATGACCAAAGCGCTCCGAATTGACGCTGACAGTCGTTCCATCGTCGTTTTCAAAGAAGTAAGGTCCCATCACACCTTCGGACAAAAGAGCGTACCAAACAGTGATTTTTTTTGGATGTAATGGATTCTCTTCAATTACTTAAGGATTCTTAGAACCCTAAATACGACAATTTTACTTATTAACATACCAACCGAGTGAGGTCAGCTGACTTCAGTTGTTGTATGAGCTGGACTTTATATAGATGTAGGTGTAGACTCGAATGCAAAATATGCCATAATGTGCTGTAAGACAGTCCTTATAACGACGAGAAATGGACACATTTGGGTCTTCGAAACTATGATGCACAGGTCTTACAATATCTGTAACCAATCTTTGCTTTAATCTCCTCTTAAAGCCCGATATGTGGCTGTGACAGAATCACTATTTTTGTAGTAGGTTTTAACAATTTACAATTTGTATGCGTTGTGCGATAGTTAAATGATCCATTTTTGTTAATGTCAGACTTTTAACTGAAGAAAAATTTAGAAAAACTTAGTTTGACAGATATCGAATTCAGCCCTACTTATACTTTTGAAACTAAAAGTTAACATAAATATTTTGTTTCAAAAACCAATTGTAATTAGATTTCTCTGAAGGTTTTTATTCGTTACATAAAAAAATGCCGAATGGGTTTCTCTAATGGAATGACCGTATGTTCAAACAATATTTTGTATGGAATGAGGTAATGTTGAAGTCAATACCTTCATTAATGCCCGAAATATTCGAGTCGAAAATCCGTTCTTACCAAATTTGTATGTTTTTTTTTTTTTTTTGATTTTTATAAGAAGAACTGTAAATTTGATTTTTCTAAAAGTTTTATCATATGTTTAAAACAATTGCGGAAAATTTTAACATTTTACTACGAGTATGTAGCAATTTTCTAAATGTGTATTCGTCAATTTACTAAGCAACTCCAAAATTTTAAACCTTTCTTTTCGTTTTGTTAACTTGTATATTGTGAATTGCCTTTTATTAAAAAACAAGCAGCCAAACATGTCTATGTCTAAACGGTGACAGTTCGTGAAAATATAAACAAAGTAAACACGCTAAAACGGACCTTTTTATTGGAATTCTCAACTGTAGACTGGGCCATTCCATTCACTGCTTTTATGTACGTACAGATGTCATATGGATTTAGCAAATTGCTAAAGGTTTAATTAGACATTCCATTATTTTACTTTCAGCAAATTGTTGAGAAATAGTATAAGACTTTTTAATCGTTTAAAATTAGGCAAATCATTATTCAAACTTAAGAAATTAGTGAAAATGGGTTTAAAATGTTACTAAATCGTTTAAAATTTTGCGCTAATGTTTCTTTATAAGATAAAATTAATGTGGAGCCAATGTATTGGATCTTTGCCAAGGTATTCAAGTCTAAAATACTTGTCTACCAAATTTTAACAGTATTATTTTAGATTTTTATTTTTAGTTAAAAAAAACTACGATTTTGAAACTTGGAATATGGAATATGGAAGTAGAGTCTATACAAGTATTTAAAATTAATAGTTTTTCTTCGAGCTCTACCAAAAACCCCTTTCTCAAAAATAAGAAATTTATGAAAGTTGGTTAAAATTTGTATTACATAGTATTTAAGAATCAACAAAAACCACACACAAGGTTGAAGTGTATTTTTTGGGAAGGTTGATTTTTAGTGCTGAGAATTAAGCCATGTTTTTTTTTATAATTAACGGGCATTAAATGGGTTATTAATACCCTTATAAATAAAAAAAATAAAAATGACGCAACAGTCCATGAAGAACCAGGGCCTAGTGACTTACAACTCTCAACCATTCCTGTGTGCGAGTATTGTTGTCAGAGATGGAAGGGACCTACAGTTTATATGCCGAATTCGAACGGCTAATTTGAGAAAGCACTTTTCATGACAAGAATTACTCTTGGAGGATTTGTCAATTCCTCGCAAGAGGCAGTACCCGTGAAAAAAGTTAGGTGGCACAGGCAGGGATTGAACCCAAGACCCCTTGCATGACAGTCCAACGCACTAACCATCACGCTACGGGTACTACTATATTATTATTATTATATTAATACTCTTAACATGTTTAAATTTTAAACACAGTGCGAGCTTTAGGAAAATAGGGAAGGATTAAAGAGGAGATACCGATGCACATTGGTCTTAAAGTTTTGAATATCAAAATGATAGGGAAAAACAGAGTTGGGTAAAGCATTCCACATTCTCGATCTGCGGTTAAAAAAAGAATCCCTATACTTGACAGTACGTCCGAAATTGAGCTCAAGGATGTGCATTCCCAGAATTACGAGTATTACGGCTGAATTGTTTGAGGGGAGAATGCAACTGTCTAATTTGACAGAACACTTTTTATAAAATACTCGTATCGGTAGAACAACTAAAGGCATGACACATTGCGGCGGTGTTCGAGTGACGTAATTGTCACGGTTAAAGTTATATCCCCTATCATTTTCAAAGCTCTTTTTTGGATCCTATTCAAAATACTTGTTTTAGAGGTACTTGCCCAAATATGCGAGTTATATTCAAGTTTTGGACGAATGAAGGCTTTGTAAACTACATCCAGTTCAGAAGGGGTGAAAAATTTCTTGTACCGTGTCGTCGGAGAAATCCTAAGCACCTAGCAGAATTTTTGGCAATATCGAATATGTGATCTGTGATACACATACCGAGTACTTAAAGTTGATTAGTTTCCTGGATGCAAGTGCCGCTCATGGATAGCGGCATCGGGGGTGGGTTACGCTTTAACGACAGAAGACAGCATTGAGTTTTTGAAGAATTAAATTCTACACATAAGATGGACGATTACTTTTTTATGGCGCATCTATCGCCTTAATTTTGATTTCAATTAATCAGGCATTATAAAATTCTTGCCTTTGAATACAAGGAAACATACTTCAAAAGGTTTGCAACCAAATTTTGTAGTATTTATAAAAAAGCGTAGACCCTCTACGATCGTTTCAAAAATAACAACATTTTGTTCAGTTTTTGTTATTTACTTTTTTTTTGTTATGATCTTGCATCAGAAAATTAAACACATATTTTACTCTCCTCAAATACAAAATTTTCATTTTCGAACCTTTTTTATTGGATACAGTTTTTTAAAACTTTGTTTTTCAATATTCTTTTAGCTATTTCATTTGTAACAATTCCTCATTCCAGGAAATATTTTCACCAAATTGCAAATTTCTAAATAAATGTTAATAAGATAGCGTACATCAATTTCATTGTTGTCCATTTACCTATCTTCAAATTCGAGGAACATTATCTGCTGAAATATTTGCTCCCACACATTTTATTTGCTTTCAACATAAGATTCCCATCATGAAATAATTCTGCCTTAATAGAACAACAAAAAAAAACAAAAAAACATGCATTTAAATGCATTGTCTTCAATAATTGAAATGCGTCGCATATATGGATTGCGCTCGAAAACCCAACTGTTGCATTTGGCATCCATAGGAATTCACCTCCTCTAAATTCTCAACCAACAAAAAGCAATTCCAAACCTAAAGAACTATCTTTTAATCTTCAAAACAAAGTCAAGACTTAAAAGTTGTATTTTACTATGGATTTTAAGGGAGGCCTTATAACGCGTCTTCGTCACCGCTAAGCCACCTAGCCGCTGCCGCCGCTATACCACAGCTCATTTGTTAGATATGATGCGCAGTTCTTCATTTTAATTCAAAAAGACAGACGCCCCATCATCGGAGAAGATGACTTAATTTTCAATTCGAAAACAATGAACAAACTACAACCATTCCATTCCAACAACAAATTGGAACTCATTTTGAAAAATAACAACATTATTACAAACTACAAAAGACTACGAAAAGGTCTAGAGAAACGAAAGACGCCTTAGTTGTTCTCAGCTTCTCTTATATCGAAGACGACAACGACAACGACAACGACGAAGACAACGACAGCGAATTTTATTCTCGACCTAATCATCCTCAAGAGTCATTGAAAAGTGTGACGAAGCAATAATTCTACTGAACTTCGAACACTCTTCCTAATGCTTGATGCTCGAGCTCCCTCCGATCCCAATCCCGATCCCGTTCCAGTTCCCGATCTTCGAGTTCGAGTCCGATTCCTCAACATCATCACTTGAAACTTGGTAAAATGATTGCTATAGGTAAGTAGAGAGGGGTAGTGGTCAAGTGAAGTGGCATCAAGAGGATTTCATTTGTTATAGTGCGTTGCGTGGTGTATACCTATCCTCGGGGAAGAATTTGAAAATTATATAGGCTTCAGGGCCATTTCGTATAATGTCATACTGAAGAGCCTACAATATTATATAGAAACCTTATAGAAGAAATCTATTTGTGAAGTAGGTGGGTTGTTCCTCATGGGCAAAGACCAAGGTGCAGGTGCATCGTTCTTCTCTTATAAGTAAGGCCATTGTGACCTTGGTATATAAGCTTGGAATTATAAGTTGATAGATCTGCCATGGTTAAGTGTGTTTTTCCACTCCAAATAAAATCATTCGACACGCAGTATCTTCATTTAGAAAAGATATTTGTAGGCATATACTCTACGCATCGTTAGAGGGTTTCTTATATTGTGGAAAATAGGGAATTAAAATTGTGTAGGTATTTCAATCAAAATCCCATCAATCAAAAAAATCAGTTATTGAGATACACAACGATGGGAGTTTCCTTCCTCTCTTCATTCTTATATCTAAATATATTACGAGAGGGAAACCCTTTGATCTATGAAGTGCCATTTCGTCGATTGTGCAGTGTTGTCTTCACATCTGCATCATGCATATACGTATAAGCTATAAGCACATCATCAAGATTTTGGATTGATGTGTGGACTATGGGGCCACGGGCGATTTGTAAGGTATCATCTTTTCTAAGAGCTCTGAAACATCCGGTGAAACTTTAAAGGAGAATACTTCAGTATTTCTTTAGTTTTGTATTAAACTCTTATATAGTTCTTTTCTGGTCAGCTTGTAAAGATTGAATCGATCTTCAATAGTATTGTAGTATGTTGTTAGATTGATGTCTTATTGACCTTTGTCCTTGTTCATGACCTGGAAATGACCAATTTTCACACTCCGAAGTAAGTAACATACAAAAACTCAATCCTCTTTATTTTGTAATTAAGAAAAACAAATTTAAGTTTTATGACCAAGCCGAAAACTCATTTTTAATAAATTCTCCACAAGAAGCCATCCATATCCGTAAAACAGTTAAACAAAATTTGTTTAATTAATTTCAAAGTTGATTTAAGACCTTCAAAATTTAGAGCACACAAACAGAGTGATTTAATTTCTTTTTTTCTTGACATTTATGCTGAATTGATGAATGTCTTGACGCCATCATATATTTTAATTATAATTGTTAAGAAAAAACAAAGCCGCCATGCCAGAGCAGCCGCAAAGGATCAAAGTGAGTTAGCAAAAATGTTAAGGAGTCTTTTGATTTTTTTGTTTGGTTTAAATCGTAAAATCTGTCGAAAAGTGACCGCTAATTCGGTTCGAATCTTCAAAAGATAATCACTACTAGCCGCTTGGATGATCGTTTGCCTGTTAGTAATAATTGTTTCAGTTCTTATACGAACATATACATACTCGTACATATATTTGAAGAAGGAAACGTGCGATTTTATTGCTAGGTATAGTTAATATTATATTAAGGTAAATGTGTTATGAAGCTTTAAGGAAGATGAAGAATATACCACCAGCTTTGGTATTGGTTTTAGCGGCGGCGGCGTTGGCGGCGAGAGTGTTATGGTTGATGCGGTGTAGACAGCAAGAATCAGTGATGGTCAGGCTTTTGGAAATTAATGAGCTGTCTGTGATTGTAAGCTCGTCGCCAGGTTACTTGTGCCTTTTTTTGTTAAAAATATAAAAAAGGTCGTAATTATGTTTGTCTTATAAGTTGCAATGAATTGGGAATAAATCAAAATGAGTTTAAGTTAAAGTTTGAAATAACAATTTTATTTTGAAACTCAATAAACGACCAGTTTTTTAATATCAAGTCCTTACTTAATGTAAGGCACACAATGGTAAAGTAATTCAATTTTCTAAGTTAATATGCACCGACAAAAAAAGCTGATGATGAAGAAATTATTAAATTTTACGACATTCTAGAAGACACATTCAATATCAACAAAAAAGAATTAATGTACTTAATAGGTGATTTGAATGCAAATCTTGGAAAATGATTGACCGAAGAAGAAAACTCAGCTATAGGACATAATGGATATGGAACAAGAAATAAAAGAGGGAAGAGACTCATCAAGAGGCTAGGAGAAATGAATTTGAAATTCGGGAATTCATTCTTCAAAAAGAAAGATAGCAGGATATGGACCTGGATCTCGGTGAACGGAAAGACTAAAAACGAAATAGACCTCATCCTTACAAACAAAATTGAAACCATCCTGTATTTAATAATATACATTTTGACAGCGATCACAGACTAGTGAGAATGAAGATAAAAGTTGACCATAAGACTTACTTACTTACTTAAGGTGGCGCTACAGTCCGGGGCGGACATGGGCCTCAACCAACATGCGTCTCCAGCCTGCTCGGTCCCTAGCTAGCTGTCTCCAATTTCGCACGCCAAGTTGGTTGAGGTCTTCACCCACCTGAGGGCGCCACCTGAGTCGCGGTCTTCCTCTACTGCGCCGCCGTCCCTCGGGATTGGATTCGAAGACCTTCCGGGCTGGAGCGTTGATGTCCATTCGCTCTACATGATGCAGCCTAAGCCGTTGGACTTTAGTTCTACTAACTAGGTCAGTGGCGCTGTACAGCCCGTACAGTTCGTCGTTATATCTTCTCCTCCATTCTCCATCTATGCAGACGGGACCAAAAATCACTCGAAGAATTTTTCTCTCGAAGCATCCTAAACCGCTCTCATCTTTCTTTGACAGGATTCAGGCCTCAGCGCCATAAATGAGAACCGGGGTGATGAGTGTCTTATAGATGGTGATTTTAGATGCTCGAGAGAGGACTTTACTTCTCAATTGCCTTCTAAGTCCAGAGAAGCAGCGATTTGCAAGAGTTATTCTTCGTTTGATTTCAGCGCTGGTGTCGTTGTCTGTGTTTATAGCGGTGCCTAGGTAGACCTAGGTAAAGTCCTTAACTACCTCGAAGTTATAGCTGTCCATGGTGACGTTTTGTTCAAGACGTCGTTGTTCAATATCCTTTTTTGATGACAGCATATACTTGGTCTTGCCCTCATTGACCACTAAACCCACCTTCTTCGCTTCCGTTGCAATGCTCAAAAACGCTCCACTGACATCACGCTTCGATCTTCCAATTATGTCAATATCATCTGCGTATCCGAGTAATTGGATGGACCTTTGGAAGATTGTGCCTCTAGTGTTGACGGTTGAGTTTTGCAAAATTCTTTCCAGATCAATGTTGAAGAAGTCGCATGACAGTGCATCGCCTTGTCTAAAACCTTTTTTGACATTAAATGCATCGGTGAGATCTTTTCCGACCTTGAAGATTAATCAGCTTTTAGAACAGTCAAATACGATTGATCTTCAATAATAATAAATAATATAATAATAAATATGAAATTCTAGAAAATATTATAAAGACTACAGCAAAAATGTCAATCGTGAACACAAAGACTACCAAAGAAAAAATATTCGACGAAACCAAAGCTCTTATTTTTAGAAGGTTTTGAGAACAAAACCACAACTACTTAACCAAGAAAAAATAGAGCTAAGCAAACTCAGAAAAACTATAAAATAACAAAAGATATTCGCGAATTTAATGAAAACATTATAAAGGATACAATTAGAAGAACCAAATCAATTAAAAAAGCAGAAACATATTTGAATAATAAACAAGAATGGATTACAAGTATGAAGGACCAAAACAAAGGTGTAATAACAAATCAAAAAGAAATCAATGAAAACGCAACAAAATTTTTTGAAAAACTATTCCCCTCGACTAAAAATGTCACAGGAGAAGATACAATAGACAACATAAATTCAATACCTTCACAAAACTAACTGGAAAACAAAATATGGAATAAGGATATGTAGAAAAGTTCTTAACAACTTAAAATTTGCAGACGATATAGTTCTTATTTTATCTTATTTTATCAAAAGCTACACACATTCAAGACATGTTGACGGAACTAATTACCCTTTTGTAAAAATTATGGACTTCAAATAAACAAATCGAAAACTAAAGTCATGACAAATCACACAAAAGACGATATAACGTTGGACGTAGAAGATTACATATATTTAGAGCATCTAAAATCATTTAAGGACCAAGAAAATAAGGAAATTACCAGACGCATCACCAATAGCTGGAAACAATTCTGGAGCCTTAAACATATTTTAGAATTCGACCAAAGTTCAGACACAATGAAATATATCTTCGACTCTGCGATTCTATCGATCCTTACTTACGGACTACCAACAATGAGCTTGACTGCAAACACACTTGACCAGCTAAGGATATGTCAGACCAAAATGGAAAGAAAAAGTCAAAGGGTACGAAATGAAGATAAAAGATGGAGTGGCGATCTATCGAAAATAATCACAAATTGGTACAACGAAGCTACGTACCTGTACGTTCGCGACGTTTTTTTCGTTGTCCATAGCTCAAGAACCAGAAGAGATATCGACTTCAAATAAATTTTGTTATACTGATAATAAGGCAGAAAGTTGGAGACGGGGCTCTCAAGAAAATCGAGTGGGTGGTTTTTTTACCATAGCAGTTTAAAAAAAGGTGAACATTTTGGTTAAACCTAAATATCTCATGAACCAATGACGCTAGAGACTTGAATTAAATTTCATATTATATATTGTAACGTGATACAAAACAATTATTTTTGGAAAAAAATTCAATTAACAGTTTTTTTTTATAAATCGAAAAAACTGAAAAAAAAAATTTGTCACCTCGAAAATTTTACGACTAAAATATGATTTCATCTGCAAAACAATTTTGTACAACGAAGAATAATGTTTTTGACATCTGATAAAATTTTGAGAAAAATCTCAAAGTTGGTAAAAATTAAATTTCGACTCAAATATCTTTTCAAAAACTTGAGATTATGGCTTCAAACTTATTTTATCTTAAAAGAAATATTGTTTTCAACATTCTGAAAAATGTTGAGAAAAATCGAATTGACAGTTTTTTTTACCAAAAATAAAAACCTAAAAAAAAATTAATAAAAAATGATAAACATTGATTTTCGACTCAAATATCTTTTCAAAACTTTGAGATATTGGCTTTAAACTACTTTTATCTTTCAAAAAATATTGTTGTCAACATTCAGTAACATTTTGAAAAAAAAATTTATTGACAGTTTTTTTTACAAAAAATTAAAAACCGAAAAATAATTTAACAAAAGTTGGTAAAAATATAATTTCGACTCAAATATCTTTTCAAAAATTTGAGATAATGGCTTCTAACTCATTTTTACTTATAAGAAATATCGTGTTCAACATAAGGAAAAACTTTGAGAAAAATCGAATTGACAGTTTTTTCACAAAAAATAAAAACCTAAACAAAAAATTTATAAAAGGTGGTACAAATTGATTTTCGACTTAAATATCTTTTCGAAAATTTTAGATTATGGCTTCCAACTAATTTTATCTTATAAGAAATATTGTTTTCAACATTCCATTCGGTAAAATTTTGAGAAAAATCGAATTGACAGCTTTTGTACAAAAAATTAATAACCTAAAACAAATTTAACAAAAGTTGGTAAAGATTGATTTTCAAATCAAATATCTTTTCAAAGATTTGAGATAATGGCTTCTAACTAATTTTAACTTATAAGAAATATTGTTTTCAACATTCGATAAAATTTTGAGTAAAATGGAATTGACAGTTTTTTTTTTTTACAAAAAATAAAAAAAACCAAAAAAAAAACAATACTAAAACTTCGTAAAAATTTACTTTCGACTCAAGTAGGTTTTCAAAAATTACAAATATTGTCTTCAAACTTATTTTATTTCACAGAAAATATTGTTTTAGATATTCAGTAATTTTTTTATAAAAATCCAACAGTCCGTTTTTTCATAAAAAAATAAAATCTACAAAAAATAGTACGCAAATTTGGTAAAAATTGATACATATAGAAAAACTTTTAAGCAAGACAAATCGACAGACGGGATGGGAAGTTATCAGTGTGGGTCGCATCCCAGCCTCTTTTATATTTCAGTAACAACGTGCATCTTTGGTGGGATAATCGGGAAAAACAGTCTGCACGTAAACACTTCCGACAACAATTCAGGCTCATAGATTTTGCTGCGGGGCGAAACGTCATGGTAGCCAGTACGCGTTTTCCACACCTCAACATCCACAAAGGAACTTGGAGTTGTCCAGATCAATCTACCGTCAACCAGATTGACCATATTGCTATCGACGCCAGAAACGCTTCCAGCATCATGGATGTCCGAACTTTCCGAGGAGCTAACATCGACTCGGACCACTACCTCGTTGTAGCCAAGGTAGCACTTCGGGTTTCCAGACCCAAGGCAAAACAGGGAGATGCTGGGAGAAGGTACAACGTCGAACGGCTACAATCGCAAGAGATCGACAAATCCTTTTCCGACCGAGTTACAAGTAACCTCTCTCGAAGTTCTGTGCCGCCAACACAATGTATCGAAAACCAGTGGCAACATTGCCAAGATACAATCAGAGAAGCCGCATCTGAAGTGCTAGGTTTAAAGCAAACACCAACAAGGAACCCCTGGTTTGATGAGGAATGTCGGCAGCAAATGAAGCCAAACAACAGGCACGCAAAGCGGCGCTGCATAAAAGGACGAGAGCTGCTCATGAGCTCTACGAGCAGAAGAGGCGAGAGGAACACCGACTTCTCAGAAGGAAAAAGAGAGGGCAAGAGAAGCGTGCGGTCGAAGATGTTGAGAGGTTTAAAAGCAGGAATGAAGTTCGAAAGTTTTATGAACAGGTGAAAACGAAGGCTGCAAAGACGAAAGTGGAAACATCATAGTGAAACCGCAGTCAATGCTGAGGATATGGAAGGACCACTTCTGCAGACTGTATAACGGCGACGACGAACCGATTTCCGCTATCTGGCAGGATGATCCGACTTAGACGAAGTAAAGATTGCCATATCTAAGCTGAAGTCTAATAAAGCCACTGAAGCGGATGGCTTGAATGCCGAGCTCTTTAAAGCAGCTGGATATAAGTTGGTTAGGAGCATGCACCAACTTATCTGGAAGATTAGGTCGGAAGAAAGCATGCCCGATTAATGGAACCTCAGTATTGTTTGCCCGATCCTGAAAAAAGGAGACCCTCTAAACTGCAACAACTATAGAGGAATCAATCTACTTAACATCGCCTACAAAATCTTCTCTGCCGTAATATGTGAACGTCTAAAGTCCATCGTCAACAACCTGATAGGTCCTTATCAGTGACAGTACCTACAGGGACGAGCTGTATAGAGCCATGTCTAGTCTTGGCATCTCTGCCAAACTTGTCCGTTTGTGCAGGATGACCATGGAGAATTCACGCTGCTCCATAAAGGCTGGAAACAACTTGACAGAACCTTTCGATGTCAAATAAGGTTTTAGACAAGGTGATGCGCTGTCATGTGATTTTTTTAATATCGTACTTGAAAGAATAGTGCAGAGCTCACACGTCAACACTAGAGGGACTATCTTTCAAAAGTCTGTCCAATTACTTGCATATGCTGATGACATTGACATAATCGGAAGAACTCAGCGTGATGTCAATGGGGTTTTGTGAGTATTGAGGCAGAGGCGGCAAAAATGGGTTTAATGGTTAATGAGGGCAAAACAAAGTGCATGCTGTCGTCAAGAAAGGACTCACAACAACAACGTCTCGGTCAAAACGTCACCATCGACAGGCGTAACTTTGAGGTAGTCAAGGACTTCGTCTACCTTAGCTGCGCTGTAAACGCAGAAAACAACACCAGCGCTGAGATCAAACGAAGAATAACTCTTGCTATTCGCTGTTTCTTTGGACTAAGAAAGCAATTGAGTGGAAAAGACCTCTCTCGAAGGACCAAAGTGTCGCTATATAAGACCCTTATCATCCCCGTCCTGCTATACGGTGCAGAAGCATGGACTATGACAAAAGCGGATGAAAGCACCTTGGGTCGTTTCGAGAGAAAAATTCTTCGTGTGATCTACGGTCCCGTATGCATCGAAGGGGAGTGGAGGAGAAGATGGAACGACGAGCTGTACGGGCTGTACAGCGTCGTAGACTTAGCCAGAAGGGTAAAAGTCCAACGACTAAGATGGCTGGGTCACGTAGAGCGCATGGAAACCAATGCTCCGGCCCGGAAAGTTTTCGAATCCACACCCACAGGACAGCGCAGTTTAGGAAGGCCGCGGATCAGGTGGCGCACATAAGTGGAAAGTGACCTCACCCAACTTGGAGCGCGAAACTGGAGACATCTAGCTAGGGACCGAGCTAGATGGAGAAGTTTGTTGGCTGAGGCCCTAGTTCACACAGGACTGTAGCGCCACCTTAAGTAAGTAAGTAAGTAACAACGTGCAAAGACAGATGGAAGAATTTAAGAGATACATTCTCAAAATATTATAAAAAAGAGAAAAATGTGCCGAGTGGGTCGCAGGCACATGCGAAGAAGCCATGGCCGTATTTTGAAATAATGAAGTTTTTAGTTCCGAATATTCAAGTGTATTGTGTGTGTCTTTGTTTTCTAGAACTGTTGGGAATATGGCACGGGGAAAAGAAAATAAAAAATCATTCCAACTGCAGAATGATACCGAAGACTCATTCCCTACGGTTTTGTGCTGGACTTCAGAAACACCATCATCACCAGGAAGAAAGAGAAAAGGGGAGTCCGATACCGAAAAGGTTTTGGCGGCATTGACTCAAATCAATGAGCCAGAGTCAACACCGCTGGAGAAATTTTTTTTTGTCGCTCGCACTACGTGCAAGTTCTTGGACCCGGAGAAAGCAGTCAAAACTTGAGATGCAGACATTGAATGTCTTTCATCAAATTGAATTTGAAGACGACTGAAATTTTAAATGTGATTTTATTTTAATTTTGCTTGTTTTTTTTTCTTAGTTTTTAGTTTTGTGAAGTGTACATTTTTTGTTAGTGCAGAAAGCATATTTTTATTTTTATTTCTGTTTATTTTTATTTCAAATTAGTTATTAGGTTTATTTAAATTATGGAGTATATTTTTTTTATTTTTGTTTTGTAAATACAAGATAATTGAAAATAAATTCTTTTTGTTCTAATAAATAACGTCTTTTAATAAATATTATTTCATTAAACCATATCGTATTGAAAGCTAACAATTCCTTCCTCGAAGCACCAGTTAGCAAACTTTCCTCGAATATCATATCCTGAAGCCGGGGTTGACGTTAAAATCGAATCTTCTGAATCGTGGATAGGATTCTCTTGTTCAAACATATGTCTATCGTTTTTTTGTCTGAGAAAATTGTGAAGGATGCAACAGCTTAGAATTATTCGATGAACTGATTCTTTTCCAACTTCTAAGCATTTCAGGAGGATTCTCCAAGTATGGGCCATGATGCCAAACTCATTTTCAACCACTCTCCTCGCTCTGGATAATGTGTAAAAGAAAAAGGTTAATCAAATAAATACATATTTACAAGTGTTAATATTTTAGTATTGCCTATAGTTAAAAATTCTTTACCTTTGTGAGAGATTTCGGTCAGGAAAAGGTCTCAAGATTGTTGACTTCAATGCAAAGTCTTCATCTCCAATGATAACATAGGGTAATTTTGTGGTTGTTCCAGGAAGAGGTGAATCCTCTGGAATATTCAGTTCTGTAGAATTATTGAGCCAAGTGTTGCCAAAAGGACTGCAACTGAAATATGTCGAATCCGCGTTACTGCCATAAGCTCCGATGTCAACCATTGAAAATCAGGTTGTACGAAAATGTTTTTTTTTATAATAAATTGAAATAAAAACTTCCACTTTTCTTTGGAGCACACGTTAAAACATGTTTGCCGTCTACAGCACCTAGGCATTTCGGAAAGTTCCAGCGCTCAAAAATTTCTAATGAAATTTGTTTCCAATCGTCTTTTGAAAGCGAACTGGGTACGGCGATTTCTGAGCAATTGACGTTGATAGCCTCATTTCCATTCGAAATCTGTAGGCAAGGTTGACAAAGCTTGCACCAGTAGCTAGGAATCTAGAAAAATTATAACCCTTTAACAAAATTGAAAAAAAACTATATATTGTATATGGACAATAGCTCTTACCTCAAAGTAATTACTAATTTTTCCTTGGTGCAAATAATGTCGTTTCTAAAGCTAGTAAGTTTCGCAACCAAGTTGTTCTTTACCAAGCTCAAAATGTAGTCAAATGTTTCCTTTGGCATCCTAAAATATGTAAAGAACTTTTTTGGATATTTTCCCAGTAGACTTATTAAAGAAACATATTCTTCTTCAATTTTCCGATTTGCATTAAGTGGATGCACATGAAATCTTTTTCTTGTTTTGTTTATTAACAAGGACACCAATAACTTTTTTTTTAAATAAATATAGCTTCGACCACATTTTCTCAATCGTTTTTTTTTCAAACCAAAACACAATAATGATAAACACAAGACAAAAAAAAACAATTGTTAAAGTGAAACTTCATTCGCAACTAATTAAGAACTCTAATGTGAAAGAAATGTCAAAATCGACGAATATTCGTTCATTCGTTGGTCGTTGGTCGTGCTCATGTGAATAGTACTTTAATTGTTAATAGCAAACTGTTTTGATAGCTATCACTTTTAAAACTGTGGTCTTTTGAGTTATGACAAGTAAAAACGACGAATTTTGGCCCTATTTTCGTCCCCAAAAATTCAGGTTCTCTGAGGTTTAAAGAGATTAAAAAGAGGATCACTTTCTGTTAAAATGATGCTCCTCATTTGAACCTAATAGTGGCAGTTATCGGACAAAATACGATGTTTAGGATCAAATGAGGACGACAGCAAAAAGCCTCAAATGAACCTTTTTCATCTTGACCATAGCTTTTTCTTTGTTCATTTACTCTCTCTTTTTCTTTCTCTTTCTCTGATACCTACTACTTTATTATACTCTCTCTCACTCTCTCTCTCTCATATTTTCTTTTCCCTCTCTTTCTCTCTTTATGGCAGTAATTGGACAAAATACGATGTTTAGGATCAAATGAGGACGACAGCAAAAAGCCTCAAATGAACCTTTTTCATCTTGACCATAGCTTTTTCTTTGTTCATTTACTCTCTCTTTTTCTTTTTCTTTCTTGACTTTTTCATCTTGACCATAGCTTTTTCTTTGTTCATTTACTCTCTCTTTTTCTTTTTCTTTCTCTGATACCTACTACTTTATTATACTCTCTCTCATATTTTATTTTCCCTCTCTTTCTCACTTTATGGCAGTTATCGGACAAAATACGATGTTTAGGATCAAATGAGGACGACAGCAAAAAGCCTCAAATGAGCCTTTTTCATCTTGACCATAGCTTTTTTTCTTTGTTCATTTACTCTCGCTCTTTCTTTCTCTTTCTCTAAGACTAGTTCATTAGACTCTCTTTCTTATTTTCTTTTCTCTTTATTTCTCTCTCTCTTTCTCTTTCCTACTTGCTTTTGCTCTTTATCTATCACTTTCTTTCATTTTATTTATAAGAAAGCTTTGTTTAAAAAATAATATAAATTATATTTTAATTTTACTCGTATTCTTTTTTTATTCATTAAGAAAACAAGTTTTTATTAACATTATTAATTAATTTAAAAGTAATAATTCTTCCTCGAAATCGTCTTCTACATTCGTCGTCTTCGTCGACTGTACCAGCTCCATCGTTACCATTTTCATTATCACCAGCTTCATCCTTGTCATTTCCACCATCATTTGCCGCGTTTTATTATCACCATGATCTGATTCAGATCAGATCATCATAATAAAACAGCATTGGATCATTATATATTTTATTATTTAAAGTTTGGTAGCAGTGTCAAATTCGTTCTTTCAAAAGTGACATTTCGAAGCAAAAAAAATACAAACACATTTATCGATGATGATGATTCAAGTTCCAGTTCTAGCTCCACAACTTTTGAAAATGTTCCTGCAAATCACCAAAGAATTAAAAACTTTTTTGAAATAATTCAAAGCTATTCCGATGTAGACTTCAAAAAACAATTTATTACAATTTATTTGTATTTTCTCCCATTTGTGCTGCAGCTTTCTCGATTTTATTAATATTTCTTTGACATTCTAAGCAGTGTTGCCAGAAGAACATTTTGCTAAATGATTTTTTTTGTTCTTTTTTTTTTGGGAAAAATAATACCCATGAATTAAGTCAAATATACATTTTTTTGAACTTAATTATTTTAATTTCTTCAATTTATATCTAGTTTTGTTAAAATAACTCATTTTTTCATGGATTATATACAAACAAAATAAATACAAAGCTTCTCGCATTCTATTTGAAAAATATTTTATTTCAGTCAAATGGAAATGTTTATATGGCAATACAGGTTTCATTTAATTTTTGTGCAATGGTACCAACATTTACATGTGAAATTACAATGATAAAGCCCTCCTTGTGTGAAAAAAGAATTAAATTTTGGATCTCAAATTGAGATCCAAAAACAAAGCAGGATCTTGTGTTGTTGTTGTAGTGCATGTAAATCCAAGATCCAGATCAGATCATGGTGATAATAAAACGCGGCTATTGTCATCATATTCAACAGTGACAAAAAAAAAATGCAATTAAACGACCAGGTAGGCTTATTAAGTATGAAAACATTACGATATCTATTTTCGATGTTGATAACCCTTCATTTAGGACAAAATGAGGTTCACAAAATATACGTAGAAAAACGAAAAGAATTCTAAAGATTCATGTAGGACGAAATGAGGACGATGAAAAATCGTTTAGGATGATATGAAGTTCATTTTGCTGTACCTGGGAGCAAATGAGGAGAAAAGATCCTTTTTAGGATCAAAATAGGGCCAAAATTTCGACTCGGGTGGGTCGTCGAAACTGGTAAAAATATTTGAGCTTTTTGGAGGTAAAGTTGAGGGAACACCCATTTATTAGATTAATCGTCTATTTTTGAAATTTTGAATTTGACAAGCGATATAGCACCGTGTTTTGCACAAAGGCTAAGCTCTTAAGGCATTTATAAGGTTCAGTTAACACAAGATTTAAAGCCAATCGATCACCACCAATGTGTCGTATCTTCAATAAATTGGTTCTAGCAATGCATAAAAACCATTTTCAATGATTAAGCCTATTTGCAAAAAAAACAGGTAACACGTTGACGATGGAGAAGCTTTTCAACAATTATTCTTGATTTTTTTCAGTTTCAAATGCTACATTGGCGGTGTGATTATTGGACCTTAGTTATTTAAAAATGAGGCTTGTGTAACTATTACGGTGAATCGATTTCACTACCAAGCCATGATTAATGATTTTTTACACAATTTTGCAAGAAAAAAGAAAAGACAGTGTTATTTTCTGAAAAAGGTGATCACAATAAGACACCAAGATCTTGTGATTTAACACTCTTACACAGTATCCTTTGTAGTCACGTGTGAGATGAGGTCTATTCCAATGCAACAATTCGGGAACATTAAAAAGGAATTTGTGAAGTTAACGAGAACATACAGCAGCATCCAAAAAATTATATCGTGCTGCAACTGTAGCCATGACCGTAAGATAATTTATCTGCTATTATTTCCATTGTTAAAGGAATGTATTTTTATTTAACATGAAATAAACATTACGGGTTTTTTTTTAATATTCAAATAAAACCGCTTATTGGAAAATTCGTTGCAAGTTGACTCGTCAAAATTTAAGATATAACTTAATTTAATAATTTTAGACTTAATTGATGTTACATTGAAGAACAAAGCCTTGGATATATTCTGTACCAAATTTTAAGTACACTACTTGATACATTTAGGCTCTAATTCAACATAAACTAAAAATGGTGCACTCTGGCGTATACGTACTTTTTATTAAATTTTACACAATTTTGTTTATCATTTTTGTTTATTCTACTGTGTGATCTATTTGCATATATGAATGTTCTAAGAAAATAAAATTATTGCTTCTATCACCGTAAAACTATTTCGATGGTGATTAAATTGAATGAAAAGTTGTTCGAATCGAAGCATCATTTTTTGAGATTTTGTTAAATTTATGCTTTTTCAAAGCTGTAATCAGAATATATATGGGTTATTAAAATTTACTTAAATACAAATTTTAAGTATTGAAATATGAGGTCTGTAAGATAGCTAAGGTTTAAGAAATGCTGAGATATATTGTGTAATAATAATACAATGGAAAAATCACATATGAATTTATCATTGTATATCTTTTTTAATCACAGTCTTGGCATATCGAAGAACTCCTCACGAAAACGTGCCTTAAAAGATAGATAGAAAGATAGAAAGATTTCCCACGGAGAATCTTAATTTTTTACCTCAACTTTGACTCAGCAAAAATTTGCTAACATACTCACCCAAGTATGGATGACTATGTGTATACCGCTTAACCCCCATACCTTTGTATTCTTCACTATAGATACATACATACATATATGTATGTATATAAACTTCGATAGTCTTTTCATATACCTTAAAATTATCTTTTCATTCAGTCAATTAAGTGAGGTTTTTTTTTTTATATTTCAATTAAACACCTATATTGAAAGTGGCTACTGGACTTACGTCAAATTGCTTTGCTTTGCTTTTGATTTTGTTTTTCATGATCAGTTTTCTTGTCTTCTGTGCGATCAGCGCCACAAGATAATACAGCTTATAGTTTGGCGGCTAAAAGCCCCGCATCCAAAGTAGAAGTACATTTAAACTGCTCTGAGTCTGAAATGAACATCTCTCAGCCTCAGTCTTGGCTTCAGCACTCAATATGTTTTGATCGGATGTGCTAGTAGATACAACATGAAGTTAAGTGAACTAGGATCAGATAAAAGATTGTACAAAAACCCATGATTTCATCTATATCTCTGAAATGATGCCTTATGCCTTTATTCAAGTCTATCTATATACATCTATATAAAAGTATATTTATTTAAAATGGAGGCGGGGAATAAAAGTGAAAAATATAAAATGTACTCGTATAATAATAAAAATGAAAAAAAAAAAGAAAAGAACTTTATCTCAACTCGAACATCTCAACGGAAGTCAAATTCAATTTATTGTTGAAGTTATCTTTAAGCTCAGATCAATTTGTATCTCGAAAAAGGTTGTGAATTGTGATGTCCAGTCTATGTCGATCGTCTTTTCTTTTCTTTTATTGAAACAAACACAAAATCATTCCCATCTTTGGATGTTGAACGGGATGCTGAAGCTGATGGGTTTATAACTCATGAATGAATTGTGAAAGATTCGTTTTCGTTTTTGTGTTAAAAACCTAACAAGTCATACAATTTAATTGCTAGGGAGCGCGTCAGCATTATCTAAAAGCCAACAATGGTTTCTGATGTAGCGAGTAAAGGAATATATGAATATGTATGTAGGTAGCTATGTGTTGCTCTGGAATCAACACGATTGACGCATCGGTGGCCGGCAGCGCACCCATCACAGTAACAATAAAATAACAAACCTAATGGGAACCCAAATCCCGAACCGCTCTGTTGCGCTGTTGCGCTGCTGGCTGCAATGATGTGGATTTATTTTTTTTCGGTCGGTCTGTGTTGAAAGGCAAATCAAGTGCATCCTTCAACATCTCGAAGATGATGTGGTGACGAAGACAATCGGTGATGGTCAGACTGTCGATCAAGGATGTAGATCGAGTCTGAGGAGGAGACAACAAAGATGCAGTTGCCAGTGGAATATTAAAGGATGTGGGAGTGGTTTTATGAGGTCCATTTGAAGTTCAGAGACAGCGGCATTTCGAATTAGAGCTGTGAGATTTACAACTTGAGATATTGGTGCTTCTATTCTTTTTTTTTTTTTAATAATATTTATCTTCTAGTGAACCAGGAGTTTGTCTTTGATTTCTGATTTTATTGTTTTGAGAAAAGGTTTTGATTATGGTATAAGCTTCTTCGGAAGCATCATAAAATGTTGATAAAATACTTAAAGGTGGATACAGACAGACTACTGGGTCTTAGCATAACTGATTTGTAGGATATTTGCTTAACTCCAAGAATATGTTTGTTTCAGCAATTTGTTAGCCATAGATTTTATTACATTATTTTGAGAATTCTATTGCTTTTCTTATGCAAAAGCATTTGCAGAAAGAAGTTTCAATTTGAACAGCCCACTAATTGGCAAGTGTCATCTTTGACATTTGAAAAGTAAAAACTGTACAATTATTACAAATCGAACAAATGTTGCCAAGATTGCTTTTGGGTCACTGTGGCGCACCTTCTCGGCCGGCAATAGTAAAACTACAGACAAATTTTGATATGTTGGGACAAGTTGGTGAATTTTGTCGATTTTTTATTGATATTTGGAATCAGGCATTTGACATACGACATTAGACATTCTTTTGCATGTAGACTTAGAAGTTGTTAAGGCTTTAGTTACAAAAAGAAATAAATACAGTTGGAAAGAAACGTCGTTTTTTTTTTTTGATTATTGAGTCCTTGAAGTGCATCAAAATGAAACCAATATGGTGGTGGTATACTTTTGGGAGTCCGTTCATGCATTTCTTGTAATTTAATTACTCTGCCTATATTGGAAATCGAACAAATATGCGTTTCAATCTGTCTTGGACCAGGTGTTATCGTTTATATTATTGTAAGTTATATTCCACCGAAAAGTAACATTGATATTTATGAAAAACACCTTGCTAATATTGATTTTGTATACAATCTTAACAATAGTCCACAAAAAGTTTTCGTAATCGGCGATTTTAATTTAACTGATGTAAATTGGTTGCATTCTTTTACTGAAAATATGCTTATACCTTTTAACTTAAAAAAAGATACTGAAATTACTTTCATTGATCATCTATTTGCCCTTAATCTATACCAAATCAA
This sequence comes from Eupeodes latifasciatus, assembly GCA_920104205.1. Classification (NCBI taxonomy): domain Eukaryota; kingdom Metazoa; phylum Arthropoda; class Insecta; order Diptera; family Syrphidae; genus Eupeodes; species Eupeodes latifasciatus. The sequence goes on from OV049925.1 coordinate 30,115,846, forward strand.
TAATGTTGTTAATAATTTAAACAAAATTCTTGATCTTATATTTATTCCATATGATGATTTTAAAGCGTCAGTTAATGATACTGTCCCTTTTACATTGTTAAACAATTCAGTCCATCACAAAGAACTATATATTGAAGTTGAATTATATAATTATTTAAAAATTGATAACTATTTAGAATCTTATAACTTTTTAAAAACCAATTTCGTTGAGCTCGATAACTACCTTGGAAATATCGACTGGAAAACTGAATTTTTAAATTTAAACTTAAAGGATATGTTTAATCATTTTTCGGGCTTTTTACATAATGCTTTCAATTTATTTGTTCCAGCTAGATTGAAAAAGAATGCCTCAAAGCCTCCGTGGTATAATAGGAGGCTGGTCCACCTTAAAAATCTAAAAAACAAATCTTTTGCCAAGTTTAAGAAATCCAAAGATTTGAATGACAAAATCCAATTTTGCAAGCTTCGTAAAGAATTCATTGTTCTCAGTAAATTCTCGCACAGAAATTATGTCATGAACGCTGAAGTGAACTTAAAATGCGACCCAAAGCGATTCTGGTCTTTTATTTATTCTAAACGGAAATCAATTGGGATTCCCAACTCTATGAATTTTAAAGGTGAAGAATCTACTGAGGTTAGTAAGACACTTGAACTTTTTGCTCAGTATTTTGAATCCGTATACTCTAACGCTCAGGGAAATGCTTTCATTCCTTCTAATGATCAGCCCAAAGTGGATATTGGGTCCATACAGCTTAATTCTGCTGAAGTTTTAGAAGGATTACAAAGTCTCAAACCCAACGCCAAGCCTGGTGTGGATGGCATTCCTGCGATTGTCTTAAAACGATGCTCTAATTCTCTTTGCCTACCTCTGCTTATTATTTTTAACCGTTCTCTGTCTTCCGGAATATTTCTGGACGAATAGAAATCTTCTTTCTTGATTCCAATTTTTAAATCGGGCTCTAAGAACAACGTTGAAAACTATAGGGGAATTTGTAAGTTATCTGCCATTCCTAAACTTTTAGAAAGTTTAATTAAAATAAAACTTGATTTTCTTGTGAAGGAACATGTGATGAAGATCGACCGTTACTAATTTAGCTTGTTTTTCTTCTTTCGTGGTTGAATCTATTGAAACCCAAAGCCAAGTTGATGCTATTTATACAGACTTCAGCAAAGCCTTCGATTCGGTATGTCACAATATTTTGCTTCGTAAGCTTGAAGTATTTGGCATACACTCAAGTCTACTTCAATGGATCGGCTCATTCCTAATTGGTAGAGTGCAAGAAGTGAAAATAGAGGAATATACTTCAAGGCCTATTAGATGTACTTCAGGTGTCCCTCAAGGTAGTCATCTTGGTCCTTTGCTGTTTATAATATTTATTGATGATATTGTCAACCATATTAATTTTAGCCAATGTTTAATATATGCTGATGACCTCAAACTATTTTTGAAAGTAACAAGCGACTACGACTGCATTAAACTTCAAATGGATTTAGATAACTTATCCTGTTGGTGTAAGTCAAACAGCCTAAACCTTAACGTTAAAAAATGCTTTGTTAATTCTATCTCCAAGAAACACTTTATTTATGAGTTTCCTTATTCTCTTGGAGCCAGCCACCTTCAAAGAACATTTAAAGTTAAAGATCTAGGGGTTACATTCGATCACAAATTTTCTTTTGTTCCACATGTTGATGCCATTGTCGCCAAAGCTAACTCAATGTTAGGATTTATAAAAAGAAATTCAACTGATTTTTCCGACCCCTACACTTTTGTTGCGCTCTATACTACTTTAGTAAGATCTATTTTGGAATATGCTGATGTCATCTGGAACCCTCACCAACAACTATTCTCCGATAGAATTCAAAAGATCCAAAATCGTTTTACAAGGTATGTTTTTTATAAAATGCATTGGAATTTCTGTCCAAACTCCCTAGCCAGGTAAAGCCTTCTAGGTATGCAGATGCTCAAATCTCAAAGAACTATTCATGATATAATTTTTGTGCGTGATATTATGTGCTACCATATTAAATGCCCTACCTTACTGTCTTTAATTTTTATTTACGCTCCAACAAGACCGTTGAGGGAAAGACACCTTCTTTTTCAACCTAGACATAGAACAAACTACGGAATTAATGAACCAATTTCAAGGTCAGTTAGGGAGTTCAATGAAATAAATGGACATCTTGATCTTTCACTTTCATATATTCATATTCATATTCATATTCATATTTATTAATTCATAATTCACATTAAGATTACAACCTTATTATTTGTGAAAGCTTTATAAAATATGTTAGAGCGTTCGAGAATTTTAAATTTAGTAGATACTAAAAATACAATTTTAAAACTATAGTTTACAATATTTAATTTGATCTTTTTTTTTTTTTTTTTTTTTTTTTTTTTTTTTTATTAGTTATAATAGCCCTAAGCATCATTGGTCAGATGCGTTAAAAGACGATTTTTGAATGCGTTTGTGTTAATTATTCTTCTAATTGTAATAGGTAGTGAGTTCCATAATTGAGTGGCATGGACAAAAAATGTACGTTCAGATTGCAGGCAAGCAAATCTTGGCTGGATCAGTACAACAGTTCTTAGCGAATTTGAAAAAGTTAAGCGGTTGTGCAAATAATCAGGTTGACGAGACTGTATAATACTGTGCAGCTGAATGAGAGTTCTAAATTTTATAATGTTATCAAAAGTCAGACCCATTATTTGTTTAGAATAACAAGAAATATGGTCGTAATATCTTATATTAAAGATGTATCTGGCAAAGTTGTTGTATATAACATTAAGTTTTCGCCTTGTATTTGAGTCAACGCTACACCACACTTCAAATCCATACAGCAGAATAGATAATAGAAGAGATTTTACAAGCAACATCTTACTACTGACAGGAACAAACCTTTGGGATGTCCACAGTAGACGCAAAGCACTATATAACTTGCCAATTGTAGTAGCTGCATGGTGGTTCCATGTTAAAGTCTCGTTAAAAATAATACCTAGATTCCTAGCAGACGTTACAAATTCAATAACTGAGCCACCCAGCAGAACCGGTGGAAAGCTTGACTTATCAAGGGCGCGTTTGTAAATACACAAAGTTTTAGATTTTCTTGGATTAAGGGTGAGGTTATGCTTGAGAGCCCACTGTTGTATAACTAGAATAAAATTCAAAAATGATTTATTGTACTTATTTATAAGAATGTAATTTTCATTATTGTTTAATGTTATTTTTATATACCTAAATAATTTTAAAGTAATCTGTGGAGCTTGTTACTCGTAGGTGAAATAAATAAATATTGATGGAAACACATAAATTCCCGGATGGTAAAATGCCTCCCCATGCTTAGCGTGTTACTATTTAGCTTGGTCGAAATTGGAAGGTTTATTGACTTGGAACTTGGAAGTAGTACGACCTACATACATAAGCAATAAAACAATATCAAATTCTTAAGAAAAGTTTCCTAATCGTTTTGTTTCGCGAAAAGGTGATCACAATTTATATTTTTCGTTTAGAGCTTTACAGAAGATATGGTCGATGCCAATACTTTACAATCAATACAAGATCAAATTTGTGAATTGTGAAGTTGTGTATAAAAGACATGCAGCTGCAAATATGGTATTCCGATCGTAGCCGTCTACGTTACCATTTGGTTGATATCGTTTTTCATTGTTGATAGCATAACGTCCTCCCTGTAATCAACTAAACATCCATTAATTTATTTTTAAAAATGTTCGTTTTTTTAATATCAAAATTAAATCAGTTATGCAACAGTCAAAAGGTCAACGCGTTGACACCCTCCGGTTAATAATATCCCAAAATGCGTTGACACGTGCGTGAGTCAACGTGAAGTTTTGTTATCTCTGGCAATGCGTTTATTCGCAAAACTTTGACGATTTGACAGAATAGAGTCAACGTTATTTTTATAATTCCTTTAGGGCTGGAAATATCATTGACTCAGACAATACATAGTGTGCCAACGTGAGCGTTAATGTACTTCGTTGACGATTACACGACGTGACACTAGTGGGACAGGTTTTGACGTTATTTGTACATCGGTTTTATGTTATGGTGTTAAAATCAATGAAAAATTTTGTTTCTGTGAACTATTTTATTTTCAATATTTTAGTTAATATGCAAGTTAATAATAATATTATATATTATATAGGGTTTTTCAATAAGGGCGGGTAGATGTTGTGTGTAGATGTCGTGGCGTTTGCTGTGTGGCGGAGCTGCTGGAACCACATGTCGTCTAGGTCCATATGGTTCAATTTTTGCAATACAAAATTAGTTATCATCGTTATGTAGCGCTCGCCTCACTAACGTCGTTTTCAAAAAACTACGGACCAATTACGCCGCCGCCGGCCCAACATCCACACCAAACGGTAACTTTTTTGCATTATCTGCTGGTGAACATCGCGTGGGATGGTGTCGTCCTATATACGGCAATTTTGCTTGTTAACTCAGCCATTCATCCAAAAATGCGCCTCGTCACTAAAGATGATTTTTTGGAGAAAATTGGGTCCTCTTTCAAACGATTCGAAGCCCAGTCAGCGAACAAACGGCCTTGTCTATGGTCAGGAACTTTGAGCGTCTGGGTCAGTTGGATCTTTTACGGGTCTGCCTCGGGTTCTGCTGCACACTTTCACGGACCACGGCGATGTTTTGGCGGGTGTTGGCTAATTGTTTACTGAACCGGTCATCTCAAACTTATACACCAAACTTTGAAGAGTGTGAAGGACCACTACACCACGTCTACCGTAAAATTTCCGCAATGCGCGCAACGTTTGCGTTAACGAACACTCATTTTGATAATAAAGTTTTATCATTTGAAAGTGCTGTTAAATCGTGTAACTTGACATGATGGTTTGGCATAAATAACTGAATAATAAACAATTGAAAGATGTCACCAAAACAAAATGGCCGCCACGGCCAGCAAAATCTACCCGCGCCAATTAAAAACCCTATACTTCCCACATTCCCGCATATCTTTACTTGTACTTACTTATTTTCCCACGTTTTTCCACATTCTTTACCTCCATCAGCACCTTACTTATTTTCCACTTCCTGCACATTTAGTGCAAATTGTATTAAGTTCCTTATAATTTAAGAAAAGCTTGCAAAGTAATTTATGACAAATTTATTGATTGCTTTGCAAGCGCAAATAGAATAAGGTACAAATACATTCAATAAAGGCAGTCTTAAAAATAACTCCAAGACAAAAGGTCTTATTATTTACTTGCAAAGCCTGAAACTTAGTCTTGTAATAGCTGTAGACTTGTTTTATTTTCTCTTAAAACATTAATAGTTCTCTTCGACTTCTGTTTAAAGACAGGGTGTCCCACAGGCCACAATCCTGGCCAAAGAAGAAAGGTAGCTTTCTAGTTATTTTATACAATAAAAGCCCAAACACAAAACAAAATCAACACTTTGTTGCAATTTGGTTCTAATTGGAGAAAGGATTCTAAAAACCATAAACATCATTTTATATAGAAAAAGAAACGAAAACCATAAAACTATATTTTTAAATTTCGATTGAAAATGACATCAGGAATCCATTGTTATCTTCTGTGGCGAGGACGACTGTGGGACTTTGTTTAGAGTACATTATTTGTGAGACAACCTTTAATATATTGAAAAAAATCCAAAACATTGGCTGCATGTAACTTTTATCAAAGGCTAAATTAAAATTGTTCTTAATTCAAACAATACTCTTGTTTTGAATTACAATAGACATAGTTTTCTAGATAGACCAATTTTTAATAAAACATTGGTTTTCAATACACGAAACCAATATTTACTCCAACAGTACAGCCAAAGTTAAAATTCCCATCAAAATGGAGATCAATCTTTTCGATTCATAGCTCTCTCATGTGTGAATATGATACAAAACCTATAGTTATTGCATGCATCATTTGGTACAGAAAACCGGGATGAAATGACTTTCTGACAAATAGAGGCTAAACGGTGTTGTATAGATTTGCATTCTTAACATAAACCCATTTTCGCAGCTCATTAGCAAAACTCGTGTAGGTATTAAAATTTTTCTGAAAAAGAAAAATACAAAAATTTCACGCATATCTTTTACACCACCACCACCACCATGGCCATTACCAGGCGAGAAAAATGTTTTTTAGGAGAAATAACACGACTTGGCATCAGAAGCGGTCTTTCGGAACACTCAAATCTCATTATCCCTCGCTATATAATCATATCTATATAGCTACTGGTGTTCCCCGTAATTGTGTCGACGCAATTTGTACCCTTTGTTGTCTTCGTGATGCATAATCCGCGGATATCCATCCTACGAGCATCTATGTACTATATACAGTATAATGTTGAAGTATAACAAAAAGAAAAGTGTTGCACAATGGCAATGCAACAATCGTTTATAATCTCTGCTGATGTTGTTAGGACATATTTATACGTGTCCAAAACTTAGCCTAAAATATCACATGCGCTTAATCATGGCGCTGCTTAAAAATGACCACCATACCATCAATTGTATGACTGTGAATGTTGGCTGCATCAATTCTTCTGTGATGCTGATGCTACATCAGAGTCCGAGAGGTTGAATTCACGAAGTTTAAAAAATGCCTCATAACGTTAATTCCAAGCTATAGATCTCATTGCTACCAGTTAAGTATAACCTAGAGAGTCGAGCGTGGCTCGTTGAAATGGCCTCAATTACACGAGGAGTTCCTTTTGGTTTTGGGTCTTTTTTTAGTGGATATATTGTTTTGTTTTTGTACTTTATTTTGTTGTTGTTGTAGTGTTGTAGTTGTTGGTTTTGTAACCCCTCGGGGGAGGACCTTTCTACCATTAACCACCATCACCATGCAACTTAGTATGACCCATGTGATACGAGATGTGATTCAAATGGACACAGGTACACAATACAATATACTATACATGCGTTGCATTCGTGCTGTGTGGGACACACCTGTACAACGACTACGACGACGACGATGACGGTGCACGGCATAGGTTATAATTACTGCATCCATGTCTTTGCTACTTCATAAATTAGCATGCTACAGCTTTGTGAACATGAGAGTATAGTTGGTGGCTATAGCTAGTTTGGAACGCGCAAAGCACAATATTGAAGGAGCCACGACCGACGCGACACGATGCTAAAGCTGATGCTGATGTTGCAGCATCGCACGAGGAGTGGCAAGCAAAATACATCTCTTCAAACGATGGATGCTGCAGCCACAGAAAATCCAAAACAGCATCCAACAGTAGTATTTCTGAGTTATTCATTGCAGATTAAGAGGCTGCTTCCTTGGAACTCGCTCGAATGTAGGATGGAAGTGAATCCAGAATATCGAGAAACAAAAAAAGTGCCCCTTTATGCCAGAGGCAAGTTTGTTCTGTTTCTTGTTCTGCAAAAACCACTTTTGGTCTTGCTGGGATGCTCTAGCTGATACCTACCTAGCCTATATGTATAGTGTATAAGTTTATATGATGTCAGCCCCTCCTCGCGAGAAGAGTTTTTCTTAAGGTAGCCGAAGCAAAGTAGTCGCCTCGACGACGCATCTAAGTCGTCGCTCGGTCGCGTCGCGTCGGTCGGTTGCGTTGAAATGTGAATACCCCTTGTGGGGGATTGGAGATACATATGCAAAAGCGTGTTGCAACCCCCTTTTTTTTGCGAACCAAAATGATGGCTGCAGGGGTAACGTTGTTGTGGTCCGACTTTCTGGCACTGCACGCAAAGTAGGAATATAAATACCTTCCTCCATAAAAAGCGGCATGCGCGGCGGCCGGGCGGAGGCGGTCGGTGGCAGCAACAGAGTATATCGGCGGCAGTATGGTGATATTTATTATTTTGAGAATTGTTGTGAGTTTTCTAGAAATCCATCTTTTTTGTATTGTTCAAATAAAGTAAAGTAGCGTGAACTGGATCTTTAGTTTTTAGATCAACATTGAGGAAGACATTTTTCGATGGTCTTCAAACAAAGTTAAAATTTGTTTATAACGTACATTAAAAACATTTTATTTAAATTCACATTTTAATATCTTAATATTTTCCCGATTATCACGAAATTTCCTGCAGTAATTTATGTCAAAGTTTGTATGTAGGTTTTTCCAATAAGAAGTTTCATTTGAAATAGCCCGATATTATCAGAATTCATTATGAAAATGATCAGCGTCTTGATAAAATGGAATTATAAAATTGTTGTATTAAAATAGTTCTCTGACTGTCTTATCAAAAATATCAACAGAGATCTTTTGATTTGACAAGCTTTGGCACTACGTAAAAGATAAGGGTAATATGTCTATTCTCCATAATAGATTTAAGGCTTTAAAGATGGAAAGCATCAAATTATCAAGGATAAAACCCGCAAATGTGCAGATTAGCCATGGAAATTTGCGTTAAGAGGATATGGTGCTGATATTGTTCATCTTTGTTAATGGGCATATTAAAATCCATTATTGATATCCTTTAAAAAAACATATTTGTTTTTGTATATCAAGTAATAAGTTACGCAGAAACAGCCATCTGGCTTAATTTTACTTAGCTCAAAATCACATAAAATTTGTTTTTGTTGTCAAAGTATTTCCTATGCCTTTCAAAATGTTCCAATATTGATTATAAAAAGCGGGGTTAAGGGGATAGTCAGAGTTCTCCTTTTCAGTCCTTTTACAAAACAAAACTCAATGCAATTCGTTAAAATGTAGGTTTCTCAGAAATTGCGCCAGCAGAAATTACCTTTTAAAGTTCTTACATACATTTTTACATTTTTTCATAAAATAAAAAAAAGAAGCCAAACTTTACTAAAAAGACTTTGTTGACATTTTTGTCGTTCAAAATTTCTGAATTTTTTTTCAATTCATAGGAATACAAAATTGGTGAGACGAAAATGATTTCGAAAAAAAAGAAGAAGCTAAATTTCAGACGTTTTTAAGCAGAAACGATGTAATTCTATTTGTTAGCTTTTAAAATTGCCACATTAGAGGTTCCAAAAATTTTAACTTCATTGTCGAAAAACAATTGGATTCATATAGAAAGTTAAACTATCCAAGATTGTGGTGTGGTGGCAAAATTGGACCATTTTTAATTAAAAATGAGATTGGGGAACAGCATTTTAGTCAATGATGTGCGTAACATAGCCATGTTAATCGATTTTTATTTACAGAAATTTAAGTAATGAATTTGGTTCATGCATACGATGGCGGACAATACTCCACAACCTACATATATGGGAAAATCGATCTTTTGCTGATAAAATTCCCATAATGGTGTTATCAGCTCTACAATGAACCAAATCGTTGAGTAATACAAATGAAAAAAGTCGTCAATATGATGCAAAAATCATCAATTATAGTCCAGTGAACTTTTTCAAGCATAAGGTGAGCAACAGTTTGTCAATATTATGAAATTTTTACCTGATGAATCTCTGAATAAAATTGTTCATCATATTGAATATGATGAAGGTTTTTGAAACATTTTTCTACTACATTGACGAATTCATTCATCAATATAACGGAGAATTTTCAATTTTATGAAATATTCATCAATATGATGAAAAAATGTCTTCAATACTATGATTGAATTATTAATATGATGATTGATTTCATCAATATGATGAATGTGAAGAAATCATTCCTATCATACGATGAGTGCATTCGTTAATTCGATGTATTAATTTTGTTTATTAATAAGTAGAAAGTTACAGAGCTTACATTATTTTTAAGTCATTGTACAGCACAGAGATATGATATCAATTTATATCTTACTACTGAAAATTAATAATAGAATTTTGAACAGCATTTGTATACGAGTATCTTAATATTTATGTGTAAAATATTACAAAAACAAAACCTTCATTCGAATTTAGATTTATTAAATTTGATATGATGAACGAATTCGTCAATATGATGAACTAAATGTTTAGAAATTATGTAGGTATAAATATGATGAATACGTTCGTCAATATGAAGTGAAGAAGTTTTTCATAAATATGACAAATGCATTCAACAATGTGATGAAGCTTTATGTAATGAAATGATTTATAAGTATGTTGATTACCCCACAAGTAGTACCCGTAGCGTGATGGTTAGTGCGTTGGACTGTCATGCAAGGGGTCTTGGGTTCAATCCCTGCCTGTGCCACCTAACTTTTTTCACGGGTACTGCCTCTTGCGAGGAATTGACAAATCCTCCAAGAGTAATTCTTGTCATGAAAAGTGCTTTCTCAAATTAGCCGTTCGGATTCGGCATATAAACTGTAGGTCCCTTCCATCTCTGACAACATTACTCGCACACAGGGATGGTTGAGAGTTGTAAGTCACTAGGCCCTAGTCCTTCATGGACTGTTGCGCCACCTAATTTATTTATTTATAGATTACCCCACAATTTCATAAATGAGATGAATTCAATTGTCAATATGATGAATTAAAGTTAGTCATAAATATGATTATTGATTTCATCATTATGAGGAATTTCATAAATGTGATGAAATCATTTATCAATATAATGATTGTATTCGTCCTTATGATGAAAAATCATCCGAAAACTTAGGTGCATCATATATATGTATACGTGAAAAGTTTTGATTAAAACAGATGATGAAAGTCAAATTTTTTCTTCATTCGATTTTTCATACACCACTGAGATCAAACGAAGAATATCTCTTGGTAACCACTCTATCATTGGGCTAAGAAAGCAATAGAGTAGCAAAGTTCTCTCTCTAGGGAACAAAGTGTCGCTATATAAGACCCTCATCATCCTCGTCCTGCTATACGACGCAGAAGCATGGACTATGACAAAAGTGGATGAAAGGACCTTGGATCGTTTCGAGAGAAAAGTTTCTTCGCGTGATCTACGGTCCCGTATGCATAGAAGGGGAATGGAGGAGAAGATTAAACGACGAGCTGTACGGGTTGTACAGCGAAGTCAACTCAGCCAGAAGGGTAGAAGTCCAACGACTAAGATGGCTAGGTCACGTAGAGCGCATGGACACCAATGCTCCGGCCCGGAAAGTCTTCGAATCCACACCTACATGACAGCCCAGTAGAGGAAGACCGCGGTTCAAGTGGCACGCACAAGTGGCGCGCACAAGTGGAAAGTGACCTCATCCAACTTGAAACACGAAACTAGAAACATCTAGCTAAGGGACCGAGCTAGATAAAGAAGTTTGTTGAGTGTGGCCCAAGCTCACACAGAACTGTAGCGCCACCTTAAGCAAGTAAGATTTCTTCATAAATAAGATGATGATTTTCATTTAATGAACGCCATTCATCAATATGATGATGGTTACTTTGTTCAGTGTTAATTGTTCACTTCGAAGGTGTGATTTGGTATATTCGGAAACTATTTAAGCACTTTAATGGCGAACTCATTCAAGCAATTTGTGAGCTACAGCTGAAAACCATGAACAAGGTTGAATATTGAACTGACAAAAACAAAAAAAACTTTACCCATGTGAACCTATAGATTTCTTACCGAACCGTTTTTATCAAAAAGCTTAAAAATGTATTTTTAAACCTTCTTATAAATTATAATTTATTATTTTTAACTTCCCATAGGAAGTTATTGTAATGGGTCCGATTTGTCAAATTGAAAATTTTGACATTTCTCGACGTTTCAAGGCCCCTAGAGTCGAAATAAAAGATTTTTAGAAAGATGTCCGTACGTTCGCGACGTTTTTTTCGTCGTCCATAGCTCAAGAATCAGAAGAGATATCGACTTCAAATAATTTTTTTTATACAGATAATAAGGCAGAAATATTCAGAAAGGGCTCTCAAAAAAATTGCGTGGGTGGTTTTATTACCATAGCAGTTTAAAGAAAGGTGAACATTTTGGTTCACCCTAAATATCTCATGGACCAATGACGCTAGAGACTTGACTTACATTTTATATTTTATATAGTAACGTGCTACAAAACAATTATATTTTTGGAAAAAAATCCAATTAACGGTTTATTTATAAATCAAAAAAACTAAAAAAAAAAAATTTGTCACTTCGAAAATTTTACGACTAAAATATGATTTCATCTCCAAAACAATTTTGTGCAACGAAGAGTAATGTTTTTGACATCTGATAAAATTTTGAGAAAAATCTAATTGACAGTTTTTTTACAAAAAATAAAAACCTCAAACAAAAAAAATTAACAAAAGTTGGTAAAAATTGGTTTTCGATTCAAATATCTTTTCAAAAATTTGAGATATTGGTTTCAAACTAATTTTATCTATATTGTTTTAAACATTCGGTAAAATTTTGAGAAATGTTGGATTGACTGTTTTTTTTCACAAAAAATAAAAACCTAAAAAAAAAACAATAATAAAACTTGTTAAAAATTTACGTTCGACTCAAATAGCTTTTCAAAAATTAAAAATATTTTCTTCAAACTTATTTTATTTCACAGAAAATATTGTTTTCGATATTCAGTAATTTTTTTTATAAAAATCCAACAGTCCGTTTTTTCATAAAATTGATAGATATAGAAAAACTTTTAAGCAAGACAAATCGACAGACGGGATGGGAAGTTATCAGTGTGGGTCGCATCAGCACCTTGAGCGACTAGATTTTATAAGGTGATAACAACACAAGACATTAATACAAGATAGAAGAGAAAGAACAACAGACAGAAAGAACACATGACATCGGCACATGGTAGGTTTCGAGACGGTCCTCCATCTGCCTACTAACCGCGCTCACTGATGCTTGATTTCGCTGATTGATGAGAACCGATGCTTTTATCAGTGACTAGGCCGTTGCCATAAGAATCCAACAGCACTTTCTTTTATAAAAAATAAAATCTACAAAAAATAGTACGCAAATTTTGTAAAAATTGGTGTTCGGTTCTCGATTTCTCTCAAATTAGTTTCATTTATCCAATTTGTACTGGTTTATATATCTTCTTATATATAAAAATGAATCGCAAAATGTGTTGGTAAGCGCATAACTCAACAACGCCTGGACCAATTTGGCCAATTCTTTTTTTTAAATGTTCGTTCAAGTTCAAGGATGGTTTTTACGGTGAGAAAAATACGAATTATTGCCGGAAAAACCATAAAAACAGCCCTTTTCTTTTTTCCATTCAAATGTTTTCTAACTAAAACGTAGTTCATATTAAATTACAAGCACTCACTGTTGTCTAAGCAATGTAGGTGTGTTTCTAACGTCAAAGATCATATCTATCAAACAGTGTGCGTTGGAGCACAGAATATATTAGGTCTGACCGCGACCCAATCGTCCAATGCATGATGCTTTTAACCAAGAGTTGCATCGATAAAAACTGTATGATCTCAACACTTTGAAAGAATTAATTCAAACAAATCTTCCACTGTTGAATAACCAACAGAAGTATGAAATTGATACTCTTATGAAAGTAACAAATGATGAAACTGGAGGGATTTACTTCTTAGATGCACCTGGTGGTACAGGAAAAACTTTTGTGATTTAATTAATATTAGCAACAATTCGCTCACAAAATAAAATTGCACTTGCACTCCCTTTGTCGGGAATCGTAGCAACTTTGCTTGAAGGTGGTCGAACAGCTCATTCAGCAATAAAATTGCCATTAAATATGCAAAGCAATGAAACTCCAACCCGCAACATTTCGAAGGACTCTGCAATGGCAAAGGTTTTGCAGCAATGTAAATTGATTGTTTGGGATGAATGTACGATAGCACATTAAAAATCTTTGGAGGCTTTAGACAGAATCTTACAAAATCTACGAAGCAATAATAACAAATTTGGTGGTGCAATGATTTTATTAGCAGGTGATTTTCGTCAAAACATTGCCAGTGATTACACGATCAACGCCAGATGATGAAATCAATGCATGTCTAAAGTCCTCGAATTTGTGAAAACATGTCAAAGTACTTCCTTTAAGCAAGAACATGCGTGTCGAGTTGCAAAATGACCAATCTGGAAACATTTTCTCTAAACAACTCATTGACACTGGTAATGACAAATTTCCTATAGACATTTTGACTGGCTGCATTAACTTTCCTCAAAGTTTTTGTCAGTTAACGCAATCAAAAGACGAAGTTATTCAGAAGGTGTTTCCAGGTGTTTCTAAAAATTACAGAAACCATGATTGGTTGAGCGAACGAGCTATATTGGCTGCAAAAAACTTAGATGTAAATTAATTACATTTCAAAATTCAAGAACAAATTACATTCGAATCGAGGATATATACAGAAATATATACATAAATCAGTTGATTCGGCTACTAACCAAGATGATGTATCCAACTATCCACTGGTATTTTTAAACTCATTGGATTTGCCAGGATTGCCACCTCATAATCTTCAATTAAAGGTTGGATCAATAGTTATAATGTTGCGAAATATCAACCAACGGCGCACGGTTAGCGATAAAAAAATTAGGTATTAAACGACGTGATAGAAGCAACTATACTCAAAGGAAAGTATAAAGGAAAAGATGTTCTCATACCGCGCATCCCAATGATTCCGACTGATGTGCCATTTGAGTTTAAACGACTACAGTTTCCAGTGCGGCTTGCTTTTGCTATGACCATAAACAAGTCACAGGGGCAATCATTAAGTGTTTGTGGTATTGATCTAGAAAACCCATGTTTCTCACATGGTCAATTGTATGTTGCCTGTTCCCGTGTTGGAAAACCATCAGATTTGTTTGTCTATACGCTAAGTAATCAAACATAAAACATCGTAGGTATATCATAAAGCACTATAGAATGATAAAAAAAACTGATTTCTGTTAATAATTATGATTCACATGATTAACAATAAAGCGATTACTTACTTTTATAAATCCTTATATATGTTTCATTTAATTATTTTTTATTCACAATGCCCTATCACCAGGGTTACGGTTCTGTTCAGGAACAAAAAACTACCATATTACAAATCTTTATGACATGACAGGACGAAGTCTTTCGGGTCCGCTAGTAAGAAATAAAAACTTTTAAGAAATGCTACTAAAATTGGTAAAAATTGGTTTTCGACTAAAAATCTCGTTAACAAAACTAGATTTCGAAATAAAACTATTTCATTTAATGCAAAATATTGTTGATAGTTTTGAAATTTTTAAGAATAATTCAACTGACAACTTTTTTTAACACAACACGAAAACCTACAAACTTTTAAGCAACACAAATCGACAGACGGGATGGGAAGTTATCAGTATGGGTCGCATCCGAGCCTTTTTTTAATTTTTAAAAGTCAGGCTGGTTTCAAAACACGCACAAATAATAACTTTTACATGGATCGAAATACGTATTCATGTATTTATGTATATGTATTTATGTATATGATTTCGCATTTGCGTTATTCAAAATTTTGTTGTTTTATAATCTAGAAAATATAAGCCAATTTATGATTTTTGTTTTGATTGCACATACATATGAACGAGATTGCAACGTGACTGTAAAGAAATTCTACTTTTAAAAGGCTGTTATTATTTGTACGGTCTAAGCGATTTAACTGATTTGATTAAAACTTCCTATTATAACTAATTCAATTTTGTAATTATATTTATTTAAACCAATTGTTTACCTTTTTTAAAAAGAGAGCATTCATTTTTGTATCCCAAAAAGGTGTAGAGCCCTTTAATGTTTCCAATTACTCACATTTGATACTCATCCAATTATCATAATCGAAACACATTGCATTACGACTTCCTCTTTTGTCCAACTTATATTTCTTTAAATTGACTTAATGTTATTTTTAAACACCCACTCGATGTCAATCTTCTGTGTTAAAAACCAGTTAAAGAAAATAAAAATACTACAATTTTATGAGTATCCTTACCTTTTGCCTCCAAACTAAACTCAAAAGTAAACAAAACATACATAAATATTATATGTTGGTGGCGTTATGCATAAAAATATTTTCTTTACTCGTACTTTTGCACCAAATATTTCCAAAGAAAGGTCAATCTTAAAGAACAACACAATCAGGTCATTACAAATTACCACCACCATCACCACATATCCTTGATAAAGGAAGGATAAACACTCGAATAAGCAAAAACCCTTCCTTATATTTGCAAAAAAAAAGATTACTAATTCATCCCATTTCAGTCTCAAGGATATCCCAGCGTAAGTACATTACACCTGATCCTATTATCATGTCTCTGAGGACTGGCGCCACCATCGAAGGATTAAAGTCTATCTCAAAACAAAACAGAGCATAGAGCCTTTGCCTTTGTTAGAAAAAGGATCAACACAAAAAAATAAGAATTTGCAAAGAGAAATACATAATTCCACACCAAAATAGGTGCTTCAGAGAGAGGTAGGCAACTTATACTCAAAGTCGAAGCTGTAGAATGGTGAATAGGACGAAAAAAAGGAAGGAACTGAAACTGAAGGATCTTGCAGGTTGACAGGTTGTCAGAGTGGTGATGGTGAATGGTGACTATCTGCTGTACATAGATGTATTGCAACCTGCCAAACTGTTTTTTATACTGACATTTTTCTGACATGATGATCGTCATCATCATTATCATCCGTTATATAGCTCGTACCTTTACTCGTATCTGTATATACCTCCAAGGATGGATGTTCTTTGTGCTCGTCCATTCGAGCGCCATGGCTAGGATATCTTTTGCTTTGGGTTAACACCTTTTGCCATCGTAGTAATTAAAACGGACCAAGTTCCATAGCTGCGGGCTCATCTGATCTACCGATCACATACAATACACGATCACTGCCGCCGCCGCTGCCGCTGATGTGCGTCGGTCACCATCGCCATTGAGTTTCGCAATAAACGGTATCATTTCAGGTGCTGCTCCTTGTATAAATCGTAGCTGGGGGCGAACATAAGACGCGACTATTAGAGTCGGAGATCGCACAGCACGTCTGCGTCTGTCGCATCACATCACCGATCATGCCGCATCTCCGTCCATCCATAGCACGTGTGCTGTTTATGCTTTTTTTTCGTTTTTTTAATTAATACAGAAACGGAACAAAGAATTAGATCATCATCAGCTAGATTCCGTGTGGATTGGAATTTTATCGCAAAGCAATCAAAACCATTATGAAAATAGATAGATACCTTTGGATACGGAGAGACATCCTGAAGTTCGGAATAATACGAGTATCAAGAGAAGCGAAGATTTTTCTGCAGGGCGGACACTCTTCTTTATATTTATAGATACATATACATATGTACATATGTGTATTATGCAAGCGGTAACCCTTTTTGTGTAGATATAGACATGGGCGGTTTGAGTAATTTGCCTCGAAGGATAATAAGTCCATGATTTTCTATGGAAATCTACTTAATTCGGAGAATTTTTCATATAACCTCGATGCCGAAAAGGACTGTACTAAAGGGCACTGATGATTTTAGTCAGCGGTACTTTTAAGATCGACTATAATAACATATCTAGATTTATTTAAAACTTTTGGTGATAGAGTGTATAGAAAAATAGGTGATTTGTTTTACTTTTTGAATGCCGCTTTCCTATAGATATAGATTCTCCCGCACACGACTTATTTTCTTTGATTTTAATCATGTAATCAGATATCAGATATCAGACATTGTTCAGAACAGGCCCAAAGTAAAGTTAACCACTAATATTAATAAAAAAATAAAAAAATTCACAGCTTTTGAAATGACTGGAGGTCAAATACTGGGGAGTACTCTACCTGAAATAAATGGATTTTTGGAATTTTTACTGATTTTTCTAAATGCTGTAAATATTCATTGAAAAACGATAGTACCAAAAGTAAGAAACAAATTAACTAAGCTGAATAAACAAGCTGTTTGGTCTTAATCATGGCTTCAATGGAATTTCAAGTCCATGGAATTAAAGAAAAATTTAAAAAAAGGATAACAAAATATTTTTTAAAGTTGTGCGGGAAACTCAGAGCTTATGGTTTAACCACGATAAAGGTATAGTATAAAGAAGGTCCGAATTTCGATGACTTTTTCTAACATTTGTGGATCATATCACATCGTCAATAATACTACGAATCTTGTCCCTTAAGTAATCGGATTTTATCCTCCATGTTTCGGGCTTAGGTATTGGCGTATATACTAGAGGCTTCACATATTCTCACAGAAAATAGTAAATTGGTGTTAAGTCGTACAATCTTGGAGGCCAATTCACGGTTGTGTAACGTAAAACTTTGCGGTTAGCAAACTTTTCCTTTAATGAATCAATTGTCGCATGAGCTGTGTCACATGTTGCACAGTCCTGTTGAAACTATAGTTCCTGCACATCATGGTTGTTCAATTGATAAACGAAAGTCAGTAGTCTTGGCCAGAGAGAAAAAACTAATCGAGAGAGCCAAATTTCCTCGTCTCCGTCCCTTCGAAACCTCTTGCTCTCATTTTTTATAGCGTGTTGAATTCGTATCGGTGTATACATCACCTTTTTCACCTCGGAGAAGAGTACACAAAAAAACATCAGTTCCGGAAAATGCGACATTTCTCATTTTTGTTTATTAATAGCCAAGAAGGCTATGTTTTTTAAAGGCTCATTATAATATTTGTAATTATCATGAATTTCTCTTTTTTTTTTAATTTTGCTAACATGTTGTCGTTTTTATATCTATACAAAAATACTCCTATAATTAAAATTTATTCTAGCAAAACATTTTTGTTTGTCAATAAATAACGGGAGAAGTTATACCGGTAGTTCGTGGTGAATTTGTTTTTCTCTTCCTTTTCTCTAAGTTACCGATAGATGGCATTAACAACCAAAACAAGAAAGGATGTGTACAGAAAGATTGTAACAAGGTTAAGGTTTTTTAGACTAGACTTTATTTGTATAATATATGAACGAGTACATGTTTTTTTATAAATTAATGTATGTTATGTTTATTTCAATAGTAATACCCTAACTACTTAATTATCTAAAATATACTGCATTGAATTATTTTACATTGAATTATAAAAGGCGAAAATAATAAAGTTCTACAGTTTACCGGGAATATTTATATAAAATATCCATATCTTCTCCAATTGCGGTATTAATCGATATTTTCTGGAACTTAGTGTTAACGTAACATTTATTTGTCATGAATTACTTTTTCAGCTTTTTTATACACCAAAAAAATCAATTATGAAATTTGGCTGCGATAATAATTACTTGAACACAGCATTTTCTATGTTTATAGTTATTCAGGTTTAGCCCTTAACTTTGATTTGTATTTATTTATGAATAGCCTAAAAAGTTAAGCAAACATCTATGAATAAGCCAAAATGCACTTTCAGAAAAACTGTAGTTAGAACTTTCCCTGACAGATTTTTCCTTGTCGCTATATAACTGAAAGATAAGATATAAATAGTTAGAACTGGAAAGCTTATAAAAATGATGCATAAGACTTAAATTTTGGTTAAAGAACAAATTTGTATATTCTTTTCACAAAACCACTGACCTAGCGAGCATACAAATATTTTTACTTTTGTTTAAAAGTACTTTTCGGCTTATGTAGTTAAGCCTTTAAAAGCAACACACTAGCTTAGTGGAAAGCAGTAAGAATAGCTTATCACCTATTCACAAATCTTATGCAATGAAAATTGTTAACAGAAGGAACAAGTCGGCGGTCTTTTTATTTAGTCTCTACTTAAATCACTTATTTTCAGCATTTTGGAAATGTCGTGAGTAATGTAAAGAAAATAAACAAAAAAAATAATAATACGAGTGCTTTCAGAGTTATATGTTTCTAGGTCCTAATTCTCATTGGACTGTTGCACCACCTAATTTATTTTACTTACTTAATGATTAAAACTGGCTTAAAATAACTAACTAATATTTCTCTAAATGCGTAATTTACAATTTTTTCTAAATCTTCATTGTTCTGGCACCTAACAAGAGTACCTAATTAATTTCACTTCATATTCGAATGATATTACTCCCAAACGAACACAATGAGAGTACCAAAAAGTTGTTCATACACAATTTTGAATTTTCTTTGAACACCTCTGAACAGCTGACTACATCCGCCATTTTCAAAGGGGGTCGCCATTTTTCAAAGGTGGTGAGCAGAGAGAAAAGAGAGAAAAGTTTTTCTCTCTGGTGGTGAGTATGCACACCAACTTGCATAAGTATTTCTTCCCCACATTTTTTTTGTATATGGAGTTAATACATATGCAAGTTGGTGTGCAAATCACAACTTGTATGCAAAAAGAGAGCAACCGTCGAAGTTGGTTCTCTCTATTAGTTCTTTTCTCTCTGGTCTTGGCTCTATAGCCGTCACAATTGATTGGATTGTTTTTAAAGAAGTAGGGACTAACTATTCCATCGAGTCCTAAAGCACACCAAAAAGTCAGCTTTAGTGAATGTAACGGTGTGATTTGAGATTATCATCACCCAAATACAGAAGTTTTGTTTATTGACGTATCCGTTCATCCAAAAGTTAGCTTCATCAAAAGCTGACAAAAATTCGGAAGATATGTACATATGTATATTTGAAACAGAACCATGAAATTCAAAATAATTTTGAAACATTTTTAAGCGTTGTTCATCCTATGAATGTTTAAATGTCAAACCAAACTAAAAACAAATCACTAAACAACTGACATAATTTCTGTCAGTTAATATAGTGTTGCAAACTTTAAGTTATACGCCTTTAAAATTAATATTGTAGTTATGTAGAGGTATTTAAAAAGGTAAAAAAAAGTAAAATTTTCTATAACTTTGGAGATTACATTAGGTTATAAGTTCATTGGCTGGGACCTGTTACTTAAGAAAACTGCATTTAATGATGTTTTAAAGGACAATATTTCATATAAAGATGCCATTAAACAATTAAATCTTTTGCTATAGAAAAGATAATTTCAAATAACAGTCAAATTTAAGAAATCTTATTCCAAACCTTTGGTACTGATTGTATATGCGGCATGTTTCGATTTAGTTTGGACTTTAACTACTCCGTTGACTTTTATTTTGAACAGTCCGCTTTTGGGGAGTTTTTGATTTGAAACGCGTCATATTTTGATCAAAACGATGTGGGTTTTTATCGAAAAATCATTTTCGGGGATTAAATAAATTTTCACCATGAAAACTTAGTTAATAAACAAAATTGTCGCATTTGCATGTTGAAAAATCCAAGAATGTTTGTTGAAAAACTTCTTCATCTTCAACATTTCGTTGTTTTTTGGTCCGGCAGGTGGGCAGTAAGATTGGAATTTATTTATTTATTTACTTCATCCATCGAGTTAACTCTTATAGATTTCTTTAACATATGCTAATTAATTAATTTATCATTTAAATATTGCTTAATAACATTCCTTTCTAGGCTTATATATCTAAATATAATTCAAATTCATTAAATGATTTCGTGCATCTTGAAATTGGTTAATTTAAACCATAATTAAATCTATGATATGGTATATAAAACAATTGTCTTGATCTTATATATGTATCTTTGAGGAACATACAAATTTAATAAATTAAGTAAATCGGAGCATTTTATGTGGTAAGACAATATTATCATGAACAAACATTACACAATTAACAATTCGCTGATTTTCTAAAGAATTCAGACCAACTCGTAGAATAACAAGGGATTGAATCTAAATTCCATTTAAGTTGTCGAACTACAAATTTTGTAAAAGACTTTTGAACTTTCTCAATACGATTTTTTGAAACTCTATAATGAGGATCCCATACAACTGAAGCATATTCCAAATGAGGACGTACAAGAGAAATATAGACGGATTTTATTGCATATGGATTCGAAAATTCGGCACAATTTCTTTTAAGAAATCCCAACATTGAATTCGCTTTAGCAATAACATAATTCATATGCCCAGAGAAATTTAATTTTTCATTAAATATTACACCGAGGTCCTTAATCTCCGAAACACGTTTGAAATCATATTTGAAAATAAATTCGTATTATTTGTTGTTGTAAGTTATATTATGCAGTACCCGTAGCGTGATGGTTAGTGCGTTGGACTGTCATGCAAGGGGTCTTGGGTTCAATCCCTGCCTGTGCCACCTAACTTTTTTCACGGGTACTGCCTCTTGCGAGGAACTGACAAATCCTCCAAGAGTAATTCTTGTCATGAAAAGTGCTTTCTCAAATTAGCCGTTCGGATTCGGCATATAAACTGTAGGTCCCTTCCATCTCTGACAACATTACTCGCACACAGGGATGGTTGAGAGTTGTAAGTCACTAGGCCCTGGTCCTTCTTGGACTGTTGCGCCACCTAATTTATTTATTTATTAAGTTATATTCCACTCAGAAGCTCATTAGATTTATATAAAATTCATGTAAATAATTGTAATTTCTATTTATCTAAACTAAAAAATAATAAACATATAATTATTGTTGAAGATTTTAATCTTACAAATGTTGAATGGGTTTTTGATCCCGAAGAACAACAACTGTTATCATTTAATGTTAACACAGATTTTGAATGTGAAGTAATTGATTCTTTTGCAAGTTATGACTTGGTTCAATTAAATTGTTGCAAGAATAATTTAAATCGTATTCTTGATCTTGTTTTTGTCGATAGATAATTAAACATATCAGTTGATAAATCACTTTATCCTATTTTTCCTAACTCTGTTCACCATTTAGCTCTTAATGTTAATTTTTCATTCTATAATTATTTCAAAAGCAAAAATTGTAATAAATTTAAATTTAAATACGCAAAAGCTAACTACACAGACATTGCGAGTTATTTGTCGGGTATACCGTGGCGCTTAAATTATAACTCTATGAATTTGTTTGATTTTTATAATTTCTTCATTGATAATTTGAAAGCGGCAATTGATATGCATGTCCCAAAAGTAAAAATTAATAAAAACTCAAAGCCTCCTTGGTTTAACAAGAGGCTTTGTAACTTCAGTAATAAAAAAACAAGGCTTACAAAAGGATACGCACTTGCGAAAATAATATCGAATTAATTACATTTGGCTATCGCGAGAATTCGATGTTCTTAACAAATTTCTATATAAAAATTACATTTTATCGATTAAACTAAACATAAAAACTAATGGAAAATGTTTTTGGTCATTTATTAATAGTAAAAAAATGTCAAATGGTTTTCCTAGCAGTATGAACTATCTTGGTTCTACATTTTCGGATTGTTCAAATATTTGTAATTCGTTTGCCCATTACTTCGAATCAAATTATTCGAAATCTAGTTCCGATCCATTAAGAATAGCCGAATTATCTAATTATAGTTATAAGGTTGACATAGGACAATTAGAAATTAATATTTCGAAAATCGAAGAAGGTCTTTTGAATTTAAATAACGATTGCAAGCAAGGCCCTGATGAAATTCCACCAATTATTTTGAAGAAATGTGCACTTGCTATATCTGAGCCCCCCCCCTTTATTTCATCTTCAATGCCTCTCTTGGGAAAGGTGAATTTCTTTCAGTGTGGAAAAAATCATTTCTTTCTCCAATTCATAAAAATGGTCCTAAGCAGGAAGTAAATAGGTAACTACCGTCCTATTTGTAAATTATCAAGTATACCGAAACTCTTGGAGAAAATTATATGTGAAAAGTTGACATTTCTCCTTAAGGAGCATATTTCACCTTTTCAACATGGCTTTATTGCAGGAAGATCCACTACTACTAATCTTTCTATCTTTTCCAATTTCGTTTTAAATAAACTCGAAGAAGGCTACCAAATTGATGTTATCTACACTGATTTTGCGAAGGCTTTTGATAGAGTTAGTCATACTATTTTGATTGAAAAACTGAAACAATTTGGTTTTTCACTCAAATAAATTGAAATGGTTGGAGTCTTATCTAAGAGATCGTGTACAATTTGTTTGTATTAATCAAGTGCTCTCTAGTCAAATTATTGTTACCTGGGGTGTCCCGCAAGGAAGCTATTTTGGTCCCCTTCTTTTTTTAATATTTATCAACGACCTGGCTGATATCTTCCTAAATTCTAGTACACTTTTATTTGCAGATGATTTTAAGTTTTTCAGATGCATAAATTCTTTAAATGATTGTATTCTTTTGCTAAATGATCTCCAAAAGTTAACAGAATGGTGTACAACTAACCAATTATTCTTGAACGTTAATAAATGTCAAATTTTTTCCTTTTGTCGAAATTTTTCAAAAATTTCTTTTGATTACAAAGTTAATAACTTTGTTCTTGAAAGAGTTTTGGAGAAAAAGGACCTTGGTGTATTGTTTGATTCAAAATTAAACTTTAGCAAGCATATAGAATATATTGTAGCTAAATCCAATTCAATGGTAGGTTTTATTAAACGTAATTCAAAAGACTTCAAGGACCCTTTTGTCCTTAAATCTCTATTTAACTCCTTTGTTAGATCAAACTTAGAATACTGTTGTGTGATTTGGAATCCTTACTACAATATATTTATTCAAATAGAATGGAAATGATCCAAAAAAAATGTACAAGGTTTATAATTCAGAAATAAGGTTGGATCATCGAAATCCCGTCGTACTCGACTAGATGTAAACTTCTTGGAACTCAGTCACTTGAAAATAGAAGGAAAATGTTTTCAGTAATGTTTATAAGTGACATTTTGTCGCATCATATCAAATGCCCTTACCTTTTATCCTTGATAGATTTATATGCTCCCTCGCGTCAAATAAGAGAACGTTGCTTATTCCGAGAAAAGGAACATAGGGTAAATTATGCTCGAAATGAACCTTTAACTCGATGTGTTAGAGAAACTAATCTCATTTCAAATCATATTGATTTTAATTTTCATATAAACAGATACACTTTGAAAAATAATATACTTTTGTTCTATTCGAATTAATTAATCAATCCATGTTTATACAATTGTTATTTTAAACACTTAATGTTATATATTATTACGCCTATTTTTTTTTTTGTTATAAAGGATTATTTATCCCTCGACCTTTTGTAATCTAATTGTAGATGTTAAGATCTCTAATTGATGTGAATAAATAAATAAATAAATAAATAAATAGAAATATTATAATTATAAATAATAATAGTATGACATCGAGAAAAAGACATACAACTACATTTATTGATGTTAAGCGAAAGATTATTACTTTTATACCAATCGTTTATTGTATCAATATCATTCTGTATTAATACACAACCATTGATGCTTTTAACAGCTGCAAATATTTTAAAATCATCCGCAAATAATAGACCATTTGTAAATTTCAAGTATAATGGTAATTCATTTATGAAAAACAAAAACAACAATGGACCAAGATGGCTCCCTTGTGGAACACCAAATGGTACATATATTGTTTTTGTTGACAGCGAGTTCAAAATTTTCACAACTTGTTTTCTATTAACCAAATAGCTTGAAATCCACTTGAGAAAAGTTGAATGAAAACCGAATCTATTGAGTTTTAGAACAAGAAGTGGTAGGTATACAATACTATCAAACACTTTCCGAAAATCAGTATAAATTACATCAACCTGAAAACCAGATTCCAAGGCATTTGACAAATGTTGAGTAAAAAGCGACAAATTAGTTGTAGTAGAAATAAATTCTTTAATATGAAAATAAATTTTGTTTTTTACAATCAACTCAAAAAGCTTCGGTATAGCAGACAGTTTGATGATTGTACGATAATTCTCAATTTTATGTTTTTGACCTGATTTAAAAATGGGATTTATAAACGAAAACTTCCAGTCATTTAAAAACACTCCCTTTGAAGAGGTTCAACTAAAAAAAAACATTTTTTAATTAAATAGGATGGAATACCATCTGGACCTGGAGTTAGACTTGAATTAATATTTAAAATCCCTTCCGTAACATCTTCTAATGACAAACAAAGGTGCCCTAAATCCAAGTTGGAAACAGATAAAGGATAATTTAAACTGTCTGGAATAATTACAGGTAAATGATCCACATAAACATTTTACAATTGGAAATAAAGATTCTTTAACTTCGTAAGCTAGGTTATTATACAAAAAGAGTAAATCCAGATATCTTTGCATAGAATTGCTTATACAGCTTACAGCCGTTACTGTGAAAACATTGCCTATTCAACTATGATGTTGACGAAATTTAATCTAAACTGACGAAGTTTAATCTAAACTGACGAAGTTTAATCTAAACTACATGCTATCACAAGCTACGAAAAGTTCGCAATTTCGCAAGAAACAATTTCTAACCATCAAAGAGTTGGTCACAAATTATGAATCGGTGTTGGAGATTTATTTAACACCTTTAAAGTAAACTTTGAAGCCAAGCAAAAGATTAGGTCTGTGGCAATAATATTCGATAATCAATAAAATACCTTAAACAAAAGAATTCATGAAGTCATTATAGCACCCGTGGCGTGATGGTTACTGCGTAGGACTGTAATGCTGGAGGTCTTGGGTACAATCCCTGACTGTGCCGTCTTAAGTTTTTTTAACGGGTACTGCATCTTGCGAGGAATTGACAAATCTTCCAGAAGAAATTCCTTGTCATGGGAAGTGCTTTCTAAAACTAGCCGTTCGAATTCGGCTTAAAACTGTAGGTCCCCTCCATCCCTGACAACATGACACGCACACAGGAATGGTTAAGATCTGTAAGTCATTAGGCCCTAGTTCTCAACGGACTGTTGCGCCACCTAATTAATTTTATTTATTGCAGCCGCAATTGTGTGCGAATTGGTCATGAAACATTTCATAAAGAGAATTTGGTGATACAACCGTAGCCGTGGTTGCTATCTATTTTCATTCAATGTAAATGGCACATCTTTTTTGTTAAAATGAAATATACATCAATTGATCGATCTTTTTAAAAAATACCCTTTTACTTTAAATATCAAAATACAAAATTTTATTGAAAATCCTCTTGTAAAGTTGACAATTCGCAAGTAAAGAATAACGAATTGGTAGATTGCCGTTTTAATAGCAAGTGAAGTTTATTATTATGAATTTCCTACTTTTATACAAAATAAATGCTTACTGAACTTTTTTCGAATAAATAAATGCTGACTAAATATTAATATGATGCAATGCCGAAATTCAATGAAATATGAATATGTTGCTGTTGAAAGTGCATGCATTGCTGGTGTTGTTACAACGCAGTGTTGTTTGTGGGTGGTGTCATCATTGTTAGATTATTTCTGTTGTTGTCACAACATGCTGGGCCCCTCAAACTGGAGACACAGTGAAATCGATATCTTCAAAGGTAGCATCAGTGATTGGTGGTTCCTTCCTTACTCTTTCAGTTCCTTTCCTTCGCTTATCTAGTTGAGGTCTTTTTTGAACTATGATAACCACAGTTATGAGGCAGATTATAACCAGGAACTCAGTAGATCCAAATAGTGAGTATTGATGAATTCGGTGGATCCTGATTTCTTTTAAGATATTTTCTTGATTCCTTTCGAAGTTCTATTGGCTGCTCCAAGGTTGATATTTCCAAAGAAATATTGGACTGTCGGTCGTAAGATCAGTTGTTGTTGCTCCGTTTTAAAAATAAGCGAACTTAGCTGTTCAGAGAGGTTGAATGATGGCAAAACTGGAGATTTCAATTTGTTTGTCATCATATGTCTTCCAATAATTGTTGTAGTCTGATCAGGTCACAAAAAACATCTGGTCAACACTAGATTTAAAGCGATCAAGGTGCTTGCTATCTCTAAGCAGATTGCATATAAGCTCGATAATAGGTGTCATAACCGGACAATGTCTAATAGGAAAGCACGCCACGTGGCTAGGTGTATTCTGAAATGACTTTTGCAGAAGCTGTATGGACGAGGAAGAGGAGGAAACAGTTCTTCACCTTCTCTGTACATGCCCTGCTCTAGCTCAAAAAAACTCAAGAATTACCTAGGAGAATTCTTCTTTAACGATCTAAACGATCTAAATCATATCAGCATAATCAGCCTCTCACGTTTCGTAAGGGACTCAAACTGGTTCCATTGAGCTTAGGAAAAAGCGTCAAGATTCATGTGGTATCACAATAAGCCATTAAACTGGCCTAAGTGTGTCCTATTCCATCATGAACAGCCACTTTAACCTAACATAACCTATACCTTAAAGTTTGAAAATAAAACTCTTGGCTATGATTTTCAATTCGTATCTTATTTGTATTCGTAAAATAAGACTTAATTATCACGAAATCACATTTAAACCTTAATTTGAAGACATTAATTCAACGTTAAAAAGATATAGAAATAAAGTAGGTACGCATTTACAAAACCCAGTGAAAGCTCGTGTTTTGTCTTTAAAAATATTAACAAATTTAATTTCTTTTTTTCAATGACATCCCAAAATGAATAAAATAATTTGAATACTTGAACATTATACTTCGCTAGTGCAAATATCCATCTTACAATGTAAAGGAAAATCTATGTTAATAATAAAGAATATGTATCTATAACATACATATTTCAAGTTGACTGCTTTCGAGCTATGCAGGTCAGTAATATCTTCTTTATATGAATACAAATAATTTGTAGCCTCTTTTTGGTCTGCATTTTAGAGTATGCAGTGAACTCCATTATAGCATAGCCAAGAAACCATCCTGCCTCGTCTTTTTTTGTGGCATCCGCTATATGCAGTTCTTTAACGAAAACGAAAGTTTAACACTTCTTCATATTTATCATATGACGAACACGGCCGCGACCGACCGACCGATCGGACAAGGCAGAAATAATTGCGGAATCCATCTCCCAAGTGGACGTTGATGCTAACGCTGCTGGACGGGGACGCAGGTTAAAACCAGTAGTTAATAACTTCTGCTTACACTTGGTGCAATCTAATGAGAAGCTTACCTGGCTCTGCCTGGCATAACCTGGCTTGGCGTCACATTCGCACACTCTATATCTCTGGTGATGCCTTCTATATTGCAAGATGATGAACCAGGCCAGGGGGTTGCATATCTGTGCAAATATCTATATAGGCATAAGATAACGCTGGCTGTGCTGTGAACAACATTGGTGTACTTTCTATACACAGCAGCCAGTAACACCACATTCGCTTCCTCATTAGATGGTAACAAAAGGCAAAATAAAAAGCAAAGCAAAACAAAACAAAAGTAGCTTACGAGTACCATGCTAATGCTGCCTTGGCTTTAAGATCAAGACACCGTGATATAGCTTTGCTATCTGGAAGTATCTTAAACCTACATGCGGCCATTTGGGGAAAATGTGTATAGCTACATCCCTCAGGCGACAATTTATTACAGTTTGTTGGTGATGTAGCTGCTGTTGTTGCTGTTTGCTGTTTGCTGTGTTTGTTGCTGTTTCGGTAACCGTCATTCAGTCGCGTAGAGTCAGGCCGGTTCCGTTTCCTTTAGTGAGAGCGGGCTCCATAAAATCACCATCAAGATAAAATTTATGGAAAAATAAAATCACAAACCAGGTCTTGGCAGCTTTTCATGCAAAATTTATAAAAAAAACTAAAAAAAAACTAACAGAACAATCGAATAAAACAAAAAACTAGCAACAAATTTTGAACATGGCACTGCGGTGCATGAGGCGGTAAGAACGAGGTAAAACTTTTGCGGCATACTGAGCGGCGCGGCAGTGGCCAAAGGAGCGTTTTGTTATTGCTATTGCCGTTGGTGCAATTTTATTAATTTTCACATGCGGACGTATGAAAAATATTGCCATCGGGATTTCGACTACGACTAGGTGCTGCTGTTGTATGTTTTTTAAATGCATAGTTGGAATTGGATTCGCGTGATTTCTGTTTTTCTTTCTTTAAACGTTTTTTTTCTTTTTCTTTTTGGGGGCTCTCCTTAAAGAAGTGAATGGTGTTATTTTTTAAAAAGAATTACAAATACGTATATGGAACATTCTTATATAAATTTCGGCAAAATTTTCTTCAAGGTTTTTTCCCTAATTAACTTTTTTTTTGTTTTGCTTGTGTTGTTAATGACGCCAAATGGTCTTTGGTTTCTACTCCTCCTAAGGCTCTAATGTTAGTAGCTAGGTATTATGTACATAAAATGATGAATATCTATAATACACATTTAATACAAAAAAGGCAAAATGTTTGAGAATTAAAATCAAACGTTCTTTTATGGGAATATCAAAAATATTGATTTTAAACTTATTTTATTAAACTTAGGTATTTGTGTGTTGCTTTGAAACTTCTATATGCACAGAAATAAAAAGTAATTGTTTTTTTTTTCAAATTAATTATTTAAATATTTTGTATTTAAAAAATATTGAGTATTTCTAGATTTGTTCTGAATTTTTTTCCACAAACTTTTAACCATAAATATATGTACTTTTATATAAAATTCAAATTCGATGAAGCTAACTTTTGGTTGGATGGATAGGGATACGTCAAAAAAGAAAACTGCTGTATTGGAGTGATTGTAATCCTCAAGTGTATGTTGAGACATTGTTACGTCCACAAAAACTGACTGTTTGATGTGATTTATGGGTTGGTGTAGTTATTGTTCCGCACTTCTTTAAAAACGATGCCTGCCAGAAAGTTACAGTCAATTGATATAAACCATAAATTAATGACTTTTTAGTTTATCAATTGAGACACCATGATGCAGTTGCTGTGATTTCAACAAGAAGGAGCAACATGTCACACAGCTATGCCACAATTGATCTATTGAAGGAAACGTTTGGTAATTGTATATTTTCACGTTAAGGGCTGGTAAATCAGCGTCCAATATCGTGCGACTTTGTGAGGATATGTGATAAACCTGTACCGATTGACCATTTGGAGGACAATATTCGCCACGTTTTTGCCGATATACGTCCACAATCCCAGTTCCTTTGATCGGGATCTATGTAGGATCTGATTGCTGCAAGTATTGACCGGTTGACTGTTTCACTGGCGTTCGCTTGAAGGGAACATGCGGCTGTTCGAATGTGGTTTATCCCCAACGATGTCATTCGCTTATCAAACTCACGGCTTGTGAACTGCTTACCATTGTCTGATAGTATTGTTTCCGGGATCCCAAAAATCCAGAATACCTGTTCCTGCAAAAACCTCAACACCGTATCTGCTGTTGCTTTGCGAAGAGCTTTCATCACCACAAACTTAGTCCACTGGTCCAGCGCAATCACAATATGCGTGTTTCCGTCTCTCGAGCGAGGATACGAACCCAAAAAGTCGATGTGCAACATCTGGAAGGGCCTCTCAGCCAAAAATGCTTTACCCATCGGAGGCCTCAGGGTGGCATTTGGGGCTTTCGTGGCCTTACAGATGTCGCACCTCCCAATAAATGCTTTCACCTGGGCTGCCATGTTAGGCCAGAAGAATTGACGCTGTAGTCGGAACAAGGTTTTAGGGATACCGCCATGCGAAGCTCTTGGTGGCTGATGAGCGAGTGCGATCAATCGTTCGGTTAGAGATTGCGAAACCCAAAGCTTCCAAACGAGGTCATCCTCTACCGAATTACCTGTGCAATGTTTGACCTTCTTGTAGACAAAATTTTCCGACACTTGAAGATCAGGTAGCTTATCTTTTTGTTCTTCGATGCTGTCTATGAGCTTGAGATATTCCGTAGATTTAAAGCTATGATCCTCAAGATCAATATGCAACACATCGCAAGGATCTGTCAAACCTCAGAAATCAGAGCATCGACTCCATGCACTCGCGAAAGTGCATCGGGTACCTACGACATTCTGAGATCCTTTTCGGTGCTCGATGGTCAAATCAAAACCCTGAAGCTTTAACCTCCATCTCGCCAAGCGACCGCTAAGATCCTTCTGATTCATCAGCCATTTCAAACTTGCATCATCGGTCACAATTTTAAACGCATGCCCTTCTACATATGCGCGAAACTTCTGAACTCCCATGACAGCAGCCAGACATTCACGCTTGGTCACATTGTAATTACGCTGGGCCGCATTGAGCTTCTGTGAGTGGTAGTAAATTGGACGTTCGTTACCACTGTCGTCTAACTGGCTCAGCACACAACCGATGCCGGTGTTGGAAGCATCACAAAGAATGATGAACTCCTTGGTGAAATCCGGATTGACTAGAAGCGGGGCGGTGGTAAGTGCCGTTTTGAGTTTTTCGAAGGCTTCAACCGCCTTATCGTTGAAGATAAACTTCTTTCCCGTTCTTCAGCGTATCGGTGATGGGTGCCACCAGTTAAGAGAAGTCCCTTACAAATCTCCTATACCATCGTGCTAGTCCCAAGAAGCGTCGCACTTGTTTTGCCGTAGTGGGAGTGGGAAAATCTGAGATGACAGTCACCTTATCTGGGTCCGTCTTCAGGCAACCATCTCCAATAATGTATCCTAGGTACTTTAATTCTTTGGAGCAGAATTTAGACTTCTGGACGTTCATTGTAAGTCCTGCTTCCTTCAGTCGACCCGCCAAAATCTTTAACAGCTCAATGTGCTCTTCAAACGTGCTTGACACGACCAACAGATCATCCAGGTAGGGAAAGATTTTCTCTCGCAGTTGATGAGGTACCACTTTGTGCATTAATCTGACCATGCGTTGTGGCGCATTGCAGATACCAAAGGGCATAACTGTAAACTGCAACAGGGGCATACCGGGTACAGTAAACACCGCCGTCTTTTCCCGAGAAGACTTCTCCAACGGAATCTGCCAAAATGCATCTTTCAGACCCACACTTGAAATGAAGTACGTATCTGGAAGACGCGATAGCAGTCCTTCTATATGAGAAAGAGGATACGCATCTTTCTTTGTCTTGGCATTAACTTTCCTTTATAGTCTAGGCATAAGCGATTTTTGCCGGGCTGTCGCACTAAGACTACAGGAGAGCTCCATGCACTGGTACTTTCCTCGATAACTCCGAGTTTAAGCATGCGATCCAATTTCTCATATAACAGTTTCTGTACTGCTGGTGAAATCGGGTAATGACGCTGTTTAATGGGCTCAGCATCCCCTGTGGCTTTTATATGCCAGACATCATGTAAAAATTGAATGCAATTTCGAATAAAGTAAATTACACTTCAATGTTATAAAAATCATTTTTGTTATTCATTTCAAAGTTGTATACATCTAAAAAAAAAAAAAAACAACTTTTTGTTATGTGTTACCATAAAATTTCTACAAATCATCTTTTAACATTTATTTTAGTTTTATGATTTACCAATTATATTTGTATAGACTTATTTTATCACTATGCATTACTAAATAATTATTTATCAAATAATCTTCTTTTTCGTTACAATAATTGTCTATATACAAAAAGAAAATTTGAAATATAATGACAAAAAAAAAGAAAGAAAACAAAATTACTTTCGTTTGTATTTTTAATTAGCCTTGAAATGCAATATTTCAAATGTGTTTCCATAACTGATTTTAGTTTTATATGAACATTTACATTTATGTGTGTTAGATACATAACATAGTTCTACAGTTTGTCTTGTTTTAGTGTGTATACTATACCTACTTATAATTTCAATCATTTTCAAGTTTGAGCATCAGCTCTTTTGTTTTGAATTTCAAATTATGAAATGTGATTTAAACAGTTAAACCCTTTATAAAATAAATAAATTAGGTGGCGCAACAGTCCGTAGAGAACCAGGGCCTAGTGACTTACAACTCTCAACCATTCCTGTGTGCGAGTAATGTTGTCAGGGATGGAGGGGACCTACAATTTATATGCCGAATCCGAACGGCTAATTTGAGAAAGCACTTTTTCCTGACAAGAATTACTCTTGGAGAATTTGTCAATTCCTCGCAAGAGGCAGTACCCGTGAAAACTCTTTTTTTTTTTTTTTTTTTTTTTTAATTAAGGTGGCACAGGCAGGGATTGAACCCAAGACCTCTCGCATGACAGTCCAACGCACTAACCATCATGCCACGGGTACTAGTTAAACCCTTTATTTATTAAAATAAATAGTAAATAAATTTTGATTGATTTTAACATGTTAGTCAAAATTATCCTTATACAAATTACTAAACTCTAGTAAAAAAGTAAAATCGTTGATCGAATTCATCTTTTTTATTGAGTTTGAAGCATACATTAATTTTTTTTTTAAGATGCATGCCGTGATATAATGAAGTTGTTTAATCTTTTAATAGAAGAATATGTTCAATCATAATAATATTGTTCAAGGAAAATGTCCATTTTATGGTGCCGTGAAATAAAGCCAAGTAAAATAAGGCCAAATTTCAGAAATTGGCCTTATTTCACTTTTGTAAAGTGTATTAAAGCCAATTTTCAACAGTTGGTCTTGTTAAAGGTACTTAAAGAAAGTGAAAAACAAAAAACAAATTTGTTTTATTTCACTTTCAACAGAAACTTTTTATACGCTCAACTTCACACCTACCCCAAATCCTATAGTGTACCCAACCAGCGGCGTGGTTGCATACCTCACCGTTAATATAAGTTAGTCTTATTTCTCAAAATAATTTGACCTTATTTCACTTTTTTAAAGTGCAATATCACCAACTGCTGAAAATTGACCATATTTAACTTTTGTAAAGTGCAGTTGATCTTATTTCACTTGGCCTTATTTCACGGCACCCCTATTTTATCATTCATCTTTGGTCAAGAGTGAATAAGAATGATTTTAATATCGAATAAAATGGACGTTTATCAATATTTTCAAAAGTATTTAAGGGAAACCGAGATATTTAAGCTTAACGTTGGCAATTACAAAATAAAGATTTTATTTTTTCTTCCAAATATGTATCATATTTTTTTGGTCCGTAGAATAACTCCCCGACAAATAATAACCAAAAACAAATATGAAATAACACTAAAAAGTTTGGTTTTAATGCAACACGAAATTAATCCCAAAATTCGAAAATGAAATGAATTCCCAAAAAAGCATGAAATAAGTCCCCAAAAAGGATTGAAATAAGTCCAATTTAAATAATTGTCTGGACATTTTATTTCCTTTTCAATACGCTTTTTAGTTGGCGCGGAGGAGGGCTGAAACTTTCAAAAACTCAAGTTTTGGACGAATATAGG